>OW679201.1:56602373-57089349 GCA_940337035.1 Agriotes lineatus | reverse complement strand
TGGCCATTCAGCTCTTTTCCGGAGCCAGAATAAAGCCCCTCCTGTCTTTCCACGTCATCTACCGGCTCAGATTATAAGATGGCGCCTAACAATTTTCCCGAATTTGCCACGTACTCCTTCAGTTTGACCCTGTGTTAGACAACAAAATCATTTTAAACGAGTTTCAAAAACAGGTGCGAATCTCTCAGATTGTTAAAAAAAATTGAACGTAGCAGACCAAGGGGAGCTCATCAGGGCCAGAAGAAGATAAATTTACTAACACAGCTGGAGAGTAATCGAAGAGAAGGACATTCTCTTTTTTTCAATCGAAGTAAACGCTTTTTCCACTGTCAGTTGTCGCCTCTTTTCAATAAGATTTGAGTTGGAATCGGTGATTGAAGGTTTGCATCTTCTGGTAATTAATGTAGCTCCACCTTTGTTAGCATTACTGGTATTTCTTTTGGATGTAGTCACTATTAAGCCATCCTGCTCGCCGCCACTGGCAGAAGCTCGAATCTTAAGCGTGCCGGGAAGAATGCAGCGATTAATTACCGATTCAAATCACAGAATCACCTCGACCACGGCCCGGAGAAAACAGCCCAACTCCAAAGTTTTAAGCGATTAATTGGAAAAGTTCTTCCGAGCAATCAGTCACCTTTTGTATCGGCGCCGCTCCTCTCCGGCCGGGATTAGCTCATTTATCATTGCTTAAGAAGCTGCGAAGATCATGTGCAAACAGAGGCCGGACCTAGTTATGGAAACGGCCTTAATGAACACGCTAATTAGTTCTCGCTTCGGACTAAACACGACGCCAAGTGCCGGAATTCTTAGCGCTAGTTTTAGTTACATCGCAATAAAATCTCGTAGTGCAGAACTTGAAAAGTTCCGCAATTTCTGTGTTTATTTTGCCGAAGGAGACCCGGGCCGCTATGCTCGCTATTATGAGTCGCAGGCGCTCTCTGAATAACTTCTATGCTTTGTAAGTTAATAAAAAAAGTTTTAATAGAAAGCGTTTAGCCGGCGTTTTACATAGAATGGCAATTAACATTGCTCTAAACCGTGCTTGCACGCGCAAACACTTCTGAACTTTGCTTCGAATGGGCGCCACAAAGCACCGACGATTGTAAGGACAAAACCTCATAATCATGAAATTACAGGGTAAATTGTTTAACAAAATTATTTTTGGCTTAGCCAAGGCTCGACATATTTATTGCAGCATTGGAGGTTCTAATGAAAGTTAAACAATTACACAACCCTTCCAGTTTCGAAGACTTTTAACAATTAATTCGACTTAGCAGGTCTAATTAAACTGCTACTTGCTGGGAGTTGTATAACTTGCCTAAGTAAACAATTTCGTATCTGTAAACCTAATATTGTATTAACAGGCGCGTATCGAAGATTTTCATCAGAAAAGTTTAAGTCCAAGACCATTATAGAAGGTGGAAAAGAAACTTGGAATCCTTATGGAACTGCAACCCAACGTACACATTTCATGGCACCGAGACTAAAGCAAAAATTTACAATTGCAATTGTGATAAGATTCAAAAAATGAAACATATATTGAAAAACTTCGCGCATTTCTAAAATAATTATATCTTATCTACTACTGTCTTAAAATTTAGTATTATTTGGTTAGGACCCAAATACTACCCCCTTTCATCTCCTGTACGACCCTCGCTGTTAACAATAAAGCCTGGAGGAGGACCATCGTGGCAGCCCAACAACCTAGTTGCAATTTTCTGAGATGATAAATAAAGGACAGGACGTCTGAAGTGTTTGCTCGCTGGAGTCCAGAAATTGGTCTTTGACCCCAACTCGCTGAAAGGTTAATCCCCAGGATAATTTCTGCAAATACCACACACTTACGCACTCAAGACAGTGACGCGGAATGTGGATTATCCGCTTCCCTTCGCAAACGACTTTCTTGTTAGCGCCCAGGACGTACGTGGCTCTGTTTAAAAATTGAAAGAAGCAGCCGCTCCCAGGTTCGGTAATGAAACACTCAGCGTCCTCATTAAGTCGAAAATGTTAGAAAACTTTATCAAGGCGCCATTTGCATTAAAATTTATGCTAATAAAGGCTCTCCGAAATTGCGTTCCAAATTTAAGACGTTACCGTATCAGAATTTTTACTGCTGCTTCGAATTAGCGATAGGGAGCAGCAAGGACATGTCAAGCTCGCCTTTCAATAAAATATTACACAATTTCGCGGAGAAGTTTTTAGCTGCGAAGGAGTTGGATAACTGACAAATGAAACCTGAACTTTGGAAAATATTTGTTTCGATATTGACGTCAAAGCGATTTCAGATTTTCTCGCTAGGTGTAAGGAATGGAAATAATTAAGGGTAATTTACTAACAAATGAAGGGGTTTGGCGGCTTCTTTAATATCAACTAGATTTAACAATCCAAATCCCTACAAAACGTAGTAGGTCGTAAATCTGTTTTTCAGACTATTAAATTATATTGCGCTCTACATTGTTGCTGTCAGCCGTTTATGAGCAATTCGAAATAAAGATTTTATTTGTCAGAATTGCAATGTCTTTAACGCTTACACAAGATTATTATTAGTATTACTTTTAGAAAATTAGTCTGGAATGTAAACCTTTCGTTTCTATATTTGGCTGTAATGGCAATTTGGTCAAAATTTAGGTACTAGATTTAGCACTTTGCTACGCAGATTTAACTTAAGCAACATCGATTTACTTCAGCTTACCATTTATGCGGACTGATTTCAGTTTTCAACATTTTATGTAGTAGACCCATACTAGCTCTACGTTTCCGTTAGTTACTATCTATAGAAAAAAAGCCCGCAATTTAGTTACTACTGTTGTAATATTAATGCTTTTATTTTATTTTATTTAAATTTACTATTATTCAAAATTGGGTTCTAAATCTTATCTTTTTGTCCACAGCTTCAACATGCACTTGTAACAAACTTAATTGTTAAACTCTTAATTTCTGGGCTACTGTTGAATTTAATTAGGACATTCACAAAAAAATATGTAATACTTTATGTTGAGGCAATTGTATCTATTAAAAATATATTGCAATGGTATGTCTAATTAGTGTTATTAACTTAATTTTTAAATAAGGGTACCACGCAAATATTTTTCGTTACTTGTAAATTGATAGATAGAAATAAATAGTTGTATTCCCTTTATAATATTTTATTTATCCGCAATTAATCCAGCTCAAATCTAGCTCAAATCGATAGAGCACAGACTCATCTCGGTTGGTTCCACCCTGAATGCATAATTTATTAAAATCATTAAATACGGATCTGTTTCCGCATAAGCTCAAACGCGCACAATCGAAAAATGAAATTGGGTCAAATATAAGCCAAGATGAAAAGGCCAAGACCCAAGCCGGGTTGTAGAGCCATTGATGATGATGATGATGATAAGCCAAGATAGACGACGTTTGCAAGATCGCGTCAAATTGAATAAACAAACAAGTGAAATCGATCCCAGTTTTATTGGTAACTATTTAAATTAGTTGGTTTTCGCGGCATTAATCCTCATTGGTTTCTAGCATTTGTTTATGGGGCCCGCTTCTATCTCTCAATTGTTTATTTTGGCGTCGGTCTGGATCACACTAACGGATAACCTCAAATAATGGAGTTTGGGCTTTTTGGAATACTGGAATCACTCGTACGGCGATAGAACACTTAATTAGTTTTAGAATGAACAGTACCTGCACAAGTCGTTCTCAAATCGGTGGGTTCGTAGCTACTCTGACCTTGTTGCGGGGCTGCTATGGGTCGGATACTGCTGTTGGGGCGTGGGGCACGTACCCCACGGGCTGCTGAGTAGCACTGATGTCTTCCCCAATGTGCTGGCTGGACTGGTCGACCTCCTCGTAGCTGTCGGAGCTAAGGCTGCTTCGGATCGAAGTTATGTCACACAACATCGGAGACCTTAACATTTTTTGGTGGCGGATTTTGATAAATATAATACATGGGCACAAAAATTTGCACAACACACTGGTAAAGTTTCAGACATGTATTTTTATTTTTAATATCAGAAATGTTACTTTCAATACAGAGCACAATTTCACACGTCAAGCCATTAATTTATTCATTTGTCTTCCCCTCTTTTGTTATAAACAAAAGCTAGTTAGTTTCAAATTAATTACGGATGTTAACATGGTTTAAAATACCTACTGACTTTTAACAATAAATTCTACTTAAAACTAGGATTTTGCACACTAATATTACATCTAAAATAATTGTTTACATTTATACTAATTTTGCGTGGCTATTTGTCACTGCACGTCTTTTTAATTTGCGTTTAAATATTCACATGTCACTGCACTGATTAGAGTATTTAATTCGCGCATTTCCTGCACTGGCTTCCTTTGAATTCACTGTTTTATTTTCCACACATTTTTAAGTTCATATGCTGTCTCCTTTTCTGCACTTCTATAACCCTGGCCTTTTGATTCTTACGGTTTCCTTCAAATGCTTTGATGTCTTCATTCTTATCTGCTCGTTGCATGTTCATAAGCTTATGTATCTTTCGATTACCTTTCTTATACAACCCTGACTGGATTTCACTATTAAACTGTACCTGAATTCTACGCTTCATTCCCTTGCGTTTGCGATCCAACTTGTAATTATTAAATTTCATTCGGCTTGGCATTTACTTTAGCACAAACCTAATCAATTAACTGAACTTACATTCAACTTAGATCTCTGTTCAAATTGAGCTTGGCTTACTGCGTTCATTAATTAATTATTCTGCAATTACTGGCATCTCATTACAAATGTATTCGTTCTGGCAAATTCAAGTTTTAGCTTTGCAGTTATATAAAATATTTCAGTCTGAGCTTTCATGAAATGTCCATTAATTTGGCAATGCTAAGAGAGTTGATTGGTAAGGCTTAAAACCATAGCAATATGTGCATTTGTCATATTTAATAACCTTTGCTTATATACTTGTAAACTAATTAATTGCATCCAATTCAATTTTATACTAGATATACTGTATGTTTACATAATTTAATTATTTAATTATTAATGTTTCTTTCATTGAATTTTGGTTTCTTTAATCAATTTATTATACGTAACTATTTCTGTTGTTTAATTGAATTCAATTTCATATTCTTAAGTAGCAGATAAATGCTTGTGATTACTGATTTTCTTTTCAGATCTGTTTTTATTCTACTTGAAATTTTTATACACTTACTTGGTAATGTCTTGTTTTTTCGAGCTCTAATTATTTTGAATGTATTCCAATCCAATTGATATCTGCATCAGCTATCCTTCTCGTTGTCTCGTAGTCAGCAATCCTTTTTGACCATAGGCTTTATACACTCACAAGTCTTTCTCGATTTTGCACTTAATTCTTCTATGTGGCACTACTTATGAGTATGACATTATATAATTGTACATACCAGTATTTTATCATGTAAAATTGACTATTTAATTCAGTTTAAAATTGAACTTGTGTCAATCAAATTAATAAATTTTACACCCCATTTGTTCTTGTTATTTTTAAAATACCCGCCAAAAACCTTGGTTATACCAATCGATAATACAGATTTCTATTTTTAATCTTTATGACTTTTGTATTTGTTATTAATCATACTTTTTAGGTTAACAGTTCTCAATTGTGTCTACTTCCAATTATATGAACATATTAGCCCTTTTATACACCATATATGTAAGAATTAAACGCGTGTTTTATCTTTTATGATAATATTTACTTCTTTCAGGTAAAGCTTAGCAGAATAATCTTCAATTAATTTGAATTATAATTGCAACCACAAAGGGATTATTTATTAATGAAATGCTAATACCATTGTAGGAAATATCCTTTTATGAACATTAGGTGAGCGGATGGCGCAGCGAGCAAATGCTCGCCTCTCAGGCGGCCGGCCCGGGTTCGATTCCCGGTAGATACTATAGATGGATTTTAAAAATCGTACGCTCCCCGGCGACCACGCTAACATCTGTGGTAGTCGTTAACCCCTAATAAGGGAACTCTTCCTCAATTTCGACGGGCAAGGCTAGCCACCTACCCGGCCTAAGGGCAAAGAGGGCTCATAGAACCACTTTGTGGTTATAACAGGCCACTGGCCTACAATAAGAGGAAGAAGAACATTATTATTAACCTGCTTTATTATTATTTCATTTTAAACTGCTTTGCGATTTTAAGACCATATCACTACTTTCTTTACTCTCAACTTCAAGTAGTTTGTAAAAATAAGTATTTGTAAGATACTTATATATATATATATATATATATATATATCTATGTATAGTGTCTATTTCAACAACTGGCGCTACGATAGTTATATATATATGTACCGTGGATTTTGCCTACTTAAAATTTGCTTCTTCTATAAAGTGTTGGGATCTTGGATAAAGTAGTCAAAACTAACAGTACATATAAAATTAACACTGTTGTATATCTAAAGGTCGTTTTGACCACATATTGTCGAAAAGGTTGTTATCTAGGATAAATTTAAATGCAAAATTTGGTTTTTGGTCAGTTTTTCAGGTAAACAATGATAAAAGATATTTTACTAGTTAGATATAACATCACTAGACAATCTGTATTATAATGTATTATACTATTTTAATATAGTTGCTATTGTTAATATGAAAATCTCACTTTTAAACATATTTTTATATTTACCATTTTGTGTAGCCAACATACTACACAAGAGACATTAATTCTGGACACTTATAACTTCTTCATTTCTTATTTATGTTGGCAAAAAATGCTTTTCTGGTATCCTAAATTAACGCTCGTTTTATATTAAATTTATGGTGTCTTAATTCAATATTTAAACATGTTTAAAAATTAAGAAATGTATTAAAACCCACTTTAAAAATTAATGTGGGTAGCCTATAGAATTTCAGAATTAACTTTATGAACAGTGAATCGAGCAAATTCATTAAAAGCGTCCAGAATGAATGCCACTATACTCTATTTTTTAATGCTTATCTTATGACAGTTCGATTAATGTCATCGATTTGTTTAATGTTAATTATAAAATAAGAAAATAAAACAGAATTATAGTCTATTACTGTTGCGACGTGTATATTTCCTTCTAGACATTTTTTATCTATAAATTTATGAGGTGCAAAGAGCAAATGACAAGTTGACACCATCAAACAGAACCTACGTTAGAATCCGACCCCTAAAATTAAATTTAAAAAAAATAGTATTAGTTGACTAGTATAATGGGTTGCATAACTTTTTCCAATGCATTAAAAATTTAGTTTAGTGTACTAGAACTAGTATTACGTAATTACTATGTACTGCAATATTAACTTCTACATCACCACACACTAATTCGTTGTATCTCAAATCATGGTATTAATTTACACTCATATTTATCGAAATACAACAGCGGTATTCAGATAACACATAATAATTTCCAACAAGTTATTTTTATAATTCATTTATTAAATTCTTCGATTTTAGTATTACATACATTTTCGACTTACATAAAACAGAACAATATAACATTTTATTCGGCGTTTTTATAGTTATTTATTATACAAGACGATAGTTAAATTTTATTGAGGAGTGAATCGTTTTAACGTCTAGATGAAGTCGAGACGTTAATGATTCAACAGTGGATAATAATAACTTGATCGTCGTGTATAATATAAAATTTTATTCAATTCTTATAATTTCATTAATCAATAAATACCTAAAAAAAACAAATTTTGTTATTGACAGCCATGAAAAGTCATAGTGACAATTTGGAAAGTGATTCATGTTATACGTTTGGCAGTACTGAAGTGTATTGTCAGTCTATGTCAAATTGGAGGCTAGTAGGTTATGTTTTGTGTGTTGTTTGACACAGACTGACGAAAAACTTAACCTGCAAATCTCGAATTTGACATAGCTTGCCAGTGCTACTAACAATGCAGTGGTGACATGGTTTATAAATAAATAAAATAAATATGTAGATAAAACTCCATTCTATGCTACTGAAATGAATAGTTAAACTACAACTTTAACAGTAATAATTGAATTAAGTATTATTTTAAATAGTAAATAAAATTAACTAAGCTTAATTAATTACCAATCATTAAGAAGCGCTTTAAAAACTAATATATGAAATTATGATAGAGGGTGTAAACATTAATTTTTAATATTATTGGGATCATCAAAATGATAAGATATAGATGGTACGTAGGCAGAAATTGCAGAAATGTGTAAGGGTGTCTGTTATAATACGAATTTTTAAAATTTTTAAGTTTACCTAGGATTTCATAGATTTCAAAAAGTTTTATGTATGGTATTTTCTATATAATATAATATGAAATCCCGTCAAATAAACATCTATCAACTTTCTGTCTGTTCATATTTTCACACACAATAAAACGTACAAAAAAAATGATTTTTTTCACAAATTTCAAACAGCTTGTGGCAGGGTGAAAAATAATCTGATCGAGATGAATTAATGAGCAAAAAACTTCATTTCCTAAATGGAAACAAATAAAAAACTTCCATAAAAATTTGAAAAATCTGTATTATAACGGACACCCTAAAATGTGTGGATAACTAAATATTACTAAACAATTAATTTTTGCACTGCTAGTGAAACAAATAGGAATTTACTGGTTGTGTAGTCGGAATATAAAATAGGAGTAGGGATAGGGATAGTCAAGTTGTTTTCACTTTGGTGCCAAACTGGATGCTTCTCTTTAGCATGAAATTTCGGCTTAGACCGCGTAGTATTTGTATATGAACACCCAGCATTCGAGTAACCGCGAAAGCCTCAAACAATACAAAACTGGATGCTCACAATTTTAAATAGTAGCATTTTTTGTTTTTCAACAATGCACAACAATTCTAGTTTTTCCAAGATAGTCATGAAACCTCTGACAAGGAGTTCTTTTTATGTAGAATTAGATCTCTTATCTCGTCATTATAAAAATTATTTTAAATATGTCACAAATTGTAATTGTGTGTATTATAGTTTTCAGTGGCTACCCACTTGAAATGAAGTGACGACCAAGTGATCTACAACAGCATTAGATCAAGGAGTAAAAAAAGGAAAAGCAGCAAAAGTAAAATGAAATCGTTTTCCGTGTTTTCATCTATACCTACTCCAAAATATGGCAAACAATGTAACCATCCACGTCAGATTCCTACTTGAAAAGATAGCAGCAATTGTTTCTTAAACAACTTTCAATGAAAAGTGTTTTCAATTATTTTATAGTATTGTACCTACTTACATCAATAACCAAATTATAAAAGCTGTTTAAAATATGAACATTCAATATTGCGGTCATAAGAAATAAAGTTTGTTGTCGGCGTTTAATGGCCTATTAATTTTTCGAAACTATTCAAAATAGTAATGACAAACTGCATGCATTCATTCATTCAAAAAACGAAGGGTGAATAACTAAACAAATTTTTACAGCAGATTACCAATTACGACAGCTACATTATAAAAACGATTTTTATAATTCTGGAGCTGAGTGCAGGTACTATAAGACAATATTTTCATGAGATAGTAATGATTGTAGAGTGATTGTAGGAGTATATTCTGAATGTGGCTGGTTTACACACCAGATTGTGAAAGTTATTCACCCTTCGTATAGAAGTACCTAATCATACTCGTTTTGTTAAATTAATGTAATATACGTCAAGTCGATCAATTACAATCAATGCACACAAATAACAAACCTAAAAATCAATGGAACAAAAATACAAAATCAGCATAAGTTTATCTAAGAACAATATTTTATATTATGTCTTCTTCTCGAACGACAATGCGTTGAAATTTCTACTGTGGGCGCTGGGCGGTGTACTTTGAAGATGCAGCAGTGAAGTATTATTTTCTTAGCTAACTTGGACGTCTTACGTAATTCCTGTAGTATATTTAACTTCAATTTGTCTATGGAATGATCATATGCTGGTGATGGTTGGTAGGTAACTGAAAAAATAAGACAAATATGAATACTTTCACTTATAATACCATGAGTAGTCAAAGTTATGCCGACTATTTTTGCAGTGGTGTCACGAATGTCCATTGCGCTTTTGTACGATTAGGACGAGTGCGATAGCACGAGTCCTAATCCCAAGCGCAATGGACATGAGTAGTGATACTACCGCAAAAATAATCTACTTAACTGTGACTAAGAATGGCATTCGAGGGACTATTCAATGAACCAAACTACTTTTTCAAATTAGTTTTCAGTAAATCTAGCAACAAACTACGCAAATTCTATAGTAACAGAACACTAATATTGACTTTTTCTAATAAAAATCGCATTTGTTTAAAATAGTCACTTGACTACCTTCTAAGAAGATATATCCACTGATATTTTTTTTATTGGTCAAGAAACTTCAGAATTCTGGATTTTCATTGGTCACTTTTTGACAGGTGACAGGTGAATTGAATAGTCAACATAATTTACACTATTGAAGAATCCGTTTATTGGATTCTTACTGTTTACTGATCTATTTTGTGGTACCTAATTGCGTACTACTTTTAGGAACAGGTATTAACCCTACTTGCGCAAATAAAATTTGTATATATGCCGCAAGGTTAATAACAAGTAATCACCATTTTGTCGCTAGCTAACGATAAAGTTAAAACATTTTTTTCTAAGAAATTAATATAACCGAAGAGAGAAACTGAAAGTATTTTCTATATTCTTAAACGTATTGCTTATTCCGATTGAGTGAACTAGGACAATTTACGTAGAGAGAGGTAATTACTTGATAAGAAACAAAGTGCGACAGTTCTTTTTTTTTTTGGAGCGAAATGAATAATTATAATCCCAGTTTTTTTCACAATGTCTAATAAAAATATATTTTTAAATTTCTATAGCTTTTAACACATGTAAACTATAAATAACTAAATATTTCTGTACCAAATTAATTTAATGAGCTGTCTGATAAACGTTTTAAAACCAGGTAAAATATAAAGAAACATTTTACTACCAGAATAATATTTAGAAAATACCTACGGGAAAATCATTTTTTAAACCATTTGCTCAAGATTGTTCATTCGGTTTTTTGGTATTCTGCCATTATTTCCAAACTACATCAGTATTATTTCATGGGCAATAACTTTATCTCTCTATTGAGACCATTACCTTTCCTGTAAGTTGTATTGGCGATCAGGGCCCCATTTCATAAAATAACTTGGCAACTTTTCACTTTGCACTTTGCAAATTTCAATCAATGTCTGCTACATAAAAATATTTTAAAAAGTAGAAAACTAAAACCTCATCAAAATAATGCAAAGTGCAAGTAAACAGTTGAAAATTAGCAAAGTTATATGTTATGAAAAGCAATTTTTTCAATTTTAAAAATTTAAAAAGTGTAAAGTGACAAGTTGCAAAGTAGTTTTCTGAAATAGGCCCCAGGAATCAGCAAAAACGTTAAACTTAAAAAACAATTTTAACAAAACACGAGCATGAAAAAAAGTTGCACTTCTAACACTTGTAGTGTAAAAGTACTTTTACTTAACAAGAACTAAAAGTAAGTTCTAACTGGTCACCTATGGATGCAGTTGTCATAACAATTCTTTAAATAAAAAACGTCAAAAGCAATCAATTATCTAAAATTTTGAATATTTTGTCCTTTCTAGGTTGCAGAAAAAATAATATGTACTGTTAGGATTAAAAGTGGCTTTGTTTCACTTGCAATTTTTGCATTCGCTTGGCTGGGCTACGCTTTGTCTCGCAATTGTAAACATAATTGCTTGTCAAACAGAATGACTTTTAATCTTAATCTATATCTATATTATTATACTAGCGTTCTGCACCCAAATTGGGCGCGAAATAATTCATTTAATGCAATTTGTACAAGAGTGATCCATTTTGTGTGTGTCGAGTTAAAATGTGAGGTTAGAAAATCCACACAAAAAAAGTCACTTATAAAAATTTGAAAACCCTACTACTGGCTTACTTGCGTCGCCCTGAGTCGATTGACCCCAAAATCAGCCAATTCGGCCCACGGGTTCGCTCTCAAAGTGGCGTCAAGCAATCTAGCAATGAAAATTATTGTCGGATGCAAGGGGAACAACAATTATATACCTACGCATTTCCAGGGGGTACGTGAAGCATAAAAGAGCTATTGAGAAATACGGTTTCCTTTTTACCTACAATATTGTTTTGCAGCGTTTGTTAGTTTAGCGTATTGAGTAGGGATGTCGGCGGGTACCCGGGTATATTTTCAAGACCCGGATACCCGACTAGTAAATTATATGTAATTTCTAGAAAACCAGCCTCTTTCGGAGAAAATGATAAAAAATTAAAAACAATAGGAATAAGCTCTAGAAAAACATAACCCTACAGAAATAACCAGAATTACCCCATCCCATACCACATAATGTTCCTTGTTTCATATAATAAATCCACGGAAATATTCAACCCGTCAATAGTACCATTAAATCGCATCAGTATGGGATAAAGTAACATAAATATCCTCTGGGCGATTTTGATGCTGCTACGCTACAAATTTAGAATAAAAAGTTACGTACTTGAATTTGATAGCACTTGGAAGTGTGAAAATATTTACAAATAACAGACGACTTGCAGTTACAATTAGGGAGTAGGTAGTATTTCAATTTAGTTCAGTTTAAAACTCGAGGCATAAAGAAAGAAATGGTAGCTACCTCATATGTTCCGATATACGCTAACATTTTTGTTATATATTTCGGGTACCCGAGGGTACCCGGGTTTGATTTTAGACCGGGTACGACATCCCTAGTATTGAGTGAGGGGAGGGGGGGGGGGGCACTCTAGAGTTGATTTCAGATTTAGAAGAAAAAACAAACATTTATAGTCCGTACGAAGAACGGGAATCTTGCTAGTAAAACAATATACCTACTATTTTCTACAACCATAAAAAAGGTGACATTCACGCATCACTGTCGATACTGGAGGTTGGTCTTTTTTATCATGGCAAAAAATAGCTACTTACAATTTTTTCACGTAAAAAAACTAATTTTTTATTTCGAATTTTTGTCTAGAATTTACTCTAATAAATCGATAGTAACAATATTGATATTCTTTTTTTGGCGGTTGTAGAAAAAATGTTTGTATTTGGTCGGTGAAATCAGTATAATGTTGGGGTATTAGAATAATTGTTTTGTCTCGACCTGACGGTCTCTGCTAAAAGTGACATTCTCATGTACTGCAAAAAACACTAATTTCATGCACTTAATACAAAGATAACTAATTTTTATTTCCACAACCTTAGCCATATTTTGTTAGCTGTAATTAACAAATTTTTCTGAAGCAAAGCATAGGTTTGAGATACATTTCGTGTTCTACAATATGTTGTGAATGAAGATATAATAAGCAAAAGTTGTTTGGAGTGTAACAATGCAAAATTTACCCTTGAAAAACGGTATTCAGTATTACTACATTAAGCAAGTTTTTTGCTCATTGAGAAATCCAAAATTTTTTCATAAATGTCGCGAACAAAATTAATTTATTACACGCTGTAGAAAGATTAAAGTAGAAATTTAGTAAAGTAACTTATGAGGAGCAGCACCTAGTTACAAGTGGTAACAAATATTCACTTAGAATACGGTATCATTGGACTACTTGTAAGTTTCGTACATTTCTACTTTTTATGAAAATAATATCTGCTTGTTGCTCACCTCTATACACATCGCAATGTTCAATGCACTCCATCCACACAACACCTACGATCTGCATTCCACGATGTTCTAATAGGATTTAGTGGACTGTTCTAATAGGATTTAGTGGACTACCAAGTTGGAGTGCTGACAGGAGAAGTTGGCTAAGAAGCTGACTGTGTAATATTTTGAGGCACCATTGTTCCTAGAACCTCCTCGATCATAGCAATAATGGTATCAGGATCGGTGCAACTGTAGCATTGCTGGGTTTAAATACTGCAGCACGGTTAGTCTTAGTAAGAGAATGTGGCAACTGTCTAACAGCAGTTGAATGCAAACTGGACTTAGGCACTGCAGCAAGTGGTTGTAGTATCACATAACGCTAACTAGCTAATTTTTTTGCTGGCAAAGTGTAACACATCTTGCGAATCTGTAACAGAGAAGATTCAATTGCCAAAATATTTCAATAAATAGGAATTTGATGTTAATCGTGCCTTATCAAACAAAAATAGACATTTCCCTTTACATTAACTACACTTACCATCTGCAGGAAGAAGACGGGCTTTATTCTATCTTCCATCTTTCTATCTTGCTTTCACGGCACACCTTGCTAAATATCATTTAGTATTGCTAGTTGGACATACGTGGTATATGCCATCATGAACTGGACCAATGAATACATAATGTTAGTTGCGAAGTTTGGCAGCGTTCCTTTGGGTCGCTATCACATGCAGGTATGATTTCCCAATACTGATAGTCCAACAGCACAATCGAAATCGATAAACAAACCTCTCTACGAGCTTCGGGCTTGTTCTACACGTTTTAAGGTGTATTATGATACTGGTACCGGTACTGGTACTGCACACACTGTCCTAAAACAAGCACCAATCCATTAATAGTAATAGTAATAATAATAGCCTTAGGTATACCATCCCGTGATCTACAACTACAAAAAACACACGTATCATCATGCCAGTACCGTGATTTTGGTAGCTATAAATAGGCTTGTAAATGAAAAGATTTGTTTTCATACAAAATTAGTTTTGTTATACAGGGTGTCATGGAAATGAGTGCAAATATTTTAACCAGTGATAGAGCTCACCAAAATCAACAACTTTTCTATTTATCGTTTTTCATTTAATCGCATATTTTTTCAATCAGTTATCTCCGATAAATTTGACGAGCCGCTTGGTAAGCAAATTTAAGTTAAAGGTGAACGACACAAGTATATTAAAACTGCAAAGTTCTTGCACAAAAATATTCGGTCAATAACTTATCTACTTCAGTTGATAAAAGTACGCTAGTGACCATACATGAACTAAAGGTTTATGAGTACCTATGCAGTTTTTGTTGGTTTGTATATCAAAGAAATGTTATCTGCGTTTTGCGCATTAAATTAAAATATTATTCCATAGGCGGGGATGCATTTCTAGATTAAAATTGTTTTGAATTTTAACTCAGTTTTGAGAGCGTTTTTGAAAAAATGATAAATGGAGAAGTTGTTCAGTTTAACGAGTTCTATTACGGGTTAAAATATTTGCACTCATTTCCACAACACCCTGTATAAAAACCATACAAAGCTGTTGGTTTTTAATCACTTTTTTGGATTTTTCAGTTCTGAGAAAGCCTTTTTTCAAATAACAGTAAAAACACAGCAGATGAATATACTAATGAAAAATGACAATGACGTTTATGCAAAGACGAGAGCCCCAAATACAACTAAATAGTGTCATTTATCTGTCGAAATTACTTGAAATCTAATACTGAAACAAACAATATATAGTTGACAAAATACTATGCTGAAAAAATCGTTCTTTTACAACTCGAACTAATTTATAGTTATTTAAACTTATTTTCCCTAAAGCAAACGAAATAGATAGGTACGTTTCATATTTTAACCCTTTAACGGGAAAAATTAGTTTACAAAAAAAATCGAAATTTTAATTGATTGATATGCTTTCTTTGAGATGCCAGGAAACCGAAAAACAATGTTTTTATCAAAAATCTATTTTCAGTTTCACAAAAGATACTGGTAAACGGTAAAGCATTCAGGACAAAATATGTTGTGAATATTCACTGGTATAGCACTTCGTAATATTGTCGAGTTATTTATTTAGATGCTCACTAAATTACTGAATAACATATAGCATTTCCTACTCGCGATGAAATACTATTTTTTCGTTCGTGAAATCAAAATTTTCTATTCATGAAAAAACGGTACTTTGATCTCTTGTAAAATATACTATTTTCTGTTATTTCTTTCGTCTCAGCAACGCATACATTTGCGTACTGTTAGTTCTTGTTATCTAGGAACCACGTAAGCATACCCAAATCATGCATTTTTCGGCCTGGAAACACGACTGAAAAGTTTTTTTTTTGTTGTTCAATCGGAGAGCAAATATGTATCTTTTGAAAAAAGCATGAAAACTTCCTATAAATAAAAATAATTTTTGAAGTAGTTTCCTGGTAAAATTTCTATCCAAGAATTCAATTACATTGTCATACTTTTTATTAGTATAGTTAGTAGCGACTATTTGATCACTTACAAAAAAACCTGTCTTGAACAGAAATAACATACACTTTTCAAGAGGTTGCAAATAACATAAGTTACTCAAATGGGCAAAGTAAAATAGTTTTTGAAATTTGAACTAAATATATATACACACTTGCGAGTGGAACACTAACGTTCTGTTGAAAATTTATGACTACTCCATCGTAAACAATACGGGCTGCCGCGACCTGCCCCAAAAACATCTGCTAAAATGCGACCAGGATTGGTTTGAACGTAAATATTTTCCTAGCGCAACATAATGGCAAAACTAATTCGATTATATCTTCAGTAGATAACTTCAAATATAAATACTCGAAACACAAAAATAAATTGTATAAAACGTACGTTATTACTAAAAAATTGGACATATATATTGTGATGGTATTAAGCCCACGACTCGACTCTGCTAGCAGTGCAACATAATGAGCAATTCAATAAGCACAGAGTTAAATGTTAAACTGAAAATTCAAACTATACATGCATTGATAATGAGATGCGAGGAGTAATAAAGTAGTAAGGAACGCAAAAGGCAAAGCTTGTTTTTCACAGGGGTCGAAGTTGATTTTTAAATGAAATAATAGGTTTCTGCATAGTGAACAGCCGAACCGAAAGAAAGTAATAGACACAAAAAGGTTTGCTATGTATGTGCATGTAAAAGAAGCGTAGATATCAATAAAGCTAGTCAGTGAAATTTGTGAGGAATCTAAAAGGTAAAGAAAGCTAAAATAAAATAACAGTACATTGCAAAAGAGCAATTTGAGAAAGCAGGCAGCAGGACATGAAAGAGCAATTTGAGAAAGCAGACAGCAGGACAAGAAAGAAGTAAGTGAGAAGGAATGAACTCTAATTAATCGGTGCATTTAAAGTTAGTGAAAAAGCAGAGTAATTAATAAAATGTGTTAGTGTGTGTGGCGCAAAGAAACGATTTTAAATATAAGAAAAAGACAATATTTTAGTTTGTAAGAAATTTGGAAATTTAAATTTATGTAATCAAACTTATTTCTATTATGTACTAAAATTCATCAAAACTTATTTCTGTTAGCTTTGTAACTTAGCAACCAGATTCGTCTTTGCTTTAACAGAGAGAACAATTGAAAAATAAATTACCTCAGGGTTGTTGAAATTTGTGCTCCATATTATATATATTTTTATTAATAAAAGTGTTTTTCAAACGATAAAAAGTATACCAGTTTATTGCATATGTGTCAGAGTACAAGTGGGTGTGTTTTCATCGAGTTACGCAGCAAAAATTTTACAAATTCCATCATCGCAATTACGAGAAGATCGGGGCCGATTCAACTACATTTTACGATCTTCGCATGCGGCCAAGAAAAGTATCCGAGGCTTCAGATTAGCAGTCTACGGCAGAGAACAGGTCTGCAAGAGCGTCCCCGGCGGATTTGGCAGCAGCAGGAGCAAGATTAGCGGTGATATTAAATCGGCGTCATCTCAGCAAGGAACCCGAGGCAGTCCAACGAGTTTACAAGGTACAAAATTAACCCTAAAAATAAGTGGGTGCGTCCGGAAATCGAGTTTCATACGAGTCCAAACCTTGAGCAAGAAAACCAGAGCATTTCCAAGGCTGCAGTTAAGCAGGATTTCGAGTAATTAGCAAGGCGTCCCTAAAATTTGTGGTTATGCGGAGGTTTCGAAGCTGCCCAGAAACAATTGCCAAAATTTAGCCAGCGTCGGTCTGACGTCACAAAATACGTAACTGCTGAAACGAAAGTTGTTATTTGTCGCCAAAGCGCGAAGATTTGAATAAATACCATGCGAATTTTCATAATCTCACTAGCATTTTAACTTCAAGCACCGCTGACTTGCACGACACAATTCATTTTGTGGGATTTTGACAGATTTGAGAACCTTGAGCTACCGCGTTTGAACTACTGACTGTGTACAGTACCGTTTCAGATCAATTGTAAATTACAGTCGGCTTCTGAACTCACCTGAGATTAAAGAGCTTATGTTGTACTTTGAGCTAGCATTTTCCAATTAGTTGCAGCTAAATAAAATATAAAGAGGGGCATACAACCATTTAATTTCTGCAGTAAATAAGTACATTTCATATTTTAACCAGCCTAATAATTCAAAAAAAGGCAAAATTCAAACGCAGTATTAAAATTAGAAACAGTGAATTGTGCATATTGGATTTGCCCATTATTTTCACTTGTAATTAATTAATTAGAGACCTAGGAGAGGCTATATTCCATCCCAATATAGACTATTTTGCGACATAAATAAAAGGTTTCCAAATAATAATTTATTTTTCAAAATCACGACAAAATAATTTCTTTTACTTATCAATATTACAATCCTTACGTATTACACTAAAACGCTTACCAGCTCAAAACTTTTAAAGTAACATCCACAAAATAGTGAGAGAGAAAACTTTACTAATTTGCGTACACACTTCAAAGTGGAATACACGCTGGTAATACTGTCATACCAGCTATACATTTACACCAAGGTTTATTGGGGTAGTTTTATAATTATAATAATTCTAGAAAATATATAATTAGACAAAGAAACTGCAATGTCTGTAGAACGAAAGCAAGACGTTTCAGAGCAGTATTAAGTTTCAAAACCAGTATTATTGACAATTATGCACAGTGGTATAACAGCCATACCAGAGAGCGTTAAAGGGTTAAAAGTGTGGAACCCAATATACAGTGCGAGTGTAAAGTCTGGAACTACCGAAATAACACTTTTATCAAATGTTTTTGCAAGAAATCCTCGAACACGTCAATTTTCATTTAAAAAAACACATATTTTACTGTAATTGTCACTTTTAGATTGTCTTTTGTTTTAGAGTTATGACGTTTGCGATAATTTTTTTAAATAGAAACCGAAATTTTTATGATGAATTTGGACAGAGCATGAAATTCTAAGACCAAATACGCCAAAAAGAAGCATGATACTGTATTTTGAAATTTTCGAGAAAATCGTACGATTACCACATCCCCTCAATACTAGAATTTCAATTCGTCCATTTTCACACAAATATCGCACCATTATTTATTTAATTAAGAGCACACAACAAAAACAGATAAACAAACTATGAAAAACTGTTATAATTTTAGGGCTAACTCATTGTTTCATGGCTACTTGATTTTTATTCGATTTCTGTTTTAATACTTTAAAAGCGATTTTCTCGAAAATGTCAAAATACAGTATCATACTTTTTTAGCGTATTTGGTCTTAGAATTTCATGCTCTGTCCAAATTTATCATAAAGATTTAGGGTTTCCATTTAAAAAAATTATCGCAAACGTCATAACTCAAAAACAAAAGATAATCTAAAGGTAACAATTACAGTAAAATACGTCTTATTTAAAATAAAAATTGACGTGTTTCGGGATTTCTTTCAAAAACATTTGATAAAAGTTCTATTTAGATGGTTCCATACTTTACACTCCCACTGTATATCCAACATGTGTTTCCACTACCTATACGTTCAACATCTTATTTTCACTACTTATATACCTCCAAAGGTATTTCAACTACCAATTGAATTTTTTATAACTCAATAAAAATAGCTTGCTTTCACTTCTAAGGTTGGCTATATTTTAGTAGCTATAAATAGGGTTCTAAATGAAAAGATTTGTTTTCATACAAAATTTGTTTTTGTTATATAAAAACCATACGAAGCTGTTGGTTTTCCAGTCACTTTATTATTTTTTTTTTCAGTTCTGAGAAAGCCTTTTTTAAATAACAGTAAAAACACAGCAGATGAATATATTAATGGAAAATGACACAACGACGATTATTCAAAGATGAGACCACTCAAATATAAAAACAATAGTGTCGTCCTTTAACTGCAGCAATTATTGGAATTCCAATGATGAAAAAAAAACAATAATTTAGGTAAAAAACCATACGAAGCTGTTGGTTTTTAATCACTTTTTTTGATTTTTCAGTTTGAGAAAGTCTTTTTTCAAATAATAGTAAAAACACAGTTTTGTATAGCTGCAATGTTAAACTGAAAATTCAAACAATAAATGCATTGATAATGAGATGCGAGGAGTAATAAAGTAGTAAGGAACGCAAAAAGCAAAGCTTGTTTTTCACAGGGGTCGAAGTTGATTTTTAAATGAAATAATAGGTTTCTGCATAGTGAACAGCCGAACCGAAAGAAAGTAATAGAAACAAAAAGGTGTGCTATGTGCATGTAAAAGAAGCGTAGATTTCAATAAAGCTAGTCAGTGAAATTTGTGAGGAATCTAAAAGGTAAAGAAAGATAAAATAAAATAACGGTACATTGCAAAAGAGCAATTTGAGAAAGCAGGCAGCAGGACATGAAAGAGCAATTTGAGAAAGCAGACAGCAGGACAAGAAAGAAGCAAGTGAGAAGGAATGAACTCTAATTAATCAGTGCATTTAAAGTTAGTGAAAAAGCAGAGTAATTAATAAAATGTGTTAGTGTGTGTGGCGCAAATATCCAAATGTTAATTTATTTTTCAAAATCACGACAAAATAATTTCTGTTACTTATCAATATTACAATCCTTACGTATTACACTAAAACGCTTACCAGCTCAAAACTTGAAAGTTACACCCACAAAATAGTGAGAGAGAAAACTTTACTAATTTGCGTACACACTTCAAAGTGGAATACACGCTGGTAATACTGTCATACCAGCTATACATTTACACCAAGGTTTATTGGGGTAGTTTTATAATTATAATAATTCTAGAAAATATAAAATTAGACAAAGAAACTGCAATGTCTGTAGAACGAAAGCAAGACGTTTCAGAGCAGTGTTAAGTTTCAAAACCAGTATTATTGACAATTATGCACAGTGGTATAACAGCCATACCAGAGAGCGTTAAAGGGTTAAAAGTGTGGAACCCAATATACAGTGGGAGTGTAAAGTCTGGAACTACCGAAATAACACTTTTATCAAATGTTTTTGCAAGAAATCCTCGAACACGTTAATTTTTATGTAAAAAAACACATATTTTACTGTAATTGTCACTTTTAGATTGTCTTTTGTTTTTGAGTTATGACGATTGCGTTAATTTTTTTAAATGGAAACCCAAATTTTTTATGATGAATTTGGACAGAGCATGAAATTCTAAGACCAAATACGCCAAAAAGAAGCAGGATACTGTATTTTGAAATTTTCGAGAAAATCGTACGATTACCACATCCCCTCAATACTAAAATTTCAATTCGTCCATTTTCACTCAAATATCGCACCATTATTTACTTAATTAAGAGCACACAACAAAAACAGATAAACAAACTATGAAAAACTGTTATAATTTTAGGGCTAACTCATTGTTTCATGGCTACTTGATTTTATTCTAAATGAAAAGATGTTTTCATACAAAATTGTTTTTGTTATATAAAAACCATACGAAGCTGTTTGTTTTTCAATCACTTTGTTTTTTTCAGTTCTGAGAAAGCCTTTTTTAAGACAGTAGAAACACAGCATATGAATACATATACTAATGAACAATGACGTTTATGAAAAGTTGAAAGCCCTCAAATAGAAAAAAGATAGTTGTTATTTATCTGTAGTAATTACTTGAATGCCAATAATGGAACAAAACGATGATATGGCTTGTTCATGGAAAAAGCTGGTTCTTTAGTTGACAATAGTATATTACTCTGCAAGTTCAGAAAAACCACTTTTCTAACGTGTTGAGTATACTATTTGATCGCATCACATAAGAAATGTAAAATATAAAATTTTTACATACAAGTAACACTAACGCCCGTATTCATAGTCGTTCGCCAGCGGATTGCCGGCGACTCGCCAGAGTTTCGTTATGAATAGTATGTTGGCGGCACTGTACGTCTATGTCAAATTCGAGGTTAGCAGGTTAGATTTTGTGTCAGTTTCTGTCAAAACTGACTGAAAACCTAACCTGATCACCTCGAATTTGGCATAGACTTACAGTGTCACCAACAACACACTTCAGTATTGCCACACCGACCCATTAATCCAACAAACACAAAAGCTAGTAACCTCCGTCACTCGGTCAAGAAATAAACTAGTATTCATGTGGGTGCCTTCACACACAGGTATACCCGGAATTGAAAAAGCAGATAAGTACGCAAAAGAAGCGATATCATCCGCAGATGTTACTCACCTAAACAACGTGACCCCCTACGACATCAAAAACCATCACAAGGAATCATCAAGTCCAGAACTTACTGATAGAAGACACCAGGTTATACTCTCCAGGCTTAAAATTGGATGCCCCGCTTAAAATCAAATCAGCGAACCGCGCGCGAACGGCGAGGTCTGACTGTATGTCCAACATATAAAGTCTGTTTCAATTTCACATGACACCGAGTAGGCATTGAAATTAAGAACGTTTTTTAAAACAGTGTAGAAATAGTGGCAGTTTAAATGTTAGGTTATAAATGTTTGACACATCAGCTTTAGCTTTAAGTATTGAAAATGCAATATATATATTTTTGAGATTAATTATTAATAAGTATATACTTAAGCTTGCTAACCCATTTTTTCAACAATACTTTAATGTTGATCCAGAAGATACATTAATTACAAACATGTGAACCATTATCTAATAAACTAACACCAGAATGTTATTACAGCACACAGAGGCAAGATACCAAGGAACTTATATTTG
Organism: Agriotes lineatus; assembly: GCA_940337035.1. NCBI lineage: Eukaryota > Metazoa > Arthropoda > Insecta > Coleoptera > Elateridae > Agriotes > Agriotes lineatus. Next base: position 57,066,637 of record OW679201.1, on the reverse strand, counting down.
TAAAATGTTCTAAAAACTTATTCAACTACTTATCTACTTGTATTTGTATTTGGGCGAGATTTCGAGATGCGGAAGGTCCTTCAAATCTCTTGACACCGACTGCTAGGGTCATATGGCCAAACCCCACTAGAATTTTGCCGAAAAATACAAAATGCAAAATATAACAATACAAAATGTAAAATATAACATTCTAAATTGAAGCGAAAACGAACAATAAGTAAAAAATCATTGAAGAAACAAAAAACCCAACTGCGGAAATGTTAATTGTAATCAACAAGAACCAAACAAGATTAACTAAATCATTATAAAAACAAAATTATTAAAATTACTAAATTATTATACATACTATATACAGTGCTCATTACTCGGAATCTGAGTCAGAGTCGTTTTCATCAGAATCATGTGGCGTTTCTGATTGTCCTACAGTTGGGGATGATAGAAGTTGTACCTAGTATTTAACATTCGTTTTTACTCAGATTCAGAGCCCGCAATTTCGGATTCACTGTCCGAATCTCCAAGAGAAATTATAATAGGAGGAAAGTTTTCAATACTGCTGCATCCCATGTATCTGGTCCAATCGTCGCGAATTAGTTTTTCACAGTGTTGTATGCTTTTGGTCCAAAAGTCAGCGAAACACATAGAAATTGATTCGCGCCATAATTTCTCTGCTTCTCCTTTTGATGATGCGCGAGAAGTTACATGCTTGTTGAAATAATTCTTACATAATCCCCATGCCAGCTCAATGGGATTGTATTGGCAGTGATACGGGGGCAATCTAATAACTCTATAACCACTGTAAAATGTCGTCTACCACATAGTTTTTTTTGTTCGGCAGTCGAGGTCGTATTAATTTCCACAGTTGTTTTTTCGTCAGTTTGTTGTCAAAAGTTACGTCGTGCTGTATCAACCAATCCTGTAATTGTTTTTTCTTACTTGAAATAGTAGGTTTCTTATCTAAAAGAACTGAGTGGTAAGGAGTAAGGAGCGTTATCCATAATGATAACAAAATTTTTGTTTAATTTAGACAATACGGAAATTAGCTGATTCTGTACCCATTTTGTAAAAATGTCAGAATTCATGGTTTTATGATAGTCCCGGTCGTTATTGCTAGAATCCAGTAGTAATTCACAACCTTCTAAAAATCCATTAGACCATCCCGCATGCAAAATTGTGTACCGTTTTCCTTCTTGGCGAGTTTGACTTGGATTTCCTTTTCTGCAATCATCATTTACCCAACGTTTTCTAGAACTCCCGTTTTTATATATCCACGTCTCATCTAAGTACACAAAACATACGTTATCACTAGAATCTATCATTTGAAGGTACTGCCTCAAGAAGGAAATCTTTTTAGCGACAACGTGTTGCTGTTCACATATTTTTCGTGAATTCACGATTTTAAATTTATAGCCCATGCTTTTGATTCTCCTCCACAATGTAGTACGAGATCCATTGTACTGTAGTTCCTCTTTCGCATAATTTAATAGATCTTGCACAGTAAAGTACTCATTTTTTTCATGAAAATTCCAAATTTTTGATTGTAGGTCTTCTTTAAACGTGAAATTCCAAAATGTTGTGTTTTTTGAATTATTTCCCGTCTTAGTTGTAGCCAAATTGGGTTCATCTTGCATAATTTTGCACACCTCTGCTCTGGATACCTATCAGCAAAATAATAAAAATCTCCGTAGAATTGTTATGAATACTTACTGAAAAAATCTCTGCTACAGCGTTTATTATTTCACTTTTTGTAAGTGTACGGCCATTTTTTTCGGTCGATGTATGAAAGCATTTGTAAACTGCTACTTTGGTGTCTTTATAAATCTTTTTTGGCATTTTGACAAAAGGCAAATTGTCAGAATGACTTTAAGGTGTCAGTCGCTCAGTACACTCTAAAAAATTTCAATTCAAGATTTACTCGATGTCATGTGAAATTAAAACGGACTTTATTTCCACTGCCTGTATGTCCCAACATCTATTTTTACTGCGTGTATGTCCAACATGTACTTCAACTACCTATCTATATATGTATATCCAACGGCTATTACGACTACCCACCTATCTCCCAACAGTATTTCAACTAACATTTGAATTTTTTAAAACTCAATAAAAATAGCTTGTTTTTACTTCTAAGGTTGGTCATATTTTAGTAGCTATAAATAGGGTTCTAAATGAAAAGATTTGTTTTCATGCAAAATTGTTTTTGTTATATAAAAACCATACGAAGTTGTTGGTTTCTTAATCACTTTTTTTTCAGTTCTGAAAGCCTTTTTTTAAGCAGCAGTAAAAACACAGCATATGAATATACTAATAAACAATGACGTCAAACAGAAAGAAGATAGTGTCATTTATCTATAGTAATTACTTGAATGCCAATAATGAAACAAAACAATGATATGTCTTGTTCATGGAAAAAGCTGGTTCTTTAGTTGACAATAGTATATTACTCTACAAGTTGAGAAAAGTGGTGTTTTTCTGAACAGGTATGGTGTGTTTGAGTACGAGCGTTAGCAAGTACTTAAACGGTCATACAAGTTTAGAAAAACAACTTTTATAACGTGTTGTGTATACTATTTTATCGCATTTCATAAGAAATGTAAAATATTAAACTTTTACATACAAGTGACACTAACTGTCAAAACATAACCAAGATGGGCATAACTCATTCCTATGTACTAAAGCACAATAAGCAGCTCCAGTTGATGTTATGCGTTTGGCAGTACTGAAGTGTGTTGTTGGTGACACTGTAAGTCTATGTCAAACTCGAGGTTAGCAGGTTAGGTTTTGCGTCAATCTGTGTCAAAACTGACGCAAAACATAACCTATTAACCTCGAATTTGACATAGACTTACAGTGTCACCAACAACACACTTCAGTATTGCCAAACTGTCAGGCCATTTTTAATTACAATAGTTCCGTGACCATTTGGAGCCGTTTGGGTACCGAGTTGACGAGTTTGCCTGTATATAATAATAATAATAATAATATAAGCTTTATTGGGATAATATACAAAAAATATAGTATAAATAAGTAAATAAATGTATAATTACAAGATCCCAATAGGTGGGGTTCTGCATAGAACAGGTTTTCAACCCTACCCAATAATTAATATATACCTAATATTTGGCACAGTGAAGAATAACCATAAAATTCATACCGAATAAAACAAAATTATTTTTCCAAAAAATTACTTTGACTTAAAACTAATTCTTCTCTAAGTTTATTTTTAAACGTAGTAATTGTATTACACTCCTTAAATAAAATAAACCACTTATTAATGATAATAACGGAATGATACTCGAAACAACTTTTAAATTTGAACGTCGAATGTTTTGGAATACTATAAAGCTCTACCTGCCTTAATTGACGATCATGTATAGATGAACGCCTACAGAGTAAATTAAATAGATAAGGTGGAACATAGCGTTTGATAATTTTAAAAAGTAGGCATGCAAATAGTAGGCAAAAGCGATATTCCAACTTTAAAATTTTCTGAGCAATGTAGTATGGCGTAATATGCTCACTTTTACTAACATTGTAGGCAAAACGAAAACCACAGTTTTGAACAATTTGCAACTTATTCTTAAAATGTGAATTTAAGTAATTGAAATAAACTCCACAACAATAATCCAAATTACTTAGTACTAAAGCATTAACTAGATACCATTTTGTAGATTTTGGCAAAACATACTTAAACTGATATAAAGTTTTTAGTTTTATATAACAAAACGAAGATTTTTTTATTACATGCGTTTGGAAGTTTAAATTACAATCTAAATAAACACCTAAGTTTTTAACACACTCCGAGAATGATAAGTGATCGTTATCAATGCAAACACTTCGATTTAACACTGAAAATGCCTTTTCACGCATTGCACTCGAACCAACACACATCACCTTAGATTTAGAAGCGTTAAGGAAGAGTCCATTATTCGTTGACCATGAAGAGATTGCAGCCAAATTTAAATTAAGTAGTTCTATTGACTCATTTATCTTTACCGGATCACACGCAAAATAAAGCTGCGTATCATCAGCGTAGAAATGGATAGAACAGTCTGGGGTCAGATTTGATGGTAAATCAGAGGTAAAAATGGCAAAAAGTATCGGTCCCAGGATACTTCCTTGGGGAACACCCTGTGTGAGAACAATTTCGCTGGAAAATTGGTCGTTTATTTTTACGACTTGAGTTCTATTAGCCAAATAACTTGAGAACCATTTAAGTGCTGTCACATCACATCCATAAAAGTGTAATTTTGAAATTAGCAGTTGATGGTGAATGGTATCGAAGGCTTTGCTGTAGTCAAGTAAGACCAATAATGATACTTTAGAGTTGTCTATTGCGACTGTTAAATCATTAACTATCTTCATAAGTGCTGTGGCAGTACTATAACCAGATCTAAATCCCGACTGAGTCATAGGTAGAACATTCTCTGTATTGATATAGGCAACCAACTTGTTGTACACAATCTTTTCAATAAGTTTCGATATAGCTGGTAGTATACTTATAGGTCGAAGTTGTGACAGTAAAGTTGCTTTAGGGGTTTTTGCTAACGGATTTACAATAGCTTTTTTCCAGATTGAAGGAACTTCACCAGATGTCAAGGAGAAATTTATTATTCGTAACAGCGCAATTTTGCAGTAGGGGAAAACAATCTGAAGCATTTTCAAATTTATAAAATCAGCACCAACAGCATTGGATTTTATTTGGTTCAAAGCAGTTTGTAATTCTTCGTCAGTAATTTCACCAAATACTAAACTACGTTGGGCATTTCGATGAAGGTTGCTGTTAAAAAAAGAAATATGTTTATCACTAACATTAGAGTGGGGAGCCATAGTAGAAAAGACGTTGTTAATTACTTCAGCATCCATAATTTCTGAGCTTATTTCGTTAACTTTCTTCTTATGAATGTTCCATGCTTCAAAATTCGCCCACATTTTTTTCGAATTATTTTTAAATTTAAGTATCTGTTGTTGAATATAAGCGCACTTCTCTTGCTTTATCGCAAAAGCCAGATAGTTTTTGAGATCTCTGTACAATTGCTTAGCAGAGTCTAATCTGGATTTCTTGTATTTTTTAAATGCCTTATTCTTGAGGGCAATAATTTGTTTTATTGTTTCTGTAATGTAAGGCTTCGCAAGCTTCTTAACAGTGATAGTTCTATATGGAGCATGCATGTCAAAAAGCGTAACTATAGCAGAATTGAAAAAATTTATTTTATCCTCAATTAAAGAAAGGTTATCAATATAATTCCATGATATTCTATTTGCATCAAAAGCAAATTCATTTGCATCAAAAAATCTGTAATCACGAACTGTTATTGTCTTAGGCTGTAACTGACTGATTTCGCAATCAAAATAGCAGTATACAAGACAGTGATCAGATAGATTTTGAGTGTCTTTAGTACCATGTTTGATTATATTCAGATTTTTGCTAGTACATATTACATCAATTAAAGTGCTTGAAGTTTCAGTAATTCTTGACGGATCCTTAATAACTTGATACAGATTAAAACCATGCAGAATGTCATTAAGATGGGAAAGTTTGCTGCTTGGTTTTAAGAAGTCCACATTGACGTCACCTGTTAACACAATTTCATCCACAGTAGTAAACAGATCTGCCAATACAGTTTCAAGATTGTCAAAAGCTGTCAATGGAATTAGCGGAGGTTTATAGATAACCCCTATAGCTATTTTAAGTTGTTTTGTGGTAACACATATCCATAATTGTTCTAAATGTAAAGTTGAAACGTAGTCAATATTAATAACGCGAAACTTTAAATTGGTTTTAACATAGAGCGCCACACCACCACCTCTGGTTATTCGATCGAAGCGTATTAGTTCATACCCAGGTATACTAACAACACTAGATGGAATGTCCGACGTTAACCAAGTTTCCGACAACGCAATAATAGAAAAATCATAATTTTTAATGTAGTCACAAAATGAACTGAAGCTGGATAGTAAAGAACGAATATTGAGGTGGCATACTGAAAGATTAGTTACTTTTTTGGAACCATGTTAGAGTTCTCCCTAATAGGCAAAGTTGAGATTTTTGGAACTATTTTTGGAGTCCCTTTCACATATTTAATTGTCAAATTGGGTTCATCTTCTTAAATGCGGCGATCCAACTCAGCTCTTAATTGTTTCAAATATTCTCGTTGCATTAATGTTTCATCTGCTTTAATTTTAATATTTTGAAAAGCTGATTCTTGTAATTTATTCTTTTTCCGCAGAATTTTTAGTGCATCATTAGAATTATCAAACACAATTTTAACAGGACGTGGACGAGTACCCAATCTTCCTAGCCTAGTAGGTACCTCCGTAATAGTTAATTCCGGCTCAATACTTTTTATAATATTAGATGAAGTAACACTCAAATCAGAATTTTCAGGAATCCCAAAAAGAATGACATTTTTTGATCGGGTAATTCTATCCATTGCTTCGGATACAATTAATTCAACATTGGCGGCCTCTGTGTAATTAATTGATAATTTATTTTCTAAGCTTGCAAGGCGCTGTTCAATTGTTTCAACGTGCTTTTTAAGAGAAGTTAAAATTGATACGAGGTCAACGTTGGCAGCATCATGCTTCAAGCACGGTTTGCAAAATAATCTAAAACCCTTAATTTTGGAACGCGTAAAGCGCTGAATATCTTCATCACCACAGTCAACGCAACTCATGTGTATTTTCCTGGAACATCTGTCACATTGCATGGTTTTTTCTTGGGGTGAAACAGATTTGTCACAGTTGGGACATATGGAACTCATACTGCACTTGTATGTATTACTGATTGCAGGCAAATGTTGGGCAGAATGTTGAGTGTAAATAGTGATTAGCTTGTCGATGGATTTTGATGAAAAACTAGTAAGCACTTCAAATGTTGGAAAAAGCGATTCAAAAAACTCACCGACATATAAATTAAAATATCTGTTTGTATTAATTCACCAGCTAGCACACTATGAGCTAAACGTCTGCACTGTGCGAAAGCTTGCTTACTACGGGTTCCTTTTCAGTCATATTTTACAGTATAACCCCTCAGCTAATTGCATCTAAAATTCTAAAGTTGTCACGCACGCAACTCCGTACCGCTCTAATCTCTACGCCGTTGCAATTACAGCGGCAGTTTGTTTCTTCCCGTTTACTTCATTTTAAAACGAGGCCCTGCGAGTGCGATAGAGAGGTATTCGCCCCATCGCATTCTTTCCTATTCAGGCTGTCTCGCCTGCCATCGCCACGCGTGGTTTACTGCGTTCTCGCGCGTTTTACGCGGAAGTTGGCTTCGCTTCGCTTGGGAGTGAGTTGATTTCCGGCTGGGGTTTGAGGCGCTTGATCTGCGAGCCTTGGCTCTTGGTGGCCGCCGTGCCTTCGTGCAAGGCGTCTTATGTTTGTGCTTTTACAGCTTGCCGCTGTTTGTTAATTGTTAGAGACTTCTGATCGGGCTGTCAAAGCGAGAGGTGGTTTTGCTAGTGGAGTGAGCTGTGGTGCCTTGTGTCAGGATAACCGCCAGTTTTGCATAATTTCGTCGGGCCGTGAAGAGGCCATTCTCCCAAACTGGGGATTAATATCGCAGAGCTGTACAAGTCTTCGCCACGCTGGTGGAATATCTGCAGGTGCCGTTCGACTCCCACGCCTTCGCCTGTACGTCCGTTGCATTGGACAAGCCGCTAGCCGCCGTGACGCCATAGCTCGGCGGGCCCAATCAGGTAGCATGTGTAATTTAGCATTAATAATTAACCTGTGTAATTTAGCATTAATAATTAAACTCTTGTAACAGTAATTGCTATAAACGCAGTATCGCTTGACCGACGACATTAATATCCAAATTCAATAATCTGCCTACCAAGGCCTGTTGTATAACTACATTCATTCATCTGCCTACCAAGGCCTGTTCTATAACAAAATTCATAACTGCCTACCAGAGCCTGTTGTATAACTAAATTCATTCAGTCGATCGCGCTTAATTGTGCGTTATTTGTGAGAGCATTCAAGAATCGCTAAGGTCGCGGTGAACTGAGTTCATGTGATCATTTAATTATAGTTAACACACGTCACAGGTAAGTTGGCGACGCTTGCCGCTGCTGAAGGTCATGAGGCTACTACTATGTTCCTTTCCAGTTGAGTTCTGGATTTTGGCCAAGGTGCAAAGTTAGAAGGTAGGCGCATTTGATTTCCCGGTTTTCTCTGGGTCTATCCTTGTATCTTCGTTTATGTCAATGAAACCGGGTGGCGCGCTATTAAATTTGATCGATGTTTACCGCCCCTTTGGCCGTTGCTCGTAGGTAATCTCGTGAAGGACCCTCCCTCGCTCCACTGATGTTTAGTCGGCATATCTTGTTGCGGGTTGGGCAGCGGCCCTAGGTGAGTGTTCGTCCCGATTATGTGAAATATCGTCCGCGCCGGCCGTTTAGTTTTTGTATGAGCCGGAGCGGTGTCGTAAAAATCGTTTTAGACCGTAACAAAACGTAAAACGAATCGCCGTTGCTAGGCAGAATAGTGTTGCTAACGATAAAAGTACCACATTTCTTATCTTATTTTGAATGAAGAAATGTAGTACACTTTCCAATGAAATACGATAAAATACTTTTCTGAAAATACCGTTGTTTTACAACTCGAACTAATTTATAGTTATTTAAACTTATTTTCCTAAAGCAAAATAAGTAGATACATTTCATATTTTAGAAGTGTGGAAACCAATATACAGTCAGACCTCGTCGTTAGCGGGGGTTACGTTCCAGAAGAATGCCGCGAAGCGCAAAACCGCGATGCGCAAGTAAACACATAAATGATAAAAAAGGGGTAAGGTTCCATAAACTAATTTATTTACACTATGCAACTTCAAAAAATTCAAAAATACATAAACGTGCGTATACAAACATGCAAATACGTACATTTTCAAAACATATGCAAATACGTACATTTTCAAAACATAAAATATAAAGCAAAAAACACTAAAACAAAACACATTAAAAAAGCATAAAACTGCAACAAACAAATCAAGTTATAATTTTACAATTTATTTCAGGTCCGATTTCGTAATAAGAGATTCAAAGAAATGGGCTCGATAAGTGTGTTTACAAGTTCGTGATAAATAATGTTATTTACGTGTTCATGACAAACCCCATACGTCTGCTTTATTTACTTACGGCCGGTCTTATAAAGGCCACTAACCTGACGTTAACTTTAAATCGCTGTTAAAATAAACAAAAGCTCATCAAAACGTTGGCGCCTATGACATATTATTCATTAGTAAACAAATTTTTATGCGCTTGTTTATTTTAACAGCGAATTAAAGTTAACGTCAGATTAGTGGCCTTCATAAGACCGGCCGTTAGTGTGTGAAAGTTGAAACAATTAACGTTGGCAATTCCATCCGCAAACGGCAAAGCAAATATCCGCGAACGGCAAATAAAAGGAAGCACAAAGATGCCCCGCTTAAAATCAAATTAGCGAAACGGTAAAGCCGCGAACGGCGAGGTCTGACTGTATGTCCAACATGTATTTCTACTGCCTGTATGACCCAACATCTATTTTCACTGCGTGTATGTCCAACATGTACTTCAACTACCTATCTATATTTGTATATCCAACGGCTATTACGACTACCCACCTACCTCCAACGGTATTTCAACTACCAATTGAATTTTTTAAAACTCAATAAAGATTGCTTGTTTTTACTTCTAAGGTTGGTCATATTTTAGTAGCTATAAATAGGGTTCTAAATGAAAAGATGGTTTCATACAAAATTGTTTGTTATATAAAAACCATACGAAGCTGTTTGTTTTTTAATCACTTTGTTTTTTTCAGTTCTGAGAAAGCCTTTTTTAAGACAGTAGAAACACAGCATATGAATACATATACTAATGAACAATGACGTTTATGAAAAGTTGAAAGCCCTCAAATAGAAAAAATCTGTAGTAATTACTTAAATGCCAATAATGGAACAAAACGATGATATGGCTTGCTCATGGAAAAAGCTGGTTCTTTAGTTGACAATAGTATATTACTCTACAAGTTCAGAAAAACCACTTTTCTAACGTGTTGAGTATACTATTTGATCGCATCTCATAAGAAATGTAAAATATACAATTTTTACATACAAGTAACACTAACTGTCAAAACATAACCAAGATGAGCATAGTTCTTTCCTATGTACGAAAGCACAATAAGCAGCTCCAGTTGATGTGCGTTTGGCAGTACTAAAGTGTGTTGTTGGTCACACTGTAAGTCTATGTCAAATTCGAGGTTAGTAGGTTAGGTTTTGCGTCAATCTGTGTCAAAACTGAAGTAAAACCTAACCTACTAACCTAGAATTTGGCATAGACTTACAGTGTCACCAACAACACACTTCAGTATTGCCACACCGACCCATTAATCCAACAAACACAAAAGCTAGTAACCTCAGTCACTCGGTCAAGAAAGAAACTAGTATTCATGTGGGTGCCTTCACACACAGGTATACCCGGAATTGAAAAAGCAGATAAGTACGCAAAAGAAGCGATATCATCCGCAGATGTTACTCACCTAAACAACGTGACCCCCTACGACATAAAAAACCATCACAAGGAATCATCAAGTCCAGAACTTACTGATAGAGGACACCAGGTTATACTCTCCAGGCTTAAAATTGGATGCCCCGCTTAAAATCAAATCAGCGAACCGCAAAGCCGCGAACGGCGAGGTCTGACTGTATGTCCAACATGTATTTCCACTGCCTGTATGTCCCAACATCTATTTTCACTGCGTGTATGTCCAACATGTACTTCAACTACATATCTATATATGTATATCCAACGGCTATTACGACTACCCACCTATCTCCCAACAGTATTTCAACTACCAATTGAATTTTTTTAAACTCAATAAAAATAGCTTGTTTTTACTTCTAAGGTTGGCCATATTTTAGTAGCTATAAATAGGGTTCGAGATGAAAAGATTTGTTTTTATGCAAAATTGTTTTTGTTATATAAAAACCATACGAAGCTGTTGGTTTTTTAATCACTTTTTTCAGTTCTGAAAGCCTTTTTTTAAGTAACAGTAAAAACACAGCATATGAATATACTAATAAACAATGACGTCAAACAGAAAGAAGATAGTGTCATTTATCTGTAGTAATTACTTGAATGCCAATAATGAAACAAACAATGATATGGCTTGTTCATGGAAAAAGCTGGTTCTTTAGTTGACAATAGTATATTATTCTACAAGTTGAGAAAAGTGGTGTTTTTCTGAACAGGTATGGTGTGTTTGAGTACGAGCGTTAGCAAGTACTTAAGCAGCCATACAAGTTTAGAAAAACAACTTTCATAACGTGTTGGGTATACTATTTTATCGCATTTCATAAGAAATGTAAAATATTAAACTTTTAGATACAAGTGACACTAACTGTCAAAACATAACCAAGATGGGCATAACTCATTCCTATGTACTAAAGCACAATAAGCAGCTCCAGTTGATGTTATGCGTTTGGCAGTACTGAAGTGTGTTGTTGGTGACACTGTAAGTCTATGTCAAATTCGAGGTTAGCAGGTTAGGTTTTGCGTCAATCTGTGTCAAAACTGACGCAAAACATAACCTATTAACCTCGAATTTGACATAGACATAAATTTTATCGATGTTTACCGCCCCTTTGGCCGTTGCTCGTAGGTAATCTCGTGAAGGACCCTCCCTCGCCCCACTGATGTTTAGTCGGCATATCTTGTTGCGGGTTGGGCAGCGGCCCTAGGTGAATGTTCGTCCCGATTATGTAAAATATCGTCCGCGCCGGCCGCTTAGTTTTTGTATGAGCCGGAGCGGTGTCGTAAAAATCGTTTTAGACCGTAACAACACGTAAAACGAATCGCCGTTGCTAGGCAGAATAGTGTTGCTAACGATAAAAGTACCACATTTCTTATCTTATTTTGAATGAAGAAATGTAGTACACTTTCCAATGAAATACGATAAAATACTTTTCTGAAAATACCGTTGTTTTACAACTCGAACTAATTTATAGTTATTTAAACTTATTTTCCTAAAGCAAAATAAGTAGATACATTTCATATTTTAGAAGTGTGGAAACCAATATACAGTCAGACCTAGCCGTTAGCGAGGGTTACGTTCCAGAAGAATGCCGCGAAGTGCAAAACCGCGATGCGCAAGTAAACACATAAATGATAAATAAAGGTTCCATAAACAACTGTAAGTCTATGTCAAATTCGAGGTTAGAAGGTTAGGGTTTGCGTCAATCTGTGTCAAAACTGAAGCAAAACCTAACCTACTAACCTCGAATTTGGCATAGACTTACAGTGTCACCAACAACACACTTCAGTATTGCCAAACGTAAAACAAATCGCCGTTGCTAGGCAGAAAAGTGTTGCTAATTATAAAAGTACCACATTTCTTATCGATTTTGAATAAAGAAATGTAGTACAGCGTTTCGTTCCGATCTTCGTTCGAGACGGTCGATTTTCTGTGTGTGCCGAGTGAAAACAATAGTCATCTATATATAGTGCGAGAGTTAACCGAGATATCAGGACAGCTGTCCAGCCAGTCCCAGGTAATCCTTATCGGACCACTTTACACTTCCAAAATAATAAATCCAGACAACATAAATAAAAACCAACTAAACCTAACCCCAACTCAAAGCGAAAAACCAAACAATCAAGCTACCTTCTCATCAGTCACCAAATCACAACACTCCATGTTGCAAAAGACCAAGCCATAATTATAGATACAATTGACGGAATACCGCAAACAGATTACATTAAAGCCATATTCTGGTTGTTATCTACTAATTTAGTGAACAGGTCCTTGAAAGTGGCCCATTCCTCATAATTTCCCTCGTATATGGGGATTTTGACTTGAGGAAGCGAGATGGCTGCTGCTTGCTCGTTCCTTGTCGGTGCTTGCAATAAAATAATTAAATTTCTATACCTGTCTTCCAACGTAGTATATTCAGGACTGAAGTGCATTTGTTCTGAAGCCATGTCGTTTGACATAACTTCTTCGTCCATCTCGACCACACGATCCCATTTTTCTCTTAATTCCCTTGTCGTGATGGCGGGCCTCCCTAATTCTTGTGTTAGTTCGGCGTCGTCCATCGCTTGCTTAAAATTCTGAATCCGAATCTGCAGTTTTCGGATACGAACCTTTTGCTCGGGGTTGGCCACCTTTCCTCTTGATTCCTGCTTACGGAGGGGTTGGAAATTTCCGTTGATTTTGAACAGCTCTGCAAGTAACTTTTTGCTTCGCCGTATATGGCTTTAATTTGATCGTAATACCCTGTTGTAAAATAATTATGAGTTGAAATACTTAGCTGCCCCATTTCTGCATGATTTTTAGTTGCAGTGTTCCAAAGTTCGTCCAGCGTTTTGTTGCGACTGGCGATGTAGGCTTCGTTTTTTCGGCTGGCAGGGTCCTTTTTGCCGTTAGATAATACTTGTTTTATCTTCTGCTCGAGCTCTTCTTGGGCGACAGCTAATTTGTTGAATTCCTCCATGTTGTTAGCCATTTTTTGGGACCTGGGTGGTTGGCAGATGTTGTCTTCTTCTCGGGATGCTGGTGACCCTTGGGATGTGTTTGTTCTTTAGTTGGAGACAGATCCGGCTCGAAGGACCATGAACAGAATTGCCTGGAGGCTGGATCAGGATTCCGTTGCTTTGCGCTGGTTCTATTCCTTAAGCACATAAACGAGACTGCGTTTATGTTTTAAACCAATGTAGTCAATGGTACTTAAAAGGGACGACAGTAAACTACCCTCGGAGACGCAGCCTCACGTCTCGATAATATTATGGCTTGGCATCAGGGTAGCGACGTAGTGAATGAATCAGACATTAAATGCAGATTGTTTTATTACGAAAATAAACGTTCTATTTATACAAAACAAGAATGCTTAACTAAGTAACATATCAAAGTTCAGAATAGTGTAGTTTACTGGAACGCGTTTAAAGGTACGAAAACAGCAATTCAGCACAGTAAGCTTTTTATAGTTTCGTATGTGTTACTACGATAGCAGCAGTGGACTGTAATTTTGATTTAATCGAGAGCTACCAAATTATTTATGGCGAGGGTACGCGCAACAATTAGGAAGTGTATTGCCACCTACCTTTAACTACGGCTCCTTCTCTCGTGTCCAGCCTGCAGTCGCGGCAAGCGTTACTTGTAGATGGACTTCTCGAAGATCCTTTGCACATACATTCTTTATTTAGCGGACAGTTTTACATACACAAGAATAACATTAAGAACGCGATATTGGGCAGGCAGCTCAACTTTCCTATCTTTAACGCGACCCTCGCTCTTACCAAAAAACTAATTGCAACGTCTGGAGGCCTAAACATCCTCCCCCACCTTGGAGCGACCAGGTCCAACAAACAACAACACAACTAATCTAATTAACAACAATACAACAAGAAGACGTTTCTCCAAGCTCAATACCAATCCTATCGAAACAAGGAGGAAACGCAACAACAATAAATTCTACTCAATCGGCAACGGAGATAACTTTACCACTGCACGCGTAAAGATGCCACGAGCCGTTTTTACTTCCGCTACGCGGACTACACCATCCGGTCCAGGAAACGTTCTCGTAACTCGGCCTAATCGCCATTGCAAAGGAGGGATATTGTCCTCCCGAATGAGAACCAACGTGCCCTCTTTCATATTCGGACACCCTTTCGTCCATTGGTGACGCTGTTGCAGTGTACACAAGTAGTTCTTGTGCCACTGATTCCAAAAGGAGCGGTAAATTTGTTGAACGAGCTTCCATCGACGAAGGCAAGTAATGTTCTCTATAGGACTGTCTGGCTCTATCATGGTTACAGAGGGTTCCAGTAGAAGAAAATGGCCAGGTGTCAGCGCCTCCAAATCATTCGGGTCGCTACTCATCGGTGTCAAAGGCCGAGAATTCAACACTGCCTCCACTTGCACCAGAATAGTGTAGAACTCTTCGTAGGTCAGAATTTGGTTACCCATGACCCGGGCTAGCAAGTTCTTTACACTCTTAATTCCTGCCTCCCAAATTCCACCGAAATGGGGGCTGGAGGGGGGATTTAAGTGCCAAGCAATGCCTTTGTCTGCCAACTCTTGCGACATGGTCTGATTGTACGCATCAGACGTGACTATCTGCTTCCACTCGGCCAACTTGCGTTTAGCGCCGACAAAGTTGGTGCCGCAATCACTATAAACTTTCTTGACGGTTCCACGGCGAGCCATGAATCTTCGAAAGGCACCTAGAAAAGCTTCTGTCGTCAAATCCGACACCAGTTCCACATGAACAGCGCGAGTCGAGAAGCAGACAAACAGACAAACGTAGGCCTTTAAGATCCTTGCCTTTCTCAATCGTCCCATCGTTATCTCGAAAGGTCCTCCATAATCCACGTCTGTTACCAAGAACGCTTTGACTGCCTGGAGCCGAGCAGCCGGTAAATCTCCCATCATTGGTTGGATGGGCGGTGGTTGAGTTCGAAAATAAGTCAAGCATTTTGCGAGACGCTTGCGAATGGCGTCCCGACCAGCCAAAATCCAAAACTGGGCCTGTATAATGCAGTGCAAGTTTTGAGGACCAGCATGCATGTAACTGTGGTGATAGTAGTCTATTACCAAGTTTGTAAAGGGGTGTGATTTTGGTAAAATCTTGGGGTGTTTCCTTTCAAAATTAATGGAGGAGTGACGAAGCCGCCCTCCAACACGTATAATTCCTTCAGAGTCAAGGAACGGGTTCAACCTCCGCAAACGATGTGAAGGGTGACGACCAGCTTGTAGCCGGTTAATATACTCCGAGAACTCATCCCATTGCACCTTCTTTACGCAAATCTGAAGTGAACGACTAAGTTCTTCAGCAGTTAAAGGTCCAGTAGTTCGGTTACCACGGGACCTTAAATTACCAATATACCGTAGCATCCATGCGACGATGCGTTTTAATTCAAATAAAGACGAAACCCTTGAAATAGCCCTATCGATTATGCTATTCTTTTCGAGCTCCTGGCTAGCGTCACAAAGCAACGTCAATATTCGAGCTTCGGGTTCGGATTCTGGGTGCTTCTGCCTCAGTTCGGGAAGAGAAGGCCAATTGTCCCTGGATTGTTTCAGCCAGTCTGGACCATAAATCCACAGTGGATGCGCTAATAGCTCTTGAGGAAATAAACCACGGGAAGCACAATCGGCTGGATTTAGAGCAGAAGGCACATAGTAAAAATGAGATGGAGCAACGATCGAATGAATTTGACTCACGCGATTCGCCACATAAGTCTTCCAACGGTTGGGTTGTGATTGAATCCATCGCAATGCCACGAGCGAGTCAGTCCAAATATTCACGTTCGATATGGTACACTGCCCCTCCAAAAGTGACCTTACATAATTCAAAAGTTTGGCTGCCAACAGTGCCCCACAAAGTTCGAGCCTAGGTAACGTTACCTTCTTGAGAGGGGCAACTTTGGATTTGGCTATGACCAGAGATAAATATACAACCCCATTTGGCTGTGTTGCTCGTAGAAAAACAACAGCGGCGAAACCTTTCTCCGAGCTGTCTGAAAAGGTATGTAGTTGGAGGTCAATAGCCTTATCCACTCGCAGATTACGTGACAACTTGAAACCAACTAATAGTGGAAGCTCAGTTCGAAATCTGGACCACTGGTGGCAAACATTCTCCGGCGGCTGATCATCCCATTTTAAGCCCAACTGCCATAAGTATTGCATTAACCATTTTCCAAAAAATGTAATTGGGCTCAGAAATCCCATAGGGTCGTACAACCGTGCAATGTCCGCAAGAATTGATCTCTTGGTGATTGGCTGATGAAGAGAATCCACCTGGTACGAAAAACTATCCGTCATTGGCATCCACACTAAACCAAGAATTTTGGCTGATGAAGAGAATGCACCTGGTACGAAAAACTATCCGTCATTGGCATCCACACTAAACCAAGAATTTTTGCGGCTGGTTCCTCGGTGCTACCGAACGACAATGATTCTAAGGGCATAGCACAATCTTCCGGAACCAACAGATCCAACAGTGGTTTTACATTCGTCATCCATTTTTTGAGCACAAACCCCCCATTTCGCAACAAAGTGACCAATTCCTTCTGCAAGTTCAAGGCATCATCAATGGACTGCACAGAAGCAGCTATATCATCCATATAGGTGTTAAATCGTATGGCATGCGCAGCCTTGGGAAACTCAGCTCCTTCTTCCTCCACGAGTTGATGCAAAGTTCTGATGGCTAAGAATGGTGACGAAGACACTCCATACGTCACGGTAGTTAGGCAAAACTCCCGCAACGACAACTCAGGTGACGATCTCCAAAATATTCGCTGAAAATCCCAATGCTTCTTTGCAACTTGAATATTACGATACATCTGCTTGATGTCAGCGACTACAACGAATTCATGAAGTCGAAAACGAAACAAGATGTCAACAATGTTTGATTGTAATTTAGGTCCAATATGTAGGATTTGATTTAGGGATGACCCACCTTTACCTTTCATCGAGGCATCCAACACCACACGAAATTTACTCACTAATGAATCCCTTCGAAAAATACAATGATGTGGGATGTGATAAGCAGAGCCACCTTCCGACTGAAGAGGATTTGCTTCAACCATATGCCCCTGCAGCAAGTAATCCTCCATAAATGCCGTGTACTGATCCTTGAGACCACTATTTTCTGCAATTCGCTTTTCTAGCATTTGGAATCGCTTGAGTGCTAAGGCCCTACTATCACCAATGTTGGCGGGCGAAGCTCGAAATGGTAGTTCTACAATAAATCGACCATCAAGCTGTCGAGACACTGTTTTACGAAAATGATCCTCACATTCTTTCTCCTCTTCACTGAGATCCGACGATACTGAAGGAGGCTCTTCCAATTCCCAAAAACGCTGCACCATATTATCCAAAGGCGCTGCACCATATTATCCAAAGGCTCATCGAAATCTATCTTAGTGCATAGGGATAGCGATGCTGTAGCAGTTTGAGCCTACCTAGCAATTAAGCAATATCC
Source organism: Agriotes lineatus (assembly GCA_940337035.1). Classification (NCBI taxonomy): domain Eukaryota; kingdom Metazoa; phylum Arthropoda; class Insecta; order Coleoptera; family Elateridae; genus Agriotes; species Agriotes lineatus. Next base: position 57,048,678 of record OW679201.1, on the reverse strand, counting down.
CCATACGGTACCTACAGCACTGGGTGACCCTGGTGGCCCTGCGATGACAGGCCCGACTACTACCGAGCTATACCATTCCGCTCCGAGAAATATGTCGACCGGTTTTGACATAAAATATTCAGGATCAGCTAGCTGAATGCCTTCTATCTGGGACCAAACATGTTCTTCAAGGTTCATGGATGGACACCTAGCAATCGCTTCAATTACCAGCGCCTCTACGTTCAGGGAATCCTGTTCGGGACGTTTCAGTGCGCAACAAATAATTTCTTTGGCCACCGTGGATGCCGTTTGAGCGATACCAGAGTGGGCCGAGCCGGGAGATTCAAGCGCTGAGCAAACGATTTACTGATGAAGGTGCCCTCACTGCCGCAATCAATTACTACTCTGGCCAACTGTTCCGTACCATTGCTATCGAGGACATATACTTGAGCTGTGGCGAGAAGCACTGTACATCGAGGCTTTGTGAATGCCCGAAGAGACGAAACGGATGGTCTTGCGACCTGAGGTTCTAGCTGTGAACTACTATTCGATTGAAGGCGAGGTTTACTACCTTCCAATGTTTTAGAAATCGACTGATGAACCTTTTGGTCGGTACGAGTGTTCATATGCAGTAAGTTGTGATGTTTCGAATTACACTGCTCACAAGCTCTTGGCATAGGACATTGCCTGAGAAAGTGCCCTGGTTCTAAACAATTTAGGCACAACTTTAACGATTTGACTACTTCGAAACGATCACGATCAGTCTTTTGGCAAAATTGTGTACATTTTTGCAAGTTATGACGATTTTTGCACAATAGACATTGCCCTTGGGGTTGCGAGGCAACTAACAAAGAGGTACTACTTCCACGAAGTGACTTTGACCATTGAAAAGAACTCGATGAACTAGTGTTTGGCTTGGCCATCGATCTGCCTGTGCTAATAATTGAACTACTTGCCTCAACAATACGCGCTTCTTCATTTAACATGTTCACAAAATATGAAACTGTAGAATCGGCTGTAGCGATAATCAGTTTCTCCCATGTCTCCCTCAAGTGCTTGTTTAACTTCTTCGCTAGAATAAATAGTACTGGAACCGACCAACGATCAGTATCATGACCAATTGTTGTAAGTGCACCAATGCATTCGGTGACCGTGGTAGCTAAGGCTCGAATCGACTTTGCATCCCCTGTAGTGACCGAAGGTGCACCGAATAAAGTCTCTAAATAAGCATTTGAGAGCAGAGAACTGTCATTATAGCGCGCGTTTAATTGATCCCATGCAGTGGTATAAGCAGCTGCAGTTAACGGCAACGACGAAATAAGTTGAAGTGGCTCACCACCTAAACATCTCCGCAACTGCATGTGCTTGTAAACGTCAGGATACTGCGAATTCTGATGCACTGCTGCCGTAAATACTTCGTTAAAGTTTTGCCAGTCTTTAATATTACCGGAAAATATCGGTAAATCGAGTTTCGGAAGATTTATACTTGTCCCGGCGTGCGCTACTGGTGCCGCTGCGTTTAAAGAATTATCAGCGGGCCCTGGAAACGCGGCCAAAACAATTGCCTGGGCATTGTAATAAGCGCTTTCGAACTTCTGTATATCCTCTTGCAGATCCTGAGCTATACCTTGCTTGGCATTATAAGATGCTATTTTTAACATCGTCTCTTGATAAGTTTTAAGCAAAATATCCATTTCCTTATCCATAACTTGTAAACGGTTCTTTAACTTAACGTTCGTGATGTCCTTTTCTAAATCCACGGCAACCTTTTCGAGGCGAATCACACGTTGCATCGTGGTTTCCGCAACGAATTTTAATTCATCAATTACCCCCATGATTGATTAGGCAAACGACAGTTACAAAGTGGCGAAAACAAATTGAAAAACCAATCCAAATTACCTATTTGAATTCCACTTAAAAATGACTCTAAGCGATTAATTTTATCTACGAGTCCGAATGCGCGGCCGAAATTTCGAAATGCCTGGCGTTACTCGATAAAACGGTCGCAAGAAATTGTTCTTGCAGCAATTTATTTGTGGACTTCGGCGACCAGTTTCAAATCGACAAATTATTAACGTTAATTACAAATAACACAGCTTCAACGCCTATCAAACAACCTTACAAATTCTTATCTCTAGTATCAACGAAAATTGTCTCGAAATTTGGAATACACCAAACGACAAAGATACTTTTTGAAACAATCGTCGGCGAACATATGCGCTGAACACTGCCCGCGATAACGAAGCGGGCGTACCTACGCCAACTAAAACTTGAATCTAGCTTATACAACAAACTTTTCAAACAACAAATCCGACGATCGAAAGGACCAATGTTACTACGATAGCAGCAGTGGACTGTAATTTTGATTTAATCAAGAGCTAATTGCAACGCCTGGAGGCCTAAACAGTATGTGTTTGCCAGACAGAGCGGTAAACTTGGGTTCACTAGGTTGCGTACTGCGTGAAATGCCAAGTTGCAGTTTGCTGCGGTTTTTAAACTCAATGCTTGCGAAACAAGATTAGTTTGTTAATATTTCGTAAATAGGAACTGAAATTTGCCTGTTTTAATTCAAGATTAAAACAGATCTAAATTAAATATAAACTGGCGAAATTATGAAGTAAAACTGGAGGTTAAAACTGCTTGTTTATGGAATCAGAATTACATTTAGAACTTCTGACTGGATTTCGTAAATTTTGTTATTAAAATGTATGTGTGTTTAAATCAAGTTTAAACAACAAGACCACTACCCGATTCACACAGCAAATATTGTTAATAGCTGGTTTACAAATAATAACATAGAAGTTTTACCTTGGCCAGCTAATAACCCGGATTTAAATCCTATCGAAAACCTTTGGGGTTTAATCGTTAAGAAAATATATCGTGCTAACTTTCAACCTCAAAATTCTGCGAACTGTGGAACATCATTCAAGAAACATGGGAAGAAATAAGCCGTAAGGAAGATTTCATAAATTCACTTGTAAACTCAATGCCACGTAGACTCCAACAAGTAATTGTTAAAAACGGTTCTACAATAAAATATTAAATATTCGTAATTGTGTTGCTTTTTCTTATGCTTATATTTTTAATAATAAATTATGTAGTCACCTATGGAAATTAATTTAGAGCCAGTTTCACACGTTATTAAAACGCAAAAAGTAGTCGCAAGACGTGTCCCAGTTTTATTCCCCACCGCGCGGACGACGCCGACGCGCTTGCGCACAGCTCACCATATACATTGAAGAGTTGGTTGTCTGTCTCACTTCCTTCATAACCCCCCAACTCATAGCCGCTAGCAATATAGTAAGTAATATATATATGCCCATAACTCCCAAGGGACTTGTCAAATTATTCCTTCCTCAAACTCATGGTAACCATGCAACTACAAATACCGTCTTGGCAACCATACAATGAGACAATCATTGATGTTATATACAGATTGTCCGGATTGTATTCGGGACATGGGAAATTAATGAGTGCGACAGGGATAAACAGATAAAATAAGTAGGTATGACAGAGATAAAACATACCAAAATTTATCAATATACCAATGAACACTTTCAAAACTTTTCGTAGATGCTCATATTTTAAATATATAAATCCCTTAACTGGTAACGTGCCGTCTGTGAGACTGCAAGTAAATTTTAATCTCAAGGTTTCAGCAAAAGAGTACCGCTTTTCGGCGAATAATCTCACCTAATCTTTCTCCTCATGATGCCCCACCTATCGCACAATTATTGGTAAATTTGGGTAACTGACGCTGGAGATGTGTCTTATTTTTAGTTCAGTGCAGTCTGTGAGACGGAACGTTACGGTTTACGTGAGAATTTTTTGCCACTCGTAGGCATGGCAGGCCCTGTGAATTACAATATTTCTTTAAGTTTTTTTTTACAAATGCATTGTTTTACTTATTATTAATCGTAAAATAAATAAAATTACTTTTGATCAAATGTTTAAATTTTTTTATCTTGGTCTGGTAAAAAGTACTTTGCCAATTTGTGTTCAAGTTGAAAATTATCTTATAATTTTTTCTTTACATTAAGTTTTCGGTTATTATTACTAAAAAATATGTGCCTAACAAACCTCTATATATATATTTAAAAAAATAATTAAAACAGTTTAATTTTTTTCGCTTAAAAGGTGTGCCAGTCTCACAGACTGCACGTTACCAGTTGTGCTCGAAACTTACACGTTACCAGTTAAGTGAGTTAAGGGTTTTAAGCTCAGCTGTCATTACGGCCGGTTTCATAATATCGACTTGAAGTCCACTTTAGCTAATGTCAACTTTAACTTTAAGCCAACTTTAAGTGCGTTTTAAGGCCGTGGTGTTTCATAATAGTATATTATTATACGAGCATATAATGGATGCTATTATTACACGAAGATGGCTTTTAAATAACGAGCGAGCGAAGCGAGCGAGTTCTTTAAGCCATCTGAGTGTACTAATAATAGCTATTATATGCGAGTGAAATACGCTATTTTATTTACAACTACTTTATTTACATTCATTCCAGAAAATTTTTGTATGCGATATCATAAGTTTTCTTCGACTTTTTTGGGAGTAAATTTTGTGTAGCTTGTTTGCCGGCTTGGCGTACTTCAGGGGGAATACAGCACTATTGTCGCTACCGTTTTCCATTTTAGGTTTGGGACGAAAGAAGTGTAAATTATTATTTTCAAACTGACAGACTGATAACTGTCAACTCGAAAAAGCAGTTTATGGCCTGTTTGATTATATGCACATAAATCCGTATTAGCGATGTAATTATGGTGGTATCCATGCATTTATGGCGGTATCGATGTAATTATGAAATGTAAACAACAGGCATTGTGATTTTAGTTAATAATATATATCATAATTGACAAATAATCGCAAAATAACAACGGTATTGTTTAACAGTTGTAAATAAAAGTACATAATTAGACTTTAGATAAAGTGAGATTTGTTGAATGTAAAGGTTGTTGGCTAGAATGAAACAGGTTTGCAGCAAATTTCATAACTGTTTTGAAGTCATTTCCGTTGAGGTTAGGCTAACGTTTTTATACGATTTCAAATTTTTACGTTGTGCTGCACGGTTGTAGGTTGAATAATTATGGCTGAAAAACCACAGGCTACGAAAAAAGCTCGCGGCAACAATTTCACAATTAGGCGGGCTACATTTGACCCCGACAATACTAATTTTTAAAAACGTGGAAAATAAAACCACAAATCTAATTCTACCAGCAGAGAAAGTTATTACACGTAAAATAATGAGAATCTTTTACTCTAATAATTCCTTGTTTGCTTTTTTTTTGTAGGAAGTGGCCTGGGAAAAAATAGCCAACCAGTTCAACTGTGTCCATCGTAGAGGTGGGGCGATTCATGAACGAATCGTTCATTTGAACGACTCCGACCAAAGAATCGTATGAATCGGTTCTTTCCTGTCTCGATTCGTCGTTCAATTGATTCGAAGTTACGTGTTGTACGACGCTGCGCAGCGTGATTTAAATCTGAATAAAGAATCGCGAATCCTATGAATCGGTTTCTTCTTGTCTCGGTTCGTCGTTTGTGTTAGATTTTGCTCGTACGAGGTACGATGCAATGTGCGATTCAAAAATTGAAACGCGAACGCGAACGGGACGAACTAAACGAAACTGAATCTTAAACTTGGTTGGTGCCACTGTTTTATCTTTTATAAGTAATACCTGCAACTGCAATGCAATTAAACTGATAACTGACCAAGCGGCAAGCGCATTTCAGCAAGGACAGCAAAGATAGTATGGAAGGTTCTTGATTCATAGCGTCTGGTTTCAAGAATACAAATGCGCTCGGTGCAAAATCTAAAATTCAGCGGGACCCAACCGAACGAAACTGAATCGTTCAAATGAACGAATCGAATGAATCGGTTCATGTTGATTGATTGAATTCGGTTCATGTTGATTGATTGAATCGTAAGAATCGACTCCTAAAAATTAATCGGATTGCCCACCTCTAGTCCATCGTATTCGAACTGTGGCACAGTTGAAGTCCAAGTACGATAACTTGAAAACGGCAGCTAGAAAGTACTATGCTGCCCACAAATCGTATTTGCATCGTACAGGAGGCGGTGCTGCAAAAGTCCCCGACAAAAAAGTATCATATATGACGTTATTCTAGAAATATTGTATATGAAAACTGTTGGGGCTGTAGAACTTCCTGTATCGCAGACTTGGAGGTGGTTTTTGAAGACGATAAAGATATACAAATGGGTGACGACATGGTATGTGGTGGTAGCCGATGTGCAGTTGAAAATGGGAACGATACTGCAAACGCTGTTTGCAAATAGAGGTGTGCAGAAAGTTCCTCAAAATGAAAAGTGGGAAACACACTCCGATGTTAAAAAGAAAAGAAATTGGAAAATTAAATAAAAGCATGTGAACTTTGAAAGAGGATTATTTAAAAAAGAAAATTTCTTTTTTGGAAAACGAAAGAAAGGCAATTAAAGTGGTTGCAGATGGACGAGGAGTAGGTGCCACGAAAAAAAGATGGAACTAATTTGCATAGAAATTGTCATTAAGAAGAGACAATTACAATTAGAATAGTTTAGCTATTTATTAGTTATTAATTTATGTAGTTTAATCAATTTATTACTGTTGTTTTTAATTAGGTTTAGTTTTATAAGTGTAAATAAATACTCAAGAAAACTTTGAATAATTAATTTTTTTCTATAGCACTTGTTAAAGTGTCCTTTTATCAACTCAAAACAAGAAGTCAAGTTTTACTTTAACAGCAAGGGTAGATAAAGTAGCACTTTAACATCAACGATAGATAATAGTTATTTACTATACAAGTGGGATAACAGTATCATTAATATACGTGTGTGTAAGTTACAAACGAGTGCGTAGCACGAGTTATGTAAGCACACAAGTTTATTAATGATGCATTATCACACATGTATTGTACAAAATTTTATCTACGACTGCCTAAAATTGAGAAAAGTGCATTAAGAGAAATGTCAGATCTGTCATTTTCAAAACTATTTTAGTAGGCAAATGTCATTATGTCATTCATTTGACACTATTTCAGTTACGTAATGAAGTCATTACACAACTCAGTTGCGTAATGAAACCATTACATAACTGAGTGGTGTAATGAGCTTCATTACGTAACTGAAATAGTGTCAAATGAGTGACGTAATGCGTTACTTATCCCACTGGAGTAGATAAAGTAATTTAATTTTCTAACTTGTTAAAATTAAATATGACACCTTTGTTTTATCGTAGCAACCCAATCTAGCTACTAACATTTTGAAATGTGATTGACTGCCCTTATTTTCTTTTGAAATTGTTCAAGTTCTTGCTATAGAAAAAAAATTGTATTATACACTCTTGAACCATTAACGTCTCGATATCTGGATATCGTAAATTTTTCAAGAACAAAATTCATTATCGGTACTCTTTATAATCCTAATCAAAAAGAATACAAATTATTTCTTGACGAATTTGAAAATTCTATTATTTCATGCATGTCTTATTCTGAACATATAATCTGTTTAGGTGATTTTAATATAGATTTTTTAAAACCGCACCACACCTCTACAGCATACATGCAAAATTTGCTTGAATATCTTGGTTTTTATCAAATTATTAATCAACCTACAAGGGTATCAAACATTTAAATATTCTCGGCCTTAGCAGAGAAAAACATACCGTTATACCAGAAAATCTGAAGGATCTTAACATGATTAATGATTACTTTGTAAATGGTATTCCCACTGTTAACAATAATGGACAGACAGTCCCTCTCGACATTTATAAAGAGACCACTTACAAAAATTTAAAATTTACCTTTTCTCCGGTTGATACCACAACTGTATTCCAATATTATGAATAAAATCAAATCAAATGCATTTGGTAATGATAATATTAATATAACATGTTAAAGCTGTGTTGTCCAGTTATAATTCCCTACGTCCCCATATTATTAACTCTTGTATTGTTAGTAATATTTTCCCCCAGAGTTGGAAACATGCAATCGTCATGCCACTTCCTAAAAATAAACAACTGAGCAAAATTAATGACCTACGTCCCATTAGTCTTCTTCCGACGTTGTCCAAACTATTTGAAAAAGTTATTCACTTTCAACTTAATCCTTTCATTAATAATAATAATAATGTTTTGCCTCCGATGCAATCTGGTTTTCGATCTGGCTATAGCTGTACTACAGCTTTGCTAAAAGTAACTGACGATATTTTAGGTGCCACTGACAAGGCAAGGTCACTGCACTTGTGTTGTTAGATTATAGCAAGGCATTTGACACAGTGATGAGTGAATCATGACACTCTTATCATGATTCTAAAATTCCTGGGGGTTGCTCATGTTGCTACCTCTTTAATCGCAAGCTATCTTTGTAATCGAACACAATCTGTCAGTTTGGACAATAATATGTCTAGATCACTATCAGTGAGTCAAGGAGTTCCACAGGGATCAATTCTGGGCCTCTTGTTGTTTTCAATATATACATCTGTGTTTATGCAACATGTTAAATTCTCAAAAATTCATGCAGATGATACTCAATTATACCCTTCATTTACCGCAGCAAACTGGAGGAATGCTGTTGATGAAATAAATTTGGATCTGCAGTATATCTATGATGTTTCCGTTAAACACTCACTTAAGATAAACCCCGACAAATCTGCCGCGTTACTGTTCGGCAATAAAAAAATCTGCCATAATTTAGTTAATATTGCTAACATTAATATTAATAATGTTAAAATTCCTTTCGTGACTAAAGCCAAAAGTCTAGGTTTAACGCTACACAATACTTTCCGTTATAGAGATCAAATATCCAAATATATTCTTCAGAGTTACCAACATCATAGAAAGCTCTATCCTCATTGGTCATATTTAAACTGCGAAACTAAAAAGAAATTGTGCGAAGCTTTTGTTCTATCGCAATTTAATTATTGTGTTCCTGTTTATTACTTAACATTATCCGCCATTACCGCCCATAGAATTCAAAATATTCAAAATGCTTGCTTGAGATTTATATACGGCATTAGCAAATATGAGCGTATATCTTAGAAGCTAGTTGTTGCAGGTTGACTGACAATGCAAAATCGTAGAATACTGCAGGCCCAATGTCTTTTTCATCAAATTTTATCAAACAAGAAACCTCCTTATTTATACAATAAGATTACCTTTAGAACTGATGCTCATAATATTTCTACTAGATTTAGGGGCCAAATTTCACCACCTCTCCATAAAACAATCTTCTTCGAACGGTCATTCTCGTTTCAGATATATGCAATGTATAACAGTTTACCTTCGAATCTTAAAGACTACAGTTCTAAATTATTTAAATCAAAATTGCATTTAGACCTTTTGCAAAATCCCAATATTGAACTTGTCTGGAGCCAGTTAAAACATAAAGTTCGAGCATTAAATACTTCACCAAATTTGAGCAATACGGTTTTAGATCATATTAGGCTAGCAGTAAACCAGTAAATCAAATTGATACTTACTTTTGGAATAAATGTGTACAACACGTTATTGATATTGAAAATTGTTATTCTTGCAACGTAGAAGTTTCCCCATTAATAATAAATATTACTGACGCAAGCGATATTTCTGATTTTGCCGAATACAGTGACGACTAAAACCCGGATTTTTGGCAAAATGCCTCTTTCTTCTTTATAAAGGCACATGTATTATAATTAAATATAATTGTTTCATACAATTTCCAACCTTTTAAGCTATGGTTTATTTTGCCTATTTTGTCTAATTTAATAAATTTCATTAATGATGCCAATTTTACTACTTATTTGCTTACAGTTTTGTTTTAGAGCCTAATTTATACTTGTCTTAAATAAAATTTGCTTCTAGTGTAAATCCAACTTTATTTGCTGCTGCATGGTGTAAAATCAACTTTTAATTTTCTAACCTAAAACATAAACAAAGCCGTAAAATTCGACGCTTAAAACACAGTGTGGGTTTACCGATTATTTGAGTTTTTTATTTATTTTATTTGTTCCTCACTTGTAAACATCAATTTATCAAGTCACTGTATTCACCTTGAAAATGTTTCTTAACTGGCTAGCCAGTTATATTTTACAAGCGTGCTCATAGATAAATGATAGCGTGCAAAGCCAGAGTTGTCTTCCTTAGTATGTGTCATATTGATAAATTTAGTTGCTTGTCAGTTTGACATTTTGAATTAATGGTAAATTTCTAGTTATTTACAAGTGAGAAACAAATAAAATATTCAACAAAACACACCAGGTAACCATTTTTACTGGCTCAAGGATATGACAGGCTCGCCAGTCATCCCAATCCTATCGCCAGTAAAAACTGTTTTACCTGGCTTGTAATGTTAAATACTATAAAATGCCTAAAGTGGGTAAAACATATTTGTCAGAATTGTTAAGAAAATGGACTTACGGTATATCTTTTTATACAACTGATGGAAGTGTGGTGTTTTGCAAAGATTGTGAACATAAGGTAAAATTTAAATTACCCTAACCTGCAAATAATATAAGTGTAATTTAGAATTGTCTTTTATGTATTTTTAGATTAATTGCACTAAAAAGTGTCATTTGGATCAACATACAAAAACCACAAAGCATAAAGAAAACTCTTATAAAAGGAAACAAGCGGCTCAAACTCTTCTTACAAATATAAAATGTACACCAAACAGCAGTTAAGCAGGATTTCGAGTAATTAGCAAGGCGTCCCTAAAATTTGTGGTTATGCGGAGGTTTCGAAGCTGCCCAGAAACAATTGCCAAAATTTAGCCAGCGTCGGTCTGACGTCACAAAATACGTAACTGCTGAAACGAAAGTTGTTATTTGTCGCCAAAGCGCGCAGATTTGAATAAATACCTTGCGTATTTTCATAATCTCCCTAGCATTTTAACTTCAAGCACCGCTGACTTGCACGACACAATCCATTTTGTGGAATTTTGACAGATTTGAGAACCTTGAGCTACCGCGTTTGAACTACTGACTGTGTACAGTACCGTTTCAGATCAATTGTAAATTACAGTCGGCTTCTGAACTCACATGAGATTAAAGAGCTTATGTTCTACTTTGAGCTAGCATTTTCCAATTAGTTGCAGCTAAATAAAATATAAAGAGGGGCATACAACCATTTAATTTCTGCAGTAAATAAGTACATTTCATATTTTAACCAGCCTAATAATTCAATAAAAGGCAAAATTCAAACGCAGTATTAAAATTAGAAACAGTGAATTGTGCATATTGGATTTGCCCATTGTTTTCACTTGTAATTAATTAATTAGAGACCTAGGAGAGGCTATATTCCATCCCAATATAGACTATTTTGCGACATAAATAAAAGGTTTCCAAATAATAATTTATTTTTCAAAATCACCACAAAATAATTTCTTTTACTTACCAATATTACAATCCTTACAAAACGCTTACCAGCTCAAAACTTGAAAGTAACACCCACAAAATGGTGAGAGAGAGAAAACTTTACTAATTTGCGTACACACTTCAAAGTGGAATACACGCTGGTAATACTGTCATACCAGCTATACATTTACACCAAGGTTTATTGGGGTAGTTTTATAATTATAATAATTCTAGAAAATATAAAATTAGACAAAGAAACTGCAATGTCTGTAGAACGAAAGCAAGACGTTTCAGAGCAGTGTTAAGTTTCAAAACCAGTATTATTGACAATTATGCACAGTGGTATAACAGCCATACCAGAGAGCGTTAAAGGGTTAAAAGTGTGGAACCTAATATACAGTGCGAGTGTAAAATCTGGAACTACCGAAATAACACTTTTATCAAATGTTTTTGCAAGAAACCCTCGAACACGTCAATTTTCATTAAAAAAAACACATATTTTACTGTAATTGTCACTTTTAGATTGTCTTTTGTTTTTGAGTTATGACGTTTGCGATAATTTTTTTAAATAGAAACCCAAATTTTTATGATGAATTTGGACAGAGCATGAAATTCTAAGACCAAATACGCCAAAAAGAAGCATGATACTGTATTTTGAAATTTTCGAGAAAATCGTACGATTACCACATCCCCTCAATACTAAAATTTCAATTCGTCTATTTTCACTCAAATATCGCACCATTATTTATTTAATTAAGAGCACACAACAAAAACAGATAAACTATGAAAAACTGTTATAATTTTAGGGCTAACTCATTGTTTCATGGCTACTTGATTTTTATTCGATTTCTGTTTTAATACTTTAAAAGCGATTTTCTCGAAAATTTCAAAATACAGTATCATACTTTTTTAGCGTATTTGGTCTTAAAATTTCATGCTCTGTCCAAATTTATCATAAAAATTTAAGGTTTCCATTTAAAAAAATTATCGTAAACGTCATAACTCAAAAACAAAAAATAATCTAAAAGTGACAATTACAGTAAAATACGTCTTATTTAAAATAAAAATTGACGTGTTTCAAAATTTCTTTCAAAAACATTTGATAAAAGTTCTATTTAGATGGTTCCAGACTTTACACTCCCACTGTATATCCAACATGTGTTTCCACTACCTATACGTTCAACATCTTATTTTCACTACTTATATACCTCCAAAGGTATTTCAACTACCAATTGAATTTTTTATAACTCAATAAAAATAGCTTGCTTTCACTTCTAAGGTTGGCTATATTTTAGTAGCTATAAATAGGGTTCTAAATGAAAAGATTTGTTTTCATACAAAATTTGTTTTTGTTATATAAAAACCATACGAAGCTGTTGGTTTTCCAGTCACTTTTTTGTTTTTTTTTTCAGTTCTGAGAAAACCTTTTTTTAAATAACAGTAAAAACCCAGCAGATGAATATATTAATGAAAAATGACACAACGACGATTATTCAAAGATGAGAGCACTCAAATATAAAAACAATAGTGTCGTCCTTTTACTGCAGCAATTATTGGAATTCCAATGATGAAAAAAAAAACAATAATTTAGGTAAAAAACCATACGAAGCTGTTGGTTTTTAATAACTTTTTTGGATTTTTCAGTTTGAGAAAGCCTTTTTTCAAATAATAGTAAAAACACAGCAGATGAATATACTAATGAAAAATGACAATGACGTTTATGCAAAGACGAGAGCCCTCAAATACAACGAAATAGTGTCATTTATCTGTCGAAATTACTTGAAATCTAATAATGAAACAATGATATGGCTTGTTCATGGAAAAAACTGGTTGTTTAGTTGACAAAATACTATGCTGAAAAACCGTTCTTTTACAACTCGAACTAATTTATAGCTATTTAAACTTATTTTCCCTAAAAGAAACGAAATAGATACATTTCATATTTTAACCCTTTAACGGACAAAATTCGTTTACAAGAAAAATCGAGATTTTAATTGATAGTCTTCCTTTCAGATGCCAGGAAACCGAAAAACAATGTTTTTATCAAACATCTATTTTCGGTTTCTCAAAAGATGCTGGTAAACCGTTCTACCAATGAGAATTCAGGACAAAATATGTTGTGAATGTTCACTGGTATACCACTTCATAATATTGTCAAGTTATTTATTTAGATGCTCACTAAATTACTAAATAACATAAAATTTCCTACTCGAGATGAAATACTTTTTTTTTCGTTCGTAAAATCAAAATTTTCAATTCATGAAAAAACGGTATTTTGATCTCTTGTAAAATATACTATTTTCTACTGTTATTTCGTTCGTCTTAGCAACGCCTACATTTGCGTACTGTTAGTTCTTGTTATCTAGCAACCACGTAAACATACCGAAATCATGCATTTTTCGGCCTGGAAACACGACTGAAAAGTTTTTTTTTGTTCAATCGGAGACCAAATATGTATTTTTTGTAAAAAGCATGAAATCTACCTATAAATAAAAATAATTTTTTGAAGTGGTCTCCTGGTAAAATTTCTATCCAAAGATTCAATTACATTGTCATATTTTTTATTAGTATAGTTAGTAGCGACTATTTGATCACTTACAAAAAAAACCTGCCTTGAACAGAAATAACATACACTTTTCAAGAGGTTGCAAATAACATAAGTTACTCGAATGGCCAAAGTAAAATAGTTTTTAAAATTTGAACTAAATATATATACACACTTGCGAGTGGACACTAACGTTCTGTTGAAAATTTATGACTACCCCATCGTAAACAATCCGGGCTGCCCCGACCTGCCTCAAAAACATCAGCTAAAATGCGACCAAGATTGGTTTGAACGTAAATATTTTCCTAGCGCAACATAATAGCAAAACCAATTCGATTATATCTTCAGTAGATATGTTTATAAATACTCGAAACACAAAAATAAATTGTATAAAACGTACGTTATTACTAAAAAAATTGGACGTATATATTGTGATGGTATTAAGCCCACGACTCGACTCTGCTAGCAATGCAACAAAATGAGCAATTCAATAAGCACAGAGTTGCGGTGTTTTGTATAGCTGCAATGTTAAACTGAAAATTCAAACAATAAATGCATTGATAATGAGATGCGAGGAGTAATAAAGTAGTAAGGAACGCAAAAAGCAAAGCTTGTTTTTCACAGGGGTCGAAGTTGATTTTTAAATGAAATAATAGGTTTCTGCACAGTGAACAGCCGAACCGAAAGAAAGTAATAGACACAAAAAGGTTTGCTATGTGCATGTAAAAGAAGCGTAGATTTCAATAAAGCTAGTCAGTGAAATTTGTGAGGAATCTAAAAGGCAAAGAAAGCTAAAATAACGGTACATTGCAAAAGAGCAATTTGAGAAAGCAGGCAGCAGGACATGAAAGAGCAATTTGAGAAAGCAGACAGCAGGACAAGAAAGAAGCAAGTGAGAAGGAATGAACTCTAATTAATCAGTGCATTTCAAGTTAGTGAAAAAGCAGAGTAATTAATAAAATGTGTTAGTGTGTGTGGCGCAACGAAACGATTTTAAATATAAGAAAAAGACAATATTTTAGTTTGTAAGAAATTTGGAAATTTAAATTTATGTAATCAAACTTAATTAATATATTGTGTACTAAAATTCACCAAAACTTATTTTTGTTAGCTTTGTAACTTAGCAACCAGATTCGTTTTTGTTTTAACAGAGAGAACAATTGAAAAATAAATTACCTGAGAGTTGTTGAAATTTGTGCTCCATATTTTGATATATTTTTATTAATAAACGTGTTTTTTAAACGATAAAAAGTATACCAGTTTATTGCATATGTGTCAGAGTACAAGTGGGTGTGTTTTCATCGAGTTACGCAGCAAAAATTTTACAAATTCCATCATCGCAACTACGAGAAGATCGGGGCCGATTCAACTCCATTTTACGATCTTCGCATGCGGCCAAGAAAAGTATCCGAGGCTTCAGATTAGCAGTCTACGGCAGAGAACAGGTCTGCAAGAGCGTCCCCGGCGGATTTGGCAGCATCAGGAGCAGGATTAGCGGAGATATTACAACGGCGTCATCTCAGCAAGGAACCCGAGGCAGTGCAACGAGTTTACAAGGTACAAAATTAACCCTAAAAATAAGTGGGTGCGTCCGGAAATCGAGTTTCATACGAGTCCAAACCTTGAGCCAGAAAACCAGAGCATTTCCAAGGCTGCAGTTAAGCAGGATTTCGAGTAATTAGCAAGGCGTCCCTAAAATTTGTGGTTATGCGGAGGTTTCGAAGCTGCCCAGAAACAATTGCCAAAATTTAGCCAGCGTCGGTCTGACGTCACAAAATACGTAACTGCTGAAACGAAAGTTGTTATTTGTCGCCAAAGCGCGAAGATTTGAATAAATACCTTGCGAATTTTCATAATCTCCCTGAGCATTTTAACTTCAAGCACCGCTGACTTGCACGACACAATCCATTTTGTGGGATTTAGACAGATTTGAGAACCTTGAGCTACCGCGTTTGAACTACTGACTGTGTACAGTACCGTTTCAGATCAATTGTAAATTACAGTCGGCTTCTGAACTCACCTGAGATTAAAGAGCTTATGTTCTACTTTGAGCTAGCATTTTCCAATTAGTTGCAGCTAAATAAAATATAAAGAGGGGCATACAACCATTTAATTTCTGCAGTAAATAAGTACATTTCATATTTTAAAACCAGCCTAATAATTCAATAAAAGGCAAAATTCAAACGCAGTATTAAAATTAAAAACAGTGAATTGTGCATATTGGATTTGCCCATTATTTTCACTTGTAATTAATTAATTAGAGACCTAGGAGAGGCTATATTCCATCCCAATATAGACTATTTTGCGACATAAATAAAAGGTTTCCAAATATTAATTTATTTTTCAAAATACGACAGAATAATTTCTTTTATTTATCAATATTACAATCCTTACGGTTTACACTAAAATGCTTACCAGCTCAAAACTTGAAAGTTACACCCACAAAATAGTGAGAGAGAGAAAACTTTACTAATTTGCGTACACACTTCAAAGTGGAATCCACGCTGGTAATACTGTCATACCAGCTATACATCTACACCAAGGTTTATTGGGGTAGTTTTATAATTATAATAATTCTAGAAAATATAAAATTAGACAAAGAAACTGCAATGTCTGTAGAACGAAAGCAAGACGTTTCAGAGCAGTGTTAAGTTTCAAAACCAGTATTATTAACAATTATGCACAGTGGTATAACAGCCATACCAGAGAGCGTTAAAGGGTTAAAAGTGTGGAACCCAATATACAGTGCGAGTGTCAAGTCTGGAACTACCGAAATAACATTTTTATCAAATGTTTTTGCAAGAAACACTCGAACACGTCAATTTTCATTTAAAAAAACACATATTTTACTGTAATTGTCACTTTTATATTGTTTTTTGTTTTTGAGTTATAACGTTCGCGATAATTTTTTTAAATAGAAACCCAAATTTTTTATGATGAATTTGAACAGAGCATGAAATTCTAAGACCAAATACGCCAAAAAGAAGCATGATACTGTATTTTGAAATTTTCGAGAAAATCGTACGATTACCACATCCCCTCAATACTAAAATTTCAATTCGTCCATTTTCACTCAAATATCGCACCATTATTTACTTAAGAGCACACAACAAAAACAGATAAACAAACTATGAAAAACTGTTATAATTTTAGGGCTAACTCATTGTTTCATGGCTACTTGATTTTATTCTAAATGAAAAGATGTTTTCATACAAAATCTGTCAGGTCATTTTGTATTTTAATTAGCCACCTAGGCTTTAGGGCAGCGTGCCCGTATGTTAAACCCTTTTAGTTACTTATTTGGCTTCATCGCCTAATTCCATAATAATGATTTTGCACATAGTTGGCCTCAAGCGCAGTATTTCTCGTCATCCGGGGCACCCCTTTGTTGGTACTTTGACAATCGGGTGTTAACGCTCGCAGGATTTCCGAACCTTCTAGAATTTACGCTGTTGGTGTGACTGCGAGGCCTCGCGCTGTCTTTGTCACCGGCACTTATTTGTTTTATTGGGCGCCTCGCCATTGGCTGTCTTTGTTACCGGAACTTATTTGTTTTATTGGGCGCATCGCCATTGGCTGTCGAGGGTCACGTGGTAACGCCGTTTTGGCTCACGCCACTTCAAGCGTCGTAACGCTCCTTCCGGGACATTCAGCCGAGAGCCGTCGATCTAATAAGAGGTCGGATAGTGTGTGTGTTCCTGCGGCGCTCCCGCCCTTGGCGGGGGCGTCAGCCTTTTCCCGTCTCGTGCTGCTTCAGCAAGTATGTGATAAACTGTTTCGCCTTAAGTGGCAGTTCTACTCAGGCGATCGAACAAGGGAGGTGTGTGTGTGTTGTTAGCGGCGAACTTATTACGCCAAGGCGTAGGTGTGATGGAATTCCATGCCCGGTTCTACGTCGTCACGTAAGGGAGTGTTCCCTTTAGCTCGTTGTGCGAGGATTCCGTTGAGGTAGGACATCACTTGGGCTAGTTTGGCCGTCGTAGCGGCGTTTGTTGAAGCGCCAGCCTTTGTCGCCATTTTAATACCGTAACAAATTGTTTTTGTTATATAAAAACC
This sequence comes from Agriotes lineatus, assembly GCA_940337035.1. NCBI lineage: Eukaryota > Metazoa > Arthropoda > Insecta > Coleoptera > Elateridae > Agriotes > Agriotes lineatus. Next base: position 57,030,768 of record OW679201.1, on the reverse strand, counting down.
ATACGAAGCTGTTTGTTTTTCAATCACTTTGTTTTTTTCAGTTCTGAGAAAGCCTTTTTTAAGACAGTAGAAACACAGCATATGAATACATATACTAATGAACAATGACGTTTATGAAAAGTTGAAAGCCCTCAAATAGAAAAAAGATAGTTGTCATTTATCTGTAGTAATTACTTGAATGCCAATAATGGAACAAAACGATGATATGGCTTGTTCATGGAAAAAGCTGGTTCTTTAGTTGACAATAGTATATTACTCTGCAAGTTCAGAAAAACCACTTTTCTAACGTGTTGAGTATACTATTTGATCGCATCTCATAAGAAATGTAAAATATAAAATTTTTACATACAAGTAACACTAACGCCCGTATTCATAGTCGTTCGCCAGAGGATTGCCGGCGACTCGCCAGAGTTTCGTTATGAATAGTATGTTGGCGGCACTGTACGTCTATGTCAAATTCGAGGTTAGCAGGTTAGATTTTGTGTCAGTTTCTGTCAAAACTGACTGAAAACCTAACCTGATCACCTCGAATTTGGCATAGACTTACAGTGTCGCCAACAACACACTTCAGTATTGCCACACCGACCCATTAATCCAACAAACACAAAAGCTAGTAACCTCCGTCACTCGGTCAAGAAATAAACTAGTATTCATGTGGGTGCCTTCACACACAGGTATACCCGGAATTGAAAAAGCAGATAAGTACGCAAAAGAAGCGATATCATCCGCAGATCTTACTCACCTAAACAACGTGACCCCCTACGACATCAAAAACCATCACAAGGAATCATCAAGTCCAGAACTTACTGATAGAAGACACCAGGTTATACTCTCCAGGCTTAAAATTGGATGCCCCGCTTAAAATCAAATCAGCGAACCGCAAAGCCGCGAACGGCGAGGTCTGACTGTATGTTCAACATATAAAGTCTGTTTCAATTTCACATGACACCGAGTAGGCATTGAAATTAAGAACGTTTTTTAAAACAGTGTAGAAATAGTGGCAGTTTAAATGTTAGGTTATAAATGTTTGACACATCAGCTTTAGCTTTAAGTATTGAAAATGCAATATATATATTTTTGAGATTAATTATTAATAAGTATATACTTAAGCTTGCTAACCCATTTTTTCAACAATACTTTAATGTTGATCCAGAAGATACATTAATTACAAACATGTGAACCATTATCTAATAAACTAACACCAGAATGTTATTACAGCACACAGAGGCAAGATACCAATGAACTTATATTTGTAAAATGTTCTAAAAACTTATTCAACTACTTATCTACTTGCATTTGTATTTGGGCGAGATTTCGAGATGCGGAAGGTCCTTCAAATCTCTTGACACCGACTGCTAGGGTCATATGGCCAAACCCCACTAGAATTTTGTCGAAAAATACAAAATGCAAAATATAACAATACAAAATGTAAAATATAACATTCTAAATTGAAGCGAAAACGAACAATAAGTAAAAAATCATTGAAGAAACAAAAAACCCAACTGCGGAAATGTTAATTGTAATCAACAAGAACCAAACAAGATTAACTAAATCATTATAAAATCAAAATTATTAAAATTACTAAATTATTATACATACTATATACAGTGCTCATTACTCGGAATCTGAGTCAGAGTCGTTTTCATCAGAATCATGTGGCGTTTCTGATTGTCCTACAGTTGGGGATGATAGAAGTTGTACCTAGTATTTAACATTCGTTTTTACTCAGATTCAGAGCCCGCAATTTCGGATTCACTGTCCGAATCTCCAAGAGAAATTATAATAGGAGGAAAGTTTTCAATACTGCTGCATCCCATGTATCTGGTCCAATCGTCGCGAATTAGTTTTTCACAGTGTTGTATGCTTTTGGTCCAAAAGTCAGCGAAACACATAGAAATTGATTCGCGCCATAATTTCTCTGCTTCTCCTTTTGATGATGCGCGAGAAGTTACATGCTTGTTGAAATAATTCTTACATAATCCCCATGCCAGCTCAATGGGATTGTATTGGCAGTGATACGGGGGCAATCTAATAACTCTATAACCACTGTAAAATGTCGTCTACCACATAGTTTTTTTTGTTCGGCAGTCGAGGTCGTATTAATTTCCACAGTTGTTTTTTCGTCAGTTTGTTGTCAAAAGTTACGTCGTGCTGTATCAACCAATCCTGTAATTGTTTTTTCTTACTTGAAATAGTAGGTTTCTTATCTAAAAGAACTGAGTGGTAAGGAGTAAGGAGCGTTATCCATAATGATAACAAAATTTTTGTTTAATTTAGACAATACGGAAATTAGCTGATTCTGTACCCATTTTGTAAAAATGTCAGAATTCATGGTTTTATGATAGTCCCGGTCGTTATTGCTAGAATCCAGTAGTAATTCACAACCTTCTAAAAATCCATTAGACCATCCCGCATGCAAAATTGTGTACCGTTTTCCTTCTTGGCGAGTTTGACTTGGATTTCCTTTTCTGCAATCATCATTTACCCAACGTTTTCTAGAACTCCCGTTTTTATATATCCACGTCTCATCTAAGTACACAAAACATACGTTATCACTAGAATCTATCATTTGAAGGTACTGCCTCAAGAAGGAAATCTTTTTAGCGACAACGTGTTGCTGTTCACATATTTTTCGTGTATTCACGATTTTAAATTTATAGCCCATGCTTTTGATTCTCCTCCACAATGTAGTACGAGATCCATTGTACTGTAGTTCCTCTTTCGCATAATTTAATAGATCTTGCACAGTAAAGTACTCATTTTTTTCATGAAAATTCCAAATTTTTGATTGTAGGTCTTCTTTAAACGTGAAATTCCAAAATGTTGTGTTTTTTGAATTATTTCCCGTCTTAGTTGTAGCCAAATTGGGTTCATCTTGCATAATTTTGCACACCTCTGCTCTGGATACCTATCAGCAAAATAATAAAAATCTCCGTAGAATTGTTATGAATACTTACTGAAAAAATCTCTGCTACAGCGTTTATTATTTCACTTTTTGTAAGTGTACGGCCATTTTTTTCGGTCGATGTATGAAAGCATTTGTAAACTGCTACTTTGGTGTCTTTATAAATCTTTTTTGGCATTTTGACAAAAGGCAAATTGTCAGAATGACTTTAAGGTGTCAGTCGCTCAGTACACTCTAAAAAATTTCAATTCAAGATTTACTCGATGTCATGTGAAATTAAAACGGACTTTATTTCCACTGCCTGTATGTCCCAACATCTATTTTTACTGCGTGTATGTCCAACATGTACTTCAACTACCTATCTATATATGTATATCCAACGGCTATTACGACTACCCACCTATCTCCCAACAGTATTTCAACTAACATTTGAATTTTTTAAAACTCAATAAAAATAGCTTGTTTTTACTTCTAAGGTTGGTCATATTTTAGTAGCTATAAATAGGGTTCTAAATGAAAAGATTTGTTTTCATGCAAAATTGTTTTTGTTATATAAAAACCATACGAAGTTGTTGGTTTCTTAATCACTTTTTTTTCAGTTCTGAAAGCCTTTTTTTAAGCAGCAGTAAAAACACAGCATATGAATATACTAATAAACAATGACGTCAAACAGAAAGAAGATAGTGTCATTTATCTATAGTAATTACTTGAATGCCAATAATGAAACAAAACAATGATATGTCTTGTTCATGGAAAAAGCTGGTTCTTTAGTTGACAATAGTATATTACTCTACAAGTTGAGAAAAGTGGTGTTTTTCTGAACAGGTATGGTGTGTTTGAGTACGAGCGTTAGCAAGTACTTAAACGGTCATACAAGTTTAGAAAAACAACTTTTATAACGTGTTGTGTATACTATTTTATCGCATTTCATAAGAAATGTAAAATATTAAACTTTTACATACAAGTGACACTAACTGTCAAAACATAACCAAGATGGGCATAACTCATTCCTATGTACTAAAGCACAATAAGCAGCTCCAGTTGATGTTATGCGTTTGGCAGTACTGAAGTGTGTTGTTGGTGACACTGTAAGTCTATGTCAAACTCGAGGTTAGCAGGTTAGGTTTTGCGTCAATCTGTGTCAAAACTGACGCAAAACATAACCTATTAACCTCGAATTTGACATAGACTTACAGTGTCACCAACAACACACTTCAGTATTGCCAAACTGTCAGGCCATTTTTAATTACAATAGTTCCGTGACCATTTGGAGCCGTTTGGGTACCGAGTTGACGAGTTTGCCTGTATATAGGTTCCTTTTCAGTCATATTTTACAGTATAACCCCTCAGCTAATTGCATCTAAAATTCTAAAGTTGTCACGCACGCAACTCCGTACCGCTCTAATCTCTACGCCGTTGCAATTACAGCGGCAGTTTGTTTCTTCCCGTTTACTTCATTTTAAAACGAGGCCCTGCGAGTGCGATAGAGAGGTATTCGCCCCATCGCATTCTTTCCTATTCAGGCTGTCTCGCCTGCCATCGCCACGCGTGGTTTACTGCGTTCTCGCGCGTTTTACGCGGAAGTTGGCTTCGCTTCGCTTGGGAGTGAGTTGATTTCCCGCTGGGGTTTGAGGCGCTTGATCTGCGAGCCTTGGCTCTTGGTGGCCGCCGTGCCTTCGGGCAAGGCGTCTTATGTTTGTGCTTTTACAGCTTGCCGCTGTTTTTTAATTGTTAGAGACTTCTGATCGGGCTGTCAAAGCGAGAGGTGGTTTTGCTAGTGGAGTGAGCTGTGGTGCCTTGTGTCAGGATAACCGCCAGTTTTGAATAATTTCGTCGGGCCGTGAAGAGGCCATTCTCCCAAACTGGGGATTAATATCGCAGAGCTGTACAAGTCTTCGCCACGCTGGTGGAATATCTGCAGGTGCCGTTCGACTCCCACGCCTTCGCCTGTACGTCCGTTGCATTGGACAAGCCGCTAGCCGCCGTGACGCCATAGCTCGGCGGGCCCAATCAGGTAGCATGTGTAATTTAGCATTAATAGTTAACCTGTGTAATTTAGCACTAATAATTAAACTCTTGTAACAGTAATTGCTATAAACGCAGTATCGCTTGACCGACGACATTAATATCCAAATTCAATAATCTGCCTACCAAGGCCTGTTGTATAACTACATTCATTCATCTGCCTACCAAGGCCTGTTCTATAGCAAAATTCATAACTGCCTACCAGAGCCTGTTGTATAACTAAATTCATTCAGTCGATCGCGCTTAATTGTGCGTTATTTGTGAGAGCATTCAAGAATCGCTAAGGTCGCGGTGAACTGAGTTCATGTGATCATTTAATTATAGTTAACACACGTCACAGGTAAGTTGGCGACGCTTGCCGCTGCTGAAGGTCATGAGGCTACTACTATGTTCCTTTCCAGTTGAGTTCTGGATTTTGGCCAAGGTGCAAAGTTAGAAGGTAGGCGCATTTGATTTCCCGGTTTTCTCGGGGTCTATCCTTGTATCTTCGTTTATGTCAATGAAACCGGGTGGCGCGCTATTAAATTTGATCGATGTTTACCGCCCCTTTGGCCGTTGCTCGTAGGTAATCTCGTGAAGGACCCTCCCTCGCTCCACTGATGTTTAGTCGGCATATCTTGTTGCGGGTTGGGCAGCGGCCCTAGGTGAGTGTTCGTCCCGATTATGTGAAATATCGTCCACGCCGGCCGTTTAGTTTTTGTATGAGCCGGAGCGGTGTCGTAAAACTCGTTTTAGACCGTAACAAAACGTAAAACGAATCGCCGTTGCTAGGCAGAATAGTGTTGCTAACGATAAAAGTACCACATTTCTTATCTTATTTTGAATGAAGAAATGTACATTTTCCAATGAAATACGATAAAATACTTTTCTGAAAATACCGTTGTTTTACAACTCGAACTAATTTATAGTTATTTAAACTTATTTTCCTAAAGCAAAGTAAGTAGATACATTTCATATTTTAGAAGTGTGGAAACCAATATACAGTCAGACCTAGCCGTTAGCGGGGGTTACGTTCCAGAAGAATGCCGCGAAGTGCAAAACCGCGATGCGCAAGTAAACACATAAATGATAAAAACGGGGTAAGGTTCCATAAACAACTGTAAGTCTATGTCAAATTCGAGGTTAGAAGGTTAGGGTTTGCGTCAATCTGTGTCAAAACTGAAGCAAAACCTAACCTACTAACCTCGAATTTGGCATAGACTTACAGTGTCACCAACAACACACTTCAGTATTGCCAAATGTAAAACAAATCGCCGTTGCTAGGCAGAAAAGTGTTGCTAATTATAAAAGTACCACATTTCTTATCGATTTTGAATAAAGAAATGTAGTACAGCGTTTCGTTCCGATCTTCGTTCGAGACGGTCGATTTGCTGTGTGTGCCGAGTGAAAACAATAGTCATCTATTTATAGTGCGAGAGTTAACCGAGATATCAGGACAGCTGTCCAGCCAGTCCCAGGTAATCCTTATCGGACCACTTTACACTTCCAAAATGATAAATCCAGACAACATAAATAAAAACCAACTAAACCTAACCCCAACTCAAAGCGAAAAACCAAACAATCAAGCTACCTTCTCATCAGTCACCAAATCACAACACTCCATGTTCCCTAAAAAAGACCAAGCCATAATTATAGATACAATTGACGGAATACCGCAAACAGATTACATTAAAGCCATATTCTGGTTGTTATCTACTAATTTAGTGAACAGGTCCTTGAAAGTGGCCCATTCCTCATAATTTCCCTCGTATATGGGGATTTTGACTTGAGGAAGCGAGATGGCTGCTGCTTGCTCGTTCCTTGTCGGTGCTTGCAATAAAATAATTAAATTTCTATACCTGTCTTCCAACGTAGTATATTCAGGACTGAAGTGCATTTGTTCTGAAGCCATGTCGTTCGACATAACTTCTTCGTCCATCTCGACCACACGATCCCATTTTTCTCTTAATTCCCTTGTCGTGATGGCGGGCCTCCCTAATTCTTGTGTTAGTTCGGCGTCGTCCATCGCTTGCTTAAAATTCTGAATCCGAATCTGCAGTTTTCGGATACGAACCTTTTGCTCGGGGTTTGCCACCATTTCCTCTTGATTCCTGCTTACGGAGGGGTTGGAAATTTCCGTTGATTTTGAACAGCTCTGCAAGTAGCTTTTTGCTTCGCCGTATATGGCTTTAATTTGATCGTAATACCCTGTTGTAAAATAATTATGAGTTGAAATACTTAGCTGCCCCATTTCTGCATGATTTTTAGTTGCAGTGTTCCAAAGTTCGTCCAGCGTTTTGTTGCGACTGGCGATGTAGGCTTCGTTTTTTCGGCTGGCAGGGTCCTTTTTGCCGTTAGATAATACTTGTTTTATCTTCTGCTCGAGCTCTTCTTGGGCGACAGCTAATTTGTTGAATTCCTCCATGTTGTTAGCCATTTTTTGGGACCTGGGTGGTTGGCAGATGTTGTCTTCTTCTCGGGATGCTGGTGACCCTTGGGATGTGTTTGTTCTTTAGTTGGAGACAGATCCGGCTCGAAGGACCATGAACAGAATTGCCTGGAGGCTGGATCAGGATTCCGTTGCTTTTCGCTGGTTCTATTCCTTAAGCACATAAACGAGACTGCGTTTATGTTTTAAACCAATGTAGTCAATGGTACTTAAAAGGGACGACAGTAAACTACCCTCGGAGACGCAGCCTCACGTCTCGATAATATTATGGCTTGGTATCAGGGTAGCGACGTAGTGAATGAATCAGACATTAAATGCAGATTGTTTTATTACGAAAATAAACGTTCTATTTATACAAAACAAGAATGCTGAACTAAGTAACATATCAAAGTTCAGAATAGTGTAGTTTACTGGAACGCGTTTAAAGGTACGAAAACAGCAATTCAGCACAGTAAGCTTTTTATAGTTCCGTATGTGTTACTACGATAGCAGCAGTGGACTGTAATTTTGATTTAATCGAGAGCTACCAAATTATTTATGGCGAGGGTACGCGCAACAATTAGGAAATGTATTGCCACCTACCTTTAACTACGGCTCCTTCTCTCGTGTCCAGCCTGCAGTCGCGGCAAGCGTTACTTGTAGATGGACTTCTCGAAGATCTTTTGCACATACATTCTTTATTTAGCGGACAGTTTTACATACACAAGAATAACATTAAGAACGCGACAGCGCCGACAATATTTCACGCGACGCGCTAGAGCTCAGGATCACGCTACGGTCGCGATTGTTTTTCCACTTCTAACGCTGCCTTCGATATTGGGCAGGCAGCTCAACTTTCCTATCTTTAACGCGACCCTCGCTCTTACCAAAAAACTAATTGCAACATCTGGAGGCCTAAACATCCTCCCCCACCTTGGAGCGACCAGGTCCAACAAACAACAACACAACTAATCTAATTAACAACAATACAACAAGAAGACGTTTCTCCAAGCTCAATACCAATCCTATCGAAACAAGGAGGAAACGCAACAACAATACATTCTACTCAATCGGCAACGGAGACAACTTTACCACTGCACGCGTAAAGATGCCACGAGCCGTTTTTACTTCCGCTACGCGGACTACACCATCCGGTCCAGGAAACGTTCTCGTAACTCGGCCTAATCGCCATTGCAAAGGAGGGATATTGTCCTCCCGAATGAGAACCAACGTGCCCTCTTTCATATTCGGACACCCTTTCGTCCATTGGTGACGCTGTTGCAGTGTACACAAGTAGTTCTTGTGCCACTGATTCCAAAAGGAGCGGTAAATTTGTTGAACGAGCTTCCATCGACGAAGGCAAGTAATGTTCTCTATAAGACTGTCTGGCTCTATCATGGTTACAGGGGGTTCCAGTAGAAGAAAATGGCCAGGTGTCAGCGCCTCCAAATCATTCGGGTCGCTACTCATCGGTGTCAAAGGCCGAGAATTCAACACTGCCTCCACTTGCACCAGAATAGTGTAGAACTCTTCGTAGGTCAGAATTTGGTTACCCATGACCCGGGCTAGCAAGTTCTTTATACTCTTAATTCCTGCCTCCCAAATTCCACCGAAATGGGGGCTGGAAAGGGGATTTAAGTGCCAAGCAATGCCTTTGTCTGCCAACTCTTGCGACACGGTCTGATTGTACGCATCAGACGTCACTATCTGCTTCCACTCGGCCAACTTGCGTTTAGCGCCGACAAAGTTGGTGCCGCAATCACTATAAACTTTCTTGACGGTTCCACGGCGAGCCATGAATCTTCGAAAGGCACCTAGAAAAGCTTCTGTCGTCAAATCCGACACCAGTTCCACATGAACAGCGCGAGTCGAGAAGCAGACAAACAGACAAACGTAGGCCTTTAAGATCCTTGCCTTTCTCAATCGTCCCATCGTTATCTCGAAAGATCCTCCATAATCCACGCCTGTTACCAAGAACGCTTTGACTGCCTGGAGCCGAGCAGCCGGTAAATCTCCCATCATTGGTTGGATGGGCGGTGGTTGAGTTCGAAAACAAGTCAAGCATTTTGCGAGACGCTTGCGAATGGCGTCCCGACCAGCCAAAATCCAAAACTGGGCCTGTATAATGCAGTGCAAGTTTTGAGGACCAGCATGCATGTAACTGTGGTGATAGTAGTCCATTACCAAGTTTGTAAAGGGGTGTGGTTTTGGTAAAATCTTGGGGTGTTTCCTTTCAAAATTAATGGAGGAGTGACGAAGCCGCCCTCCAACACGTATAATTCCTTCAGAGTCAAGGAACGGGTTCAACCTCCGCAAACGATGTGAAGGGTGACGACCAGCTTATAGCCGGTTAATATCCTCCGAGAACTCATCCCATTGCACCTTCTTTACGCAAATCTGAAGTGAACGACTAAGTTCTTCAGCAGTTAAAGGTCCAATAGTTCGGTTACCACGGGACCTTAAATTACCAATATACCGTAGCATCCATGCGACGATGCGTTTTAATTCAAATAAAGACGAAACCCTTGAAATAGCCTTATCGATTATGCTATTCTTTTCGAGCTCCTGGCTAGCGTCACAAAGCAACGTCAATATTCGAGCTTCGGGTTCGGATTCTGGGTGCTCCTGCCTCAGTTCGGGAAGAGAAGGCCAATTGTCCCTGGATTGTTTCAGCCAGTCTGGACCATAAATCCACAGTGGATGCGCTAATAGCTCTTGAGGAAATAAACCACGGGAAGCACAATCGGCTGGATTAAGAGCAGAAGGCACATAGCAAAAATGAGATGGAGCAACGATCGAATGAATTTGACTCACGCGATTCGCCACATAAGTCTTCCAACGGTTGGGTTGTGATTGAATCCATCGCAATGCCACGAGCGAGTCAGTCCAAATATTCACGTTCGATATGGTACACTGCCCCTCCAAAAGTGACCTTACATAATTCAAAAGTTTGGCTGCCAACAGTGCCCCACAAAGTTCGAGCCTAGGTAACGTTACCTTCTTGAGAGGGGCAACTTTGGATTTGGCTATGACCAGAGATAAATATACAACCCCATTTGGTTGTGTTGCTCGTAGATAAACAACAGCGGCGAAACCTTTCTCCGAGCTGTCTGAAAAGGTATGTAGTTGGAGGTCAATAGCCTTATCCACTCGAAGATTGCGTGACAACTTGAAACCAACTAATAGTGGAAGCTCAGTTCGAAATCTGGACCACTGGTGGCAAACATTCTCCGGCGGCTGATCATCCCATTTTAAGCCCAACTGCCATAAGAATTGCATTAACCATTTTCCAAAAAATGTAATTGGGCTCAGAAATCCCATAGGGTCGTACAACCGTGCAATGTCCGCAAGAATTGATCTCTTGGTGATTGGCTGATGAAGAGAATCCACCTGGTACGAAAAACTATCCGTCATTGGCATCCACACTAAACCAAGAATTTTTGCGGCTGGTTTCTCGGTGCTACCGAACGACAATGATTCTAAGGGCATAGCACAATCTTCCGGAACCAACAGATCCAACAGTGGTTTTACATTCGTCATCCTTTTTTTGAGCACAAACCCCCCATTTCGCAACAAAGTGACCAATTCCTTCTGCAAGTTCAAGGCATCATCAATGGACTGCACAGAAGCAGCTATATCATCCATATAGGTGTTAAATCGTATGGCATGCGCAGCCCTGGGAAACTCAGCTCCTTCTTCCTCCACGAGTTGATGCAAAGTTCTGATGGCTAAGAATGGTGACGAAGACACTCCATACGTCACTGTAGTTAGGCAAAACTCCCGCAACGACAACTCAGGTGACGATCTCCAAAATATTCGCTGAAAATCCCAATGCTTCTTTGCAACTTGAATATTACGATACATCTGCTTGATGTCAGCGACTACAACGAATTCATGAAGTCGAAAACGAAACAAGATGTCAACAATGTTTGATTGTAATTTAGGTCCAATATGTAGGATTGGATTTAGGGATGACCCACCTTTACCTTTCATCGAGGCATCCAACACCACACGAAATTTGCTCACTAATGAATCCCTTCGAAAAATACAATGATGTGGGATGTAATAAGCAGAGCCACATTCCGACTGAAGAGGATTTGCTTCAACCATATGCCCCTGCAGCAAGTAATCCTCCATAAATGCCGTGTACTGATCCTTGAGACCACTATTTTCTGGAATTCGCTTTTCTAGCATTTGGAATCGCTTGAATGCTAAGGCCCTACTATCACCAATGTTGGCGGGCGAAGCTCGAAATGGTAGTTCTACAATAAATCGACCATCAAGCTGTCGAGACACTGTTTTACGAAAATGATCCTCACATTCTTTCTCCTCTTCACTGAGATCCGACGATACTGAAGGAGGCTCTTCCAATTCCCAAAAACGCTGCACCATATTATCCAAAGGCTCATCGAAATCTATCTTAGTGCATAGGGATAGCGATGCTGTAGCAGTTTGAGCCAACCTAGCAATTAAGCAATATCCCCATACGGTACCTACAGCACTGGGTGACCCTGGTGGCCCTGCGATGACAGGCCCGACTACTACCGAGCTATACCATTCCGCTCCGAGAAGTATGTCGACCGGTTTTCACATAAAATATTCAGGATCAGCTAGAAGGCATTCATCTATCTGGGGCCAACCATGTTCTTCAAGGTTCATGGATGGACACCTAGCAATCGCTTCAATTACCAGCGCCTCTACGTTCAGGGAATCCTGTTCGGGACGTTTCAGTGCGCAACAAATAATTTCTTTGGCCACCGTTGATGCCGTTTGAGCGATACCAAACACTGGAACCAGAGTGGGCCGAGCCGGGAGATTCAAGCGCTGAGCAAACGATTTACTGATGAAGGTGCCCTCACTGCCGCAATCAATTACTACTCTGGCCAACTGTTCCGTACCATTGCTATCGAGGACATATACTTGAGCTGTGGCGAGAAGCACTGTACATCGAGGCTTTGTGAATGCCCGAAGAGACGAAACGGATGGTCCTGCGACCTGAGGTTCTAGCTGTGAACTACTATTCGATTGAAGGCGAGGTTTACTACCTTCCAATGTTTTAGAAATCGACTGATGAACCTTTTGGTCGGTACGAGTGTTCATATGCAGTAAGTTGTGATGTTTCGAATTACACTGCTCACAAGCTCTTGGCATAGGACATTGCCTGAGAAAGTGCCCTGGTTCTAAACAATTTAGGCACAACTTTAACGATTTGACTACTTCGAAACGATCACGATCAGTCTTTTGGCAAAATTGTGTACATTTTTGCAAGTTATGACGATTCTTGCACAATAGACATTGCCCTTGGGGTTGCGAGGCAACTAACAAAGAGGTACTACTTCCACGAAGTGACTTTGACCATTGAAAAGAACTCGATGAACTAGTGTTTGGCTTGGCCATCGATCTGCCTGTGCTAATAATTGAACTACTTGCCTCAACAATACGCGCTTCTTCATTTAACATGTTCACAAAATATGAAACTGTAGAATCGGCTGTAGCGATAATCAGTTTCTCCCATGTCTCCCTCAAGTGCTTGTTTAACTTCTTCGCTAGAATAAATAGTACTGGAACCGACCAACGATCAGTATCATGACCAATTGTTGTAAGTGCACCAATGCATTCGGTGACCGTGGTAGCTAAGGCTCGAATCGACTTTGCATACCCTGTAGTGACCGAAGGTGCACCGAATAAAGTCTCTAAATAAGCATTTGAGAGCAGAGAACTGTCATTATAGCGCGCGTTTAATTGATCCCATGCAGTGGTATAAGCAGCTGCAGTTAACGGCAACGACGAAATAAGTTGAAGTGGCTCACCACCTAAACATATCCGCAACTGCATGTGCTTGTAAACGTCAGGATACTGCGAATTCTGATGCACTGCTGCCGTAAATACTTCGTTAAAGTTTTGCCAGTCTTTAATATTACCGGAAAATATCGGTAAATCGAGTTTCGGAAGATTTATACTTGTCCCGGCGTGCGCTACTGGTGCCGCTGCGTTTGAAGAATTATCAGCGGGCCCTGGAAACGCGGCCAAAACAATTGCCTGGGCATTGTAATAAGCGCTTTCGAACTTCTGTATATCCTCTTGCAGCTCCTGAGCTATACCTTGCTTGGCATTATAAGATGCTATTTTTAACATCGTCTCTTGATAAGTTTTAAGCAAAATATCCATTTCCTTATCCATAACTTGTCAACGGTTCTTTAACTTAACGTTCGTGATGTCCTTTTCTAAATCCACGGCAACCTTTTCGAGGCGAATCACGCGTTGCATCGTGCTTTCCGCAACGAATTTTAATTCATCAATTACCCCCATGATTGATTAGGCAAACGACAGTTACAAAGTAGCGAAAACAAATTGAAAAACCAATCCAAATTACCTATTTGAATTCCACTTAAAAATGACCCTAAGCGATTAATTTTATCTACGAGTCCGAATGCGCGGCCTAAATTTCGAAATGCCTGGCGTTACTCGATAAAACGGTCGCAAGAAATTGTTCTTGCAGCAATTTATTTGTGGACTTCGGCGACCAGTTTCAAATCGACAAATTATTAACGTTAATTACAAATAACACAGCTTCAACGCCTATCAAACAACCTTACAAATTCTTATCTCTAGTATCAACGAAAATTGTCTCGAAATTTGGAATACACCAAACGACAAAGATACTTTTTGAAACAATCGCCGGCGAACATATGCGCTGAACACTGCCCGCGATAACGAAGCGGGCGTACCTACGCCAACTAAAACTTGAATCTAGCTTATACAACAAACTTTTCAAACAACAAATCCGACGATCGAAAGGACCAATGTTACTACGATAGCAGCAGTGGACTGTAATTTTGATTTAATCGAGAGCTACCAAATTATTTATGGCGAGGGTACGCGCAACAATTAGGAAGTGTATTGCCACCTACCTTTAACTACGGCCCCTTCTCTCGTGTCCAGCCTGCAGTCGCGGCAAGAGTTACTTGTAGATGGACTTCTCGAAGATCTTTTGCACATACATTCTTTATTTAGCGGACAGTTTTACATACACAAGAATAACATTAAGAACGCGACAGCGCCGACAATATTTCACGCGACGCGCTAGAGCTCAGGATCACGCTACGGTCGCGATTGTTTTTCGACTTCTAACGCTGCCTTCGATATTGGGCAGGCAGCTCAACTTTCCTATCTTTAACGCGACCCTCGCTCTTACCAAAAAACTAATTGCAACACCTGGAGGCCTAAACAGTATGTGTTTGCCAGACAGAGCGGTGAACTTGGGTTCACTAGGTTGCGTACTGCGTGAAATGCCAAGTTGCAGTTTGCTGCGGTTTTTAAACTCAATGCTTGCGAAACAAGATTAGTTTGTTAATATTTCGTAAATAGGAACTGAAATTTGCCTGTTTTAATTCAAGATTAAAACAGATCTAAATTAAATATAAACTGGCGAAATTATGAAGTAAAACTGGAGGTTAAAACTGCTTGTTTATGGAATCAGAATTACAATTAGAACTTCTGACTGGATTTCGTAAATTTTGTTATTAAAATGTATGTGTGTTTAAATCAAGTTTAAACAACAAGACGACTGCCCGATTCACACAGCAAATATTGTTAATAGCTGGTTTACAAATAATAACATAGAAGTTTTACCTTGGCCAGCTAATAACCCGGATTTAAATCCTATCGAAAACCTTTGGGGTTTAATCGTTAAGAAAATATATCGTGCTAACTTTCAACCTCAAAGTTCTGCGAACTGTGGAACATCATTCAAGAAACATGGGAAGAAATAATCCGTAAGGAAGATTTCATAAATTCACTTGTAAACTCAATGCCACGTAGACTCCAACAAGTAATTGTTAAAAACGGTTCTACAATAAAATATTAAATATTCGTAATTGTGTTGCTTTTTCTTATGCTTATATTTTTAATAATAAATTATGTAGTCACCTATGGAAATTAATTTAGAGCCAGTTTCACACGTTATTAAAACGCAAAAAGTAGTCGCAAGACGTGTCCCAGTTTTATTTGCAATCAGCTGTACATTTTCTTCACAGAAACAAAATATGAAAAGCTACTCATAACCATATATGTATTATACATATATTGCTACTAGGACCTGGAAACGGCCGAAAACATTACGGCGCCGACATAGTCTCACTCTGAGTATAAATCGTCTAGTGCGCATGCGTGAGAATTCGAACTCTGCCTTTAGAAGCGAATTTTAAACTTCACCACTTCCCCACCGCGCGGACGACGCCGACGCGCTTGCGCACAGCTCACCATATACATTGAAGAGTTGGTTGTCTGTCTCACTTCCTTCATCACCCCCCAACTCATAGCCGCTACCAATATAGTAAGTAATATATATATGCCCATAACTCCCAAGGGACTTGTCAAATTATTCCTTCCTCAAACTCATGGTAACCATGCAACTACAAATACCGTCTTGGCAACCATACAATGAGACAATCATTGATGTTATATACAGATTGTCCGGATTGTATTCGGGACATGGGAAATTAATGAGTGCGACAGGGATAAACAGATAAAATAAGTAGGTATGACAGAGATAAAACATACCAAAATTTATCAATATACCAATGAACACTTTCAAAACTTTTCATAGATGCTCATATTTTAAATATATAAATCCCTTAACTGGTAACGTGCCGTCTGTGAGACTGCAAGTAAATTTTAATCTCAAGGTTTCAGCAAAAGAGTACCGCTTTTCGGCGAATAATCTCACCTAATCTTTCTCCTCATGATGCCCCACCTATCGCACAATTATTGGTAAATTTGGGTAACTGACGCTGGAGATGTGTCTTATTTTTAGTTCAGTGCAGTCTGTGAGACGGAACGTTACGGTTTACGTGAGAATTTTTTGCCACTCGTAGGCATGGCAGGCCCTGTGAATTACAATATTTCTTTAAGTTTTTTTTTACAAATGCATTGTTTTACTTATTATTAATCGTAAAATAAATAAAATTACTTTTGATCAAATGTTTTAATTTTTACTTCCTTTTACTATAAAGGAAGTATTGGATTCACCCCGAAAATTCGAAATTGAGTTTTCAACAGATCTTCACGTTTTCGAGTCCCCTGATCCCAAAAAACATATTTTTTTTCATTGGTCTGTGTGTCTGTCTGTCTGTCTGTCTGTCTGTCTGTCTGTGAACAGAATATCTCAAAAACGAAAAGAGGTATGGCGTTGAAACTTCATATATAAGTTTTGTGTACTATGTAGATGAGACAGCAAGCTTTTGAAGAAAAACGCATAACCGGAAGTAGGTGTTTACTCTTGTGATTTTTCAGTTTTTTTCGATTTTTTCAAAAACGGCTCTAACGATTTTTTTTAAACTTTACATTTTTCTTACATTTTTAATGTGTATTGATGTGAAATAGGTGATTTTCCAGTTGAATACTTCTAAAGTGGGTTTCTTTTGTTTTTTTTCTATTTTTTTTTATTAACTCCTATTTTAAATAAAACACCCAGTATATTATTACATTTTTGAATTTACCTTAAAATTCTAGAGAAAATTTGTCTCTTCAACTAACACTCGATTTTGTACCGTTTTTGTAGAATTTGTAATTTTTGAAAATTTTTAACAAATGGTTAAAAATTAAAAATGAAATGTTTGACTAATTATAAGATCACTGTAAAAGGAAGTTGTGTGAGTGTATCACACCAGATTTTTTTTATCTTGGTCTGGTAAAAAGTACTTTGCCAATTTGTGTTCAAGTTGAAAATTATCTTATAATTTTTTCTTTACATCAAGTTTTCGGTTATTATTACTAAAAAATATGTGCCTAACAAACCTCTATATATATATTTAAAAAAATAATTAAAACAGTTTAATTTTTTTCGCTTAAAAGGTGTGCCAGTCTCACAGACTGCACGTTACCAGTTGTGCTCGAAACTTACACGTTACCAGTTAAGTGAGTTAAGGGTTTTAAGCTCAGCTGTCATTACGGCCGGTTTCATAATATCGACTTGAAGTCTACTTTAGCTAATGTCAACTTTAACTTTAAGCCAACTTTAAGTGCGTTTTAAGGCCGTGGTGTTTCATAAAAGTACATAATTAGACTTTAGATAAAGTGAGATTTGTTGAATGTAAAGGTTGTTGGCTAGAATGAAACAGGTTTGCAGCAAATTTCATAACTGTTTTGAAGTCATTTCCGTTGAGGTTAGGCTAACGTTTTTATACGATTTCAAATTTTTACGTTGTGCTGCACGGTTGTAGTTTGAATAATTATGGCTGAAAAACCACAGGCTACGAAAAATGCTCGCGGCAACAATTTCACAATTAGGCGGGCTACATTTGACCCAGACAATACTAATTTTTAAAAACGTGGAAAATAAAACCACAAATCTAATTTCACCAGCAGAGAAAGTTATTACACGTAAAATAATGAGAATCTTTTACTCTAATAATTCCTTGTTTGCTTTTTTTTTGTAGGAAGTGGCCTGGGAAAAAATAGCCAACCAGTTCAACTGTGTCCATCGTAGAGGTGGGGCGATTCATGAACGAATCGTTCATTTGAACGACTCCGACCAAAGAATCGTATGAATCGGTTCTTTCCTGTCTCGATTCGTCGTTCAATTGATTCGAAGTTACGTGTTGTACGACGCTGCGCAGCGTGATTTAAATCTGAATAAAGAATCGCGAATCCTATGAATCGGTTTCTTCTTGTCTCGGTTCGTCGTTTGTGTTAGATTTTGCTCGTACGACCAGTGCCGTCTTTTATATGATTAAGGCCCCGGGCCCAAGGTAATGAAGGGGCCCTTCTAGAAAGGAAGTAACTCAATACAATACAATATATATTTTTATCTACGACCACTACTAAAAGTAGGCCTTTTAACGCTAGCTTGTTTCACTAAAAGTGACGTTTTATAGTTTAGCGTGGTTATAGAACTCAGCTGTTTACTTTTAACCCATGTGCTAAAAGTGAAGTGAGGTTACAAAACTACAATTTCGAACTGGAGGTGAAGTTGTAAAGTTATTCTAGTTACTTCTTGCTTTACAGGTAAAGTGTTTTTGAAATAATTAACGCGTTATGTAATAAATACAGTCAGACGTGGAGTATTAATAATTACATTCTGTAACTGACCTTGCAGTACTGGCTTCGCAAACATTCGCCCGCGCGGCATGGGCTACTGTTTATTATGACATAAATTAGAAGTGTCGTAGATGCAAACCTCTGTTAAATCGATATTATGGATTAATAACGGTAAAATTAAGGTCGTAGATAAAATATTGTATGCAACGCATGCTAAAAGTAGTTTATGCACGAGACATGTTATGAAACTCAGCCTTCGGCTTCGTTTCATGATTTTCATGTCTCGCGCATAAACGTTGACTTTTAGCACTTGTTGCATAAATAGCTATTAATATACCTGCTTTTATTTTTATACAACTATGTACTGAAACGAAATTAAAATTCTAATAAAATGTATATAAACACAATAGAACATAAGAATCCTAAAAATTAAGAAATATGTCATAATTATTGCTACACAATAATAAAAGATTTTTTTCTCGATTTGATATGGGCAAAGTCCTGTATTATATCTTCAAAATTTAAATTCAACAATATGTCGCTTTCTATGCACATTAATGATAAAAGAGTTTAGCCTCTCTTGTAGCACAGTACTGCAAAGTTCGTTTTTTATCCTGCTTAACTTCGAAAATGAACGTTCTCCACTGCAATTAGTGATGATTGATGAATAATGACATGAAAATTCTAAGTGATAACGCAACGTTAGAAAATGTTTCTTCTAATTTATCAGTTCTTAAAATGTTAAACAGTAGCGAGTTATCAATTTGTTTAGTTTTATATACATCGTTAGTTCCTAAATACAGCGCTAAATGAATACATTCCGTTTCTAATTCTTCTCCATTTATAGCAAGGTGATAATATTCAGCAAACTTTTTACAGCTATCGTGCAATACATTTGGACTAATGGTTCTTAATTGATAAACAGCCACACCGATTGTTTACTTTGATATATGCAGCAGATCTCTGCTGTAGTTAAGTTATCGATGAGTCGATAATTGGGATAAACACTTCCACTTTAAATTTATCAAATGAATACACAACTTTAATTTTTATTTTTTTACAAAATATTTAATGAATTACAGAATTATTAGTTGATCAATGCGCCTGTCGGGGGCCCCAAAAAATTGGGGGCCCCGGGCCCGGGCCCGCCTGGCCCGTGCCTAAAGACTGCACTGCGTACGATGCAATGTGCGATTCAAAAATTGAAACCCGAACGCGAACGGGACGAACTAAACAAACTGAATCTTAAACTTGGTTGGTGCCACTGTTTTATCTTTTATAAGTAATACCTGCAACTGCAATGCAATTAAACTGATAACTGACCAAGCGGCAAGCGCATTTCAGCAAGGACAGCAAAGATAGTATGGAAGGTTCTTGATTCATAGCGTCTGGTTTCAAGAATACAAATGCGCTCGGTGCAAAATCTAAAATTCAGCGGGACCCAACCGAACGAAACTGAATCGTTCAAATGAACGAATCGAATGAATCGGTTCATGTTGATTGATTGAATTCGGTTCATGTTGATTGATTGAATCTTAAGAATCGACTCCTAAAAATTAATCGGATTGCCCACCTCTAGTCCATCGTATTCGAACTGTGGCACAGTTGAAGTCCAAGTACGATAACTTGAAAACGGCAGCTAGAAAGTACTATGCTGCCCACAAATCGTATTTGCATCGTACAGGAGGCGGTGCTGCAAAAGTCCCCGACAAAAAAGTATCATATATGACGTTATTCTAGAAATATTGTATATGAAAACTGTTGGGGCTGTAGAACTTCCTGTATCGCAGACTTGGAGGTGGTTTTTGAAGACGATAAAGATATACAAATGGGTGACGACATGGTATGTGGTGGTAGCCGATGTGCAGTTGAAAATGGGGACGATACTGCAAACGCTGTTTGCAAATAGAGGTGTGCAGAAAGTTCCTCAAAATGAAAAGTGGGAAACACACTCCGATGTTAAAAAGAAAAGAAATTGGAAAATTAAATAAAAGCATGTGAACTTTGAAAGAGGATTATTTAAAAAAGAAAATTTCTTTTTTGGAAAACGAAAGAAAGGCAATTAAAGTGGTTGCAGATGGACGAGGAGTAGGTGCCACGAAAAAAAGATGGAACTAATTTGCATAGAAATTGAAATTAAGAAGAGACAATTACAATTAGAATAGTTTAGCTATTTATTAGTTATTAATTTATGTAGTTTAATCAATTTATTACTGTTGTTTTTAATTAGGTTTAGTTTTATAAGTGTAAATAAATACCCAAGAAAACTTGGAATAATTTATTTTTTTCTATAGCACTTGTTCAAGTGTCCTTTTATCAACTCAAAACAAGAAGTCAAGTTTTACTTTAACAGCAAGGGTAGATAAAGTAGCACTTTAACATCAACGATAGATAATAGTTATTTACTATACAAGTGGGATAACAGTATCATTAATATACGTGTGTGTAAGTTACAAACGAGTGCGTAGCAGGAGTTATGTAAGCACACAAGTATATTAATGATGCATTATCACACATGTATTGTACAAAATTTTATCTACGACTGCCTAAAATTGAGAAAAGTGCATTAAGAGAAATGTCAGATCTGTCATTTTCAAAACTATTTTAGTAGGCAAATGTCATTATGTCATTCATTTGACACTATTTCAGTTACGTAATGAAGTCATTACACAACTCAGTTGCGTAATGAAACCATTACATAACTGAGTGGTGTAATGAGCTTCATTACGTAACTGAAATAGTGTCAAATGAGTGACGTAATGCGTTACTTATCCCACTGGAGTAGATAAAGTAATTTAATTTTCTAACTTGTTAAAATTAAATATGACACCTTTGTTTTATCGTAGCAACCCAATCTAGCTACTAACATTTTGAAATGTGATTGACTGCCCTTATTTTCTTTTGAAATTGTTCAAGTTCTTGCTATAGAAAAAAAAAATGTATTATACACTCTTGAACCATTAACGTCTCGATATCTGGATATCGTAAATTTTTCAAGAACAAAATTCATTATCGGTACTCTTTATAATCCTAATCAAAAAGAATACAAATTATTTCTTGACGAATTTGAAAATTCTATTATTTCATGCATGTCTTATTCTGAACATATAATCTGTTTAGGTGATTTTAATATAGATTTTTTAAAACCGCACCACACCTCTACAGCATACATGCAAAATTTGCTTGAATATCTTGGTTTTTATCAAATTATTAATCAACCTACAAGGGTATCAAACATTTAAATATTCTCGGCCTTAGCAGAGAAAAACATACCGTTATACCAGAAAATCTGAAGGATCTTAACATGATTAATGATTACTTTGTAAATGGTATTCCCACTGTTAACAATAATGGACAGACAGTCCCTCTCGACATTTATAAAGAGACCACTTACAAAAATTTAAAATTTACCTTTTCTCCGGTTGATACCACAACTGTATTCCAATATTATGAATAAAATCAAATCAAATGCATTTGGTAATGATAATATTAATATAACATGTTAAAGCTGTGTTGTCCAGTTATAATTCCCTACGTCCCCATATTATTAACTCTTATTGTTAGTAATATTTTCCCCCAGAGTTGGAAACATGCAATCGTCATGCCACTTCCTAAAAATAAACAACTGAGCAAAATTAATGACCTACGTCCCATTAGTCTTCTTCCGACGTTGTCCAAACTATTTGAAAAAGTTATTCACTTTCAACTTAATCCTTTCATTAATAATAATAATGTTTTGCCTCCGATGCAATCTGGTTTTCGATCTGGCTATAGCTGTACTACTGCTTTGCTAAAAGTAACTGACGATATTTTAGGTGCCACTGACAAGGCAAGGCCACTGCACTTGTGTTGTTAGATTATAGCAAGGCATTTGACACAGTGATGAGTGAATCATGACACTCTTATCATGATTCTAAAATTCCTGGGGGTTGCTCATGTTGCTACCTCTTTAATCGCAAGCTATCTTTGTAATCGAACACAATCTGTCAGTTTGGACAATAATATGTCTAGATCACTATCAGTGAGTCAAGGAGTTCCACAGGGATCAAATCTGGGCCTCTTGTTGTTTTCAATATATACATCTGTGTTTATGCAACATGTTAAATTCTCAAAAATTCATGCAGATGATACTCAATTATACCATTCATTTACCGCAGCAAACTGGAGGAATGCTGTTGATGAAATAAATTTGGATCTGCAGTATATCTATGATGTTTCCGTTAAACACTCACTTAAGATAAACCCCGACAAATCTGCCGCGTTACTGTTCGGCAATAAAAAAATCTGCCATAATTTAGTTAATATTGCTAACATTAATATTAATAATGTTAAAATTCCTTTCGTGACTAAAGCCAAAAGTCTAGGTTTAACACTAGGCAATACTTTCCGTTATAGAGATCAAATATCCAAATATATTCTTCAGAGTTACCAACATCTTAGAAAGCTCTATCCTCATAGGTCATATTTAAACTGCGAAACTAAAAAGAAATTGTGCGAAGCTTTTGTTCTATCGCAATTTAATTATTGTGTTCCTGTTTATCACTCAGCATTAGCCGCCATTACCGCCCATAGAATTCAAAAAATTCAAAATGCTTGCTTGAGATTTATATACGGCATTAGCAAATATGAGCGTATATCTTAGAAGCTAGTTGATGCAGGTTGACTGACAATGCAAAATCGTAGAATACTGCAGGCCCAATGTCTTTTTCATCAAATTTTATCAAACAAGAAACCTCCTTATTTATACAATAAGATTACCTTTAGAACTGATGCTCATAATATTTCTACTAGATTTAGGGGCCAAATTTCACCACCTCTCCATAAAACAATCTTCTTCGAGCGGTCATTCTCGTTTCAGATATATGCAATGTATAACAGTTTACCTTCGAATCTTAAAGACTACAGTTCTAAATTATTTAAATCAAAATTGCATTTAGACCTTTTGCAAAATCCCAATATTGAACTTGTCTGGAGCCAGTTAAAACATAAAATTCGAGCATTAAATACTTCACCAAATTTGAGCAATACGGTTTTAGATCATATTAGGCTAGCAGTAAACCAGTAAATCAAATTGATACTTACTTTTGGAATAAATGTGTACAACACGTTATTGATATTGAAAATTGTTATTCTTGCAACGTAGAAGTTTCCCCATTAATAATAAATATTACTGACGAAAGCGATATTTCAGATTTTGCCGAATACAGTGACGACTAAAACCCGGATTTTTGGCAAAATGCCTCTTTCTTCTTTATAAAGGCACATGTATTATAATTAAATATAATTGTTTCATACAATTTCTAACCTTTTAAGCTATGGTTTATTTTGCCTATTTTGTCTAATTTAATAAATTTCATTAATGATGCCAATTTTACTACTTATTTGCTTACAGTTTTGTTTTAGAGCCTAATTTATACTTGTCTTAAATAAAATTTGCTTCTAGTGTAAATCCAACTTTATTTGCTGCTGCATGGTGTAAAATCAACTTTTAATTTTCTAACCTAAAACATAAACAAAGCCGTAAAATTCGACGCTTAAAACACAGTGTGGGTTTACCGATTATTTGAGTTTTGTTATTTATTTTATTTGTTCCTCACTTGTAAACATCAATTTATCAAGTCACTGTATTCACCTTGAAAATGTTTCTTAACTGGCTAGCCAGTAAAAAATTTACTGGCTAGCCAGTTATATTTTACAAGCGTGCTCATAGATAAATGATAGCGTGCAAAGCCAGAGTTGTCTTCCTTAGTATGTGTCATATTGATAAATTTAGTTGCTTGTCAGTTTGACATTTTGAATTAATGGTAAATTTCTAGTTATTTACAAGTGAGAAACAAATAAAATATTCAACAAAACACACCAGGTAACCATTTTTACTGGCTCAAGGATATGACA
Source organism: Agriotes lineatus (assembly GCA_940337035.1). Lineage (NCBI taxonomy): Eukaryota > Metazoa > Arthropoda > Insecta > Coleoptera > Elateridae > Agriotes > Agriotes lineatus. The sequence goes on along the minus strand of OW679201.1, from coordinate 57,006,496 downwards.
GGCTCGCCTAACGGCTCGCCAGTCATCCCAATCCTATCGCCAGTAAAAACTGTTTTACCTGGCTTGTAATGTTATAGTATATTACACAACGAGAGCTGTAGGAAGCATATTACACGCGAGTTGGAAAAGTTACGCACAAGCCGCGTAGCGGCGCGTGTGTAATTCCACGAGCGTGTAATTGCTCTATAGCTCGAGTTGCGTACTATACTTTTTCTACGATCACACTCATTTCGTTAAACGAAAAAGAAATATTTTATTAACTGTCAAATCATCTGTCACACCATCTTAAAAATTAGGAGGCTGCAGTCACATCCCTACACCGCTTCGTACAAACAACAGAAGCTAACTGTAACGTAATAAAAAAAATTACGTGTTAGTCATTATCATTACGTAACACTGTTTGTAACAACGAATTTACTAATCAAGTAAACAGTGCTTAATGAGCAATTTACTAATAAAGGAGTAGAAAAAATACTATAAAATGCCTAAAGTGGGTAAAACATATTTGTCAGAATTGTTAAGAAAATGGACTTACGGTATATCTTTTTATACAACTGATGGAAGTGTGGTGTTTTGCAAAGATTGTGAACATAAGGTAAAATTTAAATTACCCTAACCTGCAAATAATATAAGTGTAATTTAGAATTGTCTTTTATGTATTTTTAGATTAATTGCACTAAAAAGTGTCATTTGGATCAACATACAAAAACCACAAAGCATAAAGAAAACTCTTATAAAAGGAAACAAGCGGCTCAAACTCTTCTTACAAATATAAAATGTACACCAAACAGTTTTAATACAGATTTGTGCCAAGCATTGCTTGCGGCAGGTATACCATGGAACAAGCTTGAATGTGAAGAATTTAGGAACTTTTTAAAAAAGTATTGTATTAATCAAAACACTCCAAACGAATGCACATTGCGAAAAAACTACTTAAGCATTTGCTACGACAATGTAAGTAAGGTTACATTTACTGAAATTATGGCTAATATAATTTTATGATGTTTTGGGTCGGTAAGTGGCAAATATTATAGTAGAAAAAATGTTTGACGAAAAACCTGCAATTTCTCATCTACTTGCTTGTAAGATACTAGATAAAACTAACTCAAATACAATTGCTCGATTTGTAAATGAAACTTTACGTAAGTCATGTAGATGTCTGTATTATTTACTGTAGTATTTCTAATAGATTAGTCGCATTTTCAGAAATACTGTGGCCTACAGGAATAAAACATGAAAATGTCAGATTAATGGTTACAGATGCTGCAGCATATATGCTAAAAGCTGCAGTGAATCTTCGAGTGTTTTATCAAAATCTCATGCATATTACTTGTTTTGCCCATCCATGGTCTAAACAGGGTCTGTGAAAAACTTCGTGAGCAGTACCCCGATGTTATTGGGTTCATTTCGAATGTTAAAAAAGTTTTCGTAAAAGCCCCTTTAAGAGTTGCTCGATTTAAGGATTTATTGCCAAATACACAACTGCCACCAGAGCCTGTGATTACTCGTTGGGCAACTTGGTTAAATGCAGTGTTTTACTACCAAGAAATTTTTTAAGCAATTAAGGAGGTATTTGCTACTATGTACTTATACTTTTGTGTAAAAGTCTTACTGGTTTCTAATTTTTAATAGATAATTTCAACATTCCAAGACGATAGTAGTATTACTATAAAAAATGCCAAGAATTATCTAGCAAGTAATACAGTGCAAGCAGCTATTGCATATATTAAGAGTAATTTTAAAGTATTGGCTGATGGTATTAAGCAGCTTGAAACAATAGGCTTACATTTAACTAATTCAATAAAAATTATTGAAGAGACAAAGATAAGCCTATCACATGCACCACAAAAAATAGCTGCAATGTTGTTAACTAAATTAAAAGAAGTCCTGAATAGAAACCCTGATTATTTAGTTTTAAGAAAACTTGCAGATGTTCTAGGTGGCAAAATGGACCCCATTCCGAACCAATTTGGTATTAATTCTGAAAATGTGGTTAATTTTAAATTTGTGCATTGTTCATCATGTGATGTCGAAAGATCTTTTTCGAATTATAAGTTTTTATTGTCTGACAAAAAACAGAGCTTAAAACCAGAGCAAATGGAAAAAAATCTAGTATGCTATCGTACAAAACTACAGAATGAAACAAAATTATAGACATAAATACCTATGTTAATTTCAAGTTCTCATAAAAATGTATTTGTTTTTGTTGTTGCTATTATGGCTGTAAAGTAGAAAGGTTTAGTTTTATATAAAGTCTACACATTACCCTTTTGCCGTGACGTCAGAAATAACAAAACATGGCGTTAAAAACGTACGTCTTATATTACAGTAAATTCAAAAAGATCATTTAGATTAGATCACAGGTAGTAGACTTCAGAAAGAATTTGACTTATACCTAACCTTTAATGCAAGGGATGCTCCAAATAGCACATTATTCAAACCAATACATTCTTGCCCTATGTAATCCGACGTTTCTCCTCTTCGAAGAAGTCCCTAACGCTTAAAATAATATTTTAGGCTTGCTCGCTTGCTTGTTATTGCGCGTTATTTTACTGTCATTTTGGACAAATGTCACATTGACAGTATTATAGAGCAAACCATACTTAAAGCGGACCTGACCAAAATCTGCAGATTTGTTGTTTCGTCCAATTCCTTATAGTGAAATAAAGAGAGAAAATTGTGACGTCACAGAAAAAAGGTAATGTGTACCTACACCTTAGTAAGAGTTTTTTATGTTCCTGAATAAATAAATATCTTATATTATAAGAGCCGATGCCGCCAGTCGCCGGCCGCCGGCCGTCCAAACGTAAGCAGGCGCGCGCACACGCAGCATGAACGGCCTGCCTACTAGCAAGTGGCGCGCGCGCACAAATGGCGAGACCGCATTTGTATTGTTAACGCTGGCAAGGCCGGACGTCGGCTGGCCACCAGCCTAATCAAGCATTTTTATTGTTAACCGTTTCTTTACGCTGGCAGGGCCAGACGTAGGCTGGCCACGAGTTCTAGTTTATTTTATAATGCCTAAATTTATTTTATAATGTCTATTTTTTGCCTATTTTAATGTCTTTTGCTGCTTAATTGCCTGCTTATTTGGGTTTTTTTAGTGCCTAAAATCTGGGCTTTAGTGACGACTAACCTATTTTTATAGTTATTAATGATACGAGTGCGAAAACACAAGCTTAAAGTTCGAGGGTGTTGTTATGCAACGAGACGCAGTCGAGTTCAGTGTTGCCAGATCTAGTGAAATTTCATTAGATCTAGTGATTTTTAGTCGATCTAGTGATTTAGTGATAACTTTTGCCAAAAGAGAATTATCTAGTGATTTTTTCCAGTCTATTTTATTAAAAAAACAAATAATAAAGCAAAAATTCCTTCGCCCCTTTCGCCGTTGTTGCAAATTACTACCTACTATTATTATTCCAATCTTAGAAATTAGTTTTCGCTGTGACGGACAGATGGCAGCCTGAGATTTGAAATGCGAAGGTAAGTAAATTCCATGAATTACTCAACAGAAAATAGGCATTTCCCTAGTTCAAACTAAGTGCCCGAGGCTATAAACAGAACTCCGAAAGGGAATTGTTCACATTTGCATTTTTACTTTCGGTAGAACGCAAAAAATTATCAACGTTCGAAGTGTGCTGTGAGTACTGTGACCACTGGAACTCAAGTGGATTTTCCGGTAATTTAATGATATAAATTTAGAATTACAAGCTGAAGCTCCAAAGATTCACTTACTTTATCCAAGAATGGCAACTGCTTTTAAATTATCGTTGAGTTATTACACCTAACCAGAGTATTTAAAAACACGGATTTAAGCAAATTACAGTATAAAAATCCGGAATATTATGTTTTAATTGAGCACTTGTACTTAGGTCCAAATATCGCAGTAGCGCTAGCAAATAATAGTTTAACAGATAGTGCAAAACATTATTTCCGTTTGATAACATTTTTACACCGAAGCAGCGCATCAAATTTTCAAAAGATTTCTCTCCCGTGAAGCTGTTATTCTTAAATCATTAAATTTTCCTAACCTAATAACGGATGTCAATGCTTTAGATCGAGAAATTCGATCGCTAAAATATTCTGCCATTAATTTTGAAATGGAAAATTTAGAATTTTGGAAAGAAATTTTTAATTGTAAAAAAGCCCACGGTAATTTGTTATATCCCGAACTTTCTCAGTTTATGAGTATTTTTTTGTTCTTCCCCATAGTAGCGCCTGCGTTGAAAAGGTTTTGAGTTCAGTTAATTTAAATAAAACAAAACCAAGAAATAGATTAAGTACTAACACTTTGACTGGAATTCTTCATTCTAAAAACTTAATTTTGCCAGAAAACTTACAGATGCAATAATAAAAAATCATAATAACAAAATGTATGATTAAATTACATATTGTATTAATTATTGTAGGTGTAGTGTGTTATTCATTTATACTTTTTATTATATTTTTAAACACTTTATCTTGTTCGTGTTTTTGTTTATTTTTTATAATTGTGAAATCTATAATTTTGTTTTTTAATTTCCACCTTTCTTCACGTTTAAATTAATCTAGTGAAATTTTTGTCAATCTAGTGATTTTTTCCACCGCATGCTAGTGACTTTTAGAATTTTGACCTGGCAACACTGGTCGAGTTGCATAGACACCCGAGATACGAGAAGCGTTTTAGCAAGAGCGCCATTCAAAATGTTTTCTGTTGATCAACCACGTTGGTCACGAGTTGCTATGGATATGTTGTTTATTTTATAAAGAAAAATGTCAAAGTCAAATCAAATTCCTGAAAATATTTTAAAGAAAGGGAATCTATTGCGAGAAAATCTGTTGCCCGTGAAGTCTAAAGCTGCTTACGAGAAGGTTTATTAAAATTTCTGCCATTGGTGAGAAAATAACAAAGCCTTCTCGGTAACAGAAGAGGTAATTTCTTGCCTATTTAGACGAGAAGGTAAGTCTACGATTATTTTCATTTCCATTTATATTTAATTCATTTGATTTGCAGCAAGAAACGTCACATTCTTCACTTTGGCCTCATTATTCGATGCTGAAGTCATCCTTAAATGTGAAAGAAAACCTGCGCATTGAGCAGTTTGGGAATGTAATTGCTTGCCTTAAACCAAAGAATATAGATATTCTTTGCTTAAACAAATAAATGTAACACTTCAAGATACCAAAACGCATTTAATAAACCATTATTGTTGCTATATTTGTTTCGTATTTTAAAATTTTTAAAACACGTTCCGGGAAACGTGTTTTAAGCTGCTGTTTTTATGCTAGGATTTAGATATTAAAAAGATGACTGAAAATATTACCAACAGAAAAATATAATTTCGTTTTCTTCAGTGTTTGTTGCTGCTTTACTATGCACTAGTTTTATTCAGTTATCTGTTACATAAATATTATATACTACCAAGTTCCATTGTAGTGTTTTCTCGTATGTTTTGTATTTATGCAGTTTTTAATAATAAAAAAAATGTTTATAATTACAAAGGCAAAATAACAGACCAAATATTTAAGGTTAGGTTCTATTTGTCATTAGTCAAGTTATAATATTTTGGTTCTCCGATTTAATAATACACATGCCTCCTAAAATTTCATAGATAACTATCAAAATATTTATTTCACTATTTTCATAGCACTATACTTACATATTCTAATTTTAAATGTCATTATGACATTTTGAAATTTCATACTATTCTTACTAATGTGCTAGTAAATTAGTAATTTGTTTCATTAGTATAAAAAATGCATGATTTCGGGACAAGTCTTACGCGTCCCGAAAACGCATTTTTTGTGCGAATGAAACAACTATTTTTTCTTCAACTAGGTACTCATAAATTCGTTAATATGACTTATTATTTAGAATCCAACATTGTAGAACATTTATGGCGCAAATAAACAATCACTATACGGGTAAAATAAACAACAACGACGACCATTGCCGAATATTGACGAAGCGTTTGTTTTTTATTTCAAATTTACCATCTAAAACCCTATCTTGCGTCCATTTTTGTACTAGTGCAAATATGAATCGAAAAGTGTACAGTTGCCAAGGTAATTTGTGAACATCCCGAAATGGCTTACTTTTTATACAAAATTATTCGACAATATGGCGTCTTATTCGTGTGGTTGGAGAAAAATAAAATATTGTATGCACCACGGGAGATATTCATCTTTTTTAACTTCGGTTGACTTACAGACCTCGCTAAAACATAATTCAGATCGCCCTTAATGCATAAATATCTATTGTGATCCAGGTTTTTCAAATAAAATCGGTAATGACACTTACAATTTGTCTTCAAAATACGGGTCGTTGATCGTGGGAGCCACAATTAACTGATGTAAATCAGGATCTACACGTAAGAATGTACATCGAAAAACGCAATATTCACGGCAGGAATTGCATAGGTACTGCGCAAAACTGATTAGTTGGGGGCGGGCACCACACGTAGACGGGTCTTTAAAGTTTAAAAACAAGTGAGGCCTTGGGTTTGCAGATAGGTTTCCGTGACGTCATTATGTAAGCTGAATGGCTTTGCTTTGTTTAGATCCCTTTATTGCTTTGTTTAGATCCCTTTAAAGTTTAAACGCACGTTTTCAGTTCGAGCAAGAAAGCTATTCTTGCAGAATTTATTTCGTATTTTGACTAGGCCATTTTTTAACAAGGGCGTAGCCAGGCGCTTAGAAGCCGCGGGGGCGACGGGGGCCAACGGTACTCTCAAATAATTTTCAGAGAGGCCTGCCCCCCTCGAAAATATCTTTCTCTAGTTTCATCATAATTTATAATTTTACGTATTTCTTATAACCACTAACATAAATATATAAGAACTTGCGTCTTATTTTTTTATCGGCGCCGAGTGAGCGATATTAAATTTCACTATTCCAGAAAGTAATCGGTGTTGTCGGATACCTTTTACAACATATAAATAATTGAATCACGAAAAATCTCCTTATTTAGCCAACTGTAAAAGAACCTTTACAGGATTTTTGTAACAGTAATTCATTAACAGGGCTAGATTAGTGTTTCTAGAAACCATTTAAATAGATATTAATTAGAGTTGAGAAATATTTCTCCTAAAAAGCACCTTGCAACACTACTTTTTGGCAAATAATAACAAATCTAAGAAGTAGTAAACATTTTATATTATTTTTGCCAATTATAAATCTTGAAAAGTCTTCATATAAAAAAAATTGAATTTTAATATTAAGTCTTGGTACCTGAAATTTTGAAAAAAATATTTTAAAGATTGAAAAATTAATTTCTAGCTAAAGTTTACAAAATTAGGTGTTTTCTAGCCTTGAGATTGTTCAGTTTGTTCAGTTAACTAAGAATAACAAATTCTAAAAAAATCTCATTGAAATCTTACTTAATTTCTGAAAAATATCACTTTTTGGATTTTGACAATTTCGAAAAAATCCATTTTCTAAATAAGTAAAAGTCGCTCGGTATATATGATAGGGGCTAAATAGGTTTTTAGACAAGCACAAATTATTGACGTAAGAAGTTTTTCGAAAAATCAAAAATAAAAATGTTTCCCATATTATGCCGACTTTTTGGCGGACACTGTAGAGAAGGTAGCCCATGCAGATCTAGACCAGTGGTTCCCAAACTTATTTGGCCTAACGCCCCCTTTTCTGAAAAAAAATACTCAGCGCCTCCTGAAAATCTACATTCTTTAAGCGAACAAACAGAAAGATATTGTAGTGGTAGCTTCTTGAGACTGATAATTATCTATAAGAGTATTTCTAGGTAGGAAATTATTTTGAAAGAATAAATTAATTAGCAATTAAAAAGTACAAGGGGGATTTATACATTACAAGTGCAACATAAATATTTGAGAATTGTTTAAAGAATGATACATTAGATACAGTTACTGTTAAATTGTGAATAGTTTATTAAAAAGGTTCGAGCATATAAGTTGATTTAGTTGGGATAGTTGTTTGGTAACACAGAGCTTATATTTTAATTTGTAGGTATTAACTGACAATCGGAATAACTAAAGTGAAAGTCTAAATGATTACCTGAAAAAGTTAATTATGAAATGTTATAATAAAATATACCATATAGAAATTTTGTATAAATTATTATTGATAGATAAAATGATATTTTTAAAATAAACAAATCTTTTCTGAATTTGTAACCTGTATTTTGAGTAAAAGTATATTTGAATAATAAAAACCCTTTATTATAATGGTATTTACTTTCTGGATGGTGCATTAAAGGGTGTGATAAAGTAAAAATAAAGAAACGGAGAATAAACAGACTGAATAAATAAAGTAACAAATGGTATGAAGAAGAATAAGAACATTTAATAATGGTAAATAGTCTTCATGGAGTAAATAAATCTGTAACTTGCATTTTGTGTGTTTCTGTGGAAAATAATGTTACACAACAGATGAAATATGTACGAATGGTTTCTCTAAATCTTCTTATCTTCTCTTCCTTCTTTAAGCTTTCACCGCCCCCTTATTTTTATTCACCGCCCCCCAAATGTACCCGAGGCTACTATCGCACCCCTGGATCGTTCCAGCGCCCCCCACGGGGCGATATCGCCCACTTTGGGAATCACTGACCTAGACGATCTTGTAACTGATTTCGTGGGTGCTTTACCAACTAGAATTTCTGTTTTTGGTACAGGTTCCTAAATGATAGTTTCTTAATTGCATTTATTTTTGTATTTGTGTTTTATATACATTTATGATATTTCTAATCTTTATTTACACCCTTTTTATTTTTTGAAAACTAGTTGTATACTCATTTAAGTTTGCTTATTCATGTGTATTCTTTGTTTATGTGAAAATCTGATAATAAACATTGTTCATTGTTTTAATGAATTTTTTATGGTAGTGTTTTTTAAATAAAATAGTACTTATTAAGTAACCAGTGACTAAAATATACTATTATAGTATTAAACTAATAATTGATAATCAGTAATCGGTGTTGTCGGATATCTTTTACAACATATAAATAATTGAATCACGAAACATCTCCTTATTTAGCCAACTGTAAAAGAACCTTTATAGGATTTTTGTAACAGTAATTCACTAACAGGGCTAGATTAGAGTTTCTAGAAGCCATTTAAATAGATATTAATTAGAATTGAAAAATATTTCGCCTAAAAAGCGCCTCGTATAGAAAACGTAAAAATTATGCAAACTAAGTACTTTTCTGTAAATAGTAAAAAATCTAAAGAAATAATTAGATATTATGTATATTATTTTTCCAATTATAAATCGTTAAAATTTTTCACATAAAAAAATTTGAATTTTAATATTAAGTCTTGGCATGTGAAATTTTGAAAAATATTTAAAAAATTAAAATTTTACATCAGCTAAAGTTAAAAAAATTAAGTGTTTTCTGGCCTTGAGATTGTTCAGTTAGCTAAAGATAACAAACTCTAACAAAATCTCACTGAAATCTTACTTAAATTTCCGAAAAATAGCACTTTTTGGTTTTTGACAATTTCGAAAAACTCCATTTTCAAAATAAGTAACAATCACTCGGTATATATGATAGGGGCTAAATAGGTTTTAGACAAGCACAAATTATTGAAGTGGTTTTTTTGAAAAATAAAAAAAAATCCCATATTATGCCGATCTTTTCGCGGACAGTGTATATGATTTTTTTATTTCAAACGCATATTCAATAGCGTAAAATTTCAAAAATTTTGCTTTATTTAGATTTAGTGATGAGCTTCTCCACTTTACTAACCACCTCAGCCCATGCATTTGCTCCAAAAACAATTGCAGTATCATCAGCAAATGATATTATATTACATATACCGTCTACATACATAATTTATTAGCTTTTAGAACACTTTTAAAACGGAGTCTGGTAATTTTAAATCAAACAATGAAGACAAAATATCTACGTACTCACTGACCCAACATCACCAGAACACCATACACAAAAAACATATCAGCATAATCCTGCACGGTGTATATTTTTACTACATAAGTCAAACACGCAATTATTTATTACATTGACATTAATTGACAAAAAAAAACATCAAAAACACAAAAATGCAGTAGGTACCATACAGCGGTTCACAAAATTTGCGGTACCAATTTCAACAGTGAATTCTGAAGAAATTATGCTTCAAGCCAAAAATGGATTAGGACTTTTCGACTCCATATGGCGTCACCTAGCATCTCCAGTAGTGACACGGTTGACTTTCCTGACACCCTGTATATTATATTTTTATATAAAATATACCTAGACAAAATTAACGCATCACAAAAAAAATATTCTGAAAACTAAATTTTTCATATTATTATAAATGTTAGAACTCTGTAAAAAGGAGTATTATAAAGCAGAAGCGGAAATTTATTGTGTATTTGAGGAAACACAGGAAAACTTGACAAAGTATAATTGAAAAATTTAGTTTTCAGAATATTTCTTTTGTCATGCATTAATTTTGTCCAGGAGTATATTTATAACAAGCTAAGTTTCATCTTACAAATATTTTTCAGTAAATGGTCCTATATTTTTGTCGTATAGCCTCATTTCGTATAGTATTTTATATAGATGATCCAACAATAATTATCCGGTCTATAATAACTCATAAACTGTATGATAGTGGCATGGTTTAATTCTATTTTTTTCAATTTTATTTTAAAATACAATAATTAGCTTTGATACTGGCAACCCAATGTACGTAATTTAAGTGTGTTTTTATTCCTATGTACTGTAGATAATCTTGCACATATTTCTACGTAATAATTTATTTATTGTTTCTCTGTATTGAATATTCTTATATAAAATATGGTATAACATGCTGTAAATTTGTTTCATTCATTTTTTGTCAGTAAATATGATTTATATTGCCACGAATTTCATTTTCCCACCATTTATACTTCTTTCCCACAACCGTTGGATGGCGCTAGCATTTCTGTCCTTCCCGGTAATACAGGAATTTCCCATCTAAAGTGCTTTATTTATGAACAAGAATGAATTATAATTTTGTGGTGTTATAATACACATGACTTCAGAACTCCAAAGGTATCTTTGATGGACTTTTTTTATATAGTACTATAGTATAATAATATACTCTTCACCGTGGTAACTAATAAATTGCTAAGTTACCAGTTACTATTTTAATTTAGACGTTTTAAAAAGCTGTATTGTCAGGGTGACAGTTAAATTTTCAAAATTTTTGGGAATTTTAGGTAGTAAGCCATTTAGGTAGTGCAAACAATAGTATCTACACCACGGTAGGGAATCCTCTAATAACCTTCGCGCTTTATATACTTTGCGCACAGTATCTACTATGTGCTCAGGTTATAATACTGGGCTTCGCTACCTTGATGTATGATATCATAGTAATTTACGTTACGAGACCGGAAAGAAGTGTTTTGCAGGTTGAACCAAGTAGATTCCAGGGCGAGCCGTAGGCGAGACCTGGAAACTTGGAGAGACCTGCAAAACACTTTCCGGTCGTGTATCGTACAATATTTATTTTACGACATCCGAGTCCATACTTTCAAACTTGCGAATTCACTTTCAAAAACTCAAAAAAATTATGACATTATATTGTTTGACTTATCCAAACAATAACACAAACTTGTTTCCATAGTAACGTAAACATCAGGGACCGGCAAAAGCTTTTATTTGTTCCTCACTTGTAAACATCAATTTATCAAGTCACTGTATTCACCTTGAAAATGTTTCTTAACTGGCTAGCCAGTAAAAAATTTACTGGCTAGCCAGTTATATTTTACAAGCGTGCTCATAGATAAATGATAGCGTGCAAAGCCAGAGTTGTCTTCCTTAGTATGTGTCATATTGATAAATTTAGTTGCTTGTCAGTTTGACATTTTGAATTAATGGTAAATTTCTAGTTATTTACAAGTGAGAAACAAATAAAATATTCAACAAAACACACCAGGTAACCATTTTTACTGGCTCAAGGATATGACAGGCTCGCCTAACGGCTCGCCAGTCATCCCAATCCTATCGCCAGTAAAAACTGTTTTACCTGGCTTGTAATGTTAAATACTATTTTAGGCCTCCGTCCAGAAACACTGATTTTGCATTCGTCTAAATCGGCTAGAAACACCCTCTTTGCATGTCTAGGCATGAAAATGACAGCTAGTGTAATTTAAATTTTGAAATTTGAAAATCGGTTGGTAACACTGAATCCTGAATCTGCTGTCATAATGATGTCAGTCTCATCAGTTATACGACTTTTCAGGTAATAAGTTTTGAATAGCATTTTCAACTGCTTGTTTAATATGTTCTGGTATATTATCATCCATTTTCTTGTACTTATTGTGCACCGATTACTTATGGCATCAAAATTCATAAATATAAATGTCAAAAAACAATACCTACTAGATACTTGATTTTCAATTTTAAATTCGAATCCTTGCATCGTTCGATAAGTATGTATTGCCAACAGAAGAAAAATAAATTATCTAGCCCCGAGATTTGGACAACAAATTACCGATTTTTTAATTTATATATTTTTTGTCGGCCTAAAAAATTTTGTCTTTCACATGTCCAGAAACTGTTTTGCGAGTGCTCGTACTTGAAGGCAGAGGCCTCTGCTTTCAAACCGTACTCGCATTCGCAAAAATTCAGTTTCTGGCCTTGTGAAACAAATTACTATTACCGGTCCCTGATGCCCGTTTTCTGATCTTGACCGGCAAAACGTTACTTTCTGTCGAAAAAATTCTCCAGAAAGTGCATATTTTCTGGTCGGTCGTAAAAAAAAAATAATATACTAATTATTTACTAGCAACATGATCTCAGAGCTGGGCAGTAATTAATTACTTTTTAATTAAATTACTAATTAAATTCCATTTTGTTTATTTGCCTTGAAATTGAATTACTTTTCAAAATGCGGTAATTGTAATTGGGAATTGCCATTCTTGTTAAAAAGTACTTGAAAAATTACTTTTTGAAAGTAATTAATTACTACATTCAATTACTCAATTACTTTTATGTAATTAAATTACTCTAAAGTATTTAAATTACTTTACATGTATTTGAATTACCTGTGGTAATTGAAATTACTCGAAGTAATTTAATTACTTTGTGGTATTTCAATTACTGAATTACTGACCTTGATTGGGTGCCAAATCTCAAGAACGCAAAAAAATAAGATAAGGTCTTATTAAGTTACATATTAAGCAAATGGCAATAGGGCATTCCGCGACCAATATAAACCTAAATTATTATTTCCTCTGACGAGTCGAATAACAGCAACTTTTGCATGTTGTACGACGCGTCACGAGCATTGGTGCGTGTATGTAGATGTGATCTGTAGCTTCCAATAGTGACACTAACATTTATTGTGAGAGACGCTAAGTGTAAGACGCTAAAACTATATTTGTGGTAAGTACATTACAGATTACAATACCTACTGTAAAAATATAATTTAAAATAGTTTCATTAGACGATATTGGTTCATAATACTTACATAATTATTTATTCCTTTCAATTTGCTTGTTTTAAAAGATGTACTGACATAGGGTTATACTGCCGTGCAAGTGTAACAGGCGTTAAGTCCAGAAATATACGTTTTTGAGTGAGGAACTGAACTAAACGGCCAAAATCCGATAACAACATTTAAACAGCGTAAAACACAAATAAAATACCTAATTGCAAAATTCCATGCCTGGTTGACTCAAAAATGCAGTATGGGGTATGGCACTAATTCAATTGAAAAACGCCGTATAAGTTTACCGCATTCTTGAATTGAACATTTTGTAAATTATCCATTCTTTGTCGCTTTCTTGCCTTGTAATGCTCATATGCTGCTTTGTATACTGGCACATAGTGCATAATTTTTACGGACTGCTGCAATTTGTAGTTTCGATTATTACTACAAATTTGGAATAGTGTCTTATAAAAATCACGGCTTTCTTATAATTCCGCTCACCTCATCCAACATTACTTCTTTACGTTATACAGGGTGCTGCGTTGACGGACGAAACATACAAAACCCTCAACCCTCGTACTAATTACAAGGCATTCAAATATTGGCTTCTTAATGATTTTACACAAAATTCCATTTAGTTTTTTAAAAGAACAGTGCATAGTGACCAAATTTACATAATTTCAGATATTTTACTGCCCTAAACTAAAATCAATAGGTATTATTAAAGATGTTGAAATTTGAAGTAAAAATATGAAAGCATCCTGAGTAATTTAATTGTCGACCGTTGACTGTAATTTTATGAAATACGAATTTTCTCCCGTTTCTTATACGGAATACGGAATATAAAAGTAATGTCAACAGCAAGCTTTAGAATTCATTAACTGTCATCACTTTTGTTGATGTCATAAGTTTATGTTTTTATATTATACGCTGATATCGTAATTGAAAATTCTAAAAATTGCGGTCTCTAAAGCTTGCTGTCGACATTAGTTTTATTTACAATGGCCAACCCTTATGTAATTTCTTTTTGACCGCATGGTATAAAGGTCTCTTGAATGTAAAAATGACTTCATTGTTACGTGCTTGAGCAAATGTATTTTGTCTTTGTATCTGCTGTACAAGTTCTTATTTCAGCGGTTTTCAACTAGGTTTATCAGTCATCTGTCAACTTTCAACAGTCCCTGATCAACACCAAATTGATATTTTGTTTTAAAATTTCAAAAGTTACCTAACACATTTTTATAGCTATTTTTATAGCTATTTGTATTACTAGGGAGGAAAATGTATGATTCCCTCTCGCGGATGTAGTTTAATTCTTCAGCGTTAGCGAGAACGGTACCTAATCAATTGTAATCATGCAAGGGAGGAAATTACGTTTTAGTCCAGAGTTATACCAAATACTATCTAATAGTAGATAGTCTTTGGTTATACATACAACACTTCTACATTTTATGATGAGACTATCTCTTGTATTCAGCTGCATTCAAAAATATTTAAATATGAAAACCAGGAGGTTAGCTGATTTATTATGACATTGCCTCCCGTATCTAATGTCAACGGCAGTCAATGTATTATATTCACTCCTACTGCCATTGGAAACCGACCAGGGAACCAAACGTATATTTTCGGGAAACCCCTAACAGGCGACAAAAATGTTACTTTCATATATAGCGGTAAAAAATATTTTCTCAGCCAACAAAAAATGCTCAAGTTGCGCCAATTGAAACAGCACGTAGCGTTCTTCTACAAAATCTAAATAGAAATTTGTTGTCAAACAATTAAAAAATCCAATGCTCTACCCTGTATAGTTAGGTAAGTTACATATGTTCGTCATTCAGCCTCATGTTAGGCGTATTTAATAGTAAATTGTTCTACAAGTTAAAAAAGTGAAAGTTTAATTTACTAGCGAGCGAAACAAAGCGAGTGGATTAATTCATCACGAACAGGGAAAAATTACTTGTATAACATATTCAGCCTGCTATTTTTTCTAATATAATCTAGACAAAATTAAATTCGACATTTCTTCATACTAAATTATTTTTTTAAATCGGCAGTGAAGAACGTCGGAATCGTCAAATAAAATACGAGAAATGGGCAGTGAAGTAATCCATTGTTTTACGACCTTTTGTAGGCGGCTGGGCGATAGGTAAACGTCAACATAACCTACAAAAGTTGGTTCAAATGTTGTAATTTCGCGATTTCTCGATTTAAAAAAACAATGTACACCTCGACACCGGAAGTTCCTTTTTATCCCTCATGTGGTTTATTTGCTTTGGCCCTACGGGCCTCGGCAACTAAATCCGCAATCGTGATAAAAAGCTCAACTTCAGTGATAACTTATGTGGAAACTAATACAGGGTGATTCAAATTAAGTGCACACCATTGCTATCTTTGTTATTATTAATTTTAAAAAGTAGGTTAAATTAGCAAACTAGTAGTGTTTTTGGCGCTGATTAATATGCAATTAATAAAAAAACAATCGAATAACGAGTTTGCGACAAAATTAAAAACTTTTAGTTTTTTTTAAATAGAACACCCTGTATATATGTATTTCAAAAACTTGAAATAAAAATTTTATTTGTGATATAAAAGTCTTAATACACTATTGTCTTAAAATGAATATTAAAGAAGTTAGGGGAGATTTTAGTTTACCTATATCAGCAATACACCGTACTTACGAAAAATTCATAGTAGACTGCTACTAAAAACAAAAACAATAGCGTAACCATCAGAACTGTCAAAATCAATTTATCGTACGTTTGGTTGTCAAAAGTAATTAGTGTTGTTTATTTATTTCTTATTGTTTTTTGCTGTTTCTGGTTATCAGACTTAAAACAAGCCTGCAATGAATTTTTACAGTAGAATAATGTATGTATTTATCTATAAACTGAAACTTGCGATAACTTCTTTAGTATTCATTTTAAGACAATAGTGTATTAAGAGTTTTATATCACAAATTCATTTTTATTTCAAGTTTTTGAAAAATATACAGGGCGTTTCATTTAAAAAAAATATTTTTTTAAAATTTTGTCGCCGAGTTATTCCATTGCATATTAATCAGCACCGAAAACACTACTAGATTGCTAATTTAACCTACTTTGTAAAATCAATAATAACAAAGATAGCAATGGTGCGCACTTAATTTCAATCACCCTGTATAAAAAAAATATAAATTTGAACTTTCAAGTCCCTATACCTTCTTACTGAAGGGACTTTGTACTAAGGTATATTAGGTTTAATCGGTTTATTGTAACCTAATGAAATTATGCCAAATCGGTATCCCATTTTTTTGGAACACCCTGTGTAATTGTTATCCTTGAATTTATTTATTTACTTACATCTTACATCAAAACAAACTCAAACTTTTGGTTTTGGTAAACGGTGCATGTAGCTACAAGATTTAATTACCAAAAAACCTTCAAAAGTGAAAGAGTATGTATATGTACGTTACTATAGTTAACAAAACATAAAAATTAAACATTTTTAGATTACGAATCGGCACGACACTAATGATAGTTGCAACTTGCAAGAAAGTTCTACTAAATACAACTACATATATGACAATCATTTTTATTGAAAGTAATTGAAAAAGTAATTAATGTTGTACAATTACAATTACTAAGTAATTGGTAATTAAATTACTATTTCCTGTGAGTAATTGAATCTTTAGTAATTAAATTACTGCATTGGGCGGTAATTGGTAATTAGTAATTAATTACTTTTTAAAAGTAATTTGCCCAGCTCTGCATGATCTTGTACAGCTGATTGAAAATAAAACTGGAACAGCTAATATGTTCTAATGTAAATATTGTTTTAGAGCCGGGGTCGGTAGCTCAGTGGTAAGCATCCTGACTACTGATTTAAGGGTCGCGAGTTCGATTCCCGGTTCCGGTGAGGTTTTCAAAAATAAAAAAATGCAGATGAAAGCCTCTACAGAATGTCATCATTCGGAAGTGATGTAAAGCCGTGGGTCCCATGTTACTACGATGTGTAGCATGTAAAAGATCCCTTGCTAGGGTTGGAACTCCTTAGTCTCGGCAAAATTCTAAGTAGGACTTTGACCATATGACCAAAGCAGTCGGTGTCTAAGGTACCTGGTACTCTGCATGCCTAGACCTTGTCCATTAACAAACAAAGAAACATTGTTTTAAAACAAATAATCGCAATATCATGCCTATGTCACTGTCAATAAATTTATCTTGTGACATTTAATAAATTTGTTGATATTTTTCAAAAACTTCATGCCTCAATTAAACGAAGTTGTAAAGGCTCGTATTGTGACCAAAATTGAAGATGAGTGGTAAATAAGAGCTGTTGCTGCTCAATTTAATATTTCTAAAAATACAGTTTTAGTAGTAAAAAACGGTGGGAAGAAGACGGAACATTAACCAGGAAGGCAGGTACTGGCAGACCAAGAATTTCAACAGTAGCCCAAGATCATTATAGTTTATGGAGATAAATAATGTCAAAAATTTGGAAGTATGTGTTGTATTAATAATGCATGATTTCAATTATTAGAATACAAAAAAATCAGTAAGTCGCAACATGTTTAATATTTTAAAAAGTTTACAAGACGTTTCGCAATTTATGATTGCTTCATCAGTTGTTAATAAAAATTTAAAATTTGGTTTACATTTATAAAATTATTATAAAGTTGAAAATTGACAGTGTTGAAATTATTACGACCATTTTTCTTAAATTATGAACTTGCCATTTTATTGTAATGTTACGCTTTACCGTTTTGGGCTATTAAAAATTATACGCCGCTTCTTGTTTTCAGCATTTATTTACCACAATTTATCTTTACTATTTACAAAACACATGACTATTAAGGCGGAACACAAATTATCTATAAACTAATCAAGAACTATTTCTAACAACAAATACACTCCATTTATTTTCGCGCGACTTAAACATTAATGATTTATCTCGCTAGATTTATTTACACACACGCGTTATTTATATGGCAGCTTCCGCATACTTCAAAGCTGAATTCGGGACTGTCTGAACTCCCACCGCGCCGGCCTATATATATCGCCGGGTGACTCATCCCGGAAGCGTCGAAACCCTCTCTACCACTCCAGCAAACGCTGACGTGTCGCGCGCCTAATCACCGAGGCCGCTCTCGATCGATCTGGAAAATGGTGACGCACCGCGTGCATTAACCCCAAGGTCGTTCTAGAACGCTGACTCACGGGACGCGGCTTCAAGGTCGTTACACTGCCCCCGCCTTAGGTCGTTCTGTCCCAGAACGAGTTGCGTCGGGTGCCTGTCTCTCGCTCTTTTGGGGGTTGATGGTGGTATTTGCAGGCGGTGCCCTTCTTGCACACGGACTGGCTGAAGAAGTAGCAGTCCACCGTGGGCTCAATGCTTCGCAACGGGCTGTAACAGCAGACCTCGATCTGGATGCCGGTCCGGTCGAAGATTATTTCCAGCATGCTGAGTACAACCCTCCAGTCCAACGAATCCAAGCCGCATCCTAATTTCGGCACCACTAGCTGGGTTTCGCCGTTCTTCACTATCTGCTCCTTAAGGTCCAGAAGAGCAGACCAGAGCTCCTGGTGACTAGGTTTTTCGTACGACAACCTTTTCGTCACCAGGTAAGGTGACTAGGTTTTTCGTACGACAACCTTTTCGTCACCAGGTAATAAATGGAGCTATTGCCTTCCTTCAGCTGCAAAGTTCTGCCCACCTGAGGTGTCTGCTTTCGCAGCTGGTCTAACCGGCCAAACTTCTCCCGGAAGGCAGCGGCGATCCCCCTAGACATCCAGAGGTCCTGGGCGACCCAGTGTGCCAGGGAATACCGCCGCAGCGTGTCAAACAGGTTACGATGCACCTCTATAGTGACCCCAAATCGCGTAGTCTTCGTACCCCCATAAGTGGCCATAAACTCCTGGAAGGAGGTACCTCCGGTCTAGTTGTCTCAGGGGTTGCTCCGTGACAGCCTCCACTTCCTCATTGGTTCCGGAATATGGGGCCAACCGATTGAAGTGCACCACCCTGCACTTTCCTCGAGGAGGTTTCTGGATTCGGTATACCACGTCATTCAGTAGAGCAACTACAGTGTATGGGCCTTCCCAGTTCCTTTGGAGCTTGGGGGAGAGACCACGACGCCTCTGGGGGTTATGAAGCCATACCAAATCGCCAGGCTGGAAACCACCGGCCTCAGCGCGGGCATCATATCAGTCCTTCATTCGGTTGCTGGCACCCTGAGTGTTTCGGCGTACGGCGTCATGGATCTCTTCCATCCTCTTCTTCAGGTTTCCCACGTAGTCCTCGCCGGCCGTTTCTTCGCCAGGCTTTCTTCCAAATTTGAGGTCACATGGCAATCGCAGCTCGCGCCCAAAGAGTACCGCGGCTGGGGTGTGATTGGTTGTCTCTTGTACTGCCGATTGGTAGGCCATCAGGAACAGGTGAATGTACTGGTCACAGTCACGCTGATGCTCGGAAACCACCTTGAACAGATGCTTCCCTATGGTTCGGTTCATCCTTTCCACCATACCGCCCGATTGAGGATGGAGGGCAGTGGTCCGGGTCTTGTGTATCCCAGTAGCTTGCAAACGTTCTGGAACAGTCCAGACTCGAAATTCCGGCCCTGGTCGGAATGTAACTCCAGGGGGACTCCAAAACGGCTGAAGCGCTCCTTCACCAGAACATCAGCGACAGTACCGGCCTCTTGATTCGGAAGGGCGTACGCTTCGGGCCACTTGGTGAAGTAGTCCATGCACACCAGGATGTATTTATTTCCCCATTCGGTTTCGGGGAATGGTCCAGCGATGTCGATGGCTATCCTCTCGAACGGACTACCGACGTTGTACTGCCGCATCGGAGCTCTACGTCCTCCAACCGGTCCGTTTCCTGCAGCGCAGGCTTCGCACCTCCGGCACCCCTCTCCGACATCATCTTTACAGCTCGCCCAGTAGAACCTGTCTCGGACCTTCTGCAAGGTCTTCAATCCAAAGTGTCCCCCAGAGGAGCCATCATGCAGGTGGCGCAGAACCTCGGCCACTCTACTCCTTGGAACCATCAATTGTGATCTCGTTGCCCTACCGTCCTCATCTTCCAAGCTTCTGGTCAGGACGTTGTTGTCCAGCTGCAAGGAGTCCCATTGCGCCCAATAGGTCTTCACCGTTGGGTTGGCGGCGGAGACCTCCTGCCAGGTAGATTGACGCCATCTCGCTTCCAGGCTATAACCGTGCCTAAGTCGGGGTCGTTCTCCTGGCTGTTCTGCAACTCGTCTAGCTCCCACGAGTCGTTGACTACAGTGGTACGATTGATGGGTACCGCACGACTCTCCAGTTTCGAACAGTGGCCGCAGTCCGCAGGGCAGGGCCTCCTGGACAACGCATCGGCATTGCGGTGGGCTGTGCCAGGTCGATGATTTATTTCAAAGTCGTACTCTTGTAGACGCTCGATCCACCTAGCCACCTGCCCTTCAGGGTTCTTGAACTGCAGTAGCCATCTTAGAGCAGCATGGTCGGTCCTCAGCAAGAATCTTCTGCTATACAGATATTTATAAAAATGCTCCACGGACTTGACGACTGCCAGAAGCTCCTTCCTGGTTACGCAATAATTCCGCTCTGGCTTGGAGAGGACGTTGCTGAAATATGCCAGGACTTTCTCTTGTCCATCTTGGACCTGGGACAGAACACCACCTATTCCGACATTGCTAGCGTCAGTATCGAGGATAAACTGGTCTTTCTAACGTGGATAGCAAAGCACAGGTGAACTGGTTAAGGCAGTCTTGAGCGTCTCGAAGGCCTCCGCGCACTCAGCACTCCATTCGAACTGTCGTCCCTCTTCCGTTAGACGGATCTACTGCTACTCCCTGGCGGGATACGACGTGCCCCAAGTACTGTATCTCCTTTTGGAAGATGTGGCACTTCTTCGGACTTAATCGCAGCTTGGCACCTCGCAGTCTACCGAACACTTCCTCCAGGTTTTTCAGATGCTCGTTGAAGGATCTACCCACCACTATGATGTCGTCCAAGTATATCAGGCAGGTCTGCCAAGATAGACCCTTCAGGACGGTGTCCATCAGCCTCTCAAACGTGGCGGGGCATTGCACAAACCGAACGGCATGACGGAGAACTGCCAGAGACCAGTTCCGATGGTAAATGCAGTCTTCTCCCTGTCCGCAGGTTCCATTCCGACTTGCCAATAACCGCTCTTCAAGTCTATCGTCGAGAACCATTGACAACCGGAGAGCGTGTCCAGGGTATCATCGATTCGTGGCAGAAGGCAGCTGTCTTTCTTGGTCACGATTCAGCTGCCGGTAGTCAACACAGAACCTCGTTGAGCCATCCTTCTTCTTGACAAGAACCACAGGGGAGGCCCTTGGGCTGCTGGACGGTTCGATGATCCCTTGGTTTCGCATGTCCTGGACAATCTTCTCAGCTTCTTCCCGTTTGGCGAGGGGCAACCTTCCTGGATGTTGGCGTATCGGTTGAGCATCCCTAGTATTGATTTTATGTTAAACTACGTCGGTACGGCCGCTGCACAGTGGGTCAAAATAAACAAATTTTGGCCAAAACTCTGAAACTTATGAAACTGGTCCAAAATTAGGTGGCGATTTCAGAAAAAATAATGAGAAAAATCCCATTGAAAAATTGGGGTAACTTTCAGGGGGTTGATTTCTAAAAAAATTTGTAAAATTTTGAAAAAAATTATTCGCAGAGAACTCAGCCTGATAACGTAAAAATAGTGAAAAAATTGCCTGGATGCCGTAGGGTGGTTTTATGGGGGTTGAAATCAAACGAAATGATTTAAAATCTGAAATTTGGGGTTCGTTTTAAATGCAACCTTACAGTTAATGTAAAATCAGTGGAAACATTGCTTTTGTAAAATAGAGTGGTTTTAAGGGGGTTGAAATCAAAATATTAGAATTAAAATCTCAAATTTAGTATTCATATTGTATTCAGTCTGACAATTAACGTAAAAATAGTGAAAACATTGTCTTGATGAATAGGGTGGTTTTAAGGGGGTTGAGAGTAAATAAAAAGTACAAAAAATTCAGAAACCACAAAATTCTGTTTGTAAACTTATGGATTTATTCGAAATGTTTTTTGCAAAAATGAATAAATATATGGTACCAAAAACTTAAAAACAATACAACTTAATAACAAAATTAAAATTAACAAAAAATATGTTATTTACAAAATCTAAACCAAAATGATATTATTTTAGAAAGTAAATTTTTTATTGTTAATCAATAATCACTTTCAAGGTCATTTTGTGCCTCACTAGAATCACTTTCAAACATGGATGTACTAAATTCATCAACATCAGATGAAATTGGGGTTTCCATTGATGTTTGTGTACCTAATGGTACTTCTGTCCTATATCAGTCCTATATCAATATTTATTAACAAATAAAATCGGCATTTGCCTAAACTTCCGCAGTCTAGCTTATAAGTATAAATTACACTTTTAAATAGTAAAAAGCAAATCACTTTATAAATTAAAAATTGGATCAATCGTTAGAGTATCAATTATATTTTTCACTGCACCATTATGTTTAAAAGGTCATGGTTTAAAAACGCGCAGCTAAGCGCAGCTAAAAGTTGTGGAACATTAAAGTCCACACTTTAATATACACAGATATTATTTTAACAAAGTCGGAGTTGGCCAAAGTAAAATTTAAATCAAAAAATAAAGTTAAATTTAGTTGTTTTTACCGGCGCGGCGCCCAATGCCCCTTTTTTATATGCTTTAAGTCACAAGCCAAATATCGCCAAACTGGCCAACAGGGAGACAGAAGGCTGTATATGGATATTCGAAATTACCTGCGCTTTGCTATAAAACAGGAAAAGCGGGCATATATAAACAGACAACTGTTCCTGTATAAAAATAATCCGAAACTGCTATGGAAATATTTTTCCAGTTGGAACGTTCACAAGAAGGGCCGTAACGAAATTTCAGTGGATTTGTTAGACCCTGATAAATTAAACAAGCATTTTGCAGGAGCTATAAAAACCACTCCAGTTAACCCTGATTACATTGAGAGCTTTTTAAGTAATGTTAAACCTGGCATTGACATCCATACTGATCTCGAAACTGTCACTACTAGTGATGTGGATAAGGCGCTAAACCAGTGCAAGTCTTTTGCGTTCGGTGCTGACGATATCAACCTTAAAATGTTGATTATAGCATTTCCATTCTGCAAAAATGCGCTTACTCATATTATCAATGCTTCTTTATCATCTGGTAATGTTCCGACATTATGGAAAAAATCCTTCATTATTCCTTTGGCTAAAGTGCCGCTAGCTACCGATATGAAGCAGTTACGTCCGATCAGTATTTTATCCTGCGCGTCGAAAATCATAGAAAAAATTGTCTACAATAAATTAAATGAGCATTTAGAGAGATTTAATATCCTGCCGTCCATCCAATCAGGTTTTCGCAAACATCACAGTACATGCACAGCGCTTACAAAAATTACTAACGACCTAGGAAGTGCCATCGATCGGTCTCAAGTAGCACTACTTGTTCTTCTGGATTATACCAAAGCATTCGATTCCATTGACCACGAACTTCTCGTCGTTAAAATAAAATACTATGGCTTTGGAGACAAGATGTGTGCATGGATATCGAATTATCTTGATCAGCGTAAACAACTAGTTAAAATCCTTAACGTAACCTCCGAAGAATTAACTGTGGCTCTAGGTGTACCACAAGGGAGCATACTTGGCCCCATACTGTTTTCGATCTTCACGACCGACTTACCCGAACTGTTATCCAATTCCTGTAGTATACACCTATATGCGGATGATACGCAACTCTATGTTTGCGATGAACCCGGAAGAATTAATATTGCTGCCAAGTGCCTTAATAGAGACTTGTCCATCATTTCTAATTGGTCAGATAATAATGGTTTACAAATTAATCCCTCTAAATCGCTGTGCATGTGTGTTGGTTCACCGATCCTCCGGAGAAAAGCTCTATCTAATCTTTCCGTCAATATTGTGATAGTGAAATTCAGTTTACCGAGTGCGTCAAAAACCTTGGTGTCCTTCTCGATTGCCATTTAAATTTTGAATCTCATGTTATGAAGAAATGCAGACTTTGTTACATGAAGCTTTCATCCATTTATAAGTTTAAAGTTTTGTTACCGAATGAAACCAAATGGTACATAGCGAACTCTCTTATTCTTAGCCAGGTGGACTACTGCAGTCAAGTGTATTACCCCTTCTTAACCGAACAGTTCAAGCGCAAATTGCAGCTTCTTCAAAATTGTTGTACGCATATGCTATTAATCGCTCGGAACATGTAACTCCTTACTACAACAATTTACATATTCTTAAAATAAAACATCGTTTTACTTTGTATCAGTGTACTCTTATATTTAATATTTTAATAAGTTACCTACATATTTATTCGCTGTACTTAACCAAAGGATGGCACTGCATAATCTCAACTTGAGAAACAATGAACAGTTCGCTATACCTCAACATTCCTCATCTAAATTTGAAAAATGCTTCGAAATTACTGCTCCAGCGTTACTAAACAAATTTAGCGAATTGTTCTTTGCTAACTATTGTCTTAACACTTTCAAAGTTAAATTTAAATTATTGTCTTATCAGCTACAGTTAGGTGATTAATACTTGTTTATTATTTATATATGCTCTAGTCTCTTTTTTAGTCTCTTTTTTATTTATCTTGTGTACTTTGTGGTTGAATGTATTTATACAAATTGTTTATCTTTTATATCACACCCGTTCATATCGATTGTTTGTGATATTTGTTTTCAGGCGAAGTATAAAAACGGTTACACCGACACTTCGCCTTTTGAGATTGTCTTCTTTTTTATTGTAAACGAATGTCAATGTAATCTCAATAAACATTATTATTATTATTATTATTATTATTATTATATTACTATATAAAGTGAAATATTTATCTAAAACATAACCCTTACCGTGTTCTCTGTCAGACATGGCTAATTTTTAACTTAAAGTTTAAAAAATCACAATCACAAGAACACTAAAATTTCACTGTACAACTACAGACTTACACACGTCTTCGTTCTAAGGGTTGCAGAGTGAAAATTGGCCAGGTAGGTATAGGGTTTATGATTATTTCTCTCTTCAATAATGACCTTTATTCTTACTAATTACGCAGTAATTTAGATATTTACTGCAAGTCGTTAAAATTCAATCCTTCCTACTTTTGGCCAGAAATTTCTAAAAGCGGCCCACTGTGCGCTGGGATGATCTCCGCACTCGAAGATGTCTTGGTACCGGGCCACCAGATTTTCGGTCTTCTTCCGTTCTTGTTGGCTCATGCCCTTGCAAGTAGACATCACGGTGTTAATTAATGCCTTTGGGCAGCCCTTCGCCTTGCTGCCGCTGTCACTAGTAATCGTTCTGACAACGGCGGAGACCGGTGTGCACCTTCCCAGGATTGTGCTTCTCCTGACGGTTGCTGGTTCCCTGTTGACGTTAATCATCCTTACTGGGACCTTAAGCCCAGTCTTTACCAACGTCTTTCCAACCAGGATACCATGAGTGAGCTCCTTGTCATAATCGGGTTCAATCATGCGCACTACGCTGCCCCGGAGATCGCCATCCAGGTATGCATCCACGGCCCTCTCGGTTTGTCCCGGCAGAGTAACATCTTCCGCCAATACCACTCGCACTGCGATCTCTTCTCTTGGGTGTAGGGAAAGCTCCTCCCCACCCACGTGCAACACGCCGCGTCCCAGGTCCAAAGTGAACCCACACTTATTCATAACATCCATTCCCAGGATGAACTCGTCCGCAATGTCAGCAATCAGGACCCGATGCTTGAGGGTTTGATTCCAAATCATCAACGTCAAATCCATTTCCCAATGTGTGGTCACTGCGCCTCCCGTGGTAGTGCGAAGGCGTGTCCTGGTGGGTAGCAGCTGACCCTCGTCCCGTATTACGTCAGACCTGGCGATGGACTTCGTCGCTCCAGTATCCAACAGCAGAGACCGAACTCTTGCATTTATTCTCCCATCAATGAAGAGGCTATCAGGCTGGCGTTGCACGGATTGCATTTATTCTCCCATCAATGAAGAGGCTATCAGGCTGGCGTTGCACGGACGACACATGGATGGGAATCTCCGAGGCATGGCAATCACGAGTCGACTCTCACCCCTTCTTGTCGAACCGTATTGGTTTTCCGACGGCTCGTCAGACACTCAGGCTCCTTTCTTCGGACAAGGAGCCCTAAGATGACCCATCTCTCCGCAGCTCCAGGAACGGGGTCCCTTCTCTCTCGTCTCCTGCTTTATGAGTCGTCGCACCATCTCCTCCATGGATTCAGGCGCCATTTCTGTCGTGGCGACACCGCGGACACGACCATGTCCTCTGGAGGCACTCCTTGCTGCTTCGACTTCCAACGCATGGGCTAAGACCTCTCCCAGTGTCCTATGGCGCCCCAGACGTACCGCTTGCTGAGTATCGGCGTCTTTCATTCCATCTATGAATGTTTGGACGGCTAGCTGCTCCAGGAAGTCCTCCAGCGCCGATGGGTACGCGAGCCGAACCAATCGAGCAACGTCGGCCTCAAGTTCTTGCAGAGTCTGCCCCGACTTCTGAATTCGGTTCTTCAACTGGGCACAGTTCACATGCTGAAGATGACCATTGCCATAACGCCGTTCCAGACGATTCACCAATTGCTGGAAGTCCCTCTGCTGATTTTCTGGAACCATTTGCAAAACATTCAGGGCATCCCCTCGCAACGTCAGAATCAATGCGGTCGCTTTGTCTGCCATTCCCCAACCATTAGCGACGGCTGCGGCTTCAAATTACTTCAGGTATGTTGACCATGGCGTTTTCCCATCGTAAGAGGGCAGTTTCATATGCAAGCCGGATGTTGCGGGCCTCACTGGAGCAGTATCTTGGGAAGGAGCAACCTGAGGGGTAGCAACTCGCGATAAGGTAGACTGATTTACCGCAAGAGGAGGAGAGAAACCAGCAGATTCAGAGGGAGTTGGTTGGCCTTGGCCACTCAGTAACTTGGTAACTTGTTCCTGCAGCTCCAGTACGTCACCTTGAAATCTGGTTACCTTTCTCTCCATTTCCTTCTGAATATCTCTGATCTCCTCTGCCAACTCGTCATGGCTCGCTTTCAGTTCTTCTTTAAAGTTCATCTTTAAGATCCTCTTGGGCGGCTTTAGCTCTTCCTTAAGTACTTCTTTAAGATCCTCTTGCGCGGCTTTCAGCTCTTCCTTAAGTACTTCCTGCGCCTTTTCTGCCTGCTTTTGGCCGGCTTTCAATTCTTCCTTAAGACCCTCTTGTGCTTTTTCTTGCGCGGCTTTCGATTCTTCTTGCGCCTTTTCTGCCTTCTCTTGGCCAACTTGCATCAGCTGGAAAAGTTGGCTTAATTGAGCCTCCATCTTGCCGCTCTGGGATCTCGTCACCGGCATCCACAATACACACTTGAATTTATTATCTGACTGTCGTTTATCGGTACTCGTTAATCAATTAGTTTATTTACTGTATGTCCAATAATTTTTTTTATAGCCCTTGGTACAAAACCCGACAACTGACGCCATTGTTACGCTTTGCCGTTTTGGGCTACTAAAAATTATACGCCGCTTCTTGTTTTCAGCATTTATTTACCACAATTTATCTTTACTATTTACAAAACACAAGACTATTAAGGCGGAACACAAATTATCTATAAACTAATCAGAAACTATTTCTAACAACAAATACACTCCATTTATTTTCACGCGACTTAAACAGTAATGATTTATCTCGCTAGATTTATTTACACACACGCGTTATTTATATGGCAACTTCCGCATACTTCAAAGCTGAATTCGGGACTGTCTGAACTCCCGCCGCGCCGGCCTATATATATCGCCGGGTGACTCATCCCGGAAGCGTCGAGACCCTCTCGACCACTCCAGCAAACGCTCTCGATCGGTCCGGAAAATGGTGACGCACCGCGTGCATTAACCCCAAGGTCGTTCTGGAACGCTGAGTCACGCGTCGCACGGGACGCGGCTTCAAGGTCGTTACAGTAATGTTAAAAATTGGATATTAATGAGGGTAATATTAATGACAAATTTAACATATTAAAACAATAGACAGAAAATGCACCCCTGAAAAGGTGAACACGGTGTTTGGAAAATTACTTTCTGCTTTCCATGATGCTCAAACCGAGTGCTAAGTTATATTTTAAAATTTTCCAAACACAGTGTTCACTCCTTCAGGAGTGCATTTTCTGTCTATTGTTTTAATATGTTAAATTTGTCATCATGTTACCCTCATTAATATTAAATTTTTAACATTACAATAAAATGGTAAGTTCATAATTTAAGAAAAATGGTCGTAATAATTTCAACACTATGTCAATTTTCAACTATATAATAATTTTATAAATGTAAACCAAATATTACATTTTTATTAACAAGTGATGAAGCAATCATAAATTGCGAAACGTCTTGTAAACTTTTTAAAATATTAAACATGTTCCGACTTATTGATTTTTTTTAATTATTCTAATAATTTAAATCATGCAATATTAATACAACACATATTTCCAAATTTTTGACATTATTTATCTCCATAAACAATCACTTTAAATTTCTAAATGTCATTTCACAATTTAAAGCCCAAGATAGTGATTTGCTGCATAATTTAAGAGTAAATCCGCTTACGACAGCAAAAGAAGCCCGTATAGCTACACTTTTCCCTGGATCACGATCAACAATTTGTAGAAGGGTTAAAGAATACGAATTAAGATAGGGAGCAGCTGCGAATAAGCCTTACCATTCTGAAGAGCACATGCAGGCTAGGCTTTTCTTTTCACTAAATTTTAGTTACCGTAACGGGGACTATTAGGACAAGGTAATTTTCACGGATGAGAAAATTTTGCAATCATCTAAGAAATAAAAAAATTAGAGTGTATAGGCCTAACAGCACAAAATTTAATCAAAAATATACAAATTATGTAAAAACGTCTGGACATTTTTCAGTAAATGTATGGGGATGAATGAGTTCGTGTGGGTTGTGTTGGAGAATTGATAGACGATTTGTTTCGCAAAATTATATTAATATTCTAGAAAATGTTATGCTACCTTCGGTCAGCCACCTGTATGTATCCTGGAAATGAATTTATATATCAACCAGACCACAGCCCGATTCACACAGCAAATATTGTTAATAGCTGGTATACAAATAATCACATCTAGGTTTTACCTTGGCCAGCCAATAGGCCGGATATAAATCCTATCGAAAACCTTTGGGGTTTAATCGTTAAGAAAATATATCGTGCTAACTTTCAACCTCAAAATTCTGACGAACTGTGGAACATCATCCAAGAAACATAGGAAGAAATAAGCCGTAAGAAAGATTTAATAAATTCACTTGTAAACTCAATGCCACGTAGACTCCAACAAGTAATGGTTAAAAACGGCTCTACAATAAAATATTAAATATTCGTAATTACGTTGCCTTTTCTTATGCTTATATTTTTAATAATATATTATGTAGTCACCTATGGAAATTAATTTAGAGCCAGTTTCACACGTTATAGACTCGATCCACACTATCGGGCTGCTCTCGGTTCGATCTCGCTCCGCTCAATGTTTTATACATTGTTAGCAATGGGCGCGACCTGAGCTTGAGCGTTACCTATAGTGTGAATGTGCCCATTGCTAACAATGTATAAATATTTGAGCGGAGCGAGATCGAACCGAGAGCAGCCCGGTAGTGTGGATCGAGCCTCAAAACGCAAAAAGTAGTCGCAAGACGTGTCCCAGTTTTATTTGCAATCAGCTGTACATTTTCGTCATAGAAACAAAATATGAAAAGGTACTCATAAATTGTCAAATTATTCCTTCCTAAAACTCATGGTAACTAGGGGTCGCAAACCGGGATCCCGACTTTCAAAAATACTGGGATACCGGACTAAAACGGATGCTTCAAAATACCGGGATTGGATTTATGGAAACCGGGATTTTCGAAATTCGCGGTTTTTTCAAAAAATATACATCGCTTGCGAACCGACGGAGGACGGATTAGAATGAGCGGATTCCTCGTTGGGAATGTAAATATCATAACATTGAACATCTTGGATCTGAGCATGACGAACCTGAAGACACACTGCCGTTTAAGTGACAATTAGAAATTAAAATACAAAAGAAACTTCAGGCTCAGGATAATACTTCCAGACCAACTGGTGCAACATTGACACATTAGTAAAAATAAAGATGGCTTTATTTGAAAATGGCGGTTCAAGAAGAAAATATCTAGAAATTGCGTATGATAGGTTAAGGTCTGTTCCTCCTACCAGTGTTGAGTCTGAGCGGGTGTTCTCGTCAGCAGGTTCCTTTGTAACCATTTCCGCTCAAAATTAAGCGATCAAATATTAGACACGTCATTTTTACGTTCTCATTATTTAAATTTGACCAAACACTAACAACACAAATTATTTTAATATTTGATTAATAACGCTATTTAATTTAAAAAGTTGAGAACATTATTTTTGTTCGTTTGATTAAAGTCTGTAGTTAGACATTTGTGTTATTGGTAAAAGCTTATTAAAAATTGAAATGTGATTTTTTCTGAATGTTCTTATTTCTATAATAAATCGTCACCTCTAATTTAGAGGCTCTAATCTCGAATATAGACGAAAGCTTTTCTAAATATCGAAAATATCGAAAATATCGGGATTCCGGTATTCGTAAAACTTCAATATCGAAAATACCGGTTTTGGTAAAAGGTACCCGTATTGCGACCCCTAATGGTAACCATGCAACTACAAATAACGTCTTGGCAGCCATACAATGAGGCAATCCTTGATGTTATAGTTCTCCTATGAAAATAGTGAAATAAATATTTTGATAGTTAGCTATGAAATTTTAGGAGGCCTGTGTGTTATTAAATCAGAAAACCAAATAGTTATTAACGACATAAGGCCGTTAGTAAGCATCTAACAAGGATGAATTTGTGGCCGAGGCCGTCAGGCCGAGGCTAATGAATTTATCCGAGTTAGATGCGATAACGGCCGTATGTTGTTCAATACTTTTCATAACACCTACAAAAATTTAAATTGAGCTCAAATTAAATGAAAAAGTTAAATAGTATTAGACTGTAAGTCTATGTCAAATTCTATGTTAGTAGGTTAGGTTTTGCATCAGTTTTGACACAGACTGACGTAAAACCTAACCTGCTAACCTCGAATTTGACTTAGACTTACAGTGTCACCAACTATACATTTCAGTATTGCCAATGTTAAAATGTTACTGTTCTGTTATTTCTTAACGGCCTAGGCTGTTAAGTGTATAAAAGCCTAGGCCGTTATGGGGAACTTTTCAGTCAGGTTGACAGTTCTGTTATTGACAAATAACAAGTAGGTGTTATGAAATAGTATATTGTCTAACTAGCGCTGAAAGTTGGATATTTCACACGAATGCGATAGTTGAGCCACGAGTCGAAGGCAAGTGGCTCATTCGCAGAAGTGTGAAATATCCAATCAGCACGTGTTATACACTATACTTTTCGGACGACCACCTATTCTTTATAATATAAACCAAATTTACCACTTTTAACCGCAAAATGAAACAATTATTATTGTTTAAACATCAACTTAAATTGTCATACTATTTCTGTGACATTAGCTTACTAGATTTTTGAACCGGCTTGTTTCGCGACTTGCGCGCTGTTTTATGCCGAATTGGCCGTGACGCTCTCGCGCATTTTAGTTGCTACGGGAGACCATGTCGCACTAGTGTTTCAAGACAGAAAACGCACGCTCCACGTGACCTTTTCAGGTGACCTGTGCAATGTGTCACTTTCAGTAACACCAAGCCATGCCATTTTTGGCATTTTTCGTAGTGGTCGTCGGAAAATATTATAACCTGACAAGACACTAATGACGGTGACATTTGCTAAATTATAATTACTATTAACCAATTCTTTTGCACATGGAAAAAATTTAATTTGTCAGCAAAACGAATTCATCTTTCGGAAGATGCAAAGTTAATAGTGAAAAATGTGTATGATTCTCTTATAGACAAAAAAATGTAAGAATCCTTTAACGTTAACTGCAGAACTAACAAAAGTTCCTACGTCTACTGTTGCCAATATAGTTTCCAAACGAAGGTTTAAACGAAAAGTTCAACAGCCAAAAAATGGTCGTACCTACTCTAAACAAGATTCAAACCAAATTAGTGGATTTCGGTATTGATTTTTTATATAAAACTGATACTTTACGATGTATTCTTAAGGATATGGGTTTTAATTATAAAAAAATCAATAAAAGACTCAAGATAATGAGATCTCTTAAGACTTACTACTCACAGAATTAAATTTATTGCAGACAATCTAAAATTATTATAATGCATTTTAATGTTGGAGTAGAATGACAAGTTTGGTTATTTTGTGTTCGTTTGTTGGTCTTATACTTATTTTTACTACTAGTTACACTCGCGTAATTGGAGCTCTAGTGAGTTAATTAGCAATTAAGATTTAAGTATTATTGTTTTTTTTGTGTGATGTGCTGCTATCTACACAAATACATTTTTTAGTTGCTTATTATCTTTCTGTGAAGTTAAAGAAACTTGCAAATATCAATGGTTTATAAAAATATTAGAATTGCACATGTTAATGTCAGGTCTTGGTTGCCTAAAATAACAGAGGTAAAAACTGTTATACTGCAAAATAAAATAGACATTCTAACTATTTCTCAAAACATGGTTAAACGCAAATATTTCTAATTTAGATACAAATATTGACGGTTATGTTTTTATTCGAAATGATCGTTGTGGACGTGGAGGAGGTGTTGCTATTTACATACAAAAGTGCATTAATTTTTCGCGTATCGATGTTGGTCGTGTAACTTCTGAGCAAATTTGAATATCTGTAAATTTTTCAAGAACAAAATTCATTATCGGTACTTGTTATAATCCTAATCAAAAAGAATACAAATTATTTCTTGACGAATTTGAAAGTTCTATTATTTCATGCATGTCTTATTCTGAACATATAATCTGTTTAGATGATTTTAATATAATTTTTTTAAACCGCACCCCATCTCTACAGCATACATACAAAATTTGCTTGAATCTCGTGGTTTTTATCAAATTATTAATCAACCCACAAGGGTATCAAACAATTCTGTTTCGCTTATCGATCTAATAATTCTATCTGATAATTCATTAGTTGCTGATAGCGTTGTAATTGATTGTCATCTGGCTGACCATCATCTTGTGTTTTGTGATATTAAAATCGATGTACCTGCCCAAATTGCATCAAAAACAACGTTTCGAAATTTCAAAACAATTGATCTTGACTTATTTCAGGCTGACCTTAACGCTATGCCTTTTCATTACATATTTCGATCCCCTGACGTCAACGAAAAATTGCGATTATTCAATTAAATGATTTTGCAGTTGTTTGATAAATATGCTGCTCTTAAAACATGTAACTTCGCGAAATCATATGCCCCCTGGATAACTGACAACTTAAATACCTGTGATGCCGTTAAAAGATAAGGCTAAAGCCAGATTTCGAAAAACTAAATTACTTCAGCACTGGGAGTACTAGAAATCTTTGCGCCATTTATCCACTCTCTCATTAAAGAATGAAAAGAAAGCATATTTTAATTTTGTATCATCTAATCGTGATAGCACCGCTTTATGGAAACATTTAAATATTCTCGGCCTTAGCAGAGAAAAACACCGTTATACCAGAAAATCTGAAGGATCTTAACATGATTAATGATTATGTACAGTTTGAGGCTTTCGCGGTTACTCGAATTATTCTCCTTAGCATAGAATTTCGGCTTAGACCGCGTAGTATTTGTATATGAACGCCCAGCATTTTCTGGCTTAATGTGCCTTGCACCTTGTGAAGTCGAGCAAAAACCCGCGCGATGGCCATGCTCTCTGGTGGCTCGTGTTGTTTGAGTATCTTGAGAACGAGGATACTTAAGCAGATTTGGCCGTTTTGTTGTTTGTGCATCCATATTCACTAACGTTTCGCAAGACCTTGCAGCTTGCATCATCAGAGTTGGTCATTACGCCACTCCGCGCGCCTGGCACAGAGGACTATAAATAGCTCCACACCGACCTTCGGTTCTTAGTGCGACTTTCACTCTGATGATGCAAGCTGCAAGGTCTTGCGAAACGTTAGTGAATATGGATGCACAAACAGCAAAACGGCCAAATCTGCCTAAGTATCCTCGTTCTCAAGATACTCAAACAACACGAGCCACCAGAGAGCATGGCCATCGCGCGGGTTTTTGCTCGACTTCACAAGGTGCAAGGCACATTAAGCCAGAAAATGCTGGGCGTTCATATACAAATACTACGCGGTCTAAGCCGAAATTCTATGCTAAGGAGAATAATGATTAATGATTACTTTGTAAATGGTATTCCCACTGTTAATAATAATGGACCGACATCCCCTCTAGACATTTATAAAGAGACCACTTACAAAAATTTAAATTATACCTTTTCTCCGGTTGGTACCACAACTGTATTCCAAATTATGAATAAAATCAAATCAAATGCATTTGGTAATGATAATAATAATATAACTATGTTAAAGCTGTGTTGTCCAATTATAATTCCCTACGTCACCCATATTATTAACTATTGTATTATTAGTAATATTTTTCCGCAGTGTTGGAAACATGCAATCGTCATGCCACTTCTTAAAAATATACAACCGACCAAAATTAATGACCTACCATTAGTCTTCTTCCGACGGTGTCCAAATTATTTGAAAAAGTTATTCACTTTCATTAATAATAATAATGTTTTGCCTCCGGTGCGATCTGGTTTTTGATCTGGCTATAGCTGTACTACTGCTTTGCTAAAAGTAACTGACGATATTTTAGGTGCCACTGACGAGGGCACGGTCACTGCACTTTTGTTAGATTATAACAAGGCATTTGACACAGTGAATCACAACACTCTTATCATGATTCTAAAATACCTGGGGGTTGCTCATGCTGCTATCTCTTTAATCGCAAGCTATCTTTGTAATCGAATATAATCTGTCAGTTTGGAGAATAATATGTCTAGATCACTATCAGTGAGTCAAGGAGTTCCACAGGGATCAATTCTGGGTCCCTTGTTGTTTTCAAGATATACATCTGTGTTTATGCAACATGTTAAATTCTCAAAAATTCATATCTATGCAGATGATACTCAACTATACCATTCATTTACGGCAGCAAACTGGAGGAATGCTGTTGATGAAATAAATTTGGATCTGCAGTATATCTATGATGTTTCCGTTAAACACTCACTTAAGATAAACCCCGACAAATCTGCCGCGTTACTGTTCGGTAATAAAAAAATCTGACATAATTTAGTTAATATTGCTAACATTGATATTAATAATGTTAAAATTCCTTTCGTGACTAAAGCCAAAAGTCTAGGTTTAACGCTAGACAATACTTTCCGTTATAGAGATCAAATATCCAAATATATTCTTCAGAGTTACCAACATCTTAGAAAGCTCTATCCTCGTAGGTCATATTGAAACTGCGAAACTAAAAAGAAATTGTGCGAAGCCTTTGTTCTATCGCAATTTAATTATTGTGTTCCTGTTTTTGTGTTCCTGTTTATCACTCAGCATTAGCCGCCATTACCGCCCATAGAATTCAAAAAATTCAAAATGCTTGCTTGAGATTTATATACGGCAGTAGAAAATATGAGCGTATAACTTACAAGCTAGTTGATGCAGGTTGGCTGACAATGCAAAATCGTAGAATACTGCAGTCCCAATGTCTCTTTCATCAAATTTTATCAAACAAGAAACCTCCTTATTTATACAATAAGATTACATTTAGAACTGATGTTCATAATATTTCTACTAGATTTAGGGGCCAAATTTCACCACCTCTCCATAAAACAACCTTATTCGAGCGGTCATTCTTGTTTCAGATATATGCAATGTATAACAATTTACTTTCTAATATTAAAGTCTACAGTTCTAAATTATTTAAATCAAAATTGCATTTAGACCTTTTGCAAAAACAATAACTTGTTTCGAACTGTCCACAAGATAATGCCATATTATTTTTTTATTTGGATAGCAGTATATCTTTTCAGCGTTAAATATTTTCATCATACATCTTTCACAGTCACAGGATATCTTTAGTTTTTATAAAGTTTGCTTTAGGGTTAGGAATTCACTTTGTGTCATTTTGTTCTTTTTTCTCTTAAGGTTTAGGTTTAGATGGTAGAGCAGGAGTAGGGTTAACCAAAACTGAATCTCGCCTTGTGGTTGATGTGCTTTTGCAATCAATTCGTTTTTTTTTGTACACATGTGTATTTGCTTCTTGTATGAGCGCATCGATAAAGTTTATTATTATTGCTTCTATAAGAAAATTTAGATTAAAAGGGACAAAGATTTTTTATTTAGACGAAACGTGGTACGATACTCATTATATTACATAGAGGATGGGTGCGGATTCATAAAAAAAAATTTGTTTGGATACTGCGGTTTCTCGTGGCAAACGTGTTATAATTTTGCATGCTAAAAATATTAAAAATAATTCTGCAGATTACCACTGCTATATGATTGCAAAATTGTTTGAAGGACGGTTTAACAATACATTGATACCAAAATTACCAAAAGATTCAGTAATAATTATAGATAATGCTTCGTACCACAGCCGTCAAGAGGAGAAGATTCCAAATTCAAATAGGTAGTAAAAAATGTGAAATTATAGAATTGTTTAGAAGTGCCTGTAAAATCTACAAAATTATTGTGTTTAAAAACTATTATTCGAAATCTTACGCTATAGATAATTTTGCTAAAAAACATGGACATACGGTATTAAGATTGCCACCGTATTACTGCATACTAAATCCCATTGAACTTGTCTGGAGCCGGTTAAAACATAAAAGTTCGAGCATTAAATACTTCACCAAATTTGAGCAATACGGTTTTAGATCATATTAGGCTAGCAGTAAATCAAATTGATACTTACTTTTGGAATAAATGTGTACAACACGTTATTGATATTGAAAATTGTTATTCTTGCAACGTAAAGTTTCCCCATTAATAATAAATGTTAATGACCAAAGCCATATTTCAGATTTTGCCGAATCCAGTGACGCGCTGACGACTAACCTATTTTTAATATAACTTCGTTTTCTTCAGTGTTTGTTGCTGTTTTACTATGCATTAGTTTTACTCAGTTATCTGTTACATAAATATTATATACTGCCAAGTGCCATTGTAGTGGTTTCTCGTATGTTTTGTATTTATTCAATTTTTAATAATAAAAAAATGTTTATAATTACAAAGGCAAAATAACAGACCAAATATTTAAGGTTAGGTTCTATTTGTCATTAGTGTCTTGTCTGGTTATAATATTTTGGTTTTCTGATTTAATAATACACATGCCTCCTAAAATTTCATAGATAACTATCAAAATATTTATTTCACTATTTTTATAGGAGCACTATACTTACATATTCTAATTTTAAATGTCATTATGACATTTTGAAATTTCATACTATTCTTACTAATGTGCTAGTAAATTAGTTATTTGTTTCATTAGTACAAAAAAAGCATGATTTTGGGACAAGTAACATCGCCGGACGACGACACGCACCGGAGTACGGCGAGTCTTATACGCGTCCCGAAAACGCATTTTTTGTGCGAATGAAACATACTATTTTTTCCTCAATTGCTCATAAATTCGTTAATATGACTTATTATTTAGAATCATCAAACATTTATGGCAAAAATAAACAACAACGACGATTGCCGAATATTGACGAAGCCTTTGTTTTTTATTTCAAATTTACCATGTAAAACCCTATCTTGCGTCCATTTTTGTACTAGTGCAAATATGAATCGAAAAGTGTACAGTTGCCAAGGTACTTGGTGGACATCCCGAAATGAATTACTTTTTATACAAAATTATTCGACAATATGGCGTCTTATTCGTGTGGTTGGAGAAAAAAAAAATATTGTATGCACCACGGGACATATTCCTGTTTTTTACCTTCGGTTGCCTTACAGATTCGGGGAAAAACATAATTCATATCTCCCTTAATGCATAAATATCTATTGTGACACAGGTTTATCAAATAAAATCGATAATGACACTTACACATACAGTCGCTGATAGTGGAAGTCACAAACACAATTAACTGTTAAATGTAAGTCTTTTACGTGCATCCAAACAAGGAAACATTTACGGCGTGAATTGTGTGTGTACTGCGTAATGTTTAGCTCGGAAGCATCACACGCAGTTGGCTCTTTAAATTTTAAAATCAATGTGACCTTGTGTTTGCATATTAGTTTACGGGCCGTCATTATGTGTAATCTGAATACTAATACAAGAAACGTTGCTTTGTTTAACTTCCCTTTAAACTTTAAACGCACGTTCAGTTCGCACAGAAAGAAAGCTATTCTTGCAGAATTTATTTGGTATTTCGACCAGGCCATTTTTTAACCAGGGGTGTAGTCGAGGGGGAACGGCGTTCCCACACTGGTTTTTTGCAGAATTTATTTGGTATTTTGACCAGGCCATTTTTTAACCAGGGGTGTAGTCGAGGGGGAACGGCGTTCCACCACTGGTTTTTTGTTAAGTTAAAAAAAATTAAGAAGGAATTTATGGCATTTACTTTTTAGCACAAACGATTTGATAATTATTCATTCCAGTGTCTCGAAAGCATTCGGCGCCTTAAATAATGAGATATTAAAATTTATTGGCCTGGGGCAACTGTTGTGAAATTTTTTGATAATTTTTTATCCAATTTACATATTCTAAAAAATCTCATTTAGACAACTGTAAAATAACATTTACAGGATTTTTGTAACAGTAATTCACTAACAGGGCTAGATTAGAGTTTCTAGAAGCCATTTAAATAGATATTAATTAGAATTGAAAAATATTTGGCCTAAAAAGGGCTTTGCATAGAAAACGTAACAATTATGCAAACATACTACTTTTCTATAAATAGTAAAAAATCTAAAGAAGTAATTAACATTTATATTATTTTTTTTTCAATTATAAATCGTTAAAAGTTTTCACAGAAAAAAAATTGACTTTAATATTAAGTCTTGGGACGTGAAATTTTGAAAAATATTTAAAAAATTTAAATTTTACTTAAACTAAAGTTAAAAAAATTAAGTGTTTTCTGGCCTTGAGATTGTTCAGTTAGCTGAAAATAACAAACTCTAAAAAAATCTCACTGAAATCTTACTTAAATTTCCGAAAAATAGCACTTTTTCTAAATAAGTAACAATCACTTGGTAAATAGGTTTTAGACAAGCACAAATTATTGACGTGGTTTTTTTGAAAAATTTTAAAAAATTCCCATATTATGGCGACTTTTTGTCGGGCAGTGTATGTGATATTTAATTTCAAACGCATGTTCTATAGCGTGAAATTTCCAAAATTTTGCTTTAGGAAATCATTATAGTGACTCTAGATTTCTGTAGTAACATTTTGTCTAATTTCCAAATTGGCTCCCGCTGCGCTGGTTGGAAATTGACAGTTTTGCTTCCTAAAACTAGGGCGCAAACGCCGACTTTCTATTCAGTGAAGAGAAAAAAATATTTATTATTATTACAGCACGTTTGTGTTGTCCTGCATCTTAAAAATTACACAGACTGCCTGCATTATATTTACCTGTTTAAAGTTGGCCAATCTACCTATATAACCTTTTTTACAAACCAGACATTTCATACGAAATATGAAGCTATTTGAAATGTTGAGGAACAATTAATTACTGAATATTAATTTTATTTTAATATTTATTGTTGAATAAAATTAGTACATGCTGTATAGGTTTGTAATCACTAGAGAGCGGATTTTTAAGCATTAAGCTTATCCTGAATATTAAAAGCAGGAAAATAATTTCTAAAAATGTTTACGAATTGCAGGAAATTCAAGTATTTGACACAAACTTTTTTATGCTTTTTTGATTTTTTTGCCTTTTTATGCATATTAGTACTTATTTTTAAGTTTTCAGTTTGGATTTATTTTCCGCCTAATTCATTTCGTAATAGAATATTTCAATCTGGTGTGTTTGCGAGCATATCTTTTGTTTGCATGCCGTTTGCCCTGGTACGGTGACGGGCTTAAAAACGCAGTCAGTACAGTGGTTTTCCAAAATTCCTAAAAAACTCGGGTATTACCTTTAATTATTTTAGTTAACACACACGCAGAATACTCGGTTATTCCTCAATTTGTATAATTTTAATTTAAAATACAGACAAGTGCGATACGGCCGATCTGGCGATACGATCTGGGGAACGCCCATCATCCTTTGTGTCAGAGGTAGGGTTTCCAGTCCCGGGATCCGGTCCCGGGACAGTCCCGGGATTCTACCACAAAAATCGAGTCCCGGGACCACAGCCAGCCCAGGCGATGTCCCGGGACCATGTCAACATGCGTGCGTATACTCGATATCAGAGAATTAGGACGGGTATTCACCGGCGTATTACTCATACCTCTTGCACATTCTGCATTATTTGCGTTTTGCGTAACGCAGGAGAGGTATTGTTTTCGGTAGGTTAGAATTAAACCTGTGTGTTGTTTCAGCCACATTTGCATATCTTCTTCTATTTATGCATTTGTCTGTTTTTTTTGTTGGATTTAGATATGTGCGAAGAAGCTGAATAATTCATATTTTCGGGTTTTAAGTGTGTTCGTTATTTGTCTGCTAACGAGTTACAATTAGAATGAATTCCGATTCGCAACCTACCTTCATTCTACATTTTAAAAAATAACGATTTGAAGGCACTATGGCAACAGTTTTATATATTGAAGATAAACAATTGGCGAAATGTAAAGTGGGTTCCTACAAAATTATCATAATCAGAGGCAGCTTGACGAAAGGATTACACACGCACTTTGCAGTTCAAACAAAATCAAAAGCGACAGACATTTTTACTACCAGAAGAAAGCAATGAAGTTGTAGACGAGCCCCAACGCAAATTATCAGCACAGAAATACTTTTATTTAACTTAAAACACTTGTTTTTCTTTGGAAATTTCATTCGGAAATCTCACCTGAACACTCTTTCTCTTTCGGGACCATTTTCGAGATCTTCGGGACTAGTCCCGGGACCTGAAATTTAGCTCGTAAGTCCCGAAAACACTTTTGGTCCCGGGACTTGAAAACCCTAGTCAGAGGCCATAATGAATTAAAATATATAAATTATTTTGCAAAGCTTGTATTAAGACGCCAAGAGTTTCTAAAGTTCTTTAAAATTATTTAAGTATCTAGTAAAATTTTCAATTCAGTGCCACAAAGAAATACGTCATTCCACATATAAAAACCACTTTGCATCAAGAACAATATTAAAGAAGTACAAAAATTAGACCAAATAACAGACAATTGTAACTTCGTTTACATCTACTTCGGGTAACAGGGAACAAGCACAGTTTAATTTCGATCTTTGCAAAACCTAACCTACCACTGAAAAAATAACAAAATAGTTTCTTCAAAATGTTCCTGGATAAATATAGTCACATGCACGTTCCCGATGAAAATACCTTGCGAACAATTTTTTTGTTTGTGTAGCACCTGGGCGAATTGTTCAAATAGTTCTTTTTAAATGTAAGGAGGTTTTTCCAAAAAAAGGCTATACAATTTTAGATAAAATTGTCACAATTTTGGCAGGCGAAATTGCAGAAGATTTTGAGATTAGCCGGCCATACACACAGCAACTTCTCTGCGGACTTGATCCGCCGCAGTCAAAGTCTGCAGACAAATCTGTGCGCTAGTGCGTGAGTACACT
This sequence comes from Agriotes lineatus, assembly GCA_940337035.1. Classification (NCBI taxonomy): domain Eukaryota; kingdom Metazoa; phylum Arthropoda; class Insecta; order Coleoptera; family Elateridae; genus Agriotes; species Agriotes lineatus. Next base: position 56,964,412 of record OW679201.1, on the reverse strand, counting down.
GGAGACTTTACCATGCACAGACTTGTCTAAAAACTTAAACCGCATGCTAAAAGTCTGCTGATGCCCAAAAGCGCACAGTCTTCTCACACAGGTTAAATCCGTCGATTTGTGTACTTTTATAAGCTTCCCCAAAACAATGGCCGAAACCAGTAATATTATTGATACCCGTTTTATGGGCAGAGATTTTCTGACCAGATTTATAGATATTTATAAAAATCATCCGGCTTGATGGAAAACTAAATCCAGAGATTACGCCAACAAAAATTAGTTAGAATTTCCTTTTGAAGTAACCTTTTTTACGTTTTTGCTTCGGTGATTTGCCATAAGACGTATGTTAAACATAGCCAAACACAATGCAACTTTTTTCTTATTTCTTCTGGGCATTTTCTCAATAACACAACAAAACAGAACACTAAAAACGTTCCAGACTTCCACTAAAAACTTTTATCGAAACCAAAGTCCACAGATTTGACAGTCTGCAGAGAAGTCGAAAGATTTCACCCATTAACCCAGTTTTGTCTGCGAAAGTTTAAGTACGTCAGATTTTTCTGCAGACATGTCTTTACGTTCGTGGGGTAACAAAGACTTAGTTTGACAAACACCAAGTCCGCAAAAGAGCGCGGACTTAAACTGCGACGGATAAAATCCGCGGAGAAGTCTCTACGTGTATGGCTGGCTATGGATGCAACTATTGTAGCAAATTTAAAATATGCTTCAATAACTAGTGTTGACTTAAAATGAAGTTTTCATATAAGAACATTTATATGAAAGGCGACAAAATTAACAATGGAGCATTTAGAACAATATTTAATAAGTGATAGTTTTCTGAAAGTCAAATTTTTTAATGCCCAAGTTTTCTATTTTATTTTTTGTGTTACATATACAGTTTTTCTATGAATTGTGTTTGCATTTGATTTTTTTAGTGTCACATTACATACTTTTTTCTGAGAATTATTGTTATTAGTTGATTAGGTACAATGAATAATAGTAGTTTGTATACCAAGGCACTGAAGATTAGCTTTTTATCACGAATGTGGATTTAGTTGCCGAGGCCCCGTAGGACCAAGTCAAATAAACCACATGAGGAATAAAAAGGAATTTCAGTGCCGAGGAGTACATTATGTTTTATTTGAAATCGAAAAATCGTGAAATTACAACATTTTAACCAACATTTGTAGGTTATGTTAACGTCGGTTGACGTTTATCGCCTCGCCACCTACAAAAAAAGTTGTAAAACAATGGATTACTTTAATGCCGATTTCTCGTATTTTAATAACGATTTCGAGGTACTTTAATGCCTATTTCAAATAATAGTAATTTATTATACAAGACGATAAAGTTAAATTTTATCCACGAGTGAATCGTTTAACGTCGAGACGAAGTCGAGACGTTAATGATTCAAGAGTGGATAGAAATAACTTTATCGTCGTGTATAATACAATATTTTTTTCTATAGCAAGAACTTTAACAATTTTAAAAGAAAATAATGACAGTCAATCACATTTCAAAATGTCAGTAGCTAGATTGGGTTGCTACGATAATACGAAACTGTCATAGTTAATTTAAACAAAAGTTAGAAAATTAAATTACTTTATCTATCCTTGATGTTAAAGTGCTACTTTATCTACCCTTGCTGTTAAAGTAAAACTTGACCTTTTGTTTTGAGTTGATAAAAGCACACTTTAACATGTGCTATAGAAAAAAATAGTTTTTTTCACGTCTGGGAGCAAAACACGGTTTCTACGATACCACAATCGTGAGAGAAATAATGAATTACTCCCTAGAGGAGAGAAATTTCCCTAGGGAGTTTTCATTATGACTGAGCAACAAGAGCTCACAATTATATCAAATTTGAGGTTATCAGGTTAGGTTTTCCGTCAGTTTTGACACAAACTGGCGCAAAACCTAACCTGATAACCTCAAATTTGATATAAGTGTGAGCTCTTGTCATAATGACTTACAGTGCACCAACTTTAATATTTACCATAGGCTACTAATTTTAAAATAATTGTAACTAAAATGTCAATGACGTTTAAAAAAACAGGTTTTTCGTTTTAAATCTTCCTGCAACGTAAAAAAATAGTATATGCAACTCTGAGAGAATGCTATTTTGCTGCAGTGCAATTTCTCTCCCTCATAGCATAATCTACTATTTTTTCATTTGACGTTTTTTATGATAAAGCTTTTTTGTAAAAGTTAACGCTTTTTTTAAACATTTTTGAGACTTTTTTAATTTTTTTCTGCTTATAATTCCGCTCTCTAGTAATCACATAATTAGTATTCATTTTAGAGCAACGATCGATTTATTCTCTGCTCTGTAACCTATCTAGTAATTATTATCATTATTATGTTGATTATTTGTACAGGTTGTACAGGAATTATAGAAACATTCTATTAAACAGGAAGACATAATACACGACTTTACAAATTTCGAGTAATCTACTTGTACAGTTGGCGCCATTGAAACGTGAACGGATTTACTATAATAAAAATCAGAAAAAAATGCCTTGGTAGCGAGAATTCGTTCACATTTCGATGGCGCCAACTGTACATGTATATTTCAATTTTTCGAAGGTGACAATAATTCAAAAGAGGAATAATAAAGCAACGTTACGAAATGAATGCAATTTGGTAATAAAAAATAAAGACGAATTAGAAAATAATAAATTACTAGTGGACCCGTTGCAAAATATTTTGCAAGTTAGAAAACTTCATTGTAACGTGTGGCAGGATCCATTAGGTAAAATTTAAATTTTTAAGATTTTAAAACTACTCCCACGTGATATTGCTACATATACTTGACCATGGCTAAATACTGGTTGTGGCAAATACGATATATTCCCACTTTATCTATAGTTTGTTCTTGTGATTTATTAATTGTTATCGCAAATGATAGGCGTACAGGACAATTTCTTTTCCGAAGGCAAAAAGGTAGTGCAATATTAGAATGTGTTGATGTATACACAGTAATAATACTCTTCTACCTGGCTTGTGGCTTGCCCATTTAATACCAAATCTAAGCAGTTATAAATAAATTGCGTACCATTAATCTTATCTCATCTATTAAACCAGTAGACACATTTAAACTTTTCAAAGGAATATCTATTGATCATATTTTTAGTGTTAAGCAATGTGGATATATTCCACTGAAATTTAACAAATCTATTAATTCCATAGGAAATTATAAAATCTTGTCATTATGTGATACAATTGTATTTACACTCAAATATTGCTTTTCATATTCAGGTAAGAGAGCGGACAAAACTTCAAATTAACTCGCCCCAAGAATATGGACCTTGTGCATTTTCAGAAGCTTGTTTGCAACTAAGTCCGACAATCGGCGCGGACTTAAATGTCCAAATATTCGCTTGTACACCAAAACTTCGCCAAACGGCATGGGGCACACAAAGAATCAAAAGCAGACTAACTCCCCATCGGATTATAGAATGCGAAAAACCGTGCAAGCTGCAAGCCTCGCTGTAAAAATGAGAGGAAGGCCGAAGTGCCATGAGTTTGCAAAATCCGAGCACCACAAAAAAAAACAAAAAAATTGCCAACCTAAAAAATTTCGATGGGCGCGAACCGAATATCGGCACTAAAGGTTTTTTCACACAGTATCAACCGCTAAGAGATCATTCACCCCGTAGCACCCTTTGGAGGTGAATTCGAAAAATCCCAGGAAATGATTTGGTCTATTTGTAAAACGATCTGATATGCAAAAATCAACTTCTTATCTGTAGTAGTTCGCTCGTTAAGCTAATATTTAAAATACAAATCTATCTCATTTAACTCTTTTGAGGAGATGCATTCTGCAAAACCCTGAAAATAGTTTGACATGATTTGCAAAACGAATTAATATGCCGAATTTCGACTTCCTACTTGTATCTATCTCGTGACGATCTTTAAAAAAACATATCTACCCCATTTAATCCCTTTGAGAGGATACATTTCGAAAAGCCCTGAAAATGGCTTGAATCGATGTGTAAAACGAACTACTGTGCCAAATCAACTTTCTACTTGCAACAGTTACCATATTATGGCGATCTTTAGAGAAACACATCTACCCCATTTAATCCTTTCGGGAGTTAATTTCGAAAAGCCTGAAATTGGTTTGACCTAATTTGTAAAACGATTTAATATGCCAAATTTCAATTTCCTGCCTGTAATAATGACTTTGTGGCTATGTTTAGAAAAACACTTCTGGTCTATTTAACCAGCTTGAAGGGATGTATTTCGAAAAACTCTGAAAATTATTTTCGATTAGTAAAACGATCTAATATGCCGAATTTCAACTTAGTGCCTGTAGTAGTTTTCCCGTGGCAATATTTTGACAAACAGATTTGTTTCATTTAACCCCTTTCGAGAATGAATTCTCCAAAACCCTAAAACTGATTTGACCCGATTTGAAAAATGTTCTAATATGCTCAATGTTAACTTCCTATACTTCCTATTTTGCAAAACCTTGACATTTACTTGATCTGATTTGTAAAACAAACTAACATATCGAATTTCAGCTTCCCGCCTGTAGTAGTTTCCTCGTTGTAGAGCTTTACAAAAACAGGTCTACCACATTTAGCTCCTTTGGAGGAATGAATTTCGAAAAGCCCTGAAAATGGTTTGACCCTACTTGTAAAAAGAATTAATATGGCGAATTACAACTTCTTACCTTCCCCAGATTCTATTATGTAACGATCTGTGAAGTAGAAGTCAATCCCGTCGAATAGAGGGTAACAGCACTTCTTTGTAGACAATATTGGATGTTTTACCTTCTGGTTTGAGCACCACTAAGTTGTTTGGAAAACTGACCCCTAAACAGTCTATATAAAGTTGATCGAGAGAAAACAGTCTTCCCTCAAGTCGACCACAGCCTGATTCAGCCACTGTCCCTGCATCTTATTGATCGTCAAAGCCAGACGATTTGGAAGAAGTTCGGGAGGGTAGAGAGTGTGGAGAAAGTCAACGTGGTAGTGCACTGTGTCATCTGCCCCCACCACAGTGTTAATCGATTGATAGATCTTTTCCTCTAAATGAAAGGCTCCGAAGTGTGTGTTGCTGATTTTTAGTGCCTTATCATTCTTCAGAGTGACACTCGCCCTTCTTCAAAGCCAGGACACAGGTTTTACTGTTATGTTCTTGATGTCAGAATATATTATGTTAGTGAGACTGACGATATCTGTCACGGCTTGACATAGGTTTTCGTTGCCGAGTTTCAAGAGAAGTTTGGAAAACTATTCGGCATTGGAATATTCTCTCAGGTGAGCCCTTATGTAAATTCAAAACAATATGTCCTTATTGTACTGATGCTGCATTTTTAAATATCACTATTATAACACGTATTTGTCTTGAGAGCATTTGCCATTTAAATATCATCGTCGAGCTGATAAAACCACAGTAAATAAAAAAACACTAATTGAACCCATTGAAAAATATTTTACCATTTACAAAACTTCTTTATAGACAATGTTTAACGTATGGCACTATCCATCATGTAAAATTAGAATTTTTAAGTTTTCAAAACTACTTGCATGTGACATTGCTACAGTTGACCATAGCTAAATACTGGTTGTGACGAATATTATACATGGATTCCTACTTTATCCAGAGTTTGTCTTTGTGGTTTATTAGTTGTCATTGCACATGCTAGGCGCACAGCGAAAATGGGAAGGGTACCACAAAGAAGAGCTAGGAGAAGGCCGAATAAAACTTTGAAATAATAGATTACAAAAGCTATGACTGAATACAACTGAAAAGAAAGAAACTGTGAAGATGGAAGAGTATGAAGAACAGGTGTTGGATAACGTCGAAAGACGTTTTAACAATATATGTACGTATGCTTGTACCAACAGAGAAAGCAATGAACCAGTGAGTAAATAAGCACATCCACATAATTATAATAAGCAGAAAAACACCTTACAGCATCTGAGCAATACCGATTTTCTTTAACTGTCATTTTACATGTACTTTGACGTTTGTCTCACGAATCATCAGACCGTTGATTTCAAATAAACATTTAGTAGCTGCAGTAGTCCAGTGCAATAATCGGGAGGCCGGCTACAACCACTTGAGAGCTAAAGTATAATGGTTTTTCTCTAAAAATTATCAATTTACTTTCAATTTAGGACTTTTGTGCACATCTACACGGTAAAGGCTTTCATTTAAAAAAAAATTATCAAAATCGGCCCGGTGGAAGTCTCAAAATAGATGTCGAAAGAAAACGCTTCACGTTTTAAATATATAGATACCAATAGTGCAATTACAACAGATAGTAAATATTAAGATACATATATCAACTGAAATTTGTCCTCATCAAACACAAAAACTTACGCAGTAGAAGCTCGATAACGTGAACATTCGAAGATATGAAAATCTCGGTCCTCTGGACGCTAAATGTTTTCCCGTACTACTCAGTAACGTGAACGGAGATAAAACTCGATAACATGTACAACAATCGAGACTTGATGTCATTGGCATATTAAAGCTGGTTGCCGCTAGAAGCCCCTTAATAAATAAACTGCAGTTGCAAATTCAGTTTCAAAACAAAAACCATGTAAAAACACATATTTTCCTAAAAATTGTTTTTAAATTTCTTACAAATACATACAAATACAATACTATGTAACTACAAATAAAATATATATACAGTATGTCCCCGGATTGAGTTTACAATAGGTATGATTGACCAAAAATTTTCGAATTGGAATTTCATATTTAGGGATTCCGCCCTGCTTAGTGTGAAACTTATTTTTAGTTTACTTTCGATTTTTTAAAGTCAAGTAGGCCTTGACAGGAAAGCGAAAACGATTTTATTTTCAGGTAAACTACCCGTTTTGTTCATGATACGGCAAAATGTAATTAATAAAAGTTGTTGATAATGATAAATTATGGCCTTATACCAAATTTCAGAAAGATCTGTCGACTTATAAAAAACTTATTTTTTAGAAAATTGTATTTTATTGTCAGGTAAACTACCCTTTTTGTTTATGATACGGCAAAATTGTATTGAGACAAGTTGTTTACAATGAGAAATTATGATCCTATACAAAATTTCAGAAATATCTTGCGACTTAGATTAAACCGTTATTTTTTAGATTAAACAAATTGCATTTATTAAAAATGACGGTTTAATCTAAGTCGACAGAGCTTTCTGAAATTTGTTATAGGGCCATAATTTATCATTATAAACAACTTTTCTTAATACAATTTTTCCGTATCATAAACAAAAAGGGTAGTTTACCGGACAATAAAATACAATTTAAAAAAAAATAACAGTTTTTTATAAGTCGGCAGATCTTTCTGAAATTTGATATACGGCCATAATTTATCATTATCAACAACTTTTCTTAATTAAATTTTGCCGTATCATGAACAAAAAGGGTAGTTTACCTGAAAATAAAATAGTTTTCGCTTCCCTGTCAAGGCCTACTTGTTTTTCAAAAACTGAAAATATTCTTAAAATTCGTTTCACACCAAGCAGGGCGGAATCCCAAAATATGAAATTCCAATTCGAAAATTTTTGGTCAATCATACCTATTGTAAACTCAATCCGGGACATACTGTATATACATTTTGCACTATAGAACTGCAATTTTTTGCACCCCCTGCAGTGTAAGCACTAGCACTAATTTGAACATGCTTGGGATTTTTGTGTTCACATTAACGAGCTTCTACTGTATTATTATTCAAAATAATCAGGCAGTGCTCGACGTGTACAATCGTATACCACTGCTTTATCGTTCATTGATCTTCCAATCAAACTACTGGAACTATTTGTTACCATGCCTTATTAGCAGAGAGTGGATTCTAGACAAAATGCCTTTTTGTTCTATATTTAGGCAACTCAAAAATATGTAAATATAAAAAATGCGTTTTGAGAGAGACTAAACATTTCGTGCCGTATTCGATTTTGCCTAAATGCCTAAAACATATATGTCGAGCCTAAAGCCAAAGTTAGTGTGCCTAAAATAGGCACGTGTAGTAATTAAAATTTTAACCGAGGTTAAATTTTGACATTTGAATTTGTATCATTATTAAACTGACAGAAACCATGGTAATTACGAATTATTATAGATATATATAAAGGAAATAATGAATAGTATTATCCCAAGTGCATTAAAATAGCCGTCTTAATTTTGACGTTTTCTGTCAGAAGGTTTTGCTAAGAAATTTGCAAAGTAAATTTGCCGCTCAACAAGAACAAGATTTTGGTGTGGAAAATTTAGGAGAAAATCGTACGACACTCATTAATGACCAATAGAAAAATTAGTTCAAGAGCCGTAACCAAGACAACAACAAAAATATCTTGGAAATTTTTTGTAGGTAAACATTACTTCTTTTTAAGGTTTGTGTCGTTACGATTTTCTTACCGAATCTGCATTCGAGCATTAATTCATGTCCGGAAATTATTATTCGTGCATTCCAACAACGTCCTAATTTGCCTTCGCGTCCCGCTCAGGCAAATTAATACGACGTTATTGGAACGCACTCAAAAAAATTTCCGGAAAGAATTAATGCTCTTATGATATTATTTGTGATAATTTCTTCAGAGCAAAACATTTTGACAGAAATTTATTCAGGCTAGTTCACTGAAATTTGGCAAGACTATTATATATGTAATTTGACTCGTAGATTCCGAAAAACATAAAATATACAGGGTGTTCCATTTAAAAAATTAAAGTTGGTATCATTTCCAGTAAAATCAGAATCAGAAATTATGTCTAGTATCTTGGTATAAAATTTTATCCAAATCGATTCATAAATAACGAAGATGTAAGAATGGCCCTGGTCTCACTGTCACCCGAAATAGCTGACTAATCAATCAATTTGTATGTATTGGGCCATGAGCGTAACTTGGGGTATCGCTTGGGGGGGGGGGGGGGCGGCAAAATGAAGACTTCACGAAAGTGTTAAACCTAAATTACAAAAAAATGCTGCACTTGCACTTTAAAATCAAAATTTTGGCGGGGCCGCTGCCCCCCATTGCCCCTCCCAAGTTACGCCTATGTATTGGGCACTTTGACTGCACAGCATAGCATTAGGAGTTCGAATTTCATCATTTTTTGCACCTATCTGAATAAATTTTGTCATAATTAAAAACTGCTAAAATAAAGCTAGCGCAGGTCGCACGCATCCATGCACTAAACATTTCAACGTTGCACAATGCATGCGAATCGTGATGCGTAATAAATGAGTTAGTAAGTAATAAAAATCCATGCCAAACAAATCATTTAAAAGCATCCTACCGAACCACGTATAATTACTATCGTAATGTTTCTATTTCACTAACAGTCTATATTTTAGTAGAAAATGATTGTTACCTTCACACGGGTCGCTGAATCTCCATACATCCAGAAGAGTCGCAACAAATTCATCCATTTCCTCAAGTTTTTATTTATTAATTCACTCTTAACCCCAAATATTACACTGGTCACTAACCACCATCAACCGCGAAATGTGCGCGCCACTTCGGTCGAGGGTCGACGCGGTGTTATCGCGTAGGTAATTTTGTCGATTTGCAATTTGCGTTTATAAAAACAGAGATGATATCATCAGATCCGTCTGGAGTTGATGCACGGTTTTATATTAATTTCTCGGCGTTACATTAATTTTGGTCTAAAATTAACTTAACCATCAATGAAAATAAAATCTGTAACCTCTTATACCGTTTACACAGTGTCAGGGTGTCTTGAATAATAGACGATTTTATTTCGAATGCAACCCTTTAATAGTTACAAAGCAAAACTGCTAATTTAGATTCTTTCTAGGTTCGTATTCTAATTCGAAGGTAACCATGAGGATCTCAGTTATTATAAATGATAAAGGATAAGTTTAAATTTGGCAAAGTTGAGCTTTTTTAAGTTGAACAAGATGCTGTTGAGAAATTAAAAAAATCTTATTTCGTTTTTAAGATTTTTGAAAAAAACTGAATTCTTAAATTTTCGTTTTTATTTTTTATTGTTCTTATTTGGCAAGCTAGGAAAAAACTGAAACCACTTTTCCACAACCATTTTTTCTTCACCATATGACGACGATCATAAATTTAAATACGACGTTTCGCTTCTTTTCAACCATCATCAACTTTTATAGTTCTTATGGGCACCATTTTGGATTTTTAGACCAATAGATGGGAAATGTTCTCCTGATTTCAAAAATGTACAACATGAATATGTTTCACTCATTAATAAAGGTGGAATTTTCAATTCAAGGTTTTTTTTACAATCAACACACTATTGGAAAAATCAAAATGTAAAAACAAACAAACCGTCAGTTTTTTATTTATAAACTATTTTACTAAACGAAAACAACAACAAGAAACAAAAATATTACAAAATACAGGGCTACATATAAATTATAGTAAATGCTCAAATAAGGATCCGTTATGATCGACACATACACGAGCCCTTTTTGTTAAAGTATTTATGGCCCGATTAATACTTCTATCGGGAATTTGTGCGCAAGCAGCTTTTAATGTATTTTGTAGCTCATCAACATTTGCATATTGGTCCTTATAAATTAATTTCAATTTTAAGCGTCTTCCACAGAAAATAGTCAAATGGACTTAAATCGGGCGAGCGAGCAGGCCATTCAACTACACCACGATTTTCAATCCATTTATTTGGAAAAATCTGGTTGAGATATTCTCTCACTATTATAGAGTTGTGTGGTGGAGCGCCATCTTGTTGCCATCACAAATCTTGTAACTCGTTTAATGGAATACCACCAAGATAGTCTAGCAATGGACCTCTTAGAAATTGAAGATGTCTCTGTGCATTTAGTGTTTCCCGGTAAATGTAGGGTCCAAAAATTGTATTATTCCATAAAGCAATCCACACGTTAAATCCAAATCCGTGTTGCTTTATGATTTGTCTGTTCTCTCTAGAATAATCAACTGACCAAAGATTTTCATTATTTCGGTTAAACGTTCCCAAATTTGAGAAATGACATTCATCGGTCCAGATTATTTGATTTAAAAAAATTCTGTTCTGATTGGTCCTTTTTAATAACCAATTGCAGAAATGTAAACGTCTCTCAGTATCACCAGCTTGTAACGTTTGGCTGATATGTATTTTATAGGGTTTCATATTAGCGCTTTTTAATATTTTCCCAACTGTACTTCCGGGCATATTTAAATTTTCAGAAATTTCTCTAGTTGAAGTAGTTGGATTATTGATAATCTAAAATAAACATTAATTAAGGAAATATTCAGCTTAAAGTAAAAAAAAATACCTCTCGAATAACCTCATCTCTGTTTTCTAGTAAAATTCTTGTTCCATAAGTCTGTCTAGGTTTTTCGAAACTCCCATATTTGGATAAATTCCGGTGTAATTTTAAAAAATAAGTTTCACTTGGCTGATGCCTTTCAGGATAATTTTCCGAATAAACAACAGAAGTGTTTTTAACATTCCTATTGCAAGCGTAGTAAATCTGCATAATATCACGCTTCTCTGCATGAGAAAAAATCATTTTACAGCAACACTTCGAAACAATTTATTACCTGATGGAACAACAATTTTTTTGACAGTTTAAAACGATTCGCTTGTTGATTTTCCAATGGTATCTTGAGTGTAAAAAAAAACTTGAATTGAAAATTCCACCTTTATTAATGAGTGAAACATAGTCAGATTATACATTTTTGAAATCAGGAGAATATATCCCTCCTATTGGTGTAAAAATCCAAAATGGCGCCCATAAAAACTATACAACTTGATGATAGTTGAAGAGAAACGAAACTTCGTAGTTAAAATTTATGATCGTCGTCATATGGTGAAGAAAAAATAACTGTGTAAAAGTGGTTTCAGTTTTTTCCTAGCTTGCTAAATAAGAGCAATAAAAAATAAAGAATTGAGTTCTTTACAAAAATCTCAAAAACGAAATAATATTTTGTTGATTTCTTAACGGCATCTTGTTCAGCTTAAAAAAGCTCAACATTGCCAAACTTAAACTTACCCTCTATCATTTATGATAACTGAGATCCCCATGGTTGCTTTCGAATTAGAAGCACCCTTATATCATTAACGCCCAAAATCACTATTTCTCACTCGTATAGTCATTCACAAAAAACATAATTTTTAAGAGTCTTTTTAATCAAATCGTTATCTCCAAAACCGTTAACTTTGGAACAGCGGTTTTCAACCCTTTTTCTTGACGCACCCCTTAGCATGTTAGCTGTTATTACAAAATAAAAAATCTTTATTAATGATTGAGGGAATATTTTACAAAAATGACAAAAAGGTACAAAGAGTGCCTATACTATTTATATTTTTAGTAATTTAAATCACAAAAATTCTAACAATACTCGTATTTAAACAAAAAAAACACAACAGAAAAGTATTCATAAAATAAATAAATCTATACCTCAAACATAACAATTTATTTATTTATATATTAGCAGGTCTCTTTGAAATTTACGAGTGAGAAATAGTGCCTCTGAGCATTAATGCTGTACAGTGCTTAAAATTTTCAAATTTAATCATTTCGGATTTCCCCCATTACACCTAACGGTAGAGGCGGAAGCGAGACTAGGGGCATACAGGCTGAAAACACAAGGGTATGATCGCTATCCTGGACATCGGGGATACCATACTGAAATCTTTAATCGATTACGCGAAAATCTCATCTTCCAGATGAGTCGGACAAAATAAAGATATCTTACCATTTCCAAAAACCGTTCGAAGTATATCTTCTAACACTGAAAGAGTGGAACGAAGACGAAGTCTTAACCAAACTGAAGGGAGAAGTCTGGTACACAGATGGATCAAGAACAGAAAATGGAACAGGCCTGGGTATTTATGGCGCAGGACCAGGAAATGAAATAAGCATAAACCTGTGGCAATATGCCACTGTATTCCAGACCGAGGTAACAGCAATAATTCTAACCTGTGCCCAATCAGGGCCGTAACTAGTCAAACTTTTATTGTAGGCAAGCCAACATTTTTGCGCTCTTAATAGTCCGGGAGCCCGTGACACTTTTCAGTGTCACATTAGTTTAAGGTTTATTCACTTTTTGTTCTCTTATTCTGATAATACAAATCTCGAAAATGAGTTGCTGCCGGCGCACCCGTGGGGGCACCGCTACCTGCAGGGTTGCAAATGTGTTGAAAAAGGAAGGGTGAATGTCCAACAAGTTTAAGGCTGAAACTTTGTATAGTGTTTAAGGGTACTGAAAAATAGTGGAAAATGCTTTGCTGCCAGCGAAATCGCGGGGCCATATATTGCTGCCACCGTATCACCATTGGAATTTGGTTCCACTTGGCAGCAGTGAAATATAATTTTCGTGTCTGACTCTTCATGCAATGGATAAGATAAATGTTCTTCTTCGCTCTTTACAACTTTCATATCTTCTTGGTAGAATTTGTAACAAGTCTTGTAGTTCACCTATACAACTTTATTTCTGAAGAACGGTGCCATTTCATCGTTCGTCCAATCTTGCAAGAGAAACGCTACCAACGCCTCTTTGAAATTAACGTTTTTTAGTTCAGAAGTAAAATCTGAAGGTCGAATTTGACCGGGCCCTTTTATGTGATAGTTCCGACTTCTATTAGTTCCTCGTAGTTAGTTATCTTTGATTGAAGGCGAAAAGTATTGATCGAATGACACAATAATAACGCGTGCCTGAGTATTTCAGGCACTTTGCAAAATTTTATTCGATACATCCCTGAAAGTTAACGGCATTTCCTTCAAGAGATATAGTGTTTTTATTATATCTAAAACCCAATATTTCCTGACTCCGCTCATTGATACAAAATTTTTACATTTATATTATCCCTGACCGAGTGACACAAATTAAAAGACATTGTGTCTTTACAATATCTACTCTTTATTCGCGAACGGTTTAATTTTCGAAAATGTAAATAAATTAATAATAGTATATTACAGCCCGAGATGGGAAATGTTTCATTACTGTCGAGAGATCAGTTAGCTGATTGAGACGCGAAGCTTCGAAATCAGCTATTATCTCGAGACTAAGGAAACTTCCTGTCGAGGTTTGTATACTATTTTATTCGCAACCACTTTATTCTAAACAATAATTGGAAAAACTATTATATTATGATACGATAGGTTGTGACGCGCATGAATGGATCAACGAGATTCCCAGTGTCCCTACCTACTCAGCGGTCGGGAATGTACCGCTCAAGTGCGGGAAGTGAGTGCGGGAAGTAGCGGGCTGAAATGTACGACTTCCCCACTCAAATGAGGTCAGGAATGTTAACATTACATATATGGTTGCGAATAAAGAATATTTTATTACTCGCGCGGCATGTACGCATGGCACGCGCCGCGTCACCTTTGATTGCAACTGCCTGGCCTCTGTCCCACTAGATCATCGGCAGCAAATGTTTTTTTTCTATTAGTATATACATCAAAGTACTTGGAAAAAAAATTCAGCCTTAAACTAATTGTCCGGCCGACCGACTTTTTTTACGGGTTTGCGGGGGTGGCAGCAATATATGGCCCCGCGATTTCGCTGGCAGCAAAGCATTTTCCACTATTTTTCAGTACCCTTAAACATTATACAAAGTTTCAGCCTTAAACTTGTTTGACATTCACCCTTCCTTTTTCAACACATTTGCAACCCTGCTGGTAGCGGTGGCCCCGCGGGTGCGCCGGCAGCAACCCATTTTGGGGATAAGTAGTATCACAATAAGAGAACAAAGAGTGATTTAACCTTAAACTAATTGTCGCGAATTTGATGTCGCGGGCTCCCGGACTATAAGTACACAACCATATATATGTGAAAAAAAATACTAGTGACACTATATGCCTTCTACATTTATCTCCGGATGTATGATGTATTGTATTCACACAAACAGGTAGGTACTCAAAAATAAATCCAACATTTTTTATTCAAGTATTTTAAAAATAAACAACTAAAAGTTGAAATAAGAAAATACAACACAAATAAAATGAGAAGAACAAGATTAGACAACAATTCTAATTTAAAAAAGCACATATCATTATGTAGTCAGCAGAACATTATACAAATTCTTATATATAAACATATGGTGTACTTTAAATCGGAACGCCACTGCGTCATTTATAGCGCAACGATAAGCATATGCATTTATCAGTGAACACTGATCCCACTGGCTGCAATGTTTTGTTTTTAATTTCCAAATTAATGTTATTCGCTTTACTGTTTCTGTATTATTAGCAGCATTGAGGTCTTTTTTACCTATTTTGTAGAGAATTTTGAAGATTTCAACCATAATTTGATCTAGCAAAAGTTGCTTTTCTTGCAACGCGCTTTTCGTATTAAAGACTTTGAAAACATTTTTTTTGTAACTTTTTTATTTTAAAAATGCAAAAAATATTTTAATTAGTGTAAGACCACCTATGTGGTGCGCGTGGTACAAGTTAGTGAAGACATATACATATGTTAAAATAATGCAATATAAACAAATAATTACATATTATTATGCGTAGTAACATATGAACGTAGAATAAGGTTATGTATTCGCAGCCACACTGTCACACTGTTTTGTAACAACTAATATATTTAAAACAAGCTTTTTCTGTCGGCACGTAGTATAAGCCTTGCATCAGGCCAAATTCGATATATCTTTTTTTAAATAAAAGCTATCATCGTATAGGGTCGCAGAAGTGTTTTAAATTGAACAAATTCTACCGGGAAAGTGATTGTAGCGAAAAATACCGTAGTAGTGGAACAAGTGTGCTCTCAAAATCGGTCTGTGGAGTTCTGCTGATTGTTGCAATGGACGTCTGTATCAGCGATGAGTCCAAAGCAGTGAATGCATATGTAATATCAGTGGACCCGCTCCAACAGTGGTTAAAAATTTAAGTTAGTTTGTCGCCACTGCTGCATTACATTGTTTTAAAAATGGAAACATTTTTATAATTAAAATAAGGCCACCTAGGCGGTGGGCTAACAAGCTAATCATTCCAATGATTTGATTGATATAAGTGAGAACTGTAAAATAAACGCTGTTACCATCTGGTGAACATATAACTTTTCCTTTGTAAATTGCACAAGGCAATGTAATGTATGGACTAAAATTGTTAATATTTATTTGTAAAATTGGCCACTTGTACCATTAGTACGAAAGAAATTCTGTTACGGCCCTGCGCCCAATTAATGGTGCAAAGAACCTTCAAAGGTAGGAGAATACATATCCTGACGGATAGTCAAGCAGCTATGAAAGCGCTATCATCTAACCAGTTTAAATCAGAACTGGTACATGAATGCCACAGAAAAGTGGTTTAACTGGAAGAACACAACAAACTGAGTGTGTTGTGGATCACAGGTCATGGGGGAATGACAGGCAACGAAAAAACTGATAAATTAGCAAAGTCAGTCAGCGCAATACAGCTGATAGGACCAGAGACTATTTACCTGTAACATAGCTTACAGCATGATCAGGGAGTTAACTAGAAGCTGGTTACAAGTTAATCATCACAAATTCTGGTACGACTACCCTAAACCAAGGCACTTTAGAGACTTCATAGGGGAGCCGTCCAAGAAAGCGACATTGGTACTTCTGGAAAATGGAAGGGAGAACATAAAACACATAACAAGGATAACTACTGGACACTGTTATATGAACAAACATATGCACACAATAGAGGTGGCAACAGACACATATTGCAGATTCTGTGAAGAGGAGGGCGAGACTCCAATTCACTGGTTGTCCGAGTGCGAGGAACTCAAAACTACGGCAAAAGCACTTTGAGGAACCACTACTGCTGATAAACACATCATTAAACGCATTAGTAAGCTTTTTTGAGGACATTGGAATACCTCTGTGAGGCAAAGTGAAGCAGTGGGAAGCACAATATGTCTTTTACGAAGCAGTGCAAAAAGGGGGGATAAATCCAACCAGAAGTACAATAATAATAAATGAACTGAATAAGCACTTCTCAAGTGTAGGAAAAAATATTATACAAAATATAGATGCTACAATAGGTAACTTAAACTTAAAAGAGCGCGAAAACCTTAGCTTTAGAGAAATTTCATATGATAAAACTATATTTGTAACTGCATGTGATGAACAAGAAATTAGTAGTATTGTAATAATTCTGAAAAAATAATCTGCCCCTGGTCATGACCAGGTATCAATTTGTGATATACTGAATATTAAGACTGTCCTAGAAATGCCTTGAGAGTGATATTTTTCAAAATGAACTGAAAATGAATAGAACAAGTCCTATCCTTAAGTCTGGTTGTCCAAAGTATATGAATAAGCATCGACCCATAAGTGTAACTACAATATTTTCAAAAGTACTAGAGAGGATGACTTACTTTATTGATAAATATGCACCTGTTGACAAATTTTAGTTTGTCTCTATTGAACACAGTGGCACTCAAAGTGCAACTATCGACCTTCTGAATAACATATCAACTGGACTAGATTTAGAAAAAATGGCCGTAGCTGTATTTATAGACCTACAAAAAGCATTTGATGTAATTCGTTTTGATATGTTACTTGATAAGTTAGAGCGACTGGGTTTCAGAGGTAAGATACATAGTCTTATTAGTCTTATTCAATCATACCTAGCAAGTAGAAGGCAATAAGTATGTTAAATTAGACCATAATGTAAGTGAATTTGAAAATGCTGACTGTGGGGTGCCCCAGGGCTCTGTCCTGGGGCCTTCCCTCTACTCACTGTATGTTCTCAGCATGAAGATTGCAAGGTTAGTTGCTAGATAGATATTACATATTTTCAGATGATACTGTAATGTTATATAGGCTTGATAATGTTGAGGAGATGGAGAATGCGATAATTTCTGATTTGAGTGTGTATAATAATTGGCAGTTAAACAATAAGTTAACAATTAATGCAGAACAACTAAATTTATGGTATTTAAACAAAAAAAGTGATGATGCAACTACAAGTTCCCTGTGTAAATATCAATGGTAAATAAATTGAATGTGTAGCCTAGATGAAATATTTAGGTCTAGCAATAAATAACAAACTTTTAGCTGGTCAGATCATTTAGATTATATTGAACCAAGATATTGTCAATGATGGGTGTACTGTATGTGAATAGAGATTATCTTAGCTTTGAGAGTAAGCTCAATGTATACAATGCGTTTTTTCTGTCACATTTCTGGTATTTAATTCCCATATGGGGCACATGTGGATCTATTCGCTCTATTGTCAGCATTGTAGACGGTCCTGTTGGCCAATGTTCTAAATTTAAGAGATGATGATTGGCTAACAATTCAAAGAATTATATTCTTAGGGACAAAATAATAAGTAGTACGCTATTATCAATGATTTTTTAATGAATATAACGAAATAATATTTGAAAAAAATAGATTATTAGGCGTACTACGACTTATATTTAGGAAGAGAATATAATGATTTAAAATATATACCAGAGAAAGCGTAATACTATTCTATTATGTGAGTATCAATGCTAACGATCAATGTTTGTCCCAAACACACTCTCTGTTGCTGTTTATGCTTAATACGCACAACCTAACTTTAAAAATTCAACTATATTACAGTATGGTAGAAGGTCCTATTAGTCAATGTCCTAAATTTAAGAGATGATGAATGGCCCAAAGTTAAACAAATTATATTCTCAAATTTATATTTCACAAAAACTGCGGGATTAATAATTCTACTGACAGGTGAGCTATTCCTGTTGTCCATATTTTATTTAGTTCAGAAAAAAATTTCTCCTTGGGAACATTACACGTAGTTTACATATTGTAATAGTTTTTCTTCTGTGGTCATTGTTTCAATAACTTCGAGGCATTTTAAGTGAACTCCAGCACTTTTTAAAATGTTTGACACACTAAAACGTGCCTCTAATGTTTACTTCAGAAGAAAATTCTATAAGAAAAAGTTATTTGTAATGAAATATCTTTGTAGTTAATTGTTAGGGATGAAATGTTTGATGGTTTTGGAGCGCATTATTTTTAAGTTTTTATTAGTACGTTTGCCATTTCTGGCATGTTTTGAGCCCTGGAATGTAATATAATCTTGAAGAATGTATTGGGCTCGCAGTCCGTTGTTTCAGGGACCCGGAGAACATGTGCAACCAATGCACCATGTCGAAGGGGGCTCGGTTAGCAATGGAATTAAAAACAGGACAGAACGTTTGGGGTTCTGGTAGAGGTGCGACGTATTAGTTAAAGTGGGCTATTTGCGTAGTTATTTCTTGGCGTAAGCGATTATATGCGAACCAATAATTAATTATCAGGTGATAAGATGCAACAATGCGAGGCGAAATTGCGAGCACGGCCATGCATATTTTCTAGGTAGTGAATTAATTTAGCTGGAGTAGAATGTATACGTACTATCGTAGTTAGTTAATAATAATAATAATAATAATAATAATAATTTATTTCCATTAGACAACTACATGTATCGGAAACGTCAACAGTTTAAACAAAAGAAACACCACAAAAAAAAGTAGCAGGTAACAAAGATGTTTAACTAGGTTAAACTATGCTGGAGAAATTCTTCAACGGAATAAAAAGTAATGCCCAACAACAAACTTTTTAGTTTCTTTTTAAAGAGATTGAATGATTCAGTGCTTTTAATATTTTTAGGGAGATGATTGTATAACTTAATTGGAAATACATAAGAACTATTTGCACTGAGAGCAAGAGCATGCTTAGGCAGAATCAGTACGTTACCGTACCGTAAGTTATAATGACTGTTATCACTAATTTTTGTTAAATTAGACAAGTTATTTTTAACATACATTATGGATTTGTAGATGAATAGTGAAGTAACAGTCAATATTCCCAAGGTACAGAACGCCTGTCGACATGACTCTCGCTGCTTCAGCTTCAAGATAATCCTGATAATACGTTTTTGAATTTTTAGGACTTCCTTTATGTTTCTGGAATTTCCCCAGCAGACAATACCGTACGAAATTATACTGAAAACATACGCATTATAATAGGATAACAATACTGATCTATCTACACAATTCCTAAGTTTCCAAAAAACAAAACACTGCGTCGATAAAGCCTTTAGAACTTTATTTGTATGGCTATTCCATGTCATGTTATAGTCTAATTGCAGCCCCAAGAAGCGTATAGATTTGTTATTTTTTAAGCTTTTGCCATTCAGTTTTATTAGGTGACTGTATGACAATTCTCTAGTTGAAAAAGAAATAACTTCAGTTTTCTCAAAATTTAGAATAAGGTCAGTTCGGTCGCAGTAGTCCTGCATTTTGGTAACACACGTAGTAGCTGAAGTAGTCAATTCCTGTATGCTATCAGCCGACAGGATGATTGAAGTATCATCGGCAAACATGGTAACTAATCCCGTATCTAGAGATTCAACTAAATCATTTAAAAATATAATGAAGAGCAGAGGCCCAAGGACACTGCCTTGGGGTACTCCTGCTTTAACTTCAAGTAGATTTGAATGGTGCTCTTCATTTTTGTCGTTTTTTAATACAACTTTTTGAGTGCGCTCTAATAAATACGTAGCTATCCATGTAAGTGCCAAGCCAGTGATACCATACGTATGTAGTTTATCCAATAAAATGGTGTGGGATACCGTGTCAAATGCACGTCTAAGATCGAAATAAATGCCAACAAGTTTTTTATTTTTATCTAGATTTTGAGTTATATAATTATTTGTCGATAACAATGCCAGTTCTGTTGATAGGTGAGGACGGAAACCGTATTGGCGCTCGGATAAGACTTTATTATCGTTAACATGCTTAAGCAGTCTGGTATGGAATGCTTTTTCATAAACTTTGGAGAAGACAGATAAAAGCGAGATTGCTCTATAGTTTTCAATTTTCGTGTTTAGTTGAATGGTATTTGGTAGACTTTTTGGCAATTACAGCGACCGGCATACGTCAGAGGTTCTTGCGTTGCTAGTCGACTATGTGATAGTCAAAGAGTTGAATCCCGCGAAAGCACGACGTTTCGCACAGTGATTCGCGGAAGCATGTGTTTCCGCACCGGAAGCATGGAGTTCCGAATTATAAGCCCCGTGAGAGCAATAGCAAGATTTACGGTAATTACTCTACTGTGAAAAACCAGTATACTACGGTAGTTATTACCGACTCTGTACGGATTGTAACAATAGTTAATCTAGTGGATTACTATTGGGCAGTACTAGCGAAAGGTACCGACAGCTAACCCAGCCAACGAAGGCAGCGATGAGAGGCCAAAGGGTTGATGCCGCCTGATGCAAGGCCAAGCATTGTAGCGTCTCTGCCAGCAGTACGGAGGGGCCAGGGGGAGGCCACCCCCGGTGAGTACAATTATTGTTATCGATGAGATTTACAGGTCAGTAAGTTTATGTTCCTTTACATTTAACTGCCTGCCTCCACCACTGGGTCAAGGAATGCTCGAACCTGCACTGTTTGCGCCCCGTTGCCGCCTTGTGGTCATGGGTGAGTTGCATCCACCACGTTGACACATTTCAAAAGTATCGGAAATTGAATTTTAATATAACACAAAGAAACTCGCGTCTAACATAATATTATTACCAGGGCCGTAACTAAGCAAAATGTTACTGTAAGCAAGCCAAAATTTTTGCGCCCCTCAGTACACTAACGATAGCGGTGACAAAATACTAATTTTAGTGTATAACGTCTGCATTTATTTCAGTATATATTATATATATTGAAAACAAATAGGCAGGTATTTAAAACGAAATCCAACTAACTGGTAAAATAATATATGCTAAGTTTAAAATATTTGGTAGTTTGTGAAAGTGCATTATTTTTAGGTTTTGGTTACTACGCTTACCATGTCTGGAAAATTTTTAACCCTAAAGTATAATACAATCTTGGTAAATAGAACCAAAGTGGAAGTGCAACTAATGTATGGCGTTGAAGAATGTGTGCTGGTCAGGGATAGAATTCCAATCGGGGCAGAATGTTTGAAGTTCTTGCACTGGCGTGATGGATGTTTGTCTAAGCGTCATATTTTTCGGAGTTGTTGGCGTATACGATTGCTCTAAGCAATAATTAATTATAATAGGATGAGTTGCAACAATGCTGTGCTATGCGTATTCTTAGTTAATGCGTCAGATGATAGCTACTGTAGAATGCACGTATTAGTTGGTTTCGTCATGTTGGTAGCTTTTTTTGGAAACAACAGGAAACGATAGATGCCAGAGGTTCTTGCTCGTGATGGATGATTACCTGGTAATTAAGGAGAGTGAAGACATGTTGTTCCGGCGAGGGATGCCGCGAAGACATGTTGCCCCGCCTAGCAGCCGATCGGATTTAACGATTTAAAGTAAGTGCTGTAATGTGTAAAATCAATAGGCACCAGATACTTACTAATTCTATACGAGTTGCAACAATAGTTGAAGTTGAAGGTGCCAGGGGGCGGTCACCACCGGTCAGCACAATTATTGTTATCATTATGCACGTTAGTAGTGTTTTCTTCTTTTTACATTTAACTGCCTGCCACCGTCACTGGGCCAAGTAAGAGGCATTGTTTGCACCCCACCGCCGCATTGTGGTGAGTCGCGTCCGCCACTTTGATACATTTTAAAAGCATCAGCATTTGAATTTTAACATAACACAAAAACGCATCTAACGCAAAATAATAGATAAATAAAATTAGATAAAACGACAAAAACAGAAAACAATAATTCTAATAACGGGAATACATATTATATTATGCATACGATAGAACATATATCATTTCCTTATATATAAACTATCTGTAGCCTGCTGCGCCCGCCGAATTTAAAATTTCGTGCGTTAGTGTGAGGTGCCCGCAGATCTTCCTGCCACGAATGCCACTCGAACTAGCATCGGGCGGCAAAGACGGAAAATCGATTTGTAAGGGTAAGCCAGTAATAAACCTTCTTTATTATTAAATGAAATATACTTCTGCTCGTAGTTTTAAAAAACACAACCAATAGGCATAATAAATAACTGTTTTCTGCGATAATATCCCTATTAAAAGTAATGAAAAGTTTGTTTACAAAAACCCGAAAATAGTAAACCGTTGAATAAAACATTGGTACTTTTACCGGTTTAACATGGCATGTAGTGTTGTGCTTTATTTTAAAGGTATGATGCGTGTTGGGCCTGTGTGTCTGCCTGTCTGCGTCTGTCACGTATTTATTGTTGCCGGTCGGGCGCAATTTGTTCGCATTCCTTGTCCGCGCATAACGCGTCTGTCTACAAATCATATTCCCTCTAGGAACACGGGTTCGTATCCCACCGAAAGCAATTTTTCGTTTTGTTTGTGAATCCATGTAATTCGCATTACTAAGCGTTTTCTTTTACTATTTCAGTGTTATTAAAAACAAACAAAATAATGGGAATTCGAATAGAAAACATAAAACGCAATTATAAATAATAAGTTCACATGATTATGCTTAGTATCATATGAACACAAAACATAAATAATAATAATACTTAAAGGTACTTCTCGTACCTGTCACCTCACTTTAAAAGTTTAATTTATTGCTATTTATTGTAGCTATAAGTTTTTCTTTTTTTTGTTACAAATTTTGAAATACGTATATAAGTAGTTCAAATGAAATAGTTTGTAAGAGGTCTCTCTGTTGATATTAAGCCTGTGTAAGACACTCTGTCTTGACATATAATTGACCTTAGAAACTTCGTAGTTTGTTATAATTTAGAAAATGATCGTTAGCATGGAATGTAATGTGTCGACCAGATTGGCAGCAATTCCCATGATCATAATTCGCATTATTTAGGATAAAATCCTTAATATTACAAATTAATTTGTCCGTAACATTGCCCACTCAGTGATTTGTTTTTGTTTCATTAGTATGAAAGAAATAATTTTGCCCACTGCCATTTTGGCGCCCTGGTCGCTTGCGCCTGTAGGCGGGGGCCTACTCTGCCTATACCTAGTTACGGCCCTGATTATTACAAACTAAAAAACTAATGACTATTCAAATGGCATTTGTCCGACTTTTACCCATATCTTCGTTCTCTTTTCAAACTCCTTATAACTGTTTTTTATCTCGTCTTGAGGAATAATGGCAACACATTCTCTGATTTCATTTGGTAGTTGTTCGACATCCATCATTTCCGTTATAAACTTTTAACGTTATGTGTACCCTAAAATAAAAATCTCCAATAATTAAATCGGGTCTCGGAGGTGGCCAAGGATTAGGCAATATCTGCCTATTGATCTATCACCAAAAGTATCTGGCAAACACTACAAAAGAGAAGTGGCGTTTCACCCATATTTAAATACGGGCCTCTCAATATTTACAATGCCGGGCACATTTTATCGGTCTGGCTGATTAATAATGCGTACACATTGAAATAGTATGAGCTTGTCCCCACAGTAGTATGCATTTTAGGCATCTTCATTATTCTCGCTCAATTATTTACTTTTATTCTAGCTGTGTATTTTGTAGCAAAATATTGGTCTTACGAGGGTCAAACTACAATTATTGAGAATAAAGAAAACGGTTAACATTTTTTAGGATTTCATTTTAAATGTGCTCAAAGTAATTCCCTTCAGAAATAATTCACTTAACCATTCTTTCATTTTACTGCTTAAAAACTGCCAATCATCTTCTTTGGGAACACCTTCCAAATAATCTCTTCCTCAGACAATAACCTTCTACTCTGCAAATGCCTTTTAAGCCCACAAAATAGCCAAAAATAGCACATTGCTAAACGAGGGGAGCACGGTGGGTGTTCTATTTATTTTATATTTTTTCCAGTCAAAACTGCGGTGTTACAGCAGCCGTATGGGACGATGCATTTTCATAATGTCGCGTAATTTCCTTCTCTGGAACTCAATTGAACATTTCAGGCAAACATTTTTTAGTGTTCATGCAGCTATAACTATCTTTTGTCCAGTTGTTCTCTGAATGTCACTTTTGGCAGTGGTGTATTATAATGTGTTTTATCGGACTTTTTCCACTGTGGAAAAAGTCCGATAAAACACATCCTGTCTTTTGTCCATCTATCTTAATTGCATTGACTAGACCCGTACTTTTAAAGAATACCGCATACATCACTTTTCCATAGCTCGCTGCTTCTTGGTCATTGCTGCAGGTTCTTCATCTTCTTGAATCCATACACGACCCTCTTGGCGGGTAGGTACGTCGAAAAAGAGAATATACATTTTCGTCACTCATCAGAATATTGGGAAAAAAAATGTTTGTTTGCCATTACTTAGGAGATATAAAGTTTCATGTCCAATTCTGAAACGCTCAGTTTTGTAGGAATCAGAAAGCCAATGCGGCACAAAACGATGGATATTTTTTTAAATGTTGGTGATCGTGTACGCTTGTTTATCAGCCGTGGATCTTGAGTTGACGCATACCACATAAGTGACTTTATCGCCCTCTTCAATTATTTTCTTAACAGCAGCAATGTTTTTTTCGGTAACGGTCGTAGGAGTATGCCCCGCTCCTTTTGATGCTGAACAAAATTCCTTTCGATTTCAAATTTTTTATACCATGGTAAATTGTAACAAAAGAAGATGTGCATTCGCTAAAAGCTGAGTCTAAATTCTCCTTCCACTCATAAGCGCTTAAACATTTTTTAAAGTCACAATAAATCATGAGTCGAAAATGATCTTGCGTTAATTCAATTTTTTGACTTTTAATGCCACTTTAAAAAATTTACAACTCGGGTTCTAACTAACGTAACTTCAACAACTAAACCTTAAATGGCAGATAAAGAAGTACTCTAAATAATACTGTATGTTTTGTTTTTCACGGCCTAGTAGATTGTCTTATTCTCAATTATTATAACCTGGCCCTCGTATTATTAAAACTTAAAATTTGCTTTAAAATTGTACGGCAACTTAAGTTTAAGACAAGATGTAGTTTTTATTTTCCAAATCTCCATAGCGGCATAGCCACAGTTACAAGACGTATATTAAACGAATCGGAATGGTCTATCTACACCTTAAAAGAGCATTTTAAACAATAAATAGCGATAAGTTAATAAACAAGTTAAAAGAATATGGTTTTGGTAGTTGCTTGGATTAGAGATTATTTAATTGTACATAAACAAAGAGTCGAGTGTGCTGGGCCCACAGTTATTTATCTTGTAACTAAATGAATTGATAGTTATAATATCATATAAAATATACGTTTGCAGATGATACCATAATACGAATTTAAGTAAATACGCCCCGGGAAAAAACTTCAGCTGAAAAAATGTATCGATATACAGGGTGGCTGACTTTTCATTGTCCAGCTTGTATTTAGTGAAATATGAAAGATACAAAAAAAATTTACATTAGAAAATTGTCAAACTAAATTCGATCTTCACAATGGTGTGCACAATTTTTTCCATGGCCTACCTGTTTTAAGGTAGAATACCCAACTTTGTTTTTTAATGTAACACCCTGTATTTTTTTTCCAGAATTCAATTCTACATAATTTCCTTTTTACAATGATGTATTACAAGTAACATCTTTTTGTTAAAGAGACCCACAAAATATAGGTACTTAATTGTTATAGTCGGCCGTGATATACAATTGCAAACTCCTGTCGAATTTGCTTGAATCAACAAACAACTTGTCAAATCCCACTAAAGTAAGATTGTTTTTGCACTCCCGGGACTAAACGACCTACTTTAGGCGCCATGTTGAGGGACCAAAGTGCCACTTTTAATCTCTGAGGGATTAAATTTTCATTTAATCCCTCAGGGATCAAAAGTGGAACTTTAGTCCTTCAAAATGACATTATTTACAACATTACCTTAGTTACTCATCTACATTTCCTAAGCCATCCATTTTTCCGAATCGAACGTATAAATTTTAAAACCAGCAACATCAAATTTATTTCATGATTTGTAATCCGGGAGTGCAAAAATAGTGTATATACCTGGGGACCAAAGTACCTTTGATCCCTTGAGTGATTATTGCCTTCGACTTCGTCTCGGGTAATAAACTTCACTCGCGGGATTAAATGATGCACTTTTGTCCCTTGGTATATAATATACTATTATCAGTGTAATAATTGTCCCTAATAAAAGAAAAATTACTATCGTATACACAAATAATAAAATAGTTTATATGCTGTGCTGTTTCCACAGATCAAATAACAATAAACGCGAGGCTGCTGTGTTATATCACAATTTGAACCCCAAGAAGACAACCTCATGTGAATACGTTTCAACATTTGTAAAAATTACTGCGGTCCACCGGTAAATTATCAGAGCGTCTGAATAATGTCGTTCAAGAACGAAGAGATGACGATGATGACGTTGTTATTTTAGCTACCTAACTTTAGAGCTCATCCGAGAATTTCAACAAGACAAGCTGCTGTAGAATTAAATGTCACAAGGTATAAAATTCAAAAGGTTTTAGATAAACACAAGATGAAGCCATTTAAGCTAAATTTGGTCCAATCCCTACAGGGTGTGTGAGTGGCTACTGAATGCTGGGAGACAATATCTTAGTAAAATAATTTGGACGGACGAATCAACTTTTCATAGAAATGTAATCGTAATACACATTATTGGAACGATGAAAATCGTCGCATAATTGTTGAAGCCCGGGCGCAGGTGTGCTTTTCAGTTAACTTGTACGTGTGGTTAGAGGCAATCGTGAATAGAATTTTGGGGCTCTATCTTTACAACGAAACGTTAACTGAGATATTTATTATTTTTACAAAATGAGTTCCGAGATTACCTAGACAGGGGTGGCGAACCTTTTTTCATCTACGTGCCATTTTTTCTAAAGATATGTTTAATGAGGCCATGACGTGCCATCAAACAATCTAGACTTAGTGATTAATGGGAAAAATAAAACTAAACACTATCAACTTAAAACTCTTTATTTGCAACAAAAAATATACATTTTGTACAGCAATAGTGGTGTTATGTTTATTTAAATGAAAGAAAAAATTCGTACGACTTCTGCTGTTGCAAATTAGATGCTAAATAACTTATATTAGCTCCATACTTTGTTACTTTTAGCAGAATGCAAGCTAGACTGGATTCATCTGAGAAACGGCTTCTACACGAGTCTTTATGTTATTAATTCTGAAAATAATGACTCACAAGCATAGGTAGCTGAAAATATTGTTAAGAAAGCAAAAGCCAGCTTCTTCAGACTGCTAAATGTGTCTGGAATTGAATTCCACGTTTCCATAATTTTGATATGGGCATTTTTACTTATATTACCTGATACATATAGTCTTTCTATTTCATTTATTCCAACTCTTTCCTTGTTTCGAAAAATTTTTGAATCCATATTGAACTAGACTGGAAATCAATCAGCTGCATTTCAATTTATTCAATTTCCAACCAATCAAATTTGGCCAAGTTCAGTTTATCAAGTGAAGTTACATCAGGATATATAATAAATTTCAGTGTTTCCGATAATTCTTTGAACTGAGAAAATCTCGTTGAAAGTTCTTTGATTGAAGAATTAATTACCGAATTAAACCTTTCATTGACTTTTGCTTGGTCTGGTTTTTCATGTAAATCCAAATCTCTGGAGATTTTTTTTCAAGTTTGGGAAATACTTGTAGTTTTTGGTAACAATATCGTTACTGAAAACTTGCAGTTTAGCTTCGAAAGCATGAATGAGATCTATCATAACAATAATTGTTTTATTTGCGCCTTGAAGCTTCATGTTCAATTCATTGTTAAATATAAATTGTTTCGATTAGGTACCTAAATTCCTTAATTACTGCCGTGCCTAAATTATTTTGTGGCGTGCCAATGGTTCGCCACCCCTGACCTAGACGATCTTCCATTAGTTAAAAGACGAAACTTGTGGTTTCAACATGATGGTGCTCCTCCTCATAACGGTGTACAAGTTAGTAATTTTTTAAATAATAAATTTGGCAAAATTGGATTGGCAATAGAGGACCAGTTTTATGGCTTGCTAGATCGCCTGACTTGTCAATTTTAGATTTCTTTGTGTGGGGTTTCTTGAAAAACAGCTTTTATAAGGCTCGTTCTCAAAATCTTCAGGAACTCAAAAATAAAATATTTGCTGCGTGTTTATTAATTACACATGAAATGCTGCAAAAAGCAAGGGCAAACTTAATCACGCGGGCTCAAAAATGTTTAGAGTTGAATGGAGGACATTTTGAACAGTTATTATAGGTAATAATAATAAATTGTATACATAACTACTTATGTTAATCTTTTACTATAGTTTATATACAGGGTGTTAGTAAATAAGTGCGACAAAATTAAGGCAGTGATTCTGCATGGAAAAATAATGATATTTTGTTATATAAATGTATATTCGCAAATGCTTCGTTCCGAGCCACAGTTAGTTAAAGTTTTTCTTAAAATTGATAATTTTTTTATTGCTCTGAAACCGGTCAAGATATGCAAATGAAGTTTAGTTTGTTTTAAGAGGTACTTATAGCACATTCTTTGATATGCAATTAAGAATTTTATATTCATCATTGGCGCGCATACGGGTATTAATCCCGATATTTTTATAGAAAAAAATGGTACGCCACTGAGATATTTCAAAATAAAATTATTTTTGAATTTCTCGTTCAATTTGTGACAAAAAAGCTTTCTTCTCATTTTTTGTAGGTAGCGCCATTTTTATGCAAAAAATAAGACATCGGATCATTACCCGTATGCGCGTCAATGATGAATATAAAATTCTTAATTGCATATCAAAGAATGCGCTATAAGTACCTCTTAAAACCCACTAAACTTCATTTGCATATCTTGACCGGTTTCAGAGCAATAAAAAAATTATCTATTTTTAAGAAAAACTTTAACTAACTGTGGCTCAGAAACGAAGCATTTGCGAATATACATTTATATAACAAAATATCATTATTTTTTCATGCAGAATCACCCCCTTACTTTTGTCGCACTTATTTACTAACACCCTGTATAAGTTTAATTAGTTAGTTTAGTTATGTAGTTAGTTTAGTAAATATTTAGAGGGAATACATTTTATTTACAATTACTTATATCGTGCTTCTATTTAACAACATAATGGTACTTATATTATTGTAAAGATAAATTGATTTGCAATCCAATTCTGTATAAAAATATAGGGTGTTACATTTAAAAATAGTTGGATATTCTACCTTAAAACCGATAGGCCATAGAAAAAAATTGTGTACGCCATTGTCTAGATCAATTTTGACAGTTTTCTAATTTAATTTTTTTTGTATCATATTTCAGTAAATACAAGCTGGACAATGAAAAGTCAGCCACCTGTATATTCTACAAAATGACATTAACGTAAGCAAAAACGTTGATCCTGATTAATTTCACGTATAAACAACTTAAGTTTTATTTTAACATTATTGCTTTAAACAAACTAAAATCATTGTTCAACTGTAAAAATATTTAAAATTGATAGAATGTCACACCAAGGAAAATATTTCAGTTGCTAATTGTTTCTACCCCAAGCAATAATGATAATTAAAAATAAAAAGGAAAAATCGTTTTAATGTAAAACAAAGATGTAATCATCTTTACAACAGTTCTACACGCCAATAGTGCGAACAATATGGATAGGCTTTGCGTTAATTAGATTACATTCTAAATAACCCAGCATATATAGTATTTTGTATACTAAAGTAGTGTACCTAGGGGTGTTCTAGGACACTTTTGACCTTGAAGTTTTTCAAGGTCACGGGAGAGGTCGTTGACCTAGCCGGGGTCAAGATCATTGGCCTCACCGAGGTCACGTGGCACTTCCGGTTCCCACGATGAATTTTTGGGGTAAAAATGTAATTTTGAAATTTTACAAGATTCTCACGATGAATTTTGGGGCTAAAAGTCTAATTTTGAAATTTTTACAAGATTCCTACGCTTATCAAAATATTTTCCAGGCACTCACATCTGCAGGTCTCAACAAGTCTGCATTCCCAGACAATGACTCACATCCGGTTGAGCCTGGGCACCGGATGTTATTGTCTACCAATTGAACAATGAAGCCATTATTTGAAAAATTGTACGACCGCTAAAAAATAATAATTGAATGAAGTCTTTGTTTGGAAATTTTTAGCTGAATCAGATAAACCGGATGTTATTGTCTGGAACTTCAAACCTGTCCAGACTTGTTTGAAAATGTGCAAGGCTGGTAAAAATTGAACAATGAAGTCATTGTTTGAAAATCTGCACGATCGCTAAATCTAATTGAATGGAGTCTTTGTTTGGAAATTTTTGCTGATGTAGTTAATGACCCTTATTATCAGTTGCGGCGATGAATAAATAGACCGGCTCGGCTGTCTGCAAGAATTAGTATTACAACAGCACGCGCGAACATGTCTGCAGTAGATAGCGTTACCGAATTAAGTTCCAATTCAATAAAAACAATTGGAGACGCGATAGGGATTGTAAAATATAGTGATGAGGCTGAGACATTGCTTAACATGTAAATAAAACCATTTTAATTGTTAACCGATTTATCGGTAAGCATAGTTTTAAAAATGAAAATCCATTCAGGCTAGAAGCAAATTTAAGATTATTAAAAGGTCAACGGCAATTATTAAAAAAATTAAAAGCTAAATTAGTAAAGAAGGGAGCAGGTGTAGGGAGTGGTCAGCAGCAAAAGAACAAGTTAGTGTGGGAAGATGTAGAATCGTGTTTTAATAGTCGAATAAGAACAGGTATGATTGTAAATTTAGGTTACAATGAACCTCAAGAATTTCTTTCAAAAGCATACAGAAGTTTCTCAATAAAAGTAAAACAAATTAATAAAAATAACTTAATGCTTAAAGCTAATGTAATATTTAGCGCATTTTTTATAAAACCTAGTAGTGGCGAGATAGATTTAAAAACGTTTGCTACTAAAAATGAAAAAATTGATTCTGGTACTAATTTAAAACAGTGGTATGAGACTAATGTGGAGAATAAGCTGTTGACAAAATTAGAAGATTTTCAAGAACGTGATTCAGGTTGGAGTTTGCTCGAGATATTACATTTAAAAGTAAATTTAAAACATTACACGCCATTAACAGTAGGTAGATATATTGAGTTGCCTCAAGCTATTAAAAATAAAAAGGCCGTGATTAACGTAAAAAATGATGATGAATATTGTTTTTTGTAGTCGGTAGTGTCAGCACTACATCCTGTAAATGGGAATTCCGCTAGAATATCTTCGTATCCACATTTCAGTAAAGTATTCGGGGCTAGAATTCCAATGAAATTAAAAGATATATCAAAATTTGAAACAATGAATGATTTACGTATAAATGTATATACGCTAGAAAGAAAAAACAAATTCGGTAAAAATGCAGTACTGCCCATATATATTAGTAAAAATACTCAAATTAATAAAGATGCTATACATTCATTAATGATAATTCATATTCTTATATGGGTATTTCGCCACTCTGCAAATTAAAATATTAAATAACGAAAATATTAACAACGAACGTTTCGAGGGACAATCTGCCCTCGTTATCAACGAATAACAATTAAAACTAACAAGAAACTTATCTTTTTTTCACTGGAAGGAAAAACGACCAACCTCCAATGAATTTTTTGACATTGACGTTTGTTGATATCTGCACCTACTTGATCTCATCTTTAAGAATCGGTAGCCAACTATTGTCTAAAAATATTGAGAAAGACGACACGCATTTTTCTTCGTTAAGTAAAATATATGCCGTTTCCTTAATTTTTCGCCTAGTTGACATCGATTCTTTAGACAAGATCTTTGTGTTGTCCCATTGTATTTTATGGTTTTCATCCCAAGCATGTTCTGCCAGCTTAGACTTATTGAATTGATACGTTTTCAACATATTTTTATGTTCTTTAACTCTAACTGCTAAAGGCCTGGATGTTTCACCGATATAATATTTCCCGCATTCACAGGGAATACTATATATACAATTCCTTGAATGTTGTTCTTCGTTGAACGGTTTAGTTTTTGTAAGAACTGACCGCAAAGTATTCATCGTTTTGAATACCGTCCTAACATTGAATCTATTTCCAATTCGTCTAATTTTGTCAGATATGCCTGGAATATATGGTATAGTTGGAGTATTATATTTTTGAGTGTCATTCCTTTGTATGTGTGTGGCATTGCTTCGTGTATTGAAAATGTTCCGAACAAGAGTCTCTGGATAGCCATTATCTTGTAAAACATTAATAATAAATTCTTTCTCTTTTTTGAAAATTGTATCATTAGAGCAAACAACTTTGGCTCTGTCGTAAAGACTTTTTACAACGCCTGTCTTTATGTTTTTGTGATGTTAGAATTAAAATCTAAGTACCTATTAGTATTGGTTTTCTTACGGTATACTGATGTTTCAAAAGTATTTATTGTGCGTGTGATTAGTGTATCAAGAAAGGGTAACTGATTGTTTTGCTCTGTTTCTAATGTGAATTTGATGGAGGTTTCTTTACTGTTAATATGTTCAAGAAATTTGTCCACCTCATCCATATCATGAGGCCAAATTGCAAAAACATCATCGACATATCTACACCAAACTACTGGTTTGTTGGTGTACGTGTAGACATGTTGTTGTTCAAAGTTTCCATAAAAATGTTACTAACAATGGGAGATAAAGGTGAACCCATTGCCATCCCGAAGTCTTGTTGGTAAAATTCATTGTTTAGTTGAAAGTATGTCGTTTTAATGCATAGTGTTAAAAGTTCTATAATGGTACCAACGTTTAATGTTGTTCGTGTATGTAATGTGTTATCGTTTTGTAGCCTATGTTTAATGATGTTGAGTGTTTTGTCTACTGGAACATTAGTGAAGAGACTAACTACATCGAAACTAACCATTAAGTGTTGTGTGTTTATGTTTGCTTCTTTAAGTTTTTCAAGGAAATGGGGCGTGTTCTTTATATACGTGTCTGTATTTCCTGATATAGGAGTCAGTATCTTAAGTAAATATTTAGCTAAACTGTGACAAGGAGAACCTATAGAACTAACTATTGGCCTAAGTGGTACATTTGGTTTGTGTATCTTTGGTAATCCATAAAAATGTGGTGGTTTACTGTAGTGTGGTGTTAGCGCACGTCTTACAAAATCTGTAAATTGTTCTCTGTGTTTGTAAAGTGTTCTGTATATTTTTGTTTCTATTGTATGTGTTGGATCTCTATTTAGTTTAGTGTATTGTCCCTCACTAATTAGTGTTAAAAGTTTTTCGTTGTATGTGGTTGTGTCAAGTACTACTGTGACGTTGCCTTTGTCTGCAGGTAGAATTTTAATTGTGTTATCGGTTTTTAGTGTGTGTAGTGAATGTTTTTCTTGTTTAGATATATTTTGTCTGATTGTGTAACGTCGTTCTAGTATGATTTTGTTTCTAATTCTGTATTCCTGTCTAATGTCTTCTGGAAGTTTTTGACAAGTCTCTTCTATAGCTGTAACTAAATCAAGTTTATTAATTCGTTTTGGCGCCGCTGCGTAGTTGAGTCCTTTGCCAAGAACTAATTTGTCAGTGGCGTTTAGTTCTTTAGAAGACAGATTAACTACAGTTTTATTTAAAAAAGTGTCAATGTTCTTTAGTGTATTTAGTTCAATTGGGTGTTTTTCTTGTATGAGGTGTTGGTACTTTTTTAAAGGTGTACGTTTTTGCTCTGTGTGTGTTTTGATGTAGGTATTACTAATAGAGTTGTACATACGATTGAAATCGTCTTCCCGTACATCCCTTTGCATCACCTGTTCCAGTTTGTTTATGTCAGAAAATAATATCAGTTTGTTATGTCTATGAAATTGTATTCTATCTCTAACTAGAGCTTCACTCGCTCTTTTCATGATATTACTAGAACGAGCACTTACATAAGGTGCTTTGAGTCTAAACCCTTTTGGAATAATACAGCTATTTCTACAACGACATAGGAAAGTTATACTATTTTCAGAGTGTGCCAGCTTCTTGTAGAGGTTTTCCCAACTTCGGAAGTTACTAGTTATGTTAGGCCCATACCTTTGATTAAGATAATCTCTGAAACTTCTTTGTGGCGTGAATTCATAATTCATATTCTTATATGGGTAT
The DNA here is from genome assembly GCA_940337035.1 of Agriotes lineatus. Classification (NCBI taxonomy): domain Eukaryota; kingdom Metazoa; phylum Arthropoda; class Insecta; order Coleoptera; family Elateridae; genus Agriotes; species Agriotes lineatus. Next base: position 56,929,601 of record OW679201.1, on the reverse strand, counting down.
TTCGCCACTCTGCAAATTAAAATATTAAATAACGAAAATATTAACAACGAACGTTTCGAGGGACAATCTGCCCTCGTTATCAACGAATAACAATTAAAACTAACAAGAAACTTATCTTTTTTTCACTGGAAGGAAAAACGACCAACCTCCAATGAATTTTTTGACATTGACGTTTGTTGATATCTGCACCTACTTGATCTCATCTTTAAGAATCGGTAGCCAACTATTGTCTAAAAATATTGAGAAAGACGACACGCATTTTTCTTCGTTAAGTAAAATATATGCCGTTTCCTTAATTTTTCGCCTGTTGACATCGATTCTTTAGACAAGATCTTTGTGTTGTCCCATTGTATTTTATGGTTTTCATGCCAAGCATGTTCTGCCAGCTTAGACTTATTGAATTGATACGTTTTCAACATATTTTTACGTTCTTTAACTCTAACTGCTAAAGGCCTGGATGTTTCACCGATATAATATTTCCCGCATTCACAGGGAATACTATATATACAATTCCTTGAATGTTGTTCTTCGTTGAACGGTTGAGTTTTTGTAAGAACTGACCGCAAAGTATTCATCGTTTTGAATACCGTCCTAACATTGAATCTATTTCCAATTCGTCTAATTTTGTCAGATATGCCTGGAATATATGGTATAGTTGGAGTATTATATTTTTGAGTGTCATTCCTTTGTATGTGTGTGACATTGCTTCGTGTATTGAAAATGTTCCGAACAAGAGTCTCTGGATAGCCATTATCTTGTAAAACATTAATAATAAATTCTTTCTCTTTTTTGAAAATTGTATCATTAGAGCAAACAACTTTGGTTCTGTCGTAAAGACTTTTTACAACGCCTGTCTTTATGTTTTTGTGATGGTTAGAATTAAAATCTAAGTACCTATTAGTATTGGTTTTCTTACGGTATACTGATGTTTCAAAAGTATTTATTGTGCGTGTGATTAGTGTATCAAGAAAGGGTAACTGATTGTTTTGCTCTGTTTCTAATGTGAATTTGATGGAGGTTTCTTTACTGTTAATATGTTCAAGAAATTTGTCCACCTCATCCATATCATGAGGCCAAATTGCAAAAACATCATCGACATATCTCCACCAAACTACTGGTTTGTTGGTGTACGTGTAGACATGTTGTTGTTCAAAGTTTCCATAAAAATGTTACTAACAATGGGAGATAAAGGTGAACCCATTGCCATCCCGAAGTCTTGTTGGTAAAATTCATTGTTTAGTTGAAAGTATGTCGTTTTAATGCATAGTGTTAAAAGTTCTATAATGGTACCAACGTTTAATGTTGTTCGTGTATGTAATGTGTTATCGTTTTGTAGCCTATGTTTAATGATGTTGAGTGTTTTGTCTACTGGAACATTAGTGAAGAGACTAACTACATCGAAACTAACCATTAAGTGTTGTGTGTTTATGTTTGCTTCTTTAAGTTTTTCAAGGAAATGGGGCGTGTTCTTTATATACGTGTCTGTATTTCCTGATATAGGAGTCAGTATCTTTAGTAAATATTTAGCTAAACTGTGACAAGGAGAACCTATAGAACTAACTATTGGCCTAAGTGGTACATTTGGTTTGTGTATCTTTGGTAATCCATAAAAATGTGGTGGTTTACTGTAGTGTGGTGTTAGCGTACGTCTTACAAAATCTGTAAATTGTTCTCTGTGTTTGTAAAGTGTTCTGTATATTTTTGTTTCTATTGTATGTGTTGGATCTCTATTTAGTTTAGTGTATTGTCCCTCACTAATTAGTGTTAAAAGTTTTTCGTTGTATGTGGTTGTGTCAAGTACTACTGTGGCGTTGCCTTTGTCTGCAGGTAGAATTTTAATTGTGTTATCGGTTTTTAGTGTGTGTAGTGAATGTTTTTCTTGTTTAGATATATTTTGTCTGATTGTGTAAGGTCGTTCTAGTATGATTTTGTTTCTAATTCTGTATTCCTGTCTAATGTCTTCTGGAAGTTTTTGACAAGTCTCTTCTATAGCTGTAACTAAATCAAGTTTATTAATTCGGTTTGGCGCCACTGCGTAGTTGAGTCCTTTGCCAAGAACTAATTTGTCAGTGGCGTTTAGTTCTTTAGAAGACAGATTAACTACAGTTTTATTTAAAAAAGTGTCACTGTTCTTTAGTGTATTTAGTTCAATTGTGTGTTTTTCTTGTATGAGGTATATATACCATATATTCCAGGCATATCTGACAAAATTAGACGAATTGAAAATAGATTCAATGTTAGGACAGTATTCAAAACGATGAATACTTTGCGGTCAGTTCTTACAAAAACTAAACCGTTTAACGAAGAACAACATTCAAGGAATTGTATATATTATTCCCTGTGAATGCGGGAAATATTATATCGGTGAAACATCCAGGCCTTTAGCAGTTAGAGTTAAAGATCATAAAAATATGTTGAAAACGTATCAATTCAATAAGTCTAAGCTGGTAGAACATGCTAGGGATAAAAACCATAAAATACAATGGGACAACACAAAGATCTTGTCTAATGAATCGATGTCAACTAGGCGAAAAATTAAGGAAACGGCATATATTTTACTTAACGAAGAAAATTGCGTGTCGTCTTTCTCAATATTTTTAGACAATAGTTGGCTACCGATTCTTAAAGATGAGATCAAGTAGGTACAGATATCAACAAACGTCAATGTCAAAAAATTCATTGGAGGTTGGTCGTTTTTCCTTCCAGTGAAAAAAAGATAAGTTTCTTGTTAGTTTTAATTGTTATTCGTTGATAACGAGGGCAGATTGTCCCTCGAAACGTTCGTTGTTAATATTTTCGTTATTTAATATTTTAATTTACAGAGTGGCGAAATACCCATATAAGAATATGAATTATGAATTCACGCCACAAAGAAGTTTCAGAGATGATCCAGTACAATCAGGTTTTACAAAGGTACCTTCATTTCACAAACCAGGCACGGCAGCCAATCAAAATACCCATTGAAACAACCAGTAACAGCATATCAAATGCCATTATTTTATCTACACTTCCCAAAACTTTTAAGAAAAAAGCTGAAGTTTTCCTACGCATTTTGAGTGCCTCAAACGATGTGAGCTGGGATCACAAGGGTACCGTTACTATAAAGGGTGAAATTTTACCGGCGTCTAACATAGTCGATTTAGTTCACGACACTCTGCGGCCTCGAAAAACTATTAATCCACCCGGACGCCTACAGTTTGCTGATTACATCAAAGACCTTAACGTTGCTAATGTGCTGCTAGCTAAACCTAAACAGCAAAAGAAGCCAACCCCGACTGGCACTACAGGAAAAACCGAAATGGAAACTGATAACTGCGAGTCCGATTTAGAATATAAATTAAAAACACCAGCTACTCATCCAAGTCCACATCAAAAAGGTTCAGTCAGAAGAACGCCGATAAGGAAACGCCTCCAAAAAAGGGCCGTTAGAAAAACGCCTCTAAGGCAGATGTCATCAACACCAAAAACGAAGGGAATTCTAGATTGGGTGCATCTTAAACTTTAAAATGACACAATGAAATTCTGATTTTATTACTTGCAGCCTTTTTAATTTGAAATGTTGTGCACCTCAAACTACCGTTTTGTAAATTGCTAGGAAATTTTTAGAAAATAAGACATTCAGCAGTACATTTATATTTATATTATTAAGTATTATACGAAATAAGAACAATATATTTGTTTATTACAAAGTGTTTGTGTTTTTTTATTTCTACTCTGCTTTTGTTTTTCAGGAATCTGAAGTAATTACAAAATCTAAAGCTAAAATATTAGTATTTGAAGTTATTTTACAGCTACAAAGTGTAAAATTTCAAAAATCAATCTACGATTTCATAATGGTGTGATATAATTTAAAAAATTGTGATTTCTTTTAATTTTGAGCGATACATTTTATAAAAAAGTGTAAAATATTTGCAAATTTTTCAACGAAATTGTGTGTATTTCCATCAAAAGTACAAGAATTTTTGAATTTTGTTTATCGAAATGCTTTTGGTAAAAGATTTTTTCAACGAAATTGCTATTTCTTTTAATTTTGAGCGATGCATTTTATAAAAAGTGTAAAACATTTGCAAAAAGTATGCATAGTTTATGTAACATGATGTCGATTTTTGTAAAAATTTATGTGAGATGGCGTGTAATTGTGTGATTTTTGTTCAATTTTCATCGTGTGTTGAATAAAAATATCGTATTTTGTATAATTTCAAGTGACGTGATGACAGTTTTTGTATAATTTATGTGACATGATGTCGATTTTTGTGAAAATTTATGTGAGATGATGTGGAACAGAACGTTTTTCAGCGAAAGTGCGTGAATTTTGCTTCTAGAAATGCTTGTGGTAGAAGATTTTTCAATGAAAGTTGTATAAAAATATGGTTTTTGTCGTTTTTGGTTAGAACTTTTTTAGCGAAATTGTATTTTTATTCAAGTCTTACTAAAATTGCTGCAGAAATTGCTTTTTTTTATTCAAATCTTGCTAAAATTGCAACAAGTTAGAGAAAAAAAGTGTAAAACATTTGCAAAATTATGCTTAGAAATAACTCTTAAAACTGTTTTTACATCATTTTCTTTATTATAAAGCGTTTTGTAAGACGAAATGTGATAATTTTTAAGTGAAATAATGTGAGATGGTGTATTTTTTATCGCTTATTGGATAAAAATGTCGTTTTTTGTATAATTTCAAGTGACATGATGTCAGTTTTGTAAAATTTTAAGTGAAACAGAACATTTTTTCAACGAAATTGGGTGTTTTTATTCAAAATTATGTTACTTTGTGGTCAATTGCGTTTTTATTTTCGGCCGTTTGCATTTATACTGGAATTTTTAAAACTAAAATACACTTTTGAGCGATATAATGACACAATTTCAGACGCTTACTTATAAATAAAAACTTTTTGCTTTTCGAAATGACTGTAGTATGGGCAATATTTTAAAAAGTTCCACTCATTGCTGTTCGTCACAACATGCTTTTTCCAGGAGCGACAAAATCATATGTTCCCATGATTTTAAGGAGACGGCTTGCAAATTAAATTAAAAACGCGGAGGGGACAACCATTCTTATACAATAAGACGCTGATATCTTCGGACTCAACATCGAAAAGTAGCCGAAATACGGTAGCTGAAAGCAACGCACCACCCTTTCTTACTTATATGAGTAAGAAAAAGATAGCCATACAAAAAATTATATTAGTAGGCATGTTTAGTTGACAAATGTCATAATTAAAATTAGTCAAGCCTTCTCCAATATTTGCTACTATGTTTATCTCTTTCTTACTCAAGCAATACGTATATCTTCTTGTTCATGTTATCTTATTGCTGATATATATAATCGCTGATATATATAATTGTGGCCGACAGGCAACGACCTGTTAGGTCATTTGAGGATGACAAAATAGAAAGTTCGGGGCGATAATGTCTTTTGTAATTACACATAGCACCATAAAATTAACCATATTCTAGCATTTCAAATATGAAAAATGAATAATAGCCGTGGTTTTATAAATAATTTAATAATATTATATGAGACCCTTTCATACTTAGTATTTCAGGAATATATTAAAATCAAATTTGTAACTCGTTTTTATATTTACGATCTACCTTTACCTCTTATCGCCAACCGATCGGAAATTTCCTATAGTAGGTAGGGACAATGAGAATCTCGTGAATCCAGCCATATAGCAGGCACAAATTATAAAATTATTAATTATGGCACATCCAATCGCAAAAATCACTTTTTTAAAATTACTACACGTCATTTAACACCACAAGCCATGCAACTCCATTCTTATAATTTTAATTTTTGAAAAAATAGTTTGTTTACAACAAGGAAGCTCGATGTCGAACCCGCACACAACTGTTGAAGTTTTAATAGCATTCAAGCACGATGTTCTGTAGCTCAGTTGGTTAAGACTTCAGACTCGTAATACTGACTTTGCTGGTTCAGATCCGGCTAAGGGTCGTCGCAGGAAGCTTTTTTTAAATTAAACTAAATGTGAGAAAACCAAGATGGACGACACCCGAGAAGTTAAATTCAAAACTGGGAAAAATTTAAAATTCAAATATTCGCGCGAAATTAAAATGGCCTCCGTGCATGAGAGAGAGAGAGAGAGCAGCTTCGATGAGGAAGACGGAAGATTTAGCAGTTTGAAATTCAAATATTTCCGCAAAAATTCAAAATTAAAAACGACAGCCGTGAGAAGTGCGCGCGCAGAAAATCAAGATGGCCGACACCCCGGGAAGTTTAAAATCAAAAAATTGAACTTGGAAAAAAAAATCTGAAAATTTAAAATTCAAATATTCGCGCCAGAAAACCAAGATGGCCGCCGCGTAATTCCGGAAGCAAATTAAAAATAGCCCCGCGTAATTTAATCGGAAGCTAATGCGTAATTTAATCAGTAGCACATGTGAAAATTAATTAGATCAAACCGCGAAATTAATTAGATCAAACCGCGAAATTAATTAGGTCAATCCGTGAATCAAAACCGCGAAATCCGCGAATTAAACCGCGAATCCGCGAATCAATTAAAAGGAGTGGGGGGAAACTGTCCCCTTTCTACTCACATTTTTAACCGCGGTTAAATTTTGACATTTGAATTTTTATCAACATTAAACTGACAGAAACAATGGTGATTGCGCATTATTATGGATATGAAGGAAATAATCAAGCAATAGATATCGATAAAGTCATGTCTCCAATACGATTAGAAGGCAGTTAACATACTAGCATTATAAGACTATACTCTGATAATAAATTTGGACTACCTAATAAATAATTAAAAACGTTTTGGAAGCAACATATATAAAAACCAGTAACATAAGTCGATTAATATTTAAATTATGCCCTATATATTCACGACTATAAACAATACTATTGCGAAAATATAGAGAAAAACCTGTTAATGAAAAAGAGATTCAATCAAATAGAATTGATATAAAAATGGGAGCTAATAAACACTTCAAAAAACCCTTATACCGCTTTTTACGTATAAAAACTACATCTACGGGCAAAAAAGAATGATCTAACTCAATAAACAAAGGAGATAGGAAGGGTTCTTTAATTTTCCCCGAATCCATATTTTCATCGTTAGGGGTTGATTAGTGCAAAATCCTGAAATAGGTTTCTAGGTATTTGCATTGAAAATCTTTGCAAGCAAATACCAAGTCGATATTTCATCGAGTGTAAGAGATATTGATTAATTCATGAAAACATAGTTTCCCCTACTTCACCCCTTAGGAATGAAATTCCGAAAAATTCTTACTGCCTCATTTTATTCTAAAATGGAGCCACAGCAAAAAAATCAAAAATATTTAACCCCCTATCTTTTCAGTTTTCTTTTTTATCCTATTAGGGATGAAATTCTGAAGAACCCTTCTACCACTTTCTATATATTTTAAATTACATCTACAGGTAAAAAAAGAATGATCTAACTCAATAAACAAAGGAGATAGGAAGGGTTCTTTAATTTTCCCCGAATATATATTTTCATCGTTAGGGGTTGATTAGTGGAAAATCCTGAAATAGGTTTCTAGGTATTTGCATTGAAAATCTTTGCAAGCAAATACCAAGTCGATATTTCATCGGGTGTAAGAGATATTCATCAATTCATGAAAACATAGTTTCCCCTATTTCACACCTTAGGACTAAAATTCCGAAAAATTCTTACTGCCTCATTTTATTCTAAAATGGAGCCACAGCAAAAGAATCAAAAATATTTAACCCCCTTTTTTTCAGTTTTCTTTTTTTTATCGCTTTAGGGGTGAAATTTAAAAAAAACCCATATACCACTTTTTACGTATTTTAAAAATACATCTACAGGCAAAAAAAGAATGATCTAACTCAATAAACAAAGGAGATAGGAAGGGTTCTTTAATTTTCCCCGAATCCATATTTTCATCGTTAGGGGTTGATTAGTGCAAAATCCTGAAATAGGTTTCTAGGCATTTGCATTGAAAATCTTTGCAAGCAAATACCAAGTCGATATTTCATCGGGTGTAAGAGATATTCATCAATTCATGAAAACATAGTTTCCCCTATTTCACACCTTAGGACTAAAATTCCGAAAAATTCTTACTGCCTCATTTTATTCTAAAATGGAGCCACAGCAAAAGAATCAAAAATATTTAACCCCCTTTTCTCAGTTTTCTTTTTTATCCCTTTTAGGGGTGAAATTAAAAAAAACCCTTATACAACCACCTTTTACATATTTTAAAATACATCTACAGGCAAAAACAGAATGATCTAACTCAATAAACAAAGGAGATAGGAAGGGTTCTTTAATTTTCCCCGAATCCATATTTTCATCGTTAGCGGTTGAATAGTGCAAAATCCTGAAATAGGTTTCTAGGTATTTGCATTGAAAATCTTTGCAAGCAAATACCAAGTGGATATTTCATCGGGTGTAAGAGATATTGATTAATTCATGAAAACATAGTTTCCCCTACTTCACCCCTTAGGACTAAAATTCCGAAAAATTCTTACTGCCTCATTTTATTCTAAAATGGAACCACAGCAAACAAATCAAAAATATTTAACCCCCTTTTTTTCAGTTTTCTTTTTTTATCCCTTTAGGGGTGAAATTTTAAAAAATCCTTATACCAGTTTTTACGTATTTTAAAAATACATCTACAGGCAAAGAAAGAATGATCTAACTCAATAAACAAAGGAGATAGGAAGGGTTCTTTAATTTTCCCCAAATCCATATTTTCATCGTTAGGGGTTGATTAGTGCAAAATCCTGAAATAGGTTTCTAGGTATTTGCATTGAAAATCTTTGCAAGCAAATACCAAGTGGATATTTCATCGGGTGTAAGAGATATTGATTAATTCATGAAAACATAGTTTCCCCTACTTCACCCCTTAGGACTAAAATTCCGAAAAATTCTTACTGCCTCATTTTATTCTAAAATGGAACCACAGCAAACAAATCAAAAATATTTAACCCCCTTTTTTTCAGTTTTTTTTTTATCCCTTTAGGGGTGAAATTTTAAAAAATCCTTATACCAGTTTTTACGTATTTTAAAAATACATCTACAGGCAAAGAAAGAATGATCTAACTCAATAAACAAAGGAGATAGGAAGGGTTCTTTAATTTTCCCCAAATCCATATTTTTATCGTTAGGGGTTGATTAGTGCAAAATCCTGAAATAGGTTTCTAGGTATTTGCATTGATAATCTTTGCAAGCAAATACCAAGTCGATATTTCATCGGGTGTAAGAGATATTGATCAATTCATGAAAACATAGTTTCCCCTACTTCACCCCTTACGACTAAAATTCCGAAAAATTCTTACTGCCTCATTTTATTCTAAAATGGAACCACAGCAAACAAATCAAAAATATTTAACCCCCTTTTTTTCAGTTTTCTTTTTTTATCCCTTTAGGGGTGAAATTTTAAAAAATCCTTATACCAGTTTTTACGTATTTTAAAAATACATCTACAGGCAAAAAAAGAATGATCTAACTCAATAAACAAAGGAGATAGGAAGGGTTCTTTAATTTTCCCCGAATATATATTTTCATCGTTAGGGGTTGATTAGTGCAAAATCCTGAAATAGGTTTCTAGGTATTTGCATTGATAATCTTTGCAAGCAAATACCAAGTCGATATTTCATCGGGTGTAAGAGATATTGATCAATTCATGAAAACATAGTTTCCCCTACTTCACCCCTTAGGGCTAAAATTCCGAAAAATCGTTAGGGGTTGATTAGTGCAAAATCCTGAAATAGGTTTCTAGGTATTTGCATTGATAATCTTTGCAAGCAAATACCAAGTCGATATTTCATCGGGTGTAAGAGATATTGATCAATTCATGAAAACATAGTTTCCCCTACTTCACCCCTTAGGACTAAAATTCCGAAAAATTCTTACTGCCTCATTTTATTCTAAAATGGAACCACAGCAAACAAATCAAAAATATTTAACCCCCTTTTTTTCAGTTTTCTTTTTTTATCCCTTTAGGGGTGAAATTTTAAAAAATCCTTATACCAGTTTTTACGTATTTTAAAAATACATCTACAGGCAAAAAAAGAATGATCTCACTCAATAAACAAAGGAGATAGGAAGGGTTCTTTAATTTTCCCTGAATATATATTTTCATCGTTAGGGGTTGATTAGTGGAAAATCCTGAAATAGGTTTCTAGGTATTTGCATTGATAATCTTTGCAAGCAACTACCAAGTCAATATTTCATCGGGTGTAAGAGATATTGATCAATTCATGAAAACATAGTTTCCCCTACTTCACCCCTTACGACTAAAATTCCGAAAAATTCTTACTGCCTCATTTTATTCTAAAATGGAACCACAGCAAACAAATCAAAAATATTTAACCCCCTTTTTTTCAGTTTTCTTTTTTATCCCTTTAGGGGTGAAATTTTAAAAAATCCTTATACCAGTTTTTACGTATTTTAAAAATACATCTACAGGCAAAAAAAGAATGATCTAACTCAATAAACAAAGGAGATAGGAAGGGTTCTTTAATTTTCCCCGAATATATATTTTCATCGTTAGGGGTTGATTAGTGGAAAATCCTGAAATAGGTTTCTAGGTGTTTGCATTGATAATCTTTGCAAGCAACTACCAAGTCAATATTTCATCGGGTGTAAGAGATATTGATCAATTCATGAAAACATAGTTTCCCCTACTTCACCCCTTAGGACTAAAATTCCGAAAAATTCTTACTGCCTTATTTTATTCTAAAATGGAACCACAGCAAACAATTCAAAAATATTTAACCCCCTTTTTTCAGTTTTCTTTTTTTACCCCTTTAGGGGTGAAATTTTAAAAAATCCTTATACCAGTTTTTACGTATTTTAAAAATACATCTACAGGCAAAAAAAGAATGATCTAACTCAATAAACAAAGGAGATAGGAAGGGTTCTTTAATTTTCCCCGAATCCATATTTTCATCGTTAGGGGTTGATTAGTGCAAAATCCTGAAATAGGTTTCTAGGTATTTGCATTGATAATCTTTGCAAGCAAATACCAAGTCGATATTTCATCGGGTGTAAGAGATATTGATCAATTCATGAAAATATAGTTTCCCCTACTTCACCCCTTAGGACTAAAATTCCGAAAAATTCTTACTGCCTCATTTTATTCTAAAATGGAACCACAGCAAACAAATCAAAAATAGTTAACCCCCTTTTTTTCAGTTTTCTTTTTTTATCCCTTTAGGGGTGAAATTTTAAAAAATCCTTATACCAGTTTTTACGTATTTTAAAAATACATCTACAGGCAAAAAAAAATGATCTAACTCAATAAACAAAGGAGATAGGAAGGGTTCTTTAATTTTCCCCGAATATATATTTTCATCGTTAGGGGTTGATTAGTGCAAAATCCTGAAATAGTTTTCTAGGTATTTGCATTGATAATCTTTGCAAGCAAATACCAAGTCGATATTTCATCGGGTGTAAGAGATATTGATCAATTCATGAAAACATAGTTTCCCTTATTTCACCCCTTAGGACTAAAATTCCGAAAAATTCTTACTGCTGCATTTTATCCTAAAATGGAACCACAGCAAAAAAATCAAAAATATTTAACCCCCTTTTTTCAGTTTTCTTTTTTTTATCCCTTTAAAGGTGAAATTTTAAAAAACCCTTATACCACTTTTTACGTATTTTAAAAATACATCTACAGGCAAAAAAAGCATGATCTAGCTCAATAAACAAAGGAAATAGGAAGGGTTCTTTAATTTTCCCCGAATCCATATTTTCATCGTTAGGGGTTGATTAGTGCAAAATCCTGAAATAGGTTTCTAGGTATTTGCATTGAAAATCTTTGCAAGCAAATACCAAGTCGATATTTCATCGAGTGTAAGAGATATTGATTAATTCATGAAAACATAGTTTCCCCTACTTCACCCCTTAGGACTAAAATTCCTAAAAATTCCTACTGCCTCATTTTATTCTAAAATGGAACCACAGAAAAAAAATCAAAAATATTTAACCCCCTTTTTTTCAGTTTTCTTTTTTTTATCGCTTTAGTGGTGAAATTTAAAAAAAACCCATATACCACTTTTTACGTATTTTAAAAATACATCTACAGGCAAAAAAAGAATGATCTAACTCAATAAACAAAGGAGATAGGAAGGGTTCTTTAATTTTCCCCGAATCCATATTTTCATCGTTAGGGGTTGATTAGTGCAAAATCCTGAAATAGGTTTCTAGGTGTTTGCATTGAAAATCTTTGCAAGCAAATACCAAGTCGATATTTCATCGGGTGTAAGAGATATTGATTAATTCATGAAAACATAGTTTCCCCTACTTCACCCCTTAGGACTAAAATTCCTAAAAATTCTTACTGCCTCATTTTATTCTAAAATGGAACCACAGCAAAAAAATCTAAAATATTTAACCCCCTTTTTATCAGTTTTCTTTTTTTATCCCTTTAGGGGTAAAATTTAAGAAAACCCTTATACCACTTTTTACGTATTTTAAAAATACATCTACAGGCAAAAAAAGAATGATCTAACTCAATAAACAAAGGAGATAGGAAGGGTTCTTTAATTTTCCCCGAATCCATATTTTCATCGTTAGGGGGTTGATTAGTGCAAAATCCTGAATTAGGTTTCTAGGTATTTGCATTGAAAATCTTTGCAAGCAAATACCAAGTCGATATTTCATCGGATGTAAGAGATATTGATTAACTCATGAAAACATAATCTCCCCTATTTCACCCCTTAGGAATAAAATTCCGAAAAATTCTTTCTATTTCATTTTATTCTAAAATGGAACCACAGCAAAAAAAATAAAAAATATTTAACCCCCTTTTTTCAGTTTTCTTTTTTATCCCTTTAGGGGTGAAATTTAAAAAAACCCTTATACCACTTTTTACGTATTTTAAAAATACATCTACAGAAAAAAAAGAATGATCTAACTCAATAAACAAAGGAGATAGGAAGGGTTCTTTAATTTTCCCAGAATCCATATTTTCATCGTTAGGGGATGATTAGTGCAAAATCCTGAAGTAGGTTTCTAGGTATTTGCATTGAAAATCTTTGCAAGCAAATACCAAGTCGATATTTCATCGGATGTAAGAGATATTGATTAATTCATGAAAACATAGTTTCCCCTACTTCACCCCTTAGGACTAAAATTCCTAAAAATTCCTACTGCCTCATTTTATTCTAAAATGGAACCACAGCAAAAAAATCAAAAATATTTAACCCCCTTTTTTTCAGTTTTCTTTTTTTTATCGCTTTAAAGGTGAAATTTTAAAAAACCCTAATACCACTTTTTACGGATTTTAAAAATACATCTACAGGCAAAAAAAGAATGATCTAGCTCAATAAGCAAAGGAGATAGGTAGGGTTCTTTAATTTTCCCAGAATCCATATTTTCATCGTTAGGGGTTGATTAGTGCAAAATCCTGAATTAGGTTTCTAGGTATTTGCATTGAAAATCTTTGCAAGCAAATACCAAGTCGATATTTCATCGGGTGTAAGAGATATTGATTAATTCACGAAAACATAGTTTCCCCTACTTCACCCCTTAGGACTAAAATTCCGAAAAATTCTTACTGCCGCATTTTATTCTGAATGGAACCACAGCAAAAAAATCAAAAAGATTTAACCCCCTTTTTTCAGTTTTCTTTTTTTTATCCCTTTAAAGGTGAAATTTTAAAAAACCCTAATACCACTTTTTACGGATTTTAAAAATACATCTACAGGCAAAAAAAGAATGATCTAGCTCAATAAGCAAAGGAGATAGGTAGGGTTCTTTAATTTTCCCAGAATCCATATTTTCATCGTTAGGGGTTGATTAGTGCAAAATCCTGAATTAGGTTTCTAGGTATTTGCATTGAAAATCTTTGCAAGCAAATACCAAGTCGATATTTCATCGGGTGTAAGAGATATTGATTAATTCACGAAAACATAGTTTCCCCTACTTCACCCCTTAGGACTAAAATTCCGAAAAATTCTTACTGCCGCATTTTATTCTGAATGGAACCACAGCAAAAAAATCAAAAAGATTTAACCCCCTTTTTTCAGTTTTCTTTTTTTTATCCCTTTAAAGGTGAAATTTTAAAAAACCCTAATACCACTTTTTACGGATTTTAAAAATACATCTACAGGCAAAAAAAGAATGATCTAGCTCAATAAGCAAAGGAGATAGGTAGGGTTCTTTAATTTTCCCAGAATCCATATTTTCATCGTTAGGGGTTGATTAGTGCAAAATCCTGAATTAGGTTTCTAGGTATTTGCATTGAAAATCTTTGCAAGCAAATACCAAGTCGATATTTCATCGGGTGTAAGAGATATTGATTAATTCACGAAAACATAGTTTCCCCTACTTCACCCCTTAGGACTAAAATTCCGAAAAATTCTTACTGCCGCATTTTATTCTAAATGGAACCACAGCAAAAAAATCAAAAATATTTAACCCCCTTTTTTCAGTTTTCTTTTCTTTATCCCTTTAAAGGTGAAATTTTAAAAAACCCTAATACCACTTTTTAAGGATTTTAAAAATACATCTACAGGCAAAAAAAGAATGATCTAGCTCAATAAACAAAGGAGATAGGAAGGGTTCTTTAATTTTCCCCGAATCCATATTTTCATCGTTAGGGGTTGATTAGTGCAAAATCCTGAAATAGGTTTCTAGGTATTTGCATTGAAAATCTTTGCAAGCAAATACCAAGTCGATATTTCATCGAGTGTAAGAGATATTGATTAATTCATGAAAACATAGTTTCCCCTACTTCACCCCTTAGGACTAAAATTCCTAAAAATTCTTACTGCCTCATTTTATTCTAAAATGGAACCACAGCAAAAAAATCAAAAATATTTAACCCCCTTTTTTCAGTTTTATTTTTTTTATCCTTTTAGGGGTGAAATTTAAAAAAAAAACCCATATACCACTTTTTACGTATTTTAAAAATACATCTACAGGCAAAAAAAGAATGATCTAACTCAATAAACAAAGGAGATAGGAAGGGTTCTTTAATTTTCCCCGAATCCATATTTTCATCGTTAGGGGTTGACTACTGCAAAATCCTGAAATAGGTTTCTAGGTGTTTGCATTGAAAATCTTTGCAAGCAAATACCAAGTCGATATTTCATCGGATGTAAGAGATATTGATTAACTCATGAAAACATAATCTCCCCTATTTCACCCCTTAGGAATAAAATTCCGAAAAATTCTTTCTACTTCATTTTATTCTAAAATGGAACCACAGCAAAAAAAATAAAAAATATTTAACCCCCTTTTTTTCAGTTTTCTTTTTTATCCCTTTAGGGGTGAAATTTAAAAAAACCCTTATACCACTTTTTACGTATTTTAAAAATACATCTACAGGCAAAAAAGAATGATCTAACTCAATAAACAAAGGAGATAGGAAGGGTTCTTTAATTTTCCCCGAATCCATATTTTCATCGTTAGGGGTTGATTAGTGCAAAATCCTGAAATAGGTTTCTAGGTATTTGCATTGAAAATCTTTGCAAGCAAATACCAAGTCGATATTTCATCGAGTGTAAGAGATATTGATTAATTCATGAAAACATAGTTTCCCCTACTTCACCCCTTAGGACTAAAATTCCTAAAAATTCTTACTGCCTCATTTTATTCTAAAATGGAACCACAGCAAAAAAATCAAAAATATTTAACCCCCTTTTTTCAGTTTTATTTTTTTTTATCCTTTTAGGGGTGAAATTTAAAAAAAACCCATATACCACTTTTTACGTATTTTAAAAATACATCTACAGGCAAAAAAAGAATGATCTAACTCAATAAACAAAGGAGATAGGAAGGGTTCTTTAATTTTCCCCGAATCCATATTTTCATCGTTAGGGGTTGACTACTGCAAAATCCTGAAATAGGTTTCTAGGTGTTTGCATTGAAAATATTTGCAAGCAAATACCAAGTCGATATTTCATCGGATGTAAGAGATATTGATTAACTCATGAAAACATAATCTCCCCTATTTCACCCCTTAGGAATAAAATTCCGAAAAATTCTTTCTACTTCATTTTATTCTAAAATGGAACCACAGCAAAAAAAAATAAAAAATATTTAACCCCCTTTTTTTCAGTTTTCTTTTTATCCCTTTAGGGGTGAAATTTAAAAAAACCCTTATACCACTTTTTACGTATTTTAAAAATACATCTACAGGCAAAAAAGAATGATCTAACTCAATAAACAAAGGAGATAGGAAGAATTCTTTAATTTTCCCAGAATCCATATTTTCATCGTTAGGGGTTGATTAGTGCAAAATCCTGAATTAGATTTCTAGGTATTTGCATTGAAAATCTTTGCAAGCAAATACCAAGTCGATATTTCATCGGGTGTAAGAGATATTGATTAATTCACGAAAACATAGTTTCCCCTACTTCACCCCTTAGGACTAAAATTCCGAAAAATTCTTATTGCCGCATTTTATTCTAAATGGAACCACAGCAAAAAAATCAAAAATATTTAACCCCCTTTTTTCAGTTTTCTTTTTTTTATCCCTTTAGGGGTGAAATTTAAAAAAACTTTTATACCACTTTTTACGTACTCTAAAATACATCTAGAGGCAAAAAAAGAATGATCTAACTCAATAAACAAAGGAGATAGGAAGAGTTCTTTAATTTTCCCCGAATCCATATTTTCATCGTTAGGGGTTGATTAGTGCAAAATCCTGAAACAGGTTTCTAGGTGTTTGCATTGAAAATCTTTGCAAGCAAATACCAAGTCGATATTTCATCGGGTGTAAGAGATATTGATTAATTCATGAAAACATAGTTTCCCCTACTTCACCCCTTAGGACTAAAATTCCGAAAAATTCTTACTGCCTCATTTTATTCTAAAACGGAACCACAGCAAAAAAATCTAAAATATTTAACCCCCTTTTTACAGTTTTCTTTTTTTTATCCCTTTAAAGGTGAAATTTTAAAAAACCCTAATACCACTTTTTACGGATTTTAAAAATACATCTACAGGCAAAAAAAGAATGATCTAGCTCAATAAACAAAGGAGATAGGAAGGGTTCTTTAATTTTCCCAGAATCCATATTTTCATCGTTAGGGGTTGATTAGTGCAAAATCCTGAATTAGATTTCTAGGTATTTGCATTGAAAATCTTTGCAAGCAAATACCAAGTCGATATTTCATCGGGTGTAAGAGATATTGATTAATTCACGAAAACATAGTTTCCCCTACTTCACCCCTTAGGACTAAAATTCCGAAAAATTCTTACTGCCGCATTTTATTCTAAATGGAACCACAGCAAAAAAATCAAAAATATTTAACCCCCTTTTTACAGTTTTCTTTTTTTTATCCCTTTAAAGGTGAAATTTTAAAAAACCCTAATACCACTTTTTACGGATTTTAAAAATACATCTACAGGCAAAAAAAGAATGATCTAGCTCAATAAACAAAGGAGATAGGAAGGGTTTTTTAATTTTCCCCGAATCCATATTTTCATCGTTAGGGGTTGATTAGTGCAAAATCCTGAAATAGGTTTCTAGGTATTTGCATTGAAAATCTTTGCAAGCAAATACCAAGTCGATATTTCATCGAGTGTAAGAGATATTGATTAATTCATGAAAACATAGTTTCCCCTACTTCACCCCTTAGGACTAAAATTCCTAAAAATTCTTACTGCCTCATTTTATTCTAAAATGGAACCACAGCAAAAAAATCAAAAATATTTAACCCCCTTTTTTCAGTTTTATTTTTTTTATCCTTTTAGGGGTGAAATTTAAAAAAAAAACCCATATACCACTTTTTACGTATTTTAAAAATACATCTACAGGCAAAAAAAGAATGATCTAACTCAATAAACAAAGGAGATAGGAAGGGTTCTTTAATTTTCCCCGAATCCATATTTTCATCGTTAGGGGTTGACTACTGCAAAATCCTGAAATAGGTTTCTAGGTGTTTGCATTGAAAATCTTTGCAAGCAAATACCAAGTCGATATTTCATCGGATGTAAGAGATATTGATTAACTCATGAAAACATAATCTCCCCTATTTCACCCCTTAGGAATAAAATTCCGAAAAATTCTTTCTACTTCATTTTATTCTAAAATGGAACCACAGCAAAAAAAATAAAAAATATTTAACCCCCTTTTTTTCAGTTTTCTTTTTTATCCCTTTAGGGGTGAAATTTAAAAAAACCCTTATACCACTTTTTACGTATTTTAAAAATACATCTACAGGCAAAAAAGAATGATCTAACTCAATAAACAAAGGAGATAGGAAGGGTTCTTTAATTTTCCCCGAATCCATATTTTCATCGTTAGGGGTTGATTAGTGCAAAATCCTGAAATAGGTTTCTAGGTATTTGCATTGAAAATCTTTGCAAGCAAATACCAAGTCGATATTTCATCGAGTGTAAGAGATATTGATTAATTCATGAAAACATAGTTTCCCCTACTTCACCCCTTAGGACTAAAATTCCTAAAAATTCTTACTGCCTCATTTTATTCTAAAATGGAACCACAGCAAAAAAATCAAAAATATTTAACCCCCTTTTTTCAGTTTTATTTTTTTTTATCCTTTTAGGGGTGAAATTTAAAAAAAACCCATATACCACTTTTTACGTATTTTAAAAATACATCTATAGGCAAAAAAAGAATGATCTAACTCAATAAACAAAGGAGATAGGAAGGGTTCTTTAATTTTCCCCGAATCCATATTTTCATCGTTAGGGGTTGACTACTGCAAAATCCTGAAATAGGTTTCTAGGTGTTTGCATTGAAAATATTTGCAAGCAAATACCAAGTCGATATTTCATCGGATGTAAGAGATATTGATTAACTCATGAAAACATAATCTCCCCTATTTCACCCCTTAGGAATAAAATTCCGAAAAATTCTTTCTACTTCATTTTATTCTAAAATGGAACCACAGCAAAAAAAAATAAAAAATATTTAACCCCCTTTTTTTCAGTTTTCTTTTTATCCCTTTAGGGGTGAAATTTAAAAAAACCCTTATACCACTTTTTACGTATTTTAAAAATACATCTACAGGCAAAAAAGAATGATCTAACTCAATAAACAAAGGAGATAGGAAGGGTTCTTTAATTTTCCCAGAATCCATATTTTCATCGTTAGGGGTTGATTAGTGCAAAATCCTGAATTAGATTTCTAGGTATTTGCATTGAAAATCTTTGCAAGCAAATACCAAGTCGATATTTCATCGGGTGTAAGAGATATTGATTAATTCACGAAAACATAGTTTCCCCTACTTCACCCCTTAGGACTAAAATTCCGAAAAATTCTTACTGCCGCATTTTATTCTAAATGGAACCACAGCAAAAAAATCAAAAATATTTAACCCCCTTTTTTCAGTTTTCTTTTTTTTATCCCTTTAGGGGTGAAATTTTAAAAAACTTTTATACCACTTTTTACGTACTCTAAAATACATCTAGAGGCAAAAAAAGAATGATCTAACTCAATAAACAAAGGAGATAGGAAGAGTTCTTTAATTTTCCCCGAATCCATATTTTCATCGTTAGGGGTTGATTAGTGCAAAATCCTGAAACAGGTTTCTAGGTGTTTGCATTGAAAATCTTTGCAAGCAAATACCAAGTCGATATTTCATCGGGTGTAAGAGATATTGATTAATTCATGAAAACATAGTTTCCCCTACTTCACCCCTTAGGACTAAAATTCCGAAAAATTCTTACTGCCTCATTTTATTCTAAAACGGAACCACAGCAAAAAAATCTAAAATATTTAACCCCCTTTTTATCAGTTTTATTTTTTTTATCCCTTTAGGGGTAAAATTTAAGAAAACCCTTATACCACTTTTTACGTATTTTAAAAATACATCTACAGGCAAAAAAAGAATGATCTAACTCAATAAACAAAGGAGATAGGAAGGGTTCTTTAATTTTCCCCGCATCCATATTTTCATCGTTAGGGGTTGATTAGTGCAAAATCCTGAAGTAGGTTTCTAGGTATTTGCATTGAAAATCTTTTCAAGCAAATACCAAGTCGATATTTCATCGGGTGTAAGAGATATTGATTAATTCATGAAAACATAGTTTCCCCTATTTCACCCCTTTATGGGACGAATTTCAAAAAATCCCTCCTTAGCACTACCTTACGTATAAAATTAAACCTTCCACCCAATTTTCAAGTTTCTGGTGCCGGTGGTTACTGCTCTGCGTTAATTAGTTGGGGATGTAACTTTCGTTTCATAAAAATTTGCAGGTGTATAAGGGCATAAGATGCCATCTATACAACTTGCACCGTAACATGTTCTTACTAGAATCGTCATCAAAGCAGGTAAAATCATATTACGCAATGATCCGCTTCAATACTAAACGAGAATAACCTACTGCCGAAACCTGGGATGTATGCAGCCCAACATACGTAAAGATTCGATTATTGTTCTATTTTAGCAGTATGATAGACATGCTGCGGCTTCTAGAAGCAGATAGCTTCACTAAAACTCACAGAAAACTTCACTAAAAGTAAAATCATATATGTTTAGTTCCAAAACCCGCCGGTTGTCGATATAGACGTTACGTGAACGAAAAAATTGACTACGTCTTATCAGCTAATTAAGGTCGCCTAAAAAGCCATTAAGTTGTCAATACAGTCAATACATATAATTGGAGTAGTCGAAGTAGACGTAATACAAACATATATATATATATATATATATATATATATATATATATAATCGATAACCTCGTTTTACCTTGCGGTGTAGAGGCTATATATTAAAATTAAAATATACGGTACCCCCCTCCTAAGAAAAGCGCCCTTTGGTGCTTTCCGAGAATACTTCGACACTCAGCATCACTCCGCTTCGATAGTAGAATGAAATGTTATGAACCAGTTATTTATAAAAAAAAACAAAAAAAATGTTTGTCTTCGACCATACCTCAAAAGTTGATGTTGCTTTCATATCCGGAGGACCTATGGTATGAAAACGATTCAAGACTTCAGGAAGCTTCCCAGCGACCGGAATCGTGTACACATACGAACATACGTACACCGCACAGCACCCCCCCAATACGAGGGAAGGATGTAGTGGGCTTGGGTCTTCACCAAAAGATCCGCACAGCAGAGACGGAGATTTGGTATCGTCGGTTCATTAGTCGGTTGACACGAATTTTAAAGATGTTTGACTCAGAGTGGTTTTCGATATGAGGGAATTTCAATACTTCGTACACTTCGTGTCTAAGTAATAGTGTAAATAAAGAATTGTAGTGATACATCGAGTTTTATTACATTTGGATTACAAACAATAAGTATTAGAAGTTAAGGTACACAACCTTTTATTTTTTAATTATAATAAACGATTTCAGTTGAATAACTAAAAATAGTATATTATACATCAAGGTAGCGAAGCGCAGTATTATAACCTCAGCGCATATTAGATACTGAGCGCGCAGCGCGAAGTATCTAAAGCGCGAAGGTTATAAGACGATTCGCTACCGTGGTGTATATACTATTTTTTGCACTACCAAACGGCTTAATACTTAAATTCCCAAAAAATTTCGAAAATATTTTAACTGTCAACCTGACAATACAGCTCTTTAAAACATCAAAATTGAAATAGTCATATTTGGTAACTTAGCAATTTATTAGTTACCACGGTGAAAATTGTTTATTTTACTTTCTCTCCCTTGGTGGAGAAAATCAACTTCACGACCTAAAAATAGGCCAATAACTATGCGTTCTGAGACTAGTAGTGCAAAAAATATTTTTAATGCAAATAGTAAATTTTTTATTTTTTATAAAACTCAGTATATCGCTATAATTTTTAATTTATAATATTTTAGTTTAATAGCATTATCGCATAAAGTTATCAGAAGGGCCATTTTACTTACAGTCATTTATGTCCGTCTTAAGCTAACTCTGCCAACTGGATCCCCTCTGATCTGTAATTTGGTGAAAATACATTTAATACTAAGCAAGCGTAGACTGCAAACATTGAGATTCCTACTAAAAAAATATTCATTACACCTATCGCAAATTAAATCCGGGGACACACTGTATATTTGGCAGCCTGATCTATTCCAGGTATTCTTATCACCTTCTGCTCGGGATCTGATCTTGCAGCTCTTTTGCCTAGGGATGCCTAAGCCGATGAGGATTAAAGGCCGTATTTTTAGTTTTCGTGTTATTGCGGGATAATTAGCCATAAAACGTAACGCTGGTTAGACGTCTTCGCAAGTTTGGTTTGATAGGATGTAGGTGGGATCAAATAGGTTATGTATAGAATTAACGTTAGGATATGATTCTCTTCGTGTACTAGAGGTGGGAAGGAGAACATGGTCGCATAAGGGAGTGACTATTCGATACCCATCTATATTTTACTGACAAATCCCGAAGCTTCGGCTAACCTAGAATTGTCTAGTCAATCCCCAGATTGATTGGTTATATGTTCAAGTCAACGCCCGAAGCACTTCGCGCATTTCCCAGGTAATCCTAGGTGAGCCGAAGCTTCGGGTTGCGTAACATATACATATAGCACACCTTAACTGTAATATTTCAACCTAAATAATAATCAACCTTGTATTACTTATATATTTATCTTTTATTAGTATAGTTTGTTTTATAACAGTAAGGTCACATTTTAATGTCTTAGACTTATGCAAGAGTTCCATTTATTTTACATACGCAAGCAGGTGTGGATCTGAACTGCAGATAAACAATTAAATAGGTAGTTATAACACCTATAATTGTTGAAACTGCAGTGTAGTCTATACTTAAAAATCCAGCTGCAGAAAATTTGGGTTTTCTAAAAACTAATTGGTCGATTAAAAGTTGCAGTTCCTCTTTGTAACTCTGCAGTAGATTATTCGTACTATCCACATGCATTTCTACTAATATGTTGCTAGCTAAAATCCCGGTCTTATGTGTTTGCTTTTTCACAGCTGAACATCTTGCAAACAGCATTATCACTAAACTCTGAAATTAAAAAGAATTTCGATTAAAATGCTTTTTATTAACAGAAAATTTTGATAGGGAGTAGCTACGAACTAGCAAGATCGACTTACGCAATAAAATCCCAAATGAAGAACTTCAGAACTCCAAGACAACAAACTACTTTCTTGGGATGAACTGTTGTACGCGGTCTAGGACATTTGGGCGCGGCCGTTTGGGCGCGGCCGTCTGGGCGCGGCCGTTTGGGCGCGGGGACACTTGGGCGCGAGACACTTGGGCGCGAGACACTTGGGCGCGAGAATATATTAAATCATTATTTATCCTGAGAAGTTAATGTAATTAATCAAACAATATTAAAAGAATAATCCAATTATTTATTGAAACCGTTATGAGATTAATTTTAAATAAGGTGGTAGTCATATATCTAATACTTACTATATTGCTAGCGGCTATGAGTGGGAAACTTGCCAAGGAAGTGAGACAGACAACCAACTCTTCAATGTATAATGATGAGCTGTGTGCAAGCGCGGCGGCGTCGTTCGGCCAATGGGGAAGTGGGCAAGTTTAAAATTCGCTTCTAGAGGCGGAGTTCGAATTCTCACGCATGCGCACGAGACGCGTTATACTCTAAGTGAGACTATGTCGGCGCCGTAATGTTTTCTGAAGTTTCCAGGCCCTACCAGCAATATATGTGTATTATATATATGGTGGTAGTATGTACCTATATGATGTTCACGATCTTTTCTCAACAGAGCAGGCTATGTTAGGGTGCAATTTTTGTTGGTACCGTTTAGTAATAAATAGCTATGACAGAAATATGTTATGTCATATTCAATTTCAGGTTATGATTTTGAAAGAGCTTCACTGTTGCCATTTAATTGCTCTTCTATATAATCAAATCCCGGCAAATCGTTGATGTTTCTTTTCAAATTCTTTATTACGTTTTCAGAATTTACTAGGATCACTTAATGTTTTTCCAATTCTGAAAATAGTTCTGGAAATAAACTAAAATTATTTTTTTTATAAAAGTTTACTGAGGTTTACAAACACTGTGCTGTTCATTTAGTATTTTCTAATCTATTTTAAAGTTTTAAAATACATTTATTAGTAAAGACATGTTGTAACAACGATTTGTTTATATAAAATTTGAATATGCTTCACAGTACAAATTTGTTCTAACGTTTAAAATGAAAAATTATTATAATTATACGTTTCTGTATTTAATTTTCGGTAAAATCTGATTTATTAAGCTTCTTCTTCTTCTTCCTCTTAATTTAGGCTGAGAGCCTGTTATTTCCACACATTGAATGCTCACTTTTAATTTTGGCTGGGTTACTTTTCAAATCTGTTTCATGTAACCATTGACGAATCGAAGACCCATTCTGGTAGATCCACGTTTCGTCAAGGTACACGAAGACCACGTTTTCACTAGAATTTTGAAACTGCAAATATCTTTGTAGAAATTTAATTTTGGGTGCAACGACATGTTTCGATTCACATAAAAGTTTGCGTCCATCGACTTTTTTATGTTTGTAACCCATTGATTTGATAATTTTGAATAAAGTAGTTCTTCCCCCTGTAAATTCCAAATTTGCTTTCGCTTCCGCTAATAATGTATCTAAAGTAAAATGTTCATTTTTCGAAGTATAATGCCAAATCAGTCGCTGCAAATCTTCTCTAAAAATATAATTTGTGAATTTGTCAGTTTTTGATCGTTTTCCAGAAATAGAAGTTTTCAAATTGTCAGGCCCTCCTTTCAAAATTGCTCTTACCATCCAATCCGAAACCTAAATAAGTCGCGATTAACAAAAAATGCAAAATCACATATTAAATATTTACCCCAAAAATATCAGTGATTCTGTTTATAATTTGCTTTTTCTCCAAGTTTGTGTCCTTCTCGTAGCTATCATAAGTCTTCTTTATAGCTGCTTTTATGGTTGCGTGTATGATTTTTGGCATTTTGAATAATATTGCAAAACAACGTAATTGCAACAACGGCAAAATATTTGACTTGAAATAATTTGAAGTTTACGTCTTGTCAAGTTTGACTTTTATCAAAAAGACCTGCGAGCAACCTAATAAAAACATATCATAGCCTGCTCTGTTGAGAAAAGATCGTGAACGTCATATATATTAGATAAATTTTGAAATAAATCCGAATAAAAATAAAGAAGGTAGAATATTAGATTAGTTTTGAAATAATTCTGAATACATAATAAAGGCAGTACCTATGTTAGATATGAAATAATAATTCTGAATTGAAATAAAGATGGAAATAGATTATATATAGGTGTTGAAAATAATTTTAAATAAAAATTCATTTATTCTGCTGGTAAATGAATAATGCTGTGCTATATTTAATCGATTGATGGTTCTTATGTTTAATATGTTTCTAATATGTGTTCGGTTTTGACCGAAACTAGTCGACTTCGAGTTTTGTTTATAATGATAATACTTAACAATAAACCTTAAATTTTAAAGTAATCAATTATTTTCGTTATGTTATGAACCGACTAACTGAAGATAAAAGCAGAAATAAGAATAATAATAAATAATCATATAAAAAGATTAATTTTAATAATAAAAATTTATTTTTGACATTTTTACCATTATAATACATATTATTCTTAAAGTAAATATATACAATTTTTTAAAATATAAACAAGAAGCATCCACGCATTTATTTCATAATTGTACGAAATGCCTCTTAAAAATTCTAGAATGTCGCTATTGTTTACGCCGTCTACATGATTATATTGATTATTATAATCTTTAACCAAATGTTTTATTTTCTATCAGCCTGGATACATTTTTGTTTTTTTTTCAGTGGGCTCATCTCCCGCAAGTAACTGTTCATAAGCAACATCTCTCCTTCGTTGAATAGTTTTCAGGCTGTCGACGAATCTCCAAATGGTTAGATGGTTCATCAATAGCTCTGTTTGTACCCAATCTCTATTCATATATTCTTTGTTACTTATTATTTTAATGTAATAAATCTCCGCAAAAGATTTGCTAGTATTTACCGGAAAGTTAAAATTTTTAACTTGCTTTAATAATATTCTAATTTTTGACAATTAATATTTCTATACATACTAAATTTTTGCCGCCCGCCACCTCCTTGAACGTGCTTTAGGTAATTTTCGTTATTTAAAATAAATTTTCAGACCTATGAATAGTAAAGCTAGCTAATACTAATATACATTAATTAATTTCCTCGCGCCCAAATGTCTCGCGCCCAAGTGGCTCTGCGCCCAAGTGTCTTCGCGCCCAAACGGCCGCGCCCGAACGGCCGCGCCCAAACGGCCGCGCCCAAATGTCCGGCTCCGGTTGTACGTCCCTCCTTCTAAATTATTGTACATTGAAAATAAAACCATTGCACTTATAGCAGAAATCATTAGAAACATTTGCCACCCATGTATATCGTTACAAATTTCAATTAGTTTACATATTCGTCCATGAATGCGACGTAGCAGCCTTATATCATCTACTTTTAATTCCAATGACGTTGACGTTGTGGCATGTAAGTAATTTTCGTTTACAACAGCTGTACTTCCCAATTTTTCATTGAGAGAAATAAGGCATGCGAATAAAATTTCGACTTTAGAAATTATTTTTAGAAAATCCAACAACATGAAATACTGAATAACATAAATGCTTGAGTAGCGTAAGTGTAAAAGGGAAGTAAAATGACTTAGAGCATACACAGGTCCCAAAGTAGCTTGCACAGCAAATATAGGAATAAATACCAGTAATTGTAACAGAAATTTTAACCGCAAACGTTGCCACATTAAATTGGCTGAAAAAACCTGCTCGTATTTTCCAAAGCATTCGCATTCAGTAAAAAAGAGTTTAGTTTGTTCTCCAAAGTTTAAGTTTTGAAATAAAACTGAATAAATGCCATAACAATGTATTAACAATTTATATACCAGATCAGCAATCGTTAAAGGCATTGATCGTTCTAGAGTGTTTTCTAGTATTTTGTAAGTTGTCCAAAAATAATATAGCAGGAAAATAATTGTCAGTGTATAGGGAAATAATTTATCACTGATAGTCAGCTGAACTATAACATTATTTTGATGATATTTGTACGGCCATAAGAATACAGCTCGTGAAAAGTAATATAATGGCTTTACTGCTTCATGTATGGTTGCCGAAGAACAATTTTGAACCTGTAAAGAATATAAATCATAGAAAAACTTATTTCACAATTTATATATTATACAGGGTGTATGCAATCGGTCGTACAAAAAATGCACTACGATATTCTATACCTAAAACTAAAGCGAAAACCTAAAATAATTTTTTTATCTGTTGTAATTTTCTGGTAAAAGCCCTTTAAAGTGAAACTAATACTTGCTCTAAATATATTCTTAACAAAAGCATACCAAAGCAGAAAAAACACTTACGCCCGTATTCATAGTCGTTCGCCAGCGGATCGCCGGCGACTCGCCAGAGTTTCGTTATGAATAGTATGTTGGCGGCACTGTACGTCTATGTCAAATTCGAGGTTAGCAGGTTAGATTTTGTGTCAGTTTCTGTCAAAACTGACTGAAAACCTAACCTGATCACCTCGAATTTGACATAGACGTACAGTGCCGCCAACATACTATTCATAACGAAACTCCGGCGAGTCGCCGGCGATCCGCTGGCGAACGACTATGAATACGGGTGTTAGCTGAGCAGTATTAATCAAATTAAAGTACGAATCGTTTTATACCATTTTACCAGATGATTCTTTTTATATATTTCTCTTTGGATTTTTAGTAGAAAAACGCGTGGCAACAACTGTAAAGGACATTATTATTTTATCTAGCATGCCAGTGTGTATGAACGTTGTCAATTTTATGATTTTTATCGGTTTCAGGACATTACACCTTTGTTTACATATACAAAAGTAGGCTGGTAACTAACTTATAACTGTATCTGTACGGTAATAGTCCTTTGCCGTACGGGGCAATCATTACCATACTGAAACGGATTAACTATTAAACAAACCATGGATGTTATGAATCATAACATTCCTAGATATGTAATAGCTATTAAATCTCTTATATTTTGAAAAATCCTCCGTAAACTGCAAAATGCTTTTGAGGTTTTCATTTTATTTTTAGGCGTAGAATATCCTAGAGCGCTTTTTGTACAACCGATTAGATACACCCTGTATACACAATATGTTCCCGGATTGAGTCGACAAGAAGGAAAACGTTCTTATTTTTAATTTTTCTTAGAAAGGTAATTTTTTATGAAAAGTTTTGCTCATTATAAAGATCACAGTGATATAGAGATATTTGATATTTGATATGCGGAGTGTTTAGAATTTCTAAAAATATGAAAATTGCTAAAGAGAGAAGTACAGTCATGTTCAAAAATGTGTTGTACAGTGACAGTTGTAAGTTTATTTGTGGTAGTGTTACTACTCAATATTTGTATATAAAACACTTTCTTAGAGAACACGGCATTTTTTGTATACTAGGCTATTCGCTTTTGAAGTTCACCATTGAGATTTCTAAACTGGCGCGATATCTGAATCTGCTTAAACTGGGGAATAGTTGCAGATTTTGATGCTAAATAAAATTCAAAACTTAAATTAGTCCTAGTTATCTTAGTTTTCGAGTCATACTCAAATAAGAAAAATATTCTATTTTTGTATTTTCGTTATAAGTTCATGATTGTTAGTTGGAACAAAACAATCTTAACATTATTAACACTTTTTAAAGAAGAATGTGTAGCTTTATTATTGGAAAATATGTAGGGTTAAGTAAATCAGCAGAGTCGAGCAGAATTTCGAGAATAACATGATGCCATGTATAACTTTGTCCTTCTTGAAATGTCCTGTAAAAAATAAAATACCTTTTTTATGTTCGATAGAAATGGGCACTTTTGTGTACAATTTCAAAAAATTAACAGCACTTTCATATATTCTTAATTTTATAAATGTTTACAAGGTTGTATAAGTAAAAATTATGGTGTGATATACGCACACAACTTCCTTTTACAGTGATCTTATGATTAGCCAAAAATTTTATCTTAAATTTTTAAACATTTGTCAAAAATTTCAAATTCTACAAAAAAAAGGTACAAAATAGAGCGTTAGTTGAAGAGACAAATTTTCTCTAGAATTGTAAGCTGAATTCAAAAATGTAATAATATACCGGGTGTTATATTTAAAATGGGAGTTAATAAAAAAAAATAGAAAAAAACAAAAGAATCCCATTTTAGAAGTATTCAACTGGAAAATCACCTATCTCACATTATAACACATTAAAAATGTAGTTTGAAAAAAATCGTTGGAGCCGTTTTTGAAAAAATCGAAAAAACTGAAAAATTACAAGAGTAAACATCTACTTCCGGTTATGCGATTTTCTTCTTTCACTCACACACGCACACACACACGCACACACACACACACACACACACACACACACACACACACACACACACACAGACCAATGAACAAAAATATGTTTTTTGGGTTCAGGGGACTCTAAAACGTAAAGATCAGTTGAGAACTCAATTTAGAATTTTTGGAGTGAATCCAATACTTCCTTTATTGTAAAAGGAAGTAAGAGTATGGTCTTCCTTTTAGGTGCAAAGTAGATGACTAAGATAAAGAGTGGGTTTTTTATATTTAGTGTATGGCATGCTTTATGCTGCTAGCTTGTTGTGTAAAGGATTTGCGGTATATGGTATTTGCCGTGCCAATAATTTGGCGAAACTCAAAAGACATTTCAACGGAGCGTTAGTCTTGTTTAACGAATGCATCAGGAATGACCTCTAAGTCTAAACACACCATAAAATATCCGAATTTACCGTCAGCAGTGAGACCTGTTCCACAAAGTTAAGAGCTAAGAGCTAATACCGAAACCGCCAGAAAACGTTACTGTTGACAATATGACTATTATACTGATAAAGTTGTATGTTGTATGTTATAGTGATACTGATTCTCTAATAGAAACCCTTAGACATCAACACAATACAATGAAATGGAACTTGTTCGTAAATTCCTCAAAAGTTGTCCTAAAGAAAAACAAAGACAGAAAAACCAGTATGTGCAAAAACAATTGTCAACACTAGCCACAATCATTTCAGAAAATAAAAATATGATAAATAAGCCAACCAACTAGGAGTAATGAAAAATTTCTTCAATGCGATAGATCGCAATAGCGCAGGGTTTTAGTAATTAAAAAAAGTTCGAGACTTATATCAAAGAATGGATATTTGTAACACCTCAAATAAGAAAGTTAGTAAATGATAAATAATTTGAAGGACAGCTGAATGATATTGAAAATCGGTTAAAAATATTACCAAGAATTTTTTAGGAAAGGTAGGGAAGTGTCGTGAAATAGTCAGTGATGTTTTGGAAGCATACAAAATTGTGGTAAGTAATATGTCCCTAAAATACAATTCTTACACTCCCACCTAGACCTTTTTTTCGATAATCTTGGATCTTTCAGTGACGAACATAGGAAACGCTTCCATTATGATATTTTCCATATGGAAAAGGACGTCTGCGTAAGTGTAGCTCAAGTATGGTGGTTGACTATCGTTCGATTAACAAGAAAGTTACTCCACATGGGAAATACAGCAGAAAATCAGCAACAACTTCTTTTTAGGTAATGTACAAGGCCTATGTACTCGTATACATATAAAAATATACTTTTTTTAAATGAAAATACATCTGTGTCACTTAACAACTTTACATTGAATTACATTTGTTAAAAGTAAAATTTTGGAATCTAGATTACGTTGGAAATGGTATTTTGGGTTGCATAACTTTGTTCGCGGCATTAAAAATGGAGTATAGTTTATAATATATTTATGTACTGTGATTCTGAACATTAAGTTGTATTTTTTGGGATATTGGATAATGTAGAAGTTACTCGCTGCTCTTTCTCTGATCTAGTTTTCAGCAAACACAACAAATAGAATTTTGCACATTGCAATAACTATTTTATTTATTTTTTATTTATTTATTTTATTTAATTTGCACTCGGCCAACAGCCGTTAGGCCAATTATAGGCGTCGCTGTGCAGTTATGAGGACTTCCAACCCCACTAACGACTGTCATGATGTTGTATGACCGCCGGGACCAACTTTTTTCCGTGATAGCCGTACCACGAGGCGCCGACAGATGCAGCCGTGGAACTCCCATCCAAGTTCTGACCAGAGACAGCGTTGCTTAACTCTGCTGATCGAACGTGGACGCTTGTTCAAGCTACACCACTCGGGACCTAACTATACAACATTTTTTTTATATTTGCCCAATAATATACAGGGTATCCAACCATCATATGTCATAAACGTTAGGGCGTAGTCTATGACAAAATTCTATAAACTTTGATGCTATTTCTAGAAATATCTCATATCTAAAATTTGTTTCAATTTTGAAATACCAAACATTTTTAAATATATCGATTCGAAATGAAATATTATTAAAAATGTGAGATTATAATATTCGAACTACTAGAATATCTAAGAGCAAAAGAGTTGATTTTTTTACAAAAATGTATAATAAGCGGGCTATAGTAGTATATTACGTAACAAAATCCGTAAGCAGCATATTACGCGCGAGTTGAAATAGTGTTTAATTGCTACAACTATACTCATTTCATTAAATAAAAAGAACTGTTTTATTAATAATCAAATCAGTACTCTCATAGCATCTTAGAGACAATGCGGCTGTAGTCACAACCGTTCCTCTTTTCACCATTTAATACAAATAAAAGCTGTAAAAATTGTCAGGACATTTTTAAATTCTACAAATGTGCGACTCCTTGGAGTATTTTTGGTTTAAAGATTCTGACCCTGCTTGTATATAGGTTTTTCGGTCATATTTCTACATATATTAGTTCATCAAGCTGTGTGCAGGCAGCTGGCGGTTCGCAATTCTAAGCAGCTGTAACGGCCACTTTAATTTTCTGTAAGGTACGTACCCGTTTTGGTGGCATCGCTCATAATTACTTTTTTTGGCTTATTTGGAATTTTAAGATTTGGCACGTAGCCTTTTTCTAGAAATTTTGTCGAACCGAGCTGTCGGCGGGGTTTCCTCGCTTAGTGATTGGTTACCTGTGCTAAGACGATGCGGCTAACAGGTTCCCCCTCCTGGCTTGTTTTTCGGGGAGTTCTTTACTGACCGTGCTAGAGTAAAGTGGTGCTTGTTGGGGGTGTGTTGTGCGTGTCCTTTTGTTGATTTTGATGACCGCCGTTCTGCAAATTTCCGAAGGCCTGAAGGGCAATTGTAACGCCACATTGGGATCCAGTTTTCAGATTGAGCATATCTGCAGGTCTCGACAGTTTTTGTTTGTTTCCTACGAGGGTTCCGCACCAGTTCCTGCAAATTAGGGGGATCAGTGGATATCGCATAACACCCATGCATCAGGTCGCGGCTCGACTGCTTGTGCAACGGGCGCCCGACATTAATCGACGCAGCCAGGCGAAGCCGACCAACCAAGATAGTGTGCGCAGTTTATAATTAATAATTTATGTAAATATCAGCTGCCAGCGTGGGCTGTTTATAATTAATAATTCATGTAAATGCCAGCCGCCAGCGTTGGCTGTTTTTAACCAATGATTCATGTATCTGTTTGTTAAACACCAGCCGCCAACGTGGGCTGCTTCTAACCGAACATTCATGCGCCTAAAGACCAGCCACCCGCTTGGGCTGTGATTAAATAATAATAAATGCTCTTTTAGTTAAATGACAGCCACCCGCGTTGGGGCTGTGTAAAAATTGTTACAATTCCGCAAAAGCTTAGAGGTAATGCAACCCCCCAGCTGGGCTTTTTTAGTTATAGTGCCTATTCTTTGTGTACGCTGACGACGTTGGCACTTTTGTACCAATTTCTTACTGTGTTAGACCAATAGATCGGTTTACTGTACGTAATGCCTTATGAATTTCCATCAGGCTTGTGCATGCTTATTTTCAGATTGAATTATACACTGTGTCAGATTCATGTAAGGTGGAGCCTGAGAGAAATTCTTAAGCGTCGCAGGTAAGTCAGGGCGCTTGTCGCCGCATTGTTGGGAGTCGTTAGGCTGTGCACAAATATTCTACTCCTGTTTGTTCTTCGGGGTTCTGCCAAGCGTGAGATCCACGTCTGAATCCCTTGGCGCCCATTTATTTTGCAACACCCTATACATATCGTCACGCTTGCCCTATGGTGTACCGTTTCCAGGACCACGCCCATCTCCTTGAGCGTATCAACCCGTGGTTATTAGACTGTTTTGATATTTCCAGGACAAGTGTTGGCATTTCCCGGACATGATAAAGCAAGTGGCCGTAACCGTGAGTGTCTTTAAAACCATTTGATACCCTAACAAAATGTACATAATTATATTAACAAAAACCAAAAGCCATTGTTTCTACCAACGTAACAAGTCATTAACTTTATAATCGTGCGATTGATCCATTTTACGCACTACTGTGAGTAAGTACACACACTGTTTGTGAGTTGTACAATTTTTAACATTTACAATATACATTGGTCTGCGTCGTCGCTTTTAATACTAGGATTTACCGAGCAATAAAGAATTTCATCGTCCCTCGCGTGCGACAGCACTGGAAACAAAACGCCCAGCATCGCCCAGCAATTACTGTACCCTTTTAAACTGCATAGAGGCAAGGTTCCGAATGCCCTCTTGGTAACTGTCCGGGTCACCCAGCGGAACTTTGATAATACTTGTTTATTCGTTGAAACCCCGGCCTCAGCCGAGACCGCTTACCAGCATACGGCCAACCCCTGCACTATAAATCCGTCCTTAATCCAGTCAGCCAAGCGCCTAGTAACCGGGCATCGAAATGCCATGTACCGAGGCACCCGAGACTAACTACCCATAGTACTCGTGTAAACGAATAACTAGTCGAGCGTAATCTCTCTACCTCACATTTATATTCTTCGGCTCAAGATTTCTGCAGTACCGTGCACACCTCCTTTTGACTTCCTCGCCCACTGCTGCGCAGCAATAAGCGGATGTAACGCAAGTGGTGGCCTACGGGAGTTCTAAGGGGTAAGCATGCGGTCTCATCTGGGCAAGCTCATCTCGGATACTAGCACGGTGTACCCAGGCTGATATCTCTGACGACGGTGGTGGGCGTCTCGGAGCGTGGACCAGGTTCGCTCCTAACCCGGCCCATCAACCGACTTTTCGACTCGTCTCGGATACTAGCACATCCGGCTACCTGCGACCAACACTTCAAATGACGACTTTGATACCTCATGCACCTCGGATGCTAGGGCAGGATTACTCCCGGCCCGACACCCCAAACGGCGGCCCGAAATTGGCCCCTTAGATCCGATCTTTTCTGCTCAACAAGCCGAAACAGCTCCACCACGAGAAGGCAAGAGTACGGTCTTGAGAGCACTGGGCTGTGTAAGCGCCCGTCCGTGCTCTCCTGGGTTGTCTTTGTGCATTTGCGCCTGGCATACGGGGTTTTCCTTCATTAAGCGTACTCGTATTAATCAGAAGGGTAACTGTCGAGAGGGGACTCTCTACCGCGAATGTTTGCTTCCATGCATTTCTGCAGTTGCAACATTTCTGTCTGATGCATCTTCACCCACGGTTGCGCAGCAATACGCCTACGAAATACGCACGCTCCCGAAGTTGTAGGACAGAGTAGCCTCGCGTTTTACAGACAGTTTTACTGTGAAAACTCTGCGCGGTCTGGTCGGGGTAGCTTGTCTCGGATACCAGTTATCGGTGAGCCTTTGCGACACCTCCAACGATGGTCGTGACGCGTCTCGGAACGTGGACCAGGATCGTTCCTGGCCCTGCTTCTTAATCGACTGTCTGACTCGTCTCGCATATTAGTAGAGATTAGAGGGATGACACCTTTAGCGACAGATCGATATCTCTCCTTCGCCTTGGATACTAGATCAGGATTGCTCCTGGTCCGACACCTCGTAACGGAGGCCACATGTTTGTCCCTCCGATCCTGGAATAGCTCCGTCACGGGAAGGCAAGGGTAGTGTCTTGAGAACACTGGGCTATGTAATCGCCCATCTATGCTCCCCTGGGGTGCCCTTATGCCTTTGTACATACTGGGTTCTCCTCGGTATGTGAGTAGGGGTCACACTCCTTGGAACCACCATTTACAATAGTGGTCGTGAAGAAAATACTACTACGCGACACAAGCGGCCGTAACTAAAATTCGTAAGAGGGTGGGCTAGCGAGAAAATGCTCCCCTCTTAGGAAGCCGGCCAGGGTTCGTTCGCAGGGGATACTACAAGAATTAGTCGTTAGCCCTTAATAAGGAAACTTTTCCACCATTTCGATGGTCAAGGCTAGCCACCTACTCGACTTATGAGTAGAAAGAGCTCATAGAACTAATTTGTGCTTAAAAATAGGCCACTGGCCTATAAGAGGAAGATACTATAATTATGTATACTTTTACAGTTTCTGTTTGTAGGAAGCGGTGAAGAGAGGAACATGTGTGACTGCAGTCGCCTTGGTTCTGTGACAATACTGGTTTGACAATTAATAAAACATTTCTTTTTTATTTAACGCAATGGGTGTGATAGTAGAAAAGGTACTCAAGCTAGAAAGCCATTACGCACTAGTGGAATTACGCACTCGCCGCTAAGCGGCTTGTGCACAACTTTTTCAGCTCGCTCGTAATATGCTTCTTACAAACCTTGTTACGTTTGTTATTATGGCCGTTGGGCTGTAAAGTAACACATTACACCCTCAAAGATAGGGTATAAAGTGTCTTAAATATGGTGTGCATTTGGAGGTGGGGCAGGTAGGAGAGCGTAATACAAGTCGAACGCGACCCAGTGCCTCTAATGTGGTTCTCTACACTGAAAGGTGAAAGATAACTACGTGTGCATGTACAAAGTAGGAACGACCGAAAAATATTATTAAACAAAATCATTAATTCTATTATACACAACAGCTACTTACCGGAACAGACAATAAAGTTCGAGGCCTACTTGGAGAAGTAAATTCTTTTTCATTCGATTTTATAGCATACATTATATGTATGAAGAGGGTACAGTAAAATTAACTATATTGTACTACTCTTTTCACTATTGTGTCAATATTATTGTTTCTAGTAACATGAATAAAGCCAGATATTTACAAATATCGATTTTGTGATATGCGTTTTCTTGGGCATCACTCGCTGCGTTAACCAATTAGTACCATCTTCAAAGCGAAGGGTATATATAATGCTGAAAAGAGATAATAGATATAGGTAGTTAATTTATTTTTAAAAAGTCATTAAAAAGTCTTTCGCGTACATATTTTTTTCAAAGGCATACATCGGTATATCGTCATTTGATAACATGCATATCCTACCTTTAAGAACGTAGTATATCCGTAAATTTGTTTTAACATAATTATTTGTCAATAACACGAACAACAATACTTTCGATGCAAAGTTAAATTTCATAAATCGTGTCATAAGAATATAATGGATTTATTTATCTTAATTTCTTTATTACAATTATAAAGCCTTGTTAATTCTGTTGTACTTAACGTACCTGTAGTACATTTAGTAATATATTTTTGCTAATGACCTACTAAACTATGGCATTAAATAAATTTGTAGCAGCAGTGTCATTAATAATAATTAATATTGTAATAAAATCCTCGCTTAAATTGGGTTTTTAAATAAAATATAAAATTTATAATTAGGACAAGGAATACTACACTTTATAAAATGCAAGTTTCAATTACGGACTTGCCTGTCGAAGTCAAGGCAAAATAAAGGAATATAATAATGTAATTACCAAAGATAAATGGTTTATTGCTCTTTCCTTATTTTATTCATTTGCAATAAATTAGGGCTTAGCTCCGGTGAACATGAAAGAATTTTTAACTCAGGGGGTCGGCTCATAAAATTAAGTAGAAAATTTTGTATGACAAATAATTAGTTGTATGACAATTACTTTCTGATATTAAGGCAAATGTACTGTTTCCAACTGACGGTTAAAGTAAGTAAGTAAGTAAGTAATTTATTTCCCTAATATATACAATACACAGAATCAAGAAATCATAAAAAACAACATATCATACCATGTAATGTATATATCAGAGTCCACTCTTGGACGTTGGGAAAAACGTCAGCTCAGCTCCACTATTCGCTTGTATTTAAAAAAAAAATCCTGTATATTGTAGAAAGGCAAATTCAAAAGCCATTTCTTTAATTTAGAGGTAAAACATTCGAGTCTCCTTAATGGCAGCCGGAAGGTTCTGAAATACTTTTATACCGCTGTACAGCGGCCCATTTTGACTATATGTGTGTTTAAATTTGGGCAATACAATATTCGTTTTATTTCGTGTGTTAAAATGATGAAGATTTTCATGTTTATTTAATATATTTAAATTTCTATAAATATGCTGGCTCAATTTTAATATATATAAATTGGTCATGGTTAAAATTTTATTTTCAATAAATTTTTGTCTACAAGAATCTTGTTTTTTCATGCTACACATTATTCGTATTGCCCTTTTGTGAATTTTAAAAATTATTTCTGCATCTTTAAAATTTCCCCAAAACTCAATTCCGTATGAGGTATGACAAACTGTCAAAGTAAGCGTAGTACACCATTTTCCAGGTTTGCTGATTTGCTTGGTTTTTAATTTGACTTAATAGCGTACATTTAAATTACTAATATGAGGATTCCAAGATAACTTACCATCTATATATATATATACCTATGCCTAGGAGTTTTGTTGAGTTTAGGTTTTTAATTCTCCCATATTAGTTTTTATACTCAGCCTGTTAGCCAATCCTTTTGGGGGCGAAACATAACACTACATGACATCTCGCAATTAAATTTTAACTTATTAACAGAAAACCATTCGTGAATATTATTTATGGCGACCACTGCTTTATCTTCCAGTTCCAATGAATCTTTGCCTTTGATAATTATATTAGTGTCTTCTGCGAATAAGGTAAAATCATAGTTGCTCATGGTAAACGGTAGATCATTTATACATATATAATATGAACAGAATGGGACCCAGTCGGCTGCCTTGTGGTACTCCACCAGTTACTAATTAAGGCGCTGATGTGTAACTATTGATATAGATATTATTATTCTCACTACGTATTACCACCTTTTGATAGCGATTGTTTAGATAAGATTGAAACAAGTTTGCCGCTAAACCACGGATGCCCTAAAATTGCAGTTTGTCAATCAATATATCGTGGTCCAGACCATCAAATGCCTTTGATAGGTCACATAATATGCCAGCTATATATTCATTATTTTCAAGCGAGTGGATTATATTGTTCAAAAAATTAAATGTAGCCATTTGCGTACCTTTGTTTTGAGTAAAACCAAATTGCCAATTACTTAGAATCTTGTTTTTCAGTGTTAAGTGTTTCATAAAATTGTGCCGACTCGCTTGCAGTGGCGTATTTACTATGCGCATTCTAGAGCTACAGTCGACCAGACTGGACGTGAGCAGTCCACACCGAGAAACTTTAATTCTTTGTTTAAATGTTCAAATGTTTGTGTGTTAATTTATGGCAATAAATTACCTACTTTGCTTTCAACGTGTGTATAATTTAGTAAAGAAAATCAATACAGTCCATTAACGTCCAAGGCGAGCTAGCAATCAGGAATTTTCCAAACATAACGGAAAACTGAGAGGCTCCCCAACATTGTTCCTTCGAGCCGCATGGTCCATCGGCCCGGAAAAGCAGCCTAAATTCGCAAACAAGGCAAGTAAGTGCAACACGCAGTTTCAATCGTGTTAAATTCATCCCTAACGAGAGGAAGGAAGACAGCAGACGGTGCTAGCAACGTGAGAGCGAGATAGCCAAACGCCGAGTCTCGCGCCAAGTTCGTGCAGGTGGGCAGCCAGCTGCAGACGAGACGGCAGTTCAAGCCACAACAAGTCAAAAGGCGGCACACAACAATATCAATGTAAGCCTAATTTCCTTTGTGATATTTCCTATGCATGAATTTGGTTTTCTATCATCTGTGTTATGCATGTGCATAATTTCAGCTGCGTATTATTGCGTAAACAAATGGTTTATGAGTCATATAAACATTTTAATTGCGTGAAATGCCAAGCTATTTCGTTTGTTCGCGATATCCCCTGCATGTTTCATATTGCAGTCGAATTGTTCACAAGTTGATCTCGCGTTGTACCATTGCCGTTCCTTGCGTCGTTAGCGCCAAGTTAATCTCGCGTCGTGGCAGCTATCTTGCGTTGTAAACAAAATTCCACGCCAGGGGCGTACGCGAGTTAGTTCTATCTGTTAAACTGTTTTAATTTCAACAATTATGGATCCGCTTGTAAGAGTACGTGGCTCTATCAAGGGCAAGCTTACGCGTTTCGCAAATTACGTGCAATCTTTGCAAACAGTTCACGATGAAGATCAATTCTTATCTAGCGCTCAGATTGTTCAATTGCAGAAAAGATTGGATGCTATAGCCACCGTGTTATCAGAATATTATGCGGTTCATGAACAAATTTTAGACACCAGTAAGGATGTAGAATCTGAAATGCAGCAACAAGTCGAATTTGAAGACTCTTATTTTCTTGCAATTTCACAAGCTGAATGTTTGATTAATGAATACAACAAACAGTCTGATGTTGCACCAGATCGTTCTGGATCTCCTAACGGTAGCGTGAGATCAACGCATTCAAACTGCAGCTCGCATTGCAGTAATCGAGCTGTACGCCTTCCTACCATCTCCATTCCCAAATATTCAGGGAACGTGTCAGAGTGGTTGGAATTTCGTGAGATTTTTATTAGCTTAATTCATGAGAATCAAACGCTAACTAATATTCAAAAGCTGCATTACTTAAAGGCTAGTTTACAGGGTGATGCAAGCCAAATTATAAAAAGTTTAGAGTTTACTGCGAGTAATTATACTCTAGCTTGGGATGCATTGTGTAATCGTTACAATGATCCAAAAATTCTGATTCATAACCACCTCAATGCTATTTTTGAACTTGAATCGTGCAGTAAGGAATCTGCAACTAAATTACGTACGATTAGCGATATGTTATTCAAACATTTTACAGCAATCAAATCATTAGCTACCGAAAGCGAGCTTCTTGATGTTGTTATCATTTATGTCGTTTCTAAAAAACTGGACCCCACGACATTCCGTGAATGGGAGGTCCTTAGAAACCGGTCAAGTTCTGACCTGCCTAATCTTGACGAGTTCAAGGAATTTCTACAAAACACAGCAAATCTTCTAGAAACTCTGGAAGTAAAAAATATTAAGCTTGTACCCGAAAAGTCTTCCAAGGTACATTCAAAATCATTTGTGTCAGGTACCCCGTCGTGTCCACTTTGTAAAGGATCTCATCCCTTGTACAAATGCGATAAGTTTGTCAAGCTGTCTTCTCTTGACAGAAATTCAAAGGCAAAAGAGCTCCGTGTATGCTTTAATTGCCTAACTCAGGGTCACCTTGCGAGCCGCTGTAGCTCCAAATATACGTGTAGGAAGTGCAAATCAAGGCACAACACCCTTCTTCATGAGGACAAACCTCAAAATGCTTCTTCTAGTCAACCAGGATCTGCGATGTCGGCAGAAACCCCTGTTGAACTAAATCAATCGATTTCGGCATTCTGTTCGAATGCTTTTCAGGTACTCTTACCTACGGCTACCGCTAAACTCATCGCTGATGATGGTACGCCTCAGGTTGTGCGAATCCTGCTGGATTCCGGTTCCCAATCGAACTTCATACGTTCAGATTTGTGTAAAAGGTTGAAGCTTCCAACTCGCGAAGTCAGCGTTACTGTTTCTGGCTTAAGTAAAGCTACTTCTCAAATCAAAGCTAGGTGTGATATCAAGCTGCAAGCCCCTCACACCTCGTACAGTATTGGTCTATCCTGTCTTGTTCTCGATGAGATTACAGGTACAACCCCAAGTTTTCGCGTCCAGCGAAACAGTTTCAAGGTTCCTGATAACATCAAGTTGTCAGATCTGTCCTACGACCAACCGGGCACCATCGACATTCTGATTGGTTCGCCCATTTTCTGGCAGCTCCTTTGTATTGGACAAATTGGGCTAGGCCCAAATCTTCCCATCCTCCAAAAGACTCGTTTTGGTTGAATTGTTTCTGGCCCTACAGGCCCCCCTTCTGCGTACCCTGTACAGTGCAATCTTGGCACGATCGAGGATGCTTCTGACCCCATTGCTAGGTTTTGGCAACTCGAACATTACCCAGAGGAAAAGGTCCGCACAAATGAAGAGAACGCCTGTGAGGCACATTTCGTGCAAAATACTCAACGAGAAGCGAATGGTCGATTCGTTGTCTCTATCCCTCTCAAGGAACCTGTAGAGGTATTGGGTAATTCATTGCAAATCTCTCAGAAAAGATTCTTATCAGTAGAGAATATTTCAGATTCTGCAAGTAGTAAGGCTACCAATCGTAGCAGCTTGTCTAAAATATCCCAGATTTCAAATTCTACAAGTAGTAAGGCTACCAATCGTAGCAGCTTGCCTGAAATATCCCAGATTTCAGATTCTACAAGTAGTAAGGCTACCAATCGTAGCAGCTTGTCTGAAATTTCCCAGATAGTTGACCCGCTGGGTCTGTCAAGCCTTTGGTGGCACGGTCCCACCTGGCTAAGCGAAGGTGAGGCATCTTGGCCTACTTCCATGTTCAATATTTCAGATTCTACAAGTGGTAAGGCTACCAATCGTAGCAGCTTGTCTGGAATATCCCATATTTCAAATTCTACAAGTGGTGAGGCTACCAAGCGTAGCATCTTGTCTGAAAGATCGCAGATATTTGACCCGCTGGGTCTGTTAAGCCTTTGGTGGCATGGTCCCGCCTGGCTAAGCGAAGGTGAGGCATCTTGGCCTACTTCCAGACATGTTCTTGCTGAGCTTCCAGAATTCAAAAAAGAAGTTCAGAGTTTTTTTGTAACCTCTGTTGAACCATTTCCGTTCAATCAGTATTCAAGCTTCGCTCGCTTACAACGAGTTACAGCTTATTGTTTTGTCACAAAGGCAGTGCACCTTGAATTGGTCGCTGACCTTTCTAATGAATCCTTCTTAATGGCCTTTCGCAGGTTTGTAGCTCGTCGAGGCAAACCGCTCCATGTCTATTCAGACAATGGCACTAATTTTGTCGGCGCTAATTCCGAATTAATCGAATTAGGCAATTTTCTTGCGGAACAAGGCTTTTCTATTTCCGAATCAGTCGCGAGCGACGGAGTAGCTTGGCATTTTATACCCGCGCACAGTCCCCACTTTGGCGGATTGTGGGAGGCCGGAATTAAGTCCTCCAAACATCACCTACGGCGCGTTATAGGTAACGCTAGTCTAAATTACGATGAATTTTGCACTTTGCTGGCACAGGTGGAAGCGACCTTAAACTCCCGACCCCTGTCTCCTTTGTCCTCTGATCCAAACGACCTTCAGCCTTTGACTCCTGCTCATTTCCTGATTGGTCGTCCGTTGGTGTCACTGCCTGATCCCAACGTTACTGAGATAGCCGAGTCTCGGCTGTCTAAATACCAGAGAATACAACAACTTCACCAGAATGTGTGGAAGAGATGGAGTAAAGAGTACATCTCGGAACTCCAACAGCGCACCAAATGGCGCACGCATCTTTCGGACCTCCAGCCTGGTTCCATGGTCCTCATCAAGGATGACAATCTACCCCCTCTGAAGTGGAGGTTAGGCCGGGTCACCGAGCTGCACCCTGGCCTTGACGGCGTTACGCGTGTGGCGTCAGTGAACACTGTGTCAGGAATCGTGAAACGATCCTTCGCCAAATTGTGCCCGCTACCTAGTGTTGTGAACTAGTGCGTTAGCGTTCAGCGCAGTGTTCGTAAGGCCTTTTGGCTCCCCATTGTTCGGATTTTCTTGTACTCGATTAAGATCCATGTACTATTATGCTTTGTATATATGTGTGTTCATGTTATATGTTTTACTCTAGCTGTTACATGTCAACTCTGTACTGTTTTATTTGAAAGGTTACCCTTTCCAAGGCGGGCGGTATGTTAAGGACTTTATTAACTTTTGCCGCCTCTCTTGCATTCTGAATTCATACTGTGCGCAGTAGACCGCCGGGCGGGCTTCCGATTCTAAAAACTTACTTACAAATCCGTCTGTCAGCGAGACAGCACGCGAAAAGGTCCGCTCTGCGAAAGTAATTATTGTTCACATGTTTAAATGTTAAACTGTTCGTGTAAATTTATAGCAAATAAATTACCTACTTTGCTTTCAACGAGTGTATAATTCAGTGAAGAAAATAATTCAATACAGTCCATTAACGTCCAAGGCGAGCTAGCAATCAGGAATTTTCCAACATAACGGAAAACTGAGAGGCTCCCCAACAAATTGCATAACGTATTTGAATGGTAGTAAATGTCAATGTGAGATACATTTGTCAGTACACCTTGTTGAATTAATTTGAAAGTCAAGTTTGACATTTAACGTCATTGATAGTCAGAGAATTTAAGGTTAAAATTTTTAATGCTTCAAAAAGTAGCAGACTAGATTTTGATGAACCCAGCCCTGAAAAATAAGAGTTCTCGATAAAAAGTAAATATCATTGTGATATTTAATTAATTCAAAGAGTCAAGGCATAGTTTACTTGGTAAGCTATAATATAATTAATGTTTGATTATCTAACGTAATACATGCTTGGCAGCTAAAAGGTGTGTCATAGCAATATATTAGTAAAAAATACTCTTCAGTTAGCAAATTAAAAGTTTGATGTAGTTTTAGCCAATCTTATACACATATATAATTCTAGCACTAAAAAATGGTAGGAAGTGGAGTCTTAAACAGCAGAATTTTATAATACAAAACAGAGCGATAAAAGAACCGTGTGTAACACCCGACATTTTTCAGTTTATTCGATTCAGCAACCTCCGCATATCAACCTCGTAAAAACAAACACCTTCTTTGTTCTTGTGTTAGCACCTTGGCTTTAAGAATGTTATGGACGTATATTTACGAAATCCGAAGCCACAGCACTATATGTTTTAACTAAATTTTTTATTAAGCATTCAATAACTACAAAAATAAAAAGCAGCTTAAAATATTGTTCCTAAAAGGAGCGGTGGTTTAGTTTTACCATTGGAATTTCGATTTCTTACAACGGTATTCGTAAATAGTCAAGTTTTTGGTTGCAACGAGCATAGTTGTAATCTGACGAATAGAAGACTATAGAAGATATAAACAGACAGTAATATTAATCTAAAATTGAATTAACTAAAATTAAGTATTTATTAAATATTATTAACAAAGTTGTTAAACGCATGATACAGGCAGTTATTAATTACTTAATATATACAATTGTCCTATATGCGGTATTCATGGTTTATGTCTTAATCTGATTTTAATAGTCGATTAGAGTCGAATAACTAAGGTTATTACAATGCTAAAGACTGTGCGCAAAAAGTAAGATTAAAATCAAATATTTTAAAATAAAACCCAGAGAATCAGAATTAAATAAAATAAAGCCAAGTAAAAGCTATTAGATCACTGCAATATATTAGTAAAAAATACTCTAATTAATAAGGATGCTATACTCAATGGTGAGGGACAGTATAATTTTGCCGGATAAAAACTTATCTAGATTGGTTAAAAATCAGATGTATAAGAGAAACTCTCAAACTTGTTTAAAAACATTTTGTAACTAAACAATCACACTTTGAAAATGTGCAAATAAAGCTAAAATTAGAAGGAGGCGCAGACTATAGAAAATTCCTGTTCAGACCTGCGGATGTGAGTCGTCGTCTGGGAATGTGCAAGGTTGCTAAAAATAAACCGAATGTGATTGTTTGAGGTTTCTGCACAGTTTTGGCGGTAAATT
This sequence comes from Agriotes lineatus, assembly GCA_940337035.1. Taxonomy (NCBI): domain Eukaryota; kingdom Metazoa; phylum Arthropoda; class Insecta; order Coleoptera; family Elateridae; genus Agriotes; species Agriotes lineatus. Next base: position 56,885,027 of record OW679201.1, on the reverse strand, counting down.
CAAATTCTGCGTAGGTTTTGGCGGTAAATTAAAATTCTGCGTAGGTTTTGGCGGTAAATTAAAATTCTGCCTAAGTTTTGGCGGTAAATTCAAATTATAGTCAGTGTTTTTGACGGGAAAATCTGGGAATGTACAAGGTTGCTAAAAAATAAATATGTGGTTAAGAAATTTCCTTAAAATTGACTGAAAATTTACAGACACTGTTTGTAAGCACCGAATGTAAATATTACCTGTTTTTTCCTGTACTTTATTAAATACACAAAGTTTCGAAATTGGGCGATAATTATTTATTTTGTTTTTGCTGTTGGATTTATGTGCAGGACAGCATCCCTCACTTTAGCAGCAAGCAAGTTCCTAAAGAAATATTATTATTATGCTGTAGAGATTTACAGTTCGGAGTGTAATCTGAGTTAAAAATTTCTATACCGCTATTAGCAACAGTACCATTTAATTGCATATTGTTTTCTGTTACGAAAGACCCAAATTTTAGATTCGATTGTTTTAATATAGGTTCCAAAGCACTCCTTAGACAGGTAGACAGCTAGACAGGTAGACAGGTAGACAGGTAGACAGCTAGACAGGTAGACAGCTAGACAGGTAGACAGCTAGACAGATTGACAGACACACAGGCAGGCAGGCAGACAGACATACTATTAATGAAGTAAGAAGAGGGAAGTTGGATATTAATACTGAAACAGATCTTAATTTAGCGCTTTCAAAATTATTACTACAGAACATCAGGGGATCAATGGCCTCCATTATCAGTGTCTGAGAATTTGCAACGATGAATGTCAACCTGACATGTTCCTGTAACGGTTTTATGGGCATGACGGTGTAATAAAACGACAATTGTAAATATAATTGTATTTTATTTGTCTAATGTACATGTATAAAATTATTACAAATATATTATACACCAGTAAATTATTGTTGGTGAGGTGTTGTTGTCATCTCTGTCTTAAGGGTGTCACGATCTCCTCGTGCTGTTTCCGAACTAAATTTATTCAATTATTCCTGCCTCTTTTAACCCTTCTATTATACTAACAATTTCATTTATATTCATAGTATGACGCAGACCGTTGGCTCATAATGCAAACATTTAACAGATGGGGGGGCAGACATCACCATAAATCATATACGATTTTTTTCACACATTTACGTTCTCATCTCAAAATTTTTAAATGCTCCTCGATGGGCTCCATCACATTGTCATCAAACCAATCAATCGGGTCTGGAAGTTGTAGTTTGTATTAGTTTTAAAGTCCGGATGTCCATCTAGCGTAACGGTGATATCCATTCGATTGCAAACAAACCATGGAAATAACTTTGAAGATTCATAGAAATACTTCTCGTAATATTTTTCCAAAGAGGTGACGGCTTCCATGTTACAATCAGACTGCTACGATTTATTCGATAGACAATGATTTATATGTTTATGCCCTCCTCGTGCAAGCCGCTGCCTACAAATTCTACATAACAGACAGAGAGGGCGCAGTTTGATTTGCAACTCCAGATGTCCATCTAGCATAACGGTAGTATTCATACGATCGCAACCAAACCATGGAAATAACTTTGAAAATTCATAGAAATACTTTTCGTAATATTTTTCTTTATAATGAGGGTGGGTCAATGACCCCCATTATGTGAGCCGGATGTGATTGTTGGAGAAATGTGGAAGGTTGCTAAAAAAATAAAATGTATGGAGTATTTACACCAGATGTAGTTAATGACCTCCATTATCAGTGTCTATAAATTTGGTAGACAGACAGACAGGCAGACCGACAGGCAGGCAGACAGACAGACAGACAGGCAGACAGACAGGTAGGCAGACAGACATACAGACAGACAGACAGGCAGACAGATAGACAGACAGACAGACAGACAGGCAGGCAGGCAGACAGGCAGGCAGGCAGGCAGGCAGACAGACAGGCAGGCAGATAGGTAGGCGAACAGGTAGACAGACAGACATATTTTTCTTTATAATGAGGGTGGGTCAATGACCCCCATTATGTGAGCCGGATGTGATTGTTGGTGAAATGTGGAAGGTTGCTAAAAAATAGAATGTATGGAGTATTTACACCAGATGTAGTTAATGACCTCCATTATCAGTGTCTATAAATTTGGTAGACAGACAGACAGGCAGACCGACAGGCAGGCAGACAGACAGACAGGCAGACAGACAGGTAGGTAGGCAGACAGACATACAGACAGACAGACAGGCAGACAGATAGACAGACAGACAGACAGACAGGCAGGCAGGCAGGCAGACAGGCAGGCAGGCAGACAGACAGACAGGCAGGCAGATAGGTAGGCGAACAGGTAGACAGACAGACATGCAGGCAGGCAGGCAGGCAGCCAGGCAGGCAAGCAGGTAGGCAGGCAGATTGTGAGCAGTAATAGAAATAGGCGTGAGAGAGATGCCTGTACCAGTTAAGTATAAGTGTCCAAAATGTAAAGGGGAAACCGATCAAGAAGAACGAAAATGTATTGTATGCACATTGCACGAACATATGAAAGAAAACAGTGGTGGTAAACATTATCCTCAATCATATTTCAGACATTTCTAGCGAATAACTGAACTCAGCTTGGTGGACGCTATCGTCAAATAATTTGATTCTTATATATACATCTAACAATTCTGATATCTATTATTTGATAAGAAACTGGTGACGTGTGAACTAGTTGGAATCTGTCAGTCTGTCTAACTGTCTAACTGGCTGTTTACCTGTCTACCTGTCTATCTGTCTAGCTGTCTACTTGTCTACCTGTCTAGCTGTCTACCTGTCTACCAGTCTACCAGTCTACTTGTCTACCTGTTTACCTGTCTACCAGTCTACCAGTCTACCTGTCTACCTGTCTGGCTGTCTACCGCTTACATACTTGTGACAATATTGAAAACGAAAGTAGCAACAGAACTTATTAAAACTAAAAATATTATAAGACAGAAAGTTAGAGCTCTTAAGGAGAATAAGTTGGTGGAACAACAGCTCCTTGGTAAATTTTTTAAACCTGTTACAAACAAATGCAAAGTGTTGCAAAAGAGATAAATAAAAAGGAAAATCCTCCATCACAATTTAAGCCTTTCAAATTGAAAAAGAAAGAGAAAGTTAAATACAATTACCGTGATGATAAATATAATCTTAAAAGAAAAACTAAATACGATTATGATGCGGATGATGATGATGATGATGAATATATCAATATATCAAATCCCCCAAAACTAGAATTATTTACACCAAAACCTGCTGATGAAGTATTGTGTGAATCCACCGAAGATGAACCTAATACGACTATAACAAACAAATTTTAGCCGCAAGCTATAAGTTCTTTCTTAGAACAGTATGACGAACTTCCTAGGAAATATGTAAGCAATTATCTTATAGAAAGACCAAATCTAGGGAGGTATGGAATTAGATATGATTTTGATGAAAACCAATTTTATTTTGGTGGAGATGAGCTAGATATAAAGGGATGAGATATAATTGTTAAAAATGTGCACTATGAAAGTACGCCTGGTTTGTACGAATTACTATTTAAAAACGATCCTCAAATAACTCCAACGCTGACAGACAGAGCAAATTATAATGATATCATAAACAGAACAAATGCGGCGCATAGAAATTTTGATAAAATGATCAGAAGGTAGGTTTCAACCAAGCGAAATACAAGAAATTTATAAAATCTAACCTGTCATCAACACCCTCGCCATCATCGATATTATTAAGGACTACAAAGCTTACTGGTAAAGGTATGCAGCAAATGTATAAACAAGTTAGCAATAAACCGTTGGATTATGTTTACTGGGATGATCCGAACTAGTTAGTTGATCGATTAAAGTTACTGTATGCCTCTCAAGCATCTGGCCATACAAATCATATAAATGGAATTGTTAATATCATAGAAGAGTTAAGAGAGGCAGGAATAATTGAATAAATTCAGTTCGGAAACAGCACGAGAAGGTCGTGACACCCTCCAGACAGAGATGGCAACAACACCTCTACCACAATAATTGACTGGTGTATAATATATTTGTAATAATTTTATACATGTACATTAGACAAATAAAATAGAATTATATTTACAATTGTCGTTTTATTACACCGTGGTGCCCATAAAACCGTTACAGGAACATGTCAGGTTGACATTCATCGTTGCAAATTCTCAGACACTGATAATGGAGGCCATTGAACCCCTGATGTTCTGTAGTAATAATTTTGAAAGCGCTAAATTAAGATCTGTGTCAGTATTAATATCCAACTTCCCTCTTCTTACTTCGTTAATAGTATGTCTGTCTGCCTGCCTGTCTGTCTGCCTGTCTATCTGTCTAGCTGTCTACCTGTCTAGCTGTCTACCTGTCTAGCTGTCTACCTGTCTAGTTGTCTACCTGTCTAAGGAGTGCTTTCGAACCTATATTGAAACAATCGAATCTAAAATTTGGGTCTTACGTAAAAGAAAACAATATGCAATTAAATGGTACTGTTGCTAATAGCGGTATAGAAATTTTTAACCCAGTTTACACTCCGAACTGTAAATCTCTACAGCATAACAATCATATGTCTTTAGGAACTTGCTTACTGCTAAAGTGAGGGATGCTGTCCTGCACATAAATCCAACAGCAAAAACAAAATAAATGACTATCGCCCAATTTCGAAACTTTGTGTATTTAATAAAATACAGGAAAAAACATGTAATATTTACATTTGGTGCTTACAAACAGTGTCTGTAAATTTTCAGTCAATTTTAAGGAAATTTCTTAACCACATATTTATTTTTTAGCAACCTTGTACTTTCCCAGATTTTTCCCGTCAAAAACACTGATTATAATTTGAATTCCCCGCCAAAACCTACGCAGAATTTGAATTTACCGCCAAAACTGTGCAGAAACCTCCGCGCAGACTCCCACGCAGACCTACGCAGAAACCTCAGACAATCACATTCGGTTTATTTTTAGCAACCTTGCACATTCCCAGACGATGACTCACATCCGCAGGTCTGGAAAGGAATTTTCTATAGTCTGCGTCTCCTTCTAATTTTAGCTTTATTTACACAATTTTAAAATGTGATTGTTTAGTTACAAAATGTTTTTAAACAAGTTTGAGATTTTCTCTTATACATCTGATTTTTAACCAATCTAGATAAGTTTTTATCCGGGAAAATTATACTGTCCCTCACCATTAAGTATAGCATCCTTATTAATTAGAGTATTTTTTACTAATATATTGCAGTGATCTAATAGCTTTTACTTGGCTTTATTTTATTTAATTTTTATTCTCTGGGTTTTAGTTTAAAATTATTGATTTTAATCTTACTTTTTGCGTACAGTCTTTAGCATTGTAATAACCTTGGTTATTCGACTCTAATCGACTATTAAAATCAGATTAAGACATAAACCATGAATACCGGATATAGGACAATTGCATATATTAAGTAATTAATAACTGCCTGATGAATACCGGATATAGGACAATTGCATATATTAAGTAATTAATAACTGCCTGTATAATGCGTTTAACAACTTTGTTAATAGTATTTAATAAATACTTAATTTTAGTTAATTCAATTTTAGATTAATATTACTGTCTGTTTATATCTTCTATAGTCTTTTATTCGTCAGATATCTCTGCTACAACTATGCTCGTTGCAACAAAAAACTGGGCTATTTACGAATGATTTACAAATACCGTTGTAAGAAATCGAAATTCCAATGATAAAACTACACCACCACTCCTTTTAGGAACAATATTTTAAGCTGCTTTTTATTTTTGTAGTTATTGAATGCTTAATAAAAAATGTAGTTAAAACATATAGTGCTGTGGCGCCGAATTTCGTAAATATACTACCATAACATTCTTAAAGCCAAGGTGCTAACACAAGACCAAAGAAGGTGTTTGTTTTTGCTAGATTGATATGCGGAAGTTGCTGAATCCGATAAACTGAAAAATGTTGGGTGGTTAAATATGATCCCTCACGGTTCTCTTATCGCTCTGTTTTGTATTATAAAATTCTGCTGTTTAAGACTCCACTTCTTACCATTTTTTAGTGCTGGAATTATATATGTGTATAAGATTTGCTAAAACTACATCAAACTTTTTAACCTGCTAACTGAAGAGTATTTTTTACTAATATATATTGCTGTTCGATATTTGACAAGGACCGATTTGGCAGCTACATTACAAGTTTTCTGTCTGTCTGTCAGCAGTGCTTTCGAGCCTGTATTAAAACAATCGAATCTAAAATTTGGGTCTTACGTAAAAGAAAACAATATGCAATTAAATGGTACTGTTGCTAATAGCGGTATAGAAATTTTTAACTCAGTTTACACTCCGAACTGTAACCTGTAAATTTCTACAGCATAATAATATTTCTTTAGGAACTTGCTTATTGCTAAAGTGAGGGATGCTGTCTTCTGTACATAAATCCAACAGTAAAAAGCGAAATAAATAACTATCGGCTCAATTTCGAGATTGTGTATTTAATCAAGTATGGGAAAAAACACGTAATAGTAACTTTGCTTACAAACAATGTTGAGGATTTCTCTCAAAGTCTCTAAGACCCCAACACTTTTGTATTATGTTAAATACTGTTTACTAACTTACTGTTAATAACTATCAAAATATGCGAGAGACTATCGACTACCAGATCCCAGTCACTCGTGTGTCTCACCCAGAGCCTCAAACAAGTTTTAATTTCCAAACAAAGACACCACTCAATTTAGCGGTTGCGCAGATTTTTCTCAAACAATAGGTTTTATTGTTCAATTCTTACCAGCTTTGCACATTTTATATTCTAGACAATAACATCATGTTTATCTGATAATAGAGGTCAGCAAAAATTCCTCCAGACAACAACGGCTTCATTGTTCAATGTCGTGCAGATTTTAAAACAATGGATGTCATTGTTCAATTTACTGATAAGAACATCCTGCAAGAATAGACATGTCTACATTCTCAGACGATGAGTCACATCCTGTCGAGCCTGAGAAAATTGTGATAAGCGTAGGCAAAATTTATCGTGAGAATCTTGTAAAAATTACAAAATTAGACATTTAGCCTCAAATTTCATCGTGGGAACCGGAAGTGACCTAGGTGAGGCCAATGACCCCGCCCCCGCTCGTGACCTTGGCCTAGGCTAGACCTGTGACCTAGAAAAAATTCAAGGTCAAATTTGAGGCAGAACCCGTCTAACTACACTACTGATGTGATAGGTACGTTGCCCTTCAAGCTTTCACTTCCGGAAATAGTTATATATTTAAATAGCTATAAAATACAGTCACTCTAGCTACATGACTCGTTTCCGTTTCCACTGTTTGTACTATTTCTTTAACTTTCGAACTTCGTAATGGGACATCAAAAACAACAAAGTAAAAAATAAGAAGATCTCATGTGCGATGGCTGGTTTCAATTGGATCAAGATGAAGCGAAGACGCAAACTTTGCACTGAGTTAAAAAACTTACTGCGTTTGTAGATTATATAGCGGAAATTATTGAATGAGCGATTTATACTATGAATGGAGGTGTTTCATTACGGCCTCAGGCTGACATTGCTACGGTTCCGTAACCCTTGTGTTGTGGTTAAGCAGATATGCGTGTATAGAGTTTATTAGTAAACTAGGGTTTAATTATCAATTCTGCTAGATTACTTCTAAAAAATGTATGCCTGTTGATTTCAGGCTGTTATAGGCACAAATACAGATTATTCTGGCAACTTGTTTATGAAAATATTCATATGGGATTAGACAAATGAAACTAAGTTGCCGTAGTATATAATTAGATTCAAAGTTTCAAACGAACCGTGTTAATAACCGGCTATTATTTCGCAATTATTTATTTCTTGGTTATCGCAACCCTGAACAGTAAATGCAGGCAGTTTTAATTATTGTTAAAAAAGTTGATTTGGCATTTTAAAACGTGTGTACTGACAGGGCAACACAGAAATTGTACTGGTTATCGCAGATATGGAATTCGAAATTACTGGAAAAGTAGCTCTTATAACAGAAGGATTGTCGGACCTTGGGTATAATTTTGCAAAGCAACTTTTAACACAAGGGTTAAAGGTAGATCACACCATTTCTATGTCATCACGATGGCAAAATGCAAGGTATTGTATTTTCTAGGCTGTTGCTTTACTTGATGTCGATGTTATTAAGGGAGAAATAGTGCTAAAAGAATTTCGAGAGAAATTTGGAGCTGACTCTTGCATTTTCGTGGCAACTGATGTTTCAGATCAGTCACAAATAAAAGGTGTGTTGTATGCATTTAGCAAAAGGGTGCTCTCAGGTAGCTATCAAAATTGTAAACCCATGGATTGTAATAGTCATTTACGATACAAGTGCGTAAAGCTGCTCTTTAGGCACGAGTGGGGTAGAGTTAAAACGCGAGTGAGCGAGCGTTTTAAGCCCCGCGACTGACTGAAGATGCTTTACGCATGTGTATCGCACAATATTTTATCTACGATAGAATCTAAAAAACACACAAAAATTTAAATGTAAATTAGGATTACCAGAAAACCGGTCGTAACTTTGCGTGTTTTAAAAATTGCCAACTAAAAGGCACACTGTCGTAGATAAAATAACTTACAAGCATTTTGTATAGTATGTTTAAAAATCATCTAAGAATAAAAGGCTATAGAAGTAGACTATAAATGAAGAAGAATCGAGACTATTGCATACGTTATTAGTTTGTGAATACACTAAATTCATTATGAATTAGTTTTCAGTCCACTAAATTACTGCATTTCCATATAACAATAGCATTTTATTCATATATTAACTTTTTAGCAACGTATATATAGTAGATGTTGCAATGTGTTACTACATAATTATATATGGTTATTTGAGCACAAGTAATAGTTTCCTTACAGATGCCTTTGAACTAACGGTACATACATTCAAGCACCTTGACATTGTTATTAACAACGCAGGAATAATATCTGAAGTAGATTGGAAGAAATGCCTTGACACTAATTTGGTAAGTAGGATACATTTTTGGTTTTTCACTTTCAATGAATTTATTTACTTACATCGTTACGTTTAAAAACACAATACGACCAGCAAAATTACTATTGTGATGTTTACAACATGTATATGAACATTTAAACACCTAATTTTTCTCCGCTTACCATTGTAATCTAATGTAGCTAATCAGTGTAAATAGAAAATAATACTTTGTGAGATAAATCTAAAAATGTAAGTGGGTAGAAATTTGATAAACGGTAAAGGTCAATGAAGATATTTAAAAAGAGCAAACCAGTCCGCCCAGCATTACGTGAAATTGCACTCTTCATAAACAAAAAGCACATGAATAAAATAGTGAAAAGAAGGGATAGTCAAATGGTGCTAGAAAAATAGATAAATATTTGAGGAGGAATAAATTAGAAAACGAACTCCACTTCAGAAGAAGTTTTTAGAAGAAACGAACTAACAGAGAAAACACTAATAAAACAAGCACACAAAAGGGCAGCAAAAAAGACAGCTGAGTACGATGCCAATGCAATGGAAGCAACTAAAATAATGGAAGCATTTAAGAGAGTGTTGGAGGAAGTAGAAAAGAATAGAATGAAGATGGAAGAGAAAACATGAATAATTAAAAGAAGAGTTTATTAAACACAAAATGAGATAGGCAATTTGAAAGAAGAAAGAAATTGAATTAAAAGGGAAGTCTCGGTAAACTTAAAAAAAGTTGTAAAATCAGGAAACAAAAAAGAAATAAGCAGAAAGTCAGACTAAAATTGATTATCGAAAACTTATCATTGATAATGATACATATACATGAAATCAGAAGGAACAAAAGCTAACTCGTCAATGGAAAGTACAGAAAACGGAAGAAACAAACGGAAAAAAGGAATCAACGCATGACATAAATGGCTATGGAAACGAATATGAATGTATAAAATAATAAAGTTAATTAATGTTCTGTAAGTATCAGTGGGCACTAAAAAATTCGGAAAATGATAGAAAATATAGAAAGGTATTAAATAGATAAAATTTTACAAAAAACAGAAAAAAAAGGAATTGCATTATGGAGAAAAACTACATTTTTAATGATGAAGGGAAATCATAACCTTTTGGGGCGCTTCACTTAATCTATGTGCAACGAGACAATTACTGTACTTGAAAAATACATGGTAACCAAAAAAAACACTGAAAGGGATCATGTAGTGGTACAAGAAACATACTCGAAATGCATTTTTAAAGTCAGAAGTTATGGACAGACCGAGATGGAATCAAGTTACTATTTGGTACGATTGGAAATGGTTCAGAAGCAGAAATAAGAATACAAGACGTCAGATTTAATATAGATGACCTTTTAGACTTAGAGAAACTCCAACTGCATGAGAATAATACGCCCCAGCAACTAGATAAAGAAAATAATGCAGATACCATGAAACAAAACTGGAAAGCCATACACACAATATTAAAAAAAGCGGCACATGATTTGCTCCGAACGAAAACAAGATAAAGAAGCAACTGCAGAGATGACCTGCTAAAATACCGTTAAGAACGAAAAGACGAAAAGAAATACCAGGAGCAAAAATATCTAAATGAGGATATAGAAGAAAGAAACTATTATGAAAGGAAAATAAACAATATTTCAAAGATACAAGAGAGAAAAGCTATGACATTTTTATCAAGCAATTAGAAAAGTGAACGAAGGCTGTATTAACACTGTGATGTGTAAAGATAACAGGGAGAATCAATATTTTGAAAAAACCTTAAATAGTGAGCCAAGGCCAGAAATTGAGGATGAAGAGTGGCTGGACAATAATAATGACGAAACAGTTGCAGAACATACCAAAGATAAGATGTCAGACATACATACAAAATGGTATATCTAGTAATAATTAAATATGGTAGGAAAGCCTAATTAATAAAACAAGTATGGTAGACAGAAGAGACCAAGAGATTGGCTATAAGCAATACTTGTATCATATCTGCATACAAAAAAGCGATAAATCTGAATGGCAGAACTACATGATCAAGTAGCATATTTAGTCGGCTTCACGTAGCGGCCACTGCCGTAAAAACAGTAATGTGTTTTGCTACTAGTGGCTACCACGTTCCCGCAACGTTTCTAGAACTTATTTATTCAGCCACGTTTTCGCCATGCGGAAATTACGTGGCGAAAACGTGGGGACTCGGTGGCGTATTGGCATTGTTTACCTAGCGACGTTAAAAGCACTCCGCTTTGCGTCGTGCTCTTAAACTCGTCGCACGTGCTTTAAAGGCGTACTTATACACTAGTATCGTAATATACTATAAATTGATTATTTCCTTTATATCCACCACCATGGTTTCTGTCAGTTTAATAATGATATAAGTTCAAATGTCAAAATTTAATCGCGATTAAAAATGAGTCAGAATTAATAACTTCTGAATCATTTTGACATCATTATCAGTGGTGGGAAATAACCATCTCGAATATTCCCCTTGCATGTAGACTAGACTGAATAATTTTTGACGATTTTCTGTCAAACTGTTTTGCTCTAAAGAAATATAGCTCGTACATTTTCCTCCCAAAACTCCCTCGTGCTGTTGCGCTGTAAATTTACTTGACACATTTCTTAGCAAAACATTCTGACAGAAAACGTCAAAATTTGATCGGCTATTTTAATCGTCTTCTTAAATGTGCCATATCCTCAACGGATGTCGGCGATCATTTGGGCCCAAATGACTTTATTTACTGCTGCTCTAAATAATTCAGCAGATGTTTTCCCAGTCCATTGGCGTATGTTCCGCAGCTAAGATATGCGGCGCCTCTCGGGTCCTCGTTTTCCTTCCATTTTACCCTCGGTGATAAGTTGCAGCAGTCTATATTTTTTTCTATCTACATTTGTTGAAGTTCTTTTTCGTTAGTTACATGATAAATTCAAGAGATTCTCAGTATTCGGCGATAGCACCCAAGTTCAAAAGATTCGAGGCATCGGGAGATATCATCATTCAAGGTCCAAGCTTCAACTCCATAGAAAATAATTGTGAACACATAGCATTTGAGGGCTATTTCAATGCACTTTGTATATTACTGTTGATTAAAATTTTATTTGATTTCTTATTCCAAAATGCTTTAAATTTTTTAAGTTGCCTTTCTTGGAAAATTGATAATATTTTTGTGTGGCACAGTTTGCTTTATCTAAACCTGATTTTTCATCATTCTGTGGATTAAGTAACTCTTTAAATACCATTCCATTGTTGTTTATTTAAATTCAGTAGTAGTAATACTATAAGTACTTCGATATTATCGGGTTATATGTCGATAACTTTTTGCACAATAATAAAAGAATGCCAGTTTGACAGGTTAAATAGCCCGACCGCGCAGCGGGACAATTATTCTGTCAAACTGACATGATTTGTTATTGTGCAGGAAGTTTGAGACGTATAACCTGTTCAAAGTACGCATCGTATTCGATTTGATTTTTTGAGTAAATTCCAATATTAGGAACAAATAAATATTTTATTGGCAGCTCGACTTGTTTGTATTAACTTTGCTGAAAGTAATTTCCATGAAAACAACATCAAGTTGACAAAAGTTATGTATTGCGTCACCTAGTGAAGTTATTCTAGTATAATCGATTCTGTATAATCGAAATTATACAAGGAATTTATTTTAATAGTTAACATAAGCGTTTTGTTTCTATGCCACCATTTAATCATACAGGTCATTTCTATAATTACAAATGAAACCAATAGATTAGAGCGCGTATTTTACGAGTTAACATAGGAATTATTACTTATCAAAAAGACAATTAAAAATTATTCTAATGTATACCACTGAAGGAAAGATACAACACACAAGTTTTTCCTACGTATCTACTTTTTAGTTGCATACCTACATTCGGGTAACAAAATTAAAGTGTCTTATTAGCAAGTACCTAATTCAAATTCGTATGATAACTCGTAAAGTAGACGCTCTAATCTATTGATTTCATTGGTAACTATGGAAGTGACCTTTATGATTAAATGCAGGCATAGAAGCAAAACTGCTTGTTAACCATTAAAATAAATTCACGTACAAGATAACTTATCTAAATCCAGCCTTCTGATTGCTTGAGATCGCTAGCAATAAAATAAGTGATTTAATACACTACTACTTAAACTATCCCCTATTATTCTTAATTCTGTTTGGTAATCATATAATTAGCTATATACTTTTATTGCGTCTTCGATTACTAATTCTACTCGCTCCATTAACTCTTTTGGGTTAATTCCTTCATTCCCATTAAATTTCCCTATTATATTTTGACGTAAACTGTATACAACTTGAGATATCCCTACATCCTACATTATTATAACAATCTCTGCTATTTTATAATTTTGTCTTTTTTTTAAATTTAAGATTTGTGCTTTCGACTCAGTATTTTAATCTACTGCAGTAATGATTGTTTTGTCTCACGCCTTTCATTTGTTTTTAATCTATGCACATCTTCCACGTTGGTAATATGGCCAGTATTATTTATACCGTATATCCCCATTTTCTTGTAAGCAATCTAATTTATAAATTGTTATTTACCCCCTGACATCCTTTTTATATTTTCCTACAATTTTATTTTGTTGTTCTAATTTATAATCAACCTCAGTTAATAATTCTACTTGGCCATTATCTAGTTCCTTCCTAAGTTTATCGTACTTTAGTTTGCAATATCTTCTTTTTTTTTCAAGTCTAGTTTTGAATCCTTGTTTTAACTCCTTACCTAATTGTTCCCTAATGTCCTGTTGTAATTGATCTTCTTTTACATTTATGTCAGGTTTTATGTAGACTTTTCTTTTTTCACCTTTTCCTCCTTTAGTGCTTTGTGCTTTAGATCTAAGGTGCTCAACAATTGAAGTGGCCCGTCAAAAAATGAGCATACAGAGGCAAAATAATTTCAAATGGAAAAACGAAATAGTATATGTTAATATGTTTTAATATAGTTTCATTGTAATTCACAGCAACTTGGAGTCTTTAACAAAATTAATTATTAAACAAATGAAGTAACAGATTTTTTTAAATATTTTTTAAACGCAGTTTTTAAATTAGTATCGAATGGGACCTCCTCTTACTCGATATACTTCCTGACATCGTCTGGGCATACTATAAGAACATAAACCGTATTAAAACAATGTAAATAAATTATATGTAAAAATAGCTATTTGTGCAACAAGTGCTAAAAGTGGATGTTTATGCACGAGACATGAAAATTATGAAATGAAGCCGAAGGCTGAGTTTCATAATATGTCTCGTGCATAAATACTTTTAGCACGAGTTTGCACACAATATTTTTCTACGGCCTTAAATTTACTGTTATTAATCCATAATTGTCGATTTGAAAAAGGTTTGCATTTATGACAGTTATCATTTATGTCATAGTAAAGAGATGGCCTTGACGCGCAGGTGACTGTTTTTGCAGCCGATAACTGTCAAAGTTAGTTATCAAAGGTAATTATAAATGTACACATTTTACTTTAGTCATTACATAATGCTTTAATTATTTAAAAACACTTTATTTCTAACGAAAGAAGTAACTAAAATAACTTTACAACCTCACTTCCAGTTCGAAATTCTAAATTCAACACCAGCTGTTTACTTTATAACACATGTGCTAAAAGTAAACAGCTGATTTCACTTTTAACACGCTGAATTATAAAACGACATTTTCAGTAAAAAAAGCTAGCGCTAAAAGGCCTACTTAATAAATATTAAGTTTTATAGCCTAATAATGTACCAATGTTATATTATTTCTAACAGAAGCTTGTATCAACAAATACTACACTTGACAGCTACGTACGATATTGTTTTGTTTTAAAGTAAACATGGTAGCATATTTTTTGTTGCTGGGCTACTTCAATTGTTGAGCAGTTTAGTTTGGGCGAATAAATAAATTTACATAAGTACTATTATCTTCACTTATATTATAGGTATTTGAAAATAAACAAGTTCTACATTTACCAAGCCATTATTTATTAAATTGCCGCTATGGATAATCAAAAATTCTAATACGGTTCGCTAATAATCAGAAATAATGTCCACCTTGATTCTACTTAATTAATATTTGTCCCATATTGGATCGACATAAATAAATATTAGGATATATGATGAAGTATTAAAAAATATTAACTTCTTGAAATGTTTCTTTCCACCCAATCACGATCTCTTATTATGTACAATGTATTTATTGCCTATTTATAATTATTAGCTTCCTATTCTGATTTCTCTCCATAGCAATATATGGCTCTCAATCGAAGTAAACATTGGCCATTTCATTTGACACCATTATTTGAGAGCATCAATAAGGTTCTTGTTCTGTGCCGTAGTAAATAATGTCAGTAAATTTTGAGAATACTTGGTGGTGCATTTCTACCTGCATTTCAGCACACTGATGCACTCACTATACAATGGTAAACGATGCCAATACGCGACCCGGTGGCCGGTATACTTACGCGAAACTTCACTTTCTGTCTTTTTTTCGGTTATGTCGCCCGATCTCTGTCTTACAACTTATTTATAGTAGTATTATGTCTTATTCTCCCACCATTGTCTCTCTGCTTTTCTAATTCGCTATTACTGTACAGTGTGGTATAAAAATACTCCTGTAAATAAATAGTAAGTAGGTATTATGATAAACATGAAGGGATAAAATTACAATAGCTGCAAGTTTACTGTTAAATATATAGGTACTGTAACTTGAAATATGTTTTTTAATTGAAAACGGTAAAGCGTACACTTAGATACCACAAACAGTTTTTTATTACTCTTGGTTGTAACCATAAAACCAATAATTACACATACATTTATTATATTTTATCTAGTACTGACCAGAAATACATCTTTATGAAGCGACCCGTTCATTATTGTTATAACACGGTAATCTTGTTCATAGATATAACTACCTTTGGATAATATAACTTTGAAGTGATTTTTACTTAAATTTGCATGTTTCAAGTATTTGTTACAGTGCTAAAGTAGCAGAAACTGAAGATTTTGCCAACATTCCACTTTATAATCACTTTACCAAGCAGGTAGTGGCGGTCACGTGGCAGCCTCTATGATTAGCAACTTCCAAAGGTTATCTCATGTCTGTCTCTTCTGCAACTGTTTCTGTGCACGCAGTATACGTTGATATAACCGCAGAATTGCAATACCGCCATGCATTGTTTTAAAGTGGTTGCCACGCTTAAAAAGATGGGTATATATTATACTATTATACTGCAGTGCCCCTTCAGCGGGAATATGATGGTATATTCAAATATATGAAAACTTAGAGGGTTCTCTACAAATTTAAAAACACTTGACAAATTGCTGCTTATGTTATAAAGAACATGCAGTAAGCAGAACATTTTGGCTTAGAAGCATAGTTTTCGTAAAAACGAATGTTGAAAATTAAAAAGAAGAAGTTGAGAACTGCTGTACTTTGCCTTAAATTGGAGACTTGATGCAGTGTCCTCAGATAGGCTGGGAAAACAATTGTCACATATGCCGTCTACATACATAATTTATTAGCTTTTAGAACACTTTTAAGACGGAGTTTGATCATTTTAAATCCAACAATGAGGACAAAATATAGACGTACTCACAGACCCAACATCACCAGAACGCCATACACAGAAACATATCAGCATACTCCTGCACGGTGTATATTTTTACTACAAAAGTCAAACACGCAATGATTTATTAATTGACAAAAAAATATCAAAAACTAAAAACGCAGTAGGCACCATACAGCGGTTCATCAAACTTGCGGGTACCAATTTCAACAGTGAATTCTGAAGAAATTATGCTTCTAAGCCAAAAATGGATTAAGACTTTTCGACTCTATATAGAGTCCTCTAGCATCTCCAGAAGTGACACGGTTGACTTTCCTGGCACCCTGTATACATAAACGATTTAGTTTTTTCTGAAAAAAAAAGATACAAAAGAAACAATATATATACATAAATATAAATAAAAGCAAAAGAACAGATATGGGTTGGCTACTTTATAGTGTGTTTTAAAAGTAAGAGAAACTTTGCAGTGGCTATGATCTAATGCGAATCGTAAAAGTCAGTTCTGTCTGTAGCAAGAACGTTGAAACAACTACCAGATATCATGAACAAATGCGACAACTTTCAAGGTCTAGTAGGAGTTCTCAACACGTGGTTGAAACTGTCAATGCCACTTTTAAGTTGTCGTTACTTTTAAGTCATATCTTAGTAATACACTTTGGTGACCGCCACTGTTATTATTCACTATCAGTTTATAAACACTTTTTTTCATACTGATGTCAAAAATTACATTTTTCGGACTATTTATGATACAAAAAATGGAACAGTAAAGTCCTAGTACTTTAAAGTAAAATATTAAAGTACAGGTACTTTAAAATTTTACGTCAGTTGTTGACATGAAATTTGAAATGATTTACAACTTTTTATTTAAAATTCATTGAACTTGCAGTATGAAATAAACCGTTGTATTCACCACGAACGAAAAGTGTTTTTAAAGGTCCTAGTAAGTAATTCCTTCCTCGTCTGACGCTTCGGCCGTAAACAACTTTCTCGTCCTTTAAAATGTCACTTTTCGTTCTAGATAAATAAACTACTATAAAGTTATTTTGCTTAGCAACTATAATCTTCCAATCGTCCTAGTCCGCAGTAAATAGTAAAACCATGGAGTGGCCACCAGGAGTGGAAATTATTATTACCACTGTTTAGTTATAAAATGTAGTTTTTTTTACTGTAAAGTTATAGATTTAGTGGTAATTACGTGATAGCTACTGAATCGAAATTCCAGTATTAGTCGCAGTTATTGTGATCCTGCTTAGGAGGGCATTGTATTACTTGATACAATCTATAAAATGCTAGCAACAATTGCCAAGACAGATTGGAATAGTGTTACGAGAAAATCATAGGCGACTATTCACGTGGCTTTAAAAAAAGATTCAGTCACAGATCTCATTTTCACTTTTAAATAGGTGCAAGGTGCTTGTTATGAATACAAAATAAAGAACTTTGCGGTTCTGTAAATATAAAGCAACTATACAAAACATGAGACTCCTTCAATGAATGCTTACTGAAACAATTAAAAGGTCAGAATCAATGGCTGCATATCTGAGAAATTTCAAACCATGATCTACGACACGGAATCTGAATTTTAAAAAAATACCTGTCCATGTCATACATATATTTAATATTTTAGGGTGGATGCATGGCTGGAACAGTGTTAGCCTTTGATATCTACCTACCAAAATTCAAAAAGGGGCCTGAAGGTGTTGTTTTAAACATAGCGTCCAAAGCAGCCATCGACCCTTTGTACTCGTTGCCCATATACAGTGCAACGAAGCACGGGATAGTTGGATTATGCAGAGCATACGGTGCAAAAGAACATTATGAGGCAACTAAAGTTAAAATTATTGCAATCTGTTCCGGTGTTACCGCTACTGGCATGCTTAAAGCTGGCGAGCGTAAACCGGAATATGGGGAGCGCTTTAATAAAGCTGCTAAACGACCATCTTTTCAAACGTAAGTATTCGCACCTTAACTGTAAAACGTTATAGCTGAAATAGCATCTACAATTAGATATCGTCGATAATACTTTAAATGTCGATAATGAGCAAGTTAAAGTTGTTTCTTCTTGTGATGGTTTTGAAAAAAAATATATGTCCATAGAATATTTTTTTATCGATGTGACATTGACTTCCTAAAAAATAATTTGTGGCAAAAAACCCACAACCTAAATACATTGAATGTTCTAGACCTGAGTTTGTGGCTTCCGCTACAGTAGACATCATTAGAAATGGACAAAACGGCTCTGTATGGGTGATCGAGGACACCAAACCAGCTTACGAGGTCGAATATCAAAACCATGCGAATATTCGTAAGCAAGGGAGTAATGAAAATGGTTCCAGAAATGTTTTATCCTAAAGTGCTACATAGCCACATGGAAGAAGTGTATATTTAACGTTGCTTATGCATTATATGGGAAAAGTGTTGTACCTTGAAACAGTTTTTAGGTTTTCATTTTTAAAAAAGTAAATTCTGTTTTTTATTATTCGGGTTGTTAGTGATTTGGCATAATCTTTTACGATGTTTTTCGAAAAAAATCAATAATAAATAATGAACAATAATGTTTTTATATGCATTTTACCACACCTAAATTCAGGCTCTAAAAAGAAACATCTTCAAGAAATCTGTTGGGGAGGCCTAATAGATCCAATAGAGTGCTCCCATGGATACGTCACGATGTCTTCATTTTCCGGCAATTTCCAAGATTTTAAAGATTTTTTCATTGAGAAAATGGTAGCACCCTCACTATCAAAACTGATTATTTTTCTAGGATAGACCACGTTTTATTAGAAAAAATCACATATTGGTCGATTTCACATCTTTGAGATCCAGAAAATCTTTGACAGTTTTATTTCCCATAGTAACATTGATTATGTCGTCTTCTTTCTCTTTCTCTCTTGCTTATGCAGAAAGATCAAAATCATAATCGGAGGATCCGCTGAGGAATAAACATTTAGCGCTTTCTTTTATATTGAGGACTTTTTAATCCTTTCAACTCTTATACTTTTAGTTTTGCTAGATTCAGGTAGTAGTGGAAGCGTCAGGTTGTCTGTTTCGGTTTTCTCGAGAATTTCAGATTTTCCACGTTTCGTTCCTTTTGAATTTGAATTTCGAGGTGCTGCTTAGGAAATGGTCCAATATTTTTTGGTGTCAATGTGACTTCGAAGTCTTGGGGTTGTGCTGTGATCACAATCACTTCAGATTCGATTTCATTAAACCAAGATTACAACCAAAACCATCGTTAAATTTTAGATACTTAATCTATTTCTAAATATCTAATGCATTCACACAATTGACATACATTTCACAATCATTACCAGTCATGACATTCCACGGAAACACAGCTCTTTCAAACAACTGATTAAGCAACCTATTGCTATTCAATTATAATATTATTATTTTATATACAGTGTAATTGATAAATATTTATGCTAGTCACACTACAAGGTCTATACTTTTCAAATTTAAAATTTCAATTGTAGAATTCCATATCAGTTTCTAGTCAGAATTTCATCTTTCATAGCTAACATTAAATTTAATAGAATTTTTGAAATTTTGTAATTTTTATTTTAGGATTTTGTAAAATTAACCTGTTGATTGATTTAATTTGTAAAATCTGCTGCCTATCTATATTTCCAATACGAAAGGGAACCTTTCAGAGAATTTCCATAGATATTACTTATATGAGTTATACTAAACATTCGGTTTGTTTCATAACCAGCTCTTCGAAAATGAAACAAATCAAGTGTTTGATTAGTTTAAAAAAAATGACTATAGCGTTTCATCAAATTCCGACAGCCAATTAGTGGCACTTTTTTAAGTTAATAGGTATACAGGGCGTTATAGAAGTCCACGTAATAATTTTAAACAGTGAAAGCCTCGCCAAACTGCACAGCTTTTTTATTTATCGTTTTTCTTTTAATCACATATTTTTTCATTTGTCGCCCCTAAATTTGACGAGCCGCTCGGTAAGGAAATACAAGTTAAATGTGGACGATACAAGTATATTAAAACTGCAAAAGTTCTTGCAAGAAAAACATTCGGCCAATAACTTATTTACCTCAATTGATAAGGTACGTTAGTGACCAGGTGTCAACTAAAAGTTTTATCAGTATCTATGAAGCTTTTGTTCGTTTGTATTTTAAAGATATGTTTTTTGTTATTAGATTAAAATCTTCCATAGGTGGGTATGCATTTTTAGAGTAAAACTGCTTTAAATTTTAACACAGTTTCTGGGGTTTTTTCGAAAAAATAGTAAATAAAAAAGTTGTTCAGTGTTATAAGATCTCGATGTGGTTAAATTTACTACATGGACTTTCATAACACCCTGTATATAGTCTAATGTGCACTATAGGACACCATGAAATCAATAGTAAACTACATAGCCGCGAATTTAGCCTAAAGCAAAAGGTGCAGGATAAAACCTGCCATTCTCTAGTGGCACATTCTTTGAGGACAATTTATTTAAGTTTCCGTTGAGACGGTGGAATCGCACACTGCAGTGCTGCAAACGAAGTGCAAAGAAATTATAGGTAAGTATCCTTAAAAGACAACAGCCGATTATATATTTCTTGGAATACTACCAATCGACTTTCTTCCGTTCCCTTGTCGATGATAGTTTTTACTTTTCTTTTTATTTTCTATAAATTTCTTGACAACCTTGATCCCGTCTAGTGATGGAAGCTTTATTCCACATATTTAATTTTATTTAAATCCATTTTTTCTTCAACCATGGAAATAGCTTCCAACAATTCGCTGTTGTCAGTAAACATTATATCGTATAAATAATGTCAATTACTGGATTAAATATCATTCTGAAATCGTCAACATCTAACGATATTTCCCTAGTAAGATCTGTAATAATGTGAACTCACAGTTTCTTCGTTGATTTTCTTCTGATCTTTTGCATCGTCTCTTTAATATGAAACCCAGTATTTAACATTTCTATTGTTTGATCCCTTCTTTTTCATCATTCTTGTGTTAATGCTCGAACTCATCTTTTGCGATCACTCATAACTGAAGCACCATCATATCACTGGCTTAGAATTTTGAATGTGTCCAGGTCATTATCATCAAAAACTTTTAGTGTCAAATCTGTAAAGGTTTTTGCATCTACTTCAGTACAGTACAGGTTTTGAATCGATTCCCTGAATATACCATTTAAAACGTACCGAACTGCTATAGCAGTGGCATGTTGAAAATTTTCGAGGAGGTGCTCAAATTTTCCCAGAAACTGCTACGTACCCCCTGGCACCGCCCCTAGTTACAGGCACGTTCATAAAAACTGTGATACAGCAATCCACGGGAATAATTCTATTTCACAAATAACAATATTGCAGTATTTTCTATTTTTCTTCTTTAGCCACATATTTTACCAACTTGGCCAAGTCGTATTATCATCATCACTCGTAATGCAGATTTATCTGCTTATTAATATCACCGCTCCATGTAAGTTGTGTATTCATGTATTGCACCTGGACTCTGGGCGCTATTTCACAGAAATTATAAAATTAAACATGCTCTAAAAAATTAATTTGCTAAAATCCCAAAGGGCGACTTTTAAGTGCAGCCACGATTGCAAAACGACAATCATAATTGTGGCTTTGTACATGTGATTAAAAGGCGATGAGCAGAAAAACGTTATTACAAGCGATGAGTTCTCTTTTATTTTATTAACAGTAAGTGCAAAACTCGTTATCGAATGTGAGATAGTCACTACGCAGGGTCACCAAAATTTAATTATAGAATGGTCGGAAATATTGGTATTGTTACATTAATGTGTATTAAAACCATTTATTAAAGATGTGCTAAAATTGTCTACCGATAACGATTTCCTATTTCATCAAGGTTTTTGACCCAGCCATCGAGCCCAGAAAACTCTAAATCTCCGTAAAGAACAAAACTTGAGTTTTATTACACCAGAAGAATGGATACTAAATAGTCATGATGCTGCTCTTTTGGATTATTTAGTTTGGGGTTAGGTCAAGAAGAGTATAAACAAGAGGAACTACAAAACTATAAATGGTCCTAAAGAGGTAATTATTGACGAAGTGCCTAACAATTTAATAAACAAGGCTTTGAAATTTTGGAGTCGTCGGTGTCGTGAAATCTGCTTTAATACGGGTTTACACATTGAGAAACATAATTAGCATCGTTAATTTGTTTAATAAATTATGTCAGTTCAAAGTCGTTTCACTTTATTTTTTATGACTGTAATTTGACTTTGAATTTTACTCAGCGTAAACCTTTACATTACCACTTAATTGCAGTAACAACAGCTATCAGTTTAGTAAAAAAAATGTAAGTTCATTACTTGTGCGTTTGGTCTACTAACAGAAGAGCATTACTGATTCGGGTGATGACATGTACAAAGATATTAAATAGTATTGGGCTCAAGGCGATGGCTTTAATGATAAGTTTATATTCACAGCGAATGAACGATATTTTAGAAATACTGGCTTGCGCCCGATCTATAAGACCATTATTAACATACTTCTCCCAAAACATCAACCTGACGGGGAATCATGTATCAAAGATAGACGGGAAATAGTTATTTATGGTAGAAGTGTTTTATATTACAAATAATCCGCGAGAGTAGGGCAAGAGGGGTCTTTTCTCGAGTACACACGCGTGCCATACAAAATTTTGTTAAACAACTCAATAACTACAAAAAGCATACATTTTGTATTGAGGAGTGTAAAAAGTCAAAGTGACAAATTAATTGAGAGTGAGTAAAGTGTGGAGTCAGTTAATTACTTAGCTATCTAGCTAACGCGATTTACTAAAAAGTCAGCGAATCTCAAAATTTCTCCATCAAGTTTTAGGGCTTTTTCCAAGATAATTACGAATCCGAAGCAAAAACCTTAGATGAACGTTAGGAATTTTCTTATGTTACAATGTGTATATAAAAATCAGAAGGTTGACCTATAAAAACACCCTGTATATATAAAAACTTGTAATTATTAAACTACGAACACACAATAAAAAACATGTTATAAAAATATATTTCCCTTTAACTCATTTTTATGATGATACTCTGCACCTTGCTTGTTACGAATGGCACTTTATATTGCCTCAAACGTCAAACTGTATTTTTAGACGAACAAAACCCTAATACAACACGAAATGTATACAAAATTATTGAATTAAAAATTCTGTTAGTGGATAGAGTGCTTCATTATAAGTAATCCTCCGGTAAGGTACTTCACGCTCTATAACATTTACATTGTGTTCGGACAGGTATGCTTCTATTGTGCGTTATTTAGCAAAGGTTAATTACCAATTCCATCGAGTTCCTCGCCGTAGCAGATACTGTTAGTATTAAAGAATTTTCTTATGAAGAGCTTTTGAAAATACCTCTCACTTTTATCACATTCCAATAGTTATAGTTACCGCCTCTAAGTGCTAAGCTACTTCAACATATTACATTGCTTTGTGGATGCTTTAATAATTAATCGCCTAAAAGATTTTTGGTCCAACCATCCAAGAACGTAAGCCTAAACCAATGCATTATTGAGTAGGCTAAAAACGTTCCACAGAAACGTCGACTATCTCTCAGCAATATGCCTTTCAGAACACCTATTAAAAGTCGGGTATATATATAAGATATGCAAAACTTACTTAGGTATTTAAGAAACCAGCAATTTAAAAAAGTAAGCAGATTGTTAAATTTAGAACTTGAAGAGTATACATAATTTATCTAATAATTGATAGATGTAGCAAAAACATTGCTGTTCTACAGTTTTAGTTCAAGTATAAAATATTTTAGGCATAGTTCTTAGTTGCGAAAATCTGTTGGTGATTAGTATAGACGAGAGGCAATTATAATACATTTAAAGTTTCTATAGGGTGCACATTATTATAAACCTGTTGTAACGTTATAAATTTAATTTATTGAAGTTTTTACGCCTTCTCAGCAGGCAACCTTTTTATACGACAAGAATAATAAATGAATGATTAGAGTTATTTCGTCAACATTCACAAGTTGTTGAGGAATTTTGTGGTTATTTACAGTTTTTGGAATATTTTGTTTTCCTATCTACATGTTGGCAGAACAAAAACCAAGTGGTTTTTGATAAACATTTGTAAATAGAAGGTGTATAGAAAATTGTAGATAATTTGCTTTAGTTAATTAGTTCTTTTTAGTTTCCATACAAACTGATAACAATGCGTTTGGGGATTGCTGTCTATCGAAGCATGATCACATTCTAAAGTGAACATTTAAATGTTTACAATAACACATAAGCCCGAATAGTAAGGGAGAGGTAAGTCAATTTTATGACATAACGTTAAAAATACTTAATAAGTATTTCTCTACACTCGACAGCTTTATTTAGCTGCTGAATTGAACAGTTTTATTATCAGTTTGATTAATCGGTTTGCTGTATTAATCCTAATCAATTTTCGCGAACTTTATTTGATGTTCTTCGATGCTGTTGTACGTGGGCGTTCACTTCGTGGGTTTTCCGGCAAATTTAGTCTTCTTATGGATACATTGTGAGCACCTGACCGGCGACGGAAGAATGTGAAGGTTTCGGTGGTTTAGTTTGCATATAGCTGCAAGCACTACGTTTTTGAAAAAGACGACAAGAATAAGGTTATGAGCTTATTTGTCCTATAAAGTTGATAGGTATCTACTTAATATGTTCTCTGAATTTTTTCCACTATCTCGGGTGTTTATCACACGACGTTTCGGGAGTTTCTGATCTACTCCCGTTATCAGGTGAATAAACTCCTAGTTAGTCCTGGGAAGGACTGATTCAGTTTTAGTTGAACTTTCGTGCATGCATTTTGATTGATATCTACTAACGCTTACTTAAAAGTTATTAACGCCATTGCTGTTAGGAAGATTGTATAACTTGTAATAATAAAAATAAAAACGTATCGATAGCAACTCCATTCAAATTGAAATTTATAGTAGTCCTAATATCGTTGTCGCTCTGAGTAAATGCATATAACTATCTGTTTTAAATTGAAACTTAATGTAATTAATTACTAGTTTTAGTAGTTATGAAAATATTTATTTCTAATTAACTTTACTCATAGGATAAATAGTCGAGTTTTGATGTAATACGCTACTTCTTCAATTTTTGAATCAAACATATTGCAAAAGGTTAGAAATGAATATCACACCGTTTTAAACCATCTCTGTTTAGCGAATGAAACTTTAGGAAATAACTGGCCATCTTTTTCTAACATAAAAAAATAGATCAAAAATAAAAGTCGATATTAACGATGGGAAGAGATAAATTGTTTGTTTAGATTCTCAAATTGTTGAATATGCGTAGAGGCAAGCATAAGTGATTATTTGAAAAACATCTTGTACCAATTTGGTGAGAACGGTGACTACCTTTTGAACCAGTTGGTTCGAATGGATGAAATTTGAATTCACCGTTATTATGTGGAATTAAAACAACAACCCATAAAGTGAAAAATTCTTCCCTCCTTTTTGAAAAAAATAAACTCAAAAATAGCCAGTTGGGCGAATGAAGAAACAGAAAGTGTAACTGATGGTTTGTGAGTTATGAAAAAAACGGTCACGCGAAATGTTCGCTTGTACTCGACTGTTTTTTTTTATGTTTTCGATCAGAGACGCCAAGGTTGGTTCGTTACTGTGAGCACGTTTCTTTAGTTTCGGTCTGCATTAGTTGTGTGCTAAACGTCATGTAAGCTAAGTGTCCGTTCTGGGTATTGGGTAGTTCATATAAAGTATATTTTTTTTCTATAATAATTTTCAAGGTCAACTTTCTAGGGGGTAAGTTGCATTTCTGCAGGGTGTCTAGTTTTAATAATGTTGGTACATAGATTTTTAGTTCATTTCTTCCACTAAAAAAATTATTGTCATTTTGACAGATGTCATATTTTAATATCACTTGATTCATTTTTGCATTTAAAATATTTCTTGGTTTTATTTTTTTATTCGATTTTATTGATGATGATGATGATTCCATGTTAAAAAAAATTGTCAAGAGTTCAAATTAATAAACTTTGACATTCAAAATTGACACATAACCATAATTTTGAAAAAGTTCTACCAACACGAGGTATAAAAATTTCCTAGCGGTTTAATTACATATCTACAAACATTGTAACACTTTGACAGTTATTATAGAAAAAAACGTACTTTATGTAATTATCGGCCAATTTTCTTACATTTCGACTTACTTCGGATAGAAAAACTAGGGTCTGACGTGCAGAATTTGCAGAGCCTTTGCATTCCGTATCATTAAGTTAATTTGAATCCATTTTCTACGATTCATCATGGGACGATTGTAGCTGATTCCCGTCAGACATACTGCATTCTGCTCTCGATATTCAATGATCTGTCGTGGTCGCTTTGGCGTGACTGGGCGAATCTCTCCTTCTCGCTCTCTTTGTGGCGCTCATAGCAGCAAATTCTTCGGTACCTGCCCAGAAGCACCTGCCTGCGTTCAGTTAATTTACTATGTGCTTGCGTTATTTGATTTATATACTTATACCATGTTGATGTTCTGCATGTCGTAAACATTTACCGTTCGAACATGTAAAAAATTGGACGTAATTGAAAATCTTGCCTCATTTAGCGGACCATAAGTTTAGACCGAGTTTTTCCATTGTTGTGTTTATTTAGGGCACCTTGCACATTTTTCAAACAATCACATCCGGCTCACATAATGGAGGTCATTGACCCACCCTCATTAGCCGCATTCGACAGATGTCCAGACAATAACATCCGGTCAGACGCTACATCTATTTAAACATCTGGCGGCCTGCAAATATAGCCTCTATTAACACCTGCAACAAAGGTGATGATAGAATAACTTATTCGAAGTTATGAGTCTTACTCTATATGTTCGAATGTTTGTAAGAGTGGAACAGGTTGAAATAAATAACTATCGGCGCAATTTGGAAACTGTGTATTTAAGAAAGTACTGGAAAAACACGTAATATTTATGAAACTTGATTAAGCGAGAGAGAATCTTGTAAAAATTTTAAAAATTAGACTTTTAGCCTCAAAACTCATCATGGGAATCTTGTAAAAATTAGACTTTTAGCCCTCCAAAAATTTATCATAATTTTCAGACAATGACATCTCCCAGACAATAAGATTCGGCCAGACGCCCACAACCGCTTAAACATCTGGCGATGCGCAAATATAGCCTCTCTGTCAAATCTAAATTGGTTCATTTGTCCTGTGTCGAATTTGAATTTATCGTCAAAATGATGAGCAGAATTTGTATTTACCACCAAAAACCTGATCATAATTTAAATTTACCACCAAACCTGAGCAGAATTTGAATTTACCGCCAAAATGATGCGCAGAATTTTAATTTCCCGCCAAAAACCTGCGCATAATTTGAATTTACTACCAAACCTACGCAGAATTTGAATTTTTTTAGTATAATTATATATTGTTGCCCCCAATCTTGTGTCGCGAAAATGTTTCCATTAATCAGGTACCCGGAACAATTGATAAAGTCGATAATGGACTTATATATCTTAATTCGAGTTCATCCATATGAGACAGTCAATCCCCCTCACCGTACAATTTCTCAACTTCTGTCTGTCTACCTGCATGTCTGTCTGCCTGCCTGGCTGCCTGTCTGCCTGCCTGGCTGCCTGTTTGCCTGCCTGGCTGCCTGTCTGCCTGCCTGCCTGCTTGGCTGCCTGTCTGCCTGCCTGCCTTCCTGTCTACCTGTCTAGCTGTCTACTTGTCTACCTGTCTACCTGTCTAGCTGTCTACCTGTCTACCTGTCTGTCTGTCTGTCTGTCTGTCAGCAGTGCTTTCGAACCTATATTAAAAACAGATAATATTTCTTTAGGAACTTGCTTATTGCTAAAGTGAGGGAATGCTGTTCGTCTGTACATAAATCCAACAGCAGAAATGAAATAAATAACTATCGTTCAATTTCTAAACTTTGTGTATTTTCAAGAGAAACATGTAATATTTACATTCGGTGCTTACAAACAGTGTCTGTAAATTTGCAGTCAATTTTAAGCAAATTTCTTAACCATACATTTATTAGCAACCTTGCACATTCCCAGATTTCCCGCCAAAAACCTGATCATAATTTAAAATTTACCGTCAAAATAATGCGCAGAATTTGAATTTACCACCAAAACCTACGCAGAATTTGAATTTACCGCCAAACCTGCGCAAAATTTGAATTTACAGCCAAGCATGCGCAAAAACTTTCGCGCAGACCTGTGCAGAAACCCCTGCGCAGACCCTCGCGCTGACCTGAGCAGAAACCCCAGACCATCACATCCGGTTCATTTTTAGCAACCTTGCACATTCTCAGACGCTCACATCCACAAGTCTTGACAGGTCTTGTAACAGCCTGCATTGACTAATTATTTGCTTAATTTTTGAGCCATGAATAAGTACCACTGTTAATGAACTTTTTAATCTCGGGCAGCTCATATGCCAAGATCCAATTTACTCTCTCAAGTATATAGAAAGGTACACATAACATAAAAGGGATTTATTTGGGTATAACTATTTACATTGTAACATAATAATAAAAAAAATATTTCCCGTATTTGGTACAAAAGAATATTGTTTTCTTCCCTGGTCTTTTCGGGCACCTGGCAGGTAGACAACCCCGTTTGCTTCACAGGCTGTACGGGTTGCGGGTCGCCGAGATCCCGCACGTACCGCTATTGTGGCTGACGCAAACGTCCTCTAGCGGTCACAACTGTAAATGTAAAAATTCGGGGTTAGCTTTATTTATATTTGTCGAACATAATAAATTCGGGTGTAATCTTGTTTATTCTGGGGGTTGTGACTATGAATAAACGTAGGGCGAAGGTCTGACTTGCCCTAACCTAATCCGCAATGCCGAATAGCTTCTTTTAGCAAGTGAAATGACAGTGTATCAAATTCGTTTGGACACGGTAATAACCTTCAAAGTTGCTAATTAAACCACGGAGATTTTATATGTTAAATTAAAGCACTACGGACAGGCTCAGGACATTTATGAAACAGGATTCCTTCAGGTGAGTAAAGCTCTGAATTCTTATAACAAAACTGTTTTTGCGGCGCCTTCGCCGGTGTCTGGCCTTGACCTCAAGAGAAGTTTACGTGAATAATTTCGGGGTTCGAAACTTTTACTTGGATGCAAAAGCACTCACAGGGGTTACATGAAATTAATTACCAACTTTCTGAGAGGCGAGTGAAGCTCTCTTAGGTTCTACGAATAAGTTTCGTGTTTTGGCTCAATAAGGATTTTGAGATTTTTGCCAGAATAAAGAGTGACGCCCTTTTAAGTTTTGCGAATAAGTTTCGTATTGGTTCTTGCGACTAGTGTGGAGAGCTTCTCCAGAGGGGCTTTGAAATAGGGAAAAGACAGGTCTGTATACTAGGGGCCGTTTCTACAGGTTGAGAAAAATTTATAACCGATCGTTTTGGTCGATAATCACGAAGCCATAAACGATTGTTATTACAGCGAGTTCAGGGAAAGTTTAACAGAAATCGAGATTGATTTATAACGGGTCGTTTTGGTCGATAATCACGAACCCATAAACGATTGTTATTACAGCGAGTTCAGGGAAAGTTTAACAGAAATCGAGATTGATTTATAACGGGTCGTTTTGGTCGATAATCACGAGGCCATAAACGATTATTATTATAGCGAGTTTAGGGAAGTTTAACAGAAATCGACATTAGTTTATAACAAGTCGTTTTAGGTCGATAATCACGAAGCCTCAAAACGATTCTTGTTATAGCGCGTTCAGGAAGGTTTCCCAGGAATTTCTAGGCGCAGGAATCAAGTGTTTCGGACCGGTTTCAGGAACTAGGCCCCGGAGGGCCTAGAACGAGACGCTGGTCAGGGACGGTGAACGCAAGCTGCTCTCACCGCGGGCGCTTTCTATTTATACAATACCCATATTGTTTATCAGTGCTGGAAATTTGGGAGGGATGCGCCGAACAACGTCTTGTCGATGCGGGCGCAGAACGGTGATTTTTCCCGCGCCTTGGCAATGGTTTTCTAGCTGAATGTGACGATATTTTAGCGGGACGAAATTTGAACGCATTCCAATGCGTAGAAATAATAATTTCGGACCGAGCTAACGTCACAGTCTGACATCTGGCGACACGCAAATATAGCCTCTATTAACACCTGCAACAAAGGAGATGATAGGATAACTTATAAAAACTGAAAGATGCTGGGTGGCTACAAAAATATGATCAACAGACGACTCTTTCATCGCTCCGTTTTGTATGATAAGAATCTGCTATTTAAAACTACCAGTTGAGGATTGGCTTGCGGATGTCTTGTACTGCAAAAACCAACTTTTATGCCTTGCTGTATTATTGTATTTATAAATTTCGGGGTTTTTAAAATAAGTTGTATTATCTGCTAATATTTTCTTTGGTTTTATAAATTCTATAAAATATTCATTTACATTTTTTTTCAAAAACATTTTGAGTGTTGCATCTTTTAGCTGGAAATAATCTAAATTCTTCAAATACAAATAATTCAGTTGTTTTGGAGACTAATCAAAATAAAAAAATATGTAGTTAAAACATACCGGGTGTCAACGAATTTATTAGACAAGTCATAACTTCTAGAGTATTAGGTGTATCAAAATGAGATTTGGTATACTCGTAGCTAAATGGTATAGGGAGAGGATAGGTATTATGTATCTTAGCTATCCATGGCACACTTGACAAAAGAAAATAAATTATTATCCAGTATTTTGCTGAGAAATATTTAATTTATGAGCTTATTTTTAATCCAATTGCAAATAAATTAGTATCGTTAGATTGGCCAAAATATACTCTTTTCGGAAAGTGCTTGTTAAAAAAGGGTCGCCATTTAAAAAAAAATAGTTAGACACGAAAATGTTATTTTGTCAACTTGTCTTATTCCTATCTATCATACTAATCACTAAAACTTTGCGATTGTAATTTTCTGACATGACCTGAGTTCCTTAGATTAGTTTGCGTCCAATCATGGCCACCTAGATGCAATACTAAAAGTGTCTCTAAAAAAATCAAGTAGGCTTAAAAAATGTCTAAAATGTCACATTCTGATCGAGAATTGTCTCAGAAATCCAAAAATATAAAAATATACAGGGTGTTCCATTTGAAAATTCAAAACCGGAGCCATTTCCGGTAAAACCGGAAGTGACCAGAAAGTGAAAAATATGCGAAAACTCTCCTCCCCCTATACCATTTGTCCATACCAAATCTCATTTTGATATACCTAATACTCTAGAAGTTATGACTTGTCTAATAAAATTGTTGACACCCTGTATAGTGCCGTGACTAAAACTCAAGCACTGCTACAATCCAGTCGCAAGCAAATACGAGCAAAATGTAGATTCAATACTTGATTCAAGAATCTGGCCTGTAGGAGCTTTAGTTTTTTTGTGAAAAGCTGACACAGTCAACCTAACAACTTAAAGATTTTTACCTAAGACCCAAATTTTAGATTAGATTAGAAATTTAAGAAAATGTTTCTATTAAACAGGTATCCGGACCTGATTTCTAAGCAATCTAGATAAGTTTTTTATCCGGTAAAACTGAACTGTCCCTCACCGTTGGGTATCGCGTATAGCATCTTTATTAATTAGAGTATTTTTTTACTAATATATTATTGTGGCCTAATAGCTTTTATTTGGTTTTATTTTATTTAATTCTTATTCTCAGGGCTTTATTTTAAAATTTTTGATTTTAATCTTACCTTTTGTCTGCAGTTTTAAGCATGTAATTGTAATAATCATGAGTATTAGTCGTGCAGATTTTTCAAATGTATTTTTTGCTAATATTTTCTTAGATTTTTCCAAATCTTTAAGTATTTTATCACCCCTCTTAAATATTTCTCTACCGGATTGGCTTGCAAATGTCTTATACTTAAAAAAAAACAACTTTTATGGCGTGCTGTATTATTGTATTTATAAACCTCGCGTTTTTAAAATAAGTTGTATTATCTGCTAACATTTTCTTTGGTTTTCCAAATTCTATAAAATATTCATTTACATAGCGTTCTTAAAACCAAGAGCGGTAACACAAAATGTAAATAAACCATAACATTCAGAAAGCCAAGGTGCTAACACAAGAACAAAGAAGGTGTCTGTTTTTACGAGATTGATATGCGGAAGTTGCTGAATCGGATAAACTGAAAAATGTCGGGTGGTACACACGGTTCTTTTATCGCTGTTTCGTATTATAAAATTCTGTTGTTTAAGACTCCACTTCCTACTATTTTTTACTGCTGGAATTATATATGTGTGTAAGATTGACTAAACTAGATCAAACTTTTAACCTGCTAACTGAAGAGTAATTTTTACTAATATACAGGGTGTTTTATTAATAATTGGAAATATTTTAACTGTAGAATCCTGAGCTCAAAATATTAATATTTAAGCCTAATCACTTAGATAAAATGTGGTTCCTTACTGAGATATAGGATGTTTTATTTAAAAATTTAAAAATGATTTTGCTCCATTACTTTAGAACTATTTGACGTATCCGTATCATATTTGGCAGGAAGTGTAGACACTGTAAACCATGTTAAATTATGTTAAATAAACGTTTGTGGTTACTACCAGAGGCGTACGACAGGGGCAAGTGATTGGTTGACCCCTCCCAAATTCTACGCCACTGGCGGAATTGCAATTTTAGCACAATTTTTCGATTCTCCAATACTTTTTATGTAAATAACATACTCTTTCTTCGTAACGATAAAGTCATTATTTTTCGAGATAATTAATGTTAAACATAAAGCTGAACAGTTATTTTGATTTTAATGTGTATTAATTATGTCGGTGTTTTTTGTCATAATATTGCATTTATTACGCAAATGAAACTTTAATCCGTATTAACAAAAAAACATAATGTTATTTAATGAAATTTATTCAAACGAATACATAGATGCATTCAACATAAAAACAAATTGTGGTTCTGAAAAGAACCATTTTGTTGTAATCTAAATAAAAGAACAACAAGTCCCCTTGGAGTGAGAAGACACTGTTGCTGACACCAATCGTTCCTGTCAGGGATGAGTACCTGAAATGCTTTATGGAACATGTAAAGCGGAGCCATGAAGTCGCTCCTTGTGAGAAGTTCTGGGACCTTCTCAAAATGTTGGATGATCCCTGAGTGTCCCACTTGTTCCCCTTTCATGGCCCACATCTGGCCTTGGCTTAGTCTGTAGGCTGATTTCCTAGCCTCCGCCTCAATCACTAGGTGGAGGGGCGGAAGCCCCAGAAGCACTTCCAGAGCTGCCGTAGGAGCAGTGCGCATTGCTCCAGTTATGCCTAAACAAGCCAATCTCTGTAGTCTGTTGAGGCTGTTTCTGATTGTTGCCTTGCTGGTTGCTGGCCACCAAACAAGAGCAGCATATGTTATTATTGGTCTTGTAACCACCGTGTATAGCCATTTGGTGACACGGGGCTTGAGACCCCAGCTGGTTCCAAAGGTCCGTCTACATCTCCACAGAGAAGCAGTGGCCCTTTGAATTTGTCTCTTTACATGAGTCCTCCAGTTCAGCTTTGAATCCAGGATAACTCCAAGATATCTGACCGATTCGTAGGGCTGGAGAGCTTTTCCGAAGATTGTGGAATGTCTGAGACCCTCGATTCTCTTTGGTGAAGATGACAAGTTCTGCATTGGTAGGATTAATCCTGAGCCCTTGTCTTACACACCAGTTTTGTACAGTAATGAGGGCTTCTTGCATGATCCCACTTACTGTGCCAGCAAACTTTCCCATTGCTAATATTGCAAGGTCATCAGCGTAACCTAGCACAAAGATGCCTTTTGCAGAGAGCTCCCATAGTAGCCCGTCCACGACCAGACACCATAACATTGGAGACAAGACTCCACCCTGAGGACAGCCCCTAGTGACCGTCGCTCTTATGGAGAACTCGTCTGCTGAAACGATTACCTGTCGGCCCGACAGCATAGAACCGATCCGTCTTATCAACGAGGGTTCGATCCCGTGCCTTTCGGCCGTTACACAGATAGAATCGAAGGAGGTATTATCAAACGCCCCTTCTATGTCTAAGAATGCACCGAGCGAAAGCTCTTTGTGGTGCAGGGTTTTCTCTATCTTTGAAACGATCGCATGGAGTGCCGTCTCAACTGACTTGCTTTGTTGGTAGGCGTGTTGTGATGGGTGCAGCGGAAAAGCCACCAATGCTCCATCCTTAATATACCTTTCAATCAGCCTCTCCTGCACCTTTAGCAGGAAAGAAGTCAGGCTGATGGGTCTAAAGTCCTTTGCGGTATCATGCATGTCCCGTTTTGGGTAGGAAAATTACTTTGACCGTCCTCCAGAGCACAGGAATGTGTCTTAGGGCCAGGCTAGTACGAAAAATGTGATATAGGGGCCGTAACAGCACCTCCAATCCATGCTGTAGCAGAGCCGGAAAAATTCCGTCAGCACCAGCGCTCTTATATGGTTCAAAGGTGAACAGTGCCCACTTCAAGCGATCTAGACTCACTACCTTTGAGGCCGTCTTCCAGTCCAATGCGGTGTGCGCGATGCGTGGGGGCCTTTCAGGTAGAGCTTCTTATACAAGACTGGAGCCGGGGAAGTGAACATCAATGAGATGCTTGAGAGCACCCTCCCTGGTGTCCGTGAAGGTACCCGATGGGAGCTTCAGCATCCCCAGCCTGGAACCTGGAGTTTTGGAAAACATCTTTTGCAGTCTAACTGCTTCTGGTAGGCATTCAATACTTTCGCAGAAGGCCCGCCAGGTGTCTCTTCTACTTCTGCGTATGCAGCTTTTGTATGACCGGAGGGACAGTTTATAATTGTCCCAGTCCAGTTGAGACTTTGTGAGTCTGGCTCTATTGAAGAGCCTGCGCGTTTCTTTGCGGAGGGACTGGAGTTCAGGGTTCCACCATGGAGTCCTTTTACCATCCCTGCATCGTTTCACAGGACAATTAGTCTCGTATGACTCTATGATGGAGCGGTGTACAAGATCAACGCTCTCCTCTAGCTCGTCAGAATTTTTTGGAATGATTCTAACCAAATATAACCTATTTCGGAGGTCCTGTTTATAGCCTTCCCAATTGGTTGCTCTAGGATTTCTAAAAATATTCGACGCTGGCGGTCGCTTTAGATTTAGATTGAAAGTAATATGACGGTGATCCGAAAGGGAGGGTTCCGTCGATACCTGCCAGTCTTTGACTAACGGAGCGACCGTAGCGGTGCCCACTGTTATGTCGATGACTTCTTGCCTTCTGTCGGTGACAAAGGTAGGTGTAGTACCACAGTTTAGTACCTCCAACTTCGTAGTGTAGAGATACTCCATTAGGCCTCTACCTCGTGGGTTGATGTCCGTGCTGCCCCAACAGATGTGGTGCGCATTGGCGTCACACCCTACCAGCAGAGGTAAATTATTTGTGTCACAGTAGCTTACCAGTCCCTGAAACTCTGGGGTAGGTGGCAGTTCCTGTGCATCGTAAGGAAAGTAGGCAGAACTAAGAACAAAGCTCCTCCTGCTATTGCCATCTATAAGACCAATTTTGACTGCCACTAGATCCCTGGAACAGAAATTGGGCAATATATGTATATCGGTTAGTCCCGAAGAGTATATGCAAACTCTCGGTATAACCGCACTTGTGCAATAAAACAAGGAACCGCTATTGAGACATAGCCCCTGGACAGATCCATGTCGTACCCATGGTTCCTGAATAAGTGCTATATTAATATTATCATTTGTAAGCCTCCTCTGCAGAGCATAGGAGGCTGCTATGCTGTGTTGCAGGTTGATTTGTAAGAGATGGATACTATTCATTAAGGGAAAAGCGTCCACTCCTACTCCTGCGCCTTCGTCGCATCCTCTGCCTCCGCAGCAGAGTCAGACACCTCCATGTTTTCAAGCTCTGCTACGGGCGGCTTTTCTTTTGCATGTTTGGGGTCTCAGAAAGAGACCCTTACCATGCCCGCATATGCCTTTATGCCGAGTTGCTTCAGAACCGACACGGAGAGCCCGTCCACGCCAAGAACAAGCCTGAGCCCTTTGGACTCGACCCGTCCGGCATGCCGAATCCTCCAGAGATCGGTCCGATGTCCCGGATTCTGGCGTTTTAACCTTCTTAAGATGGTAGTCCCGTCCTCAGGTACTCCCGGTATCCAGGCTACCATCTTACTCAGCCTGGGCACGGGGTCGCTTTCTAAAAAAACGAGTTCGACTCCTGTTCTCGTGCTGATCTTACCAACGGTTTCTTTTAACCAGGTCTTGGAGAAGGCATCGGAACATGTGACCATAATGATTCCTTGTTCCGTCTTTCTGAAATCGTCGTATTTTGGGTGGGGCCCCTCATCTGGGATCCCATCCATGTATTCGCCGAGGGTAAGTTGAATTTCCCCGGCAAGCTCCACAGAAATTTGCGACTCCGGGAAGTTTCCCCGAGCAACCGCAACCCTGAGTTCTTTGTTGGCCGCTTGACTGTACGAGAGCCCGGGTCGGACCCTCTTGGCGGCTTTCTGTGCACTAGGAGGAGTCTCCTTCTCTGGGCGGCCCCGTTTGGAGCCCCCAGCAGAGAGTGTGACCTTCTCCGTGGCACTAGGTTGGTCTGTGACAGCAGTGCCTTTGGTGAGAAGCTCCTGCTGTGTGCCAGTACCTGTAGACGGGCCTGGTTGGTTAAACACTGTTTAACATTTCAATGAACAATAAAAATATGTATCATACGGGGATAAAAAAAAAATTTTTTTAAATGGACAAAAATTCGAATAGGAGAACCTAACTTTGTATTTGAGCATAACTTTTCATTCTAAACAACTTTTCTCAATAAAATTTTGCCATATTTTTTTAAATAAGATAACTTTATTCTTGAACGAATTTCATATTTTTTTTGTCCTGCCCTGTATGCTGTTTGATTTGGAGCCATTCTAAATGCATCTGATACGGTTATCAATATTGCACTAACTTGTGCCAGTATTTAAATTTCGGTTGTACAACTAATTAAAAAAATGTCCCATTTGTTGCACATTTCATGGACCACACTGTATACTCGTCTTCTTCTATAGTCATCTTCCTATATCCCACCTTCGTTTTATGCCCCTTGCCTATTTTCGCTTTTGCTATTTTCCTTATTTCTGCATGTATTGCTCTCTCTTTCTGTGTCATATCGTTATCTTATAAATTTTTGAGCCTAAACTATATCACTTTTTTAACGTCTACATCTACTTCTAGCTTATTCTTCAGGAATTGTTTAGCTGCCTGTTGTTTACAATTGTCTTCAAATTTAACTCCTGTGATAACTATATTGCATCTTCTCTTTTTCGTCTGCAGCATCTCTAGTTTTGATTCGATTTTAACTAATCTTTTCTTCCTTCACTTTATACACTTTTACACTCCACTATCCTGTTATGCTATTTTATTACCTCTGCCCTTTGACCGCATGAAATTTAGGCGAGTTAAAGCGCGTTACCGAGTGATTTATCATCACCGCTTGATTACACATTCGAACCATAAAGCACAACTTATGAAAAAATCAAGAAAAATATAGTAATAACTGCTGCAACTCGAATGGATCATTTACCTAATAGAAGCAGTTATATCAATACAGGACTCACACTAATGGCAACCATAAAAATGTTGCATTATGGTTGAATGTAAATACAGGGTGTTTGTAAATAGCTTGACTAAACAAACTATAATCACTAATAGCATCAACTGTTCATTGGAGTGGTATATCCCATCCTGCTACGTTTCCAGTAAGATAAACTAAGTTCTGGTAGTAAATTTTAGTTTAATTAGGTAATTGTTGAAAACGGAAGCAGATTTATCTTGCCAAACATTCATGTTTTAATACTTCCCATTTTGTATTTTGCGAAATACCCAAAGAAACAGCATGAATACTGAAGCCACAAAAAAGTTTCAGAGATTATCTAAACGAAGTAGAAATATATTTGTAGAGTATTTACCAGCACTGTGTTATATAACTTTGACTTAACCTAACAGACATTATATGAAGATAAGCCGCACAAACATGGCCATAACGTTTTTGGCAGCATACCTTGTAGCTTTCTTGGAACTTGAGCTTCTGCTCGAAACGACTGTTTAATTATTGAGCCCAAAGTTCTGTACATTAACTTGCACAGATGCCTAGGCGCCTCTTAAAAGTAACGCGTGTTGCCTATCTTATGTAGTTTTAGGAGGTTCTATTCTGGAGATATACATATACATAAACCGTCACTTTAATTAATTACGAGAGCCTAATAAATCAATCAAAACTGTTAATGCCTTGAGATGGAGCAT
Source organism: Agriotes lineatus (assembly GCA_940337035.1). Lineage (NCBI taxonomy): Eukaryota > Metazoa > Arthropoda > Insecta > Coleoptera > Elateridae > Agriotes > Agriotes lineatus. Next base: position 56,846,317 of record OW679201.1, on the reverse strand, counting down.
AAACTCTCTAAGCGGAGTCCCTGTGCGCTGTGGCCAAGCAAATACGCAGTTAAATTCAGAATTCAACCTCCAGTCTATCTCACACAGCAGATTTCAACACCAGTTTTCTTTTGAGCACAATGGATTGGGTTACTTCCACCAGAAATCGCAATTAGCTGAGATTCCGCTGGTCTGGTGTAACATTGTACTCGGATTGCGCCTTAGGGCAACTGGAACTTGCAACTTACGTTGTACTACGTATATAGAGCGACAGTCGAACAGCTCGTACAAACGGCACATTGAAAAAGCTATGTGTTGCTGTTACATTAGGTATGCAACGTTTTTTCGAGAAAAGTACTAAACTTGAAATTTGCATCACATTAGTTTTGAACTGTGAACTGACACTTTTCTAGTATCACACAACCTCACACTTTGTCTAATTATAAAACTCGTTTTCACTTGAAGTAAGTCCACCTCTTCTAATTTTACAAAAAATTAATGTGAGGTATTGCAACCTGCACAACGTTAGTATAGGTTCTAGTATACTCCGAGCTTTCGCTTAAACCGTTCTCCTGTGGTAGTATTTTCTATATCAAAGTACTTAGCATTCGCATTACTTATCTGCAAAAACATTTTCAGAGTTAGCTGAGTTGGTTTGCGTTGTTTGGTACTTAAGTGATTGCTGATTGTTGCCTCAACTATTCTAAAGGGCAGCACCGAGTCAACTAACTCTGTTTTGTTTCAGACGACCACCCTTGTAGGTCTGGTGAAGGTAGCGCGTTTGCTGGGTCTCGTGACAATGGCCAGCAAGATAGATCGTTACACTGAATATGGGGCTGTAATTCTGCTGCTACAGATGGCCACATTTGCCCTTATTGCTCATTGGTTGGCTTGCATATGGTAAGTTGCGACTGTTTCAAATATGGAATTGACGACTAGGTATTCAGTTTCATTAATATTATACGACCTTCAAGCACGAATTCAAAATTTCATGCATATTGGGCTACGACCATTTGATCATCAGTAAAATATTGTGGGTAGTCTTATTACTCTACCTCATATACCAGTAGTCAGAAGAGCATTGGGTAAATTATACAGCAACGTCACTCCAGTACTGATTAAATGGATTCCGCTTATCCACAAAAGTAAACCGATTTTATTGCATGCTTAGCACTCTACCACTGCCCTCTTTAATGGAATATAGCCAATAAAAAGAAAATGTTAAGAAGTCGTGCTATCCCTATTTATACTGAACATATGTCCGACAATTAATTATTTGTTATTAGGAAAGAAGTATTAAATTTGTTGTGTTTTCAATATCTGGTATATGTTTGAATTTGTTGTAAACGAACAAAAACTTTTGAATCTATGCTTTTTTCTTCTTCTTGTGGTGTTAGTTTTTAGCTGCATTGGTCTATTGTGCTTCTCACCTAAATTGCTATGGGTTTCGTTCGAAGAGGCCGGATTCCAACGCGAAGGAAACAATCTTGCCCATAGGAACGTCCCTTACCACCTGAGGCTCCACCAGGCAGGCTCCAAAATGTTTATGTCTCAGTGTTTGGAGAGCTACACGTTGACATAGAACATGAATTGAGGTTTCTTCCTCAAAGTGGCACTTCCTACATGTGGCATTATTTACGATCCCAATTGTAAATAAGCGCTTCTGTAGGTGACCGTGTCCTGTCCAGTCACGATCCTGATATTTTTCTGCTCATTGACAGGAGAGTGGAGGTGTTAACCAGGCGACGTATCCCCAATAAGGAGGTTCGTCTGACTTAGTCCAGTTGGCACTGGATTGGTTATTTAGCTAGTGCTCAACTTGTCTTTTTGCATTGACACGAATAATTCCTAATGTTGGCTCAGCAGTTTGACCCAGTTTTTTGTACCGAGTCTATTCAGTATCTGACAACTTAGAGTTGATCCTGGGCGAACACAGTGCTCTTAGTGTTGCCTGACTGTCTGTTCAAATATAGATATGCAGATTAGAGTATTCTCTTTGAAGGTTCTTCTAGGCACAGGTTAAGATGGCAAATACCTCTGCTTAGAATACAGTGGCATATTTTCCAAGGTCAACGCCATCGGTGAGTTTGACCCTCGGCCTATAGTTGTAAATGCCAGCAGCAGATTCCCCGCCATCCAGGAGTCGTATGTGTACCATACAAGCCCCTCTAGAGTAAGGAGATGCTGTTGCTGACACCAATCGTTCCTATCAGGGATGAATACCTAAAATGCTTTCTGGAACCAATATACCAGAGCCACGCAATCGTTCCTTGTAAAAAGTTCTGAGATTTTCCCAAAATGTTGGATGTCGTGGCTCACATCTGTCCCTGGTTAAGTCTGTAAGCTGACTTCCTAGCGTCCGCCTCAATCACTAAGTGCAGAGCGAAAGCTTTAGAAGCACCTTGTTACAGCACGAAAACTTGTTAACGACATAACAATCAACCCCTCAAGTGTGCCAAACAAGATCATACCCTTGGGAGCCAGCTCTGTTATCCACCAAACGACTTTATGACATAATCGGGAATTTCGACCGGATACGCAGCCGTTGCGAAATGTGCTGTAACAAGGTGCTCCAGCTATTAGATGTGAAGATGTGAAGAAGGTCGTGGTTCTATTACTATCTGAAAGTTAAAGCTGGGCTTCGACACAAAGGGGTAAATGATGTTAAATAAAGAACGTGACCACATTCAGAATACATCGAAAAACAACATCAATATCATTAAACACTAGGTGAGCCCACTCGAATGTGGAACTAGTAGGCTCTTCTACTATCAGTTTGGCAGAGTTTAGTCGGCGAGTAACGTAAAGCACCGACTTACCTTACGAAAAATGACTCATTAAAGCAGTTGCTAAACTCCTTCTTACAACTGAAAAGTACACATAAACGCATGCAAACATCATAAACACAAATGAAAAACATCAGTACGGTACTTGACAACGGACTCTATTGAAATAAATAAAAATATGTAGGTGACAATAAACATAAAATTGACTAATTAGATTAAATAGATCAAATAGATTAGTTGGGTTAGATTGCGCAACACGTTACCTGACTGCAAATACATTAAATTTGGTAAAACCAAAAACTCTAAGAATGAAGGTAGTATTACGCCGGATTGGTCAACACTTTTAACGAAATGATACGTCCACTGTACGCTATACACATAAGTACATATAAATACACATAAATAGATTACCTGAAGAAGATCAGCTGACTGCATATTTGACGTGCGGCACTGTATGTGTATTTTCCTTTCCAAACAAACTGCCTCAAGATGCCTGAAGAAACGGAACGACGGCGAAATCACAAGGGTTAACGGAAGACGGAACAAAGCTTCGATGAAAAAGTATGGCAAGGAAGGCGGCGACCAGCAGAGGGCGAAAATTACTCCAGGTTTCTTTAGGCACGATATAAACTGGATTTGCAAGTGCAAAACTTCTCACAATAACATGAGAACAATTCACTCAGACACACACAATTATTTTAAAGCGGATGTGAAACTATAATTTCTTTAACTAGCCCTCCGGTCGCGAAGCGACGCGTCCGGAGGCGAAGAATAATACACGTCTGTTCTTGGTCAGAGCTGGGTGGTAATTGAATTAGAAAAATCGGGGGCAGTTCGACTATAGCCCCGCGTCAAAAATGCATCTCACTTCTACAACAACAGACTGCATTTTCCGTAGCATGATTGCACCACTAAACGAAATATGACTAAAAAACTAGGGGGGAAGCCCCGGGCCAAACAATAAATAAACGATAACGGACTACGTCATTGCAGCCGCTGCAAAAAGAACAAAGCATATAGGAAAATTCCAGAATGATCGAAAGCTGATTAAGCGATCGCAGGGAGCTTGAATGTATCGAACGACAAGAATGAATACTAAGAAATCAAGAAGCTAAAACTGTTTGTTTGCAGAACGGAATGAAGGGTAAATGCATAAGTAAAATTCGGCGAATATAACTAAACTGCAGTGTTCATAAACGACCTGTGCGAAAATAAGTATCTGACAGAGTAAAGGTTTGATAACATTGCCAAATTTGGGCTTAAATAGAATTGGCGAAACAAAGGGAATTAAAAATGAGCTTGCAACCTCCGAAGCTACCGTGGGCACAGTGCGCATTTCTCCTGTTATGTCTAAACAGTCCAATCTCTGTAGCCTGCTGTGGCTATTTCTGATTGTTGTCTTGCTAGTTACCGACCACCAAACCAGAGCAGTGTATGTTATGATTGGTCTTGTAACCACAGTGTATAACCACATGGTAACACTAGGCTGCAGAACCCAGCTGGTTAAAGTTCCATCGGCATTTTTACAAGGAGGCAGTTTCTCTACAAGAGCCCTGCAGTTCAGCTTTGAATGCAGGATGTCTCCAAGATATCTGACCGATTCGGAGGTGTGAAGAGCTATACCGAAAATTGAGGATTGTCTGATCCCCTCAAGTCTCCTTCTTTTGGTGAAAATGCCAAGTAGTGCTTTGGTAGGATTAATTCTGAACCCTTGCCTTATGCACTAGCTTTGTACAGTAGTGAGGGCATCTTGCATGATCTCACTTTCTGTCCAGCAAACTTGCCAATTGTTAGTATTGCAAGGACATCAGTGTAACATAGCACAAAGATGCATTTTGCAGAGAGCTCCCTAAGTAGCCCGTCCATGACCAGACACCCTAACATTGGGGACAACATTCCTTCCTGAAGGCAGCCCCTAGTGACAGTCGCTCTAATAGAGAATTTATCTATTGAGACAGAATCTATGCTTTACTTGTGCAAATATGGCTTGTGTGAAGCAATACTTGACCCAGAGTCTGCTAGCTCTAAGCTACTCATCAATAAAGGCAGAGATGGTTTTTACACAGCTGAAGTAATGTAATAATTATTGCTGGTTGTCCAATTTACATAATTTACATTCCATAAATATATATTCTGCCTGCCAATGCAGCTCGGGTAATATGATTATCACAGATGCACCCGTTTTCATGGAAAAGTCTCGTATCCGATCACTGCGATTTCAATTCCACGAGAGAGGAAATTTTCTCCCATTGAAATGTATTAAATTTACATAGATAATATGGTAATGCAAAAGCAATTTTAAATTAGTTACATTCTAATTACCAATATTCAATATTCGTAATCGGTTTTAAATTATTGCTTGATTTATATAAGGTAGTCTACACGACTTTGCTACTGATCGTAGAATAATTACGAGTTTTGAAACTGCATTGCTCAAGTTTTTATATACAATGTTAAAAATGTAAATTCAGCACGCTTCTGTTCCATATGTATTGAACTCAATAAATAAAAAATAAAAGATTGCCGAGCATACAGCAAATGGGACATTGAATTCATCTAATAACAAACAAATAACTGCACAATGTGCAGCAAATATGAATAAAGAAAACTTAGATCTCGTAACCGCTTACCTCTTATGCATTGAAAAGCTCTTGTCGGTTATCAATAAACTTGATTTATAAAAAATAAAGAGGTGCTGTTCATATACCAAACATGAGTGAAGAAAGAACAGTTTTAACAATTTTAGCAAGTAAACATAAGTGCTAATTGTAAAATTAACGTGGTTTGAAGCGAGAACTTGCTTCTTGTCAGCCTGGCGCTCTCACCACTGCACCACCGAGGCGATTTTTGTATTTTTTATTTGTTAAGGGAATAAGTATCAAAGAGTATAGATGCAAAGTTGCATAGACGCTGTTGGTAGTATTTAATAATATTTGTACAACTTATTAAGTAACATTAGAATATAACACAAAACATAACTGAGCAGGTAACTGCAACAATCTCATGGTAACCTAAATTTCTGGAAACCAACAACTCGTTGCCCAACAGTTCTCGATGAAACACACCTTATTGATCTAAGAACAGTCTAATTTCCTTTATGTTCTAGGTACGCAATCGGCAATGCAGAAAGGCCTGTGCTGCACGCAAAAATAGGCTGGCTGGACACCCTGGCAGAAACCACGCACCAGTTCTATTACCCCAACAACACCGGAGGCCCGACCATAAGAAGTAGATACATCACAGCTCTGTACTTTACGCTTACTTCTTTAACAAGTGTGGGCTTTGGAAATGTTGCGCCAACCACAGATGCCGAAAAGATATTTACCATATGCGTTATGTTAGTTGGCTGTAAGTAGACCTTTCAGTACATAGGCTTAGATTTAGCGCCCGCTGCAGCTGCATGCTCATTAGGGGTCACAGCTAGTATAATTCCTTTACTTGCACATAAATAGTTTAGCCGTCCGCACGTACGCGTAACAATTGCAGCTTTAAGAGTGAAATATCTTAATAACCCCTGAAAGCCAACTGAAATTTATGCAATGAAAATTAATAAATCCGGAAGATTTCCCCGGTGAAGTATGAATCCATCTACACCGTTTTACGTTTTAAGACCTACTTGAGGAAGTATTTGTAATCCGATTATTGCCGTACTCCCAAGAAGCTATCATTTCAAAATTTGAAATTCTAACATAGATTAAAAGCAGAGACTTTAATATAATCGTACCGATCACGTTGCTCAAACATAGAAATATTAAGGATCAGCGCTTTCAATAAACAGCTGTCAGTCGGAAACTAATTCTGTGCTGAGTCTGAGTCTAATGTGGATATCTGATATCCAATATAGAATCTGTCAGATTACTTCTGGGAATGTTGCTACAACGAAAGGTAAAAGAGGTAAAATGAATGATGAATGAATGAAAGATAAAGTAGAATTCGAATAATCACTGGATTGCGGCTTCGCTAAGTCTGCAAAATAGCTGATGCTTACCCAGTGGTGTAGCCAGAAGTCATAGGAACTTGGGTTAAAAAAATGGGGCCCCCCTACCGTCACACGAAAAATAGAATGTGTAGTAAGAAAAAAGGTTTTATTTTTCGTATCAAATATAAAAAAAATCGGTTTAAACCTACTCCCTACTTAAACTAATACTTGGTAGTTACAATAATTGCAAACATAAAGCCTAATATTCTATAAAACAATATTGTAAGAAAATCCTATACTTAAACTACTATTTGGTACGATTTTTGGTTTGTTGAACATTAAACAGAAATATTTAGTAGAATTACATTGTAAAAAATAATATTTAATACATATATCATGATATGTTTTCTGCCTTCATGTTAGCAAATTCATTTATTATCTCATTTAGATCGAGTTCCTCAGCATCTTCATTTTCTATAGATAATAGAGCAAGTCCACTTAAGCGATCTTAGTCTGTAGTAGACCTAAGGTAATCTTTAATCATTTTTAGCTTGCTAAATGACCTTTCAACAATAGCAGTTGTGACAGCAATAATAGATAAACTTCCGTTAAGTCGCTTTTAAGTACGCCATACTTATCTAAAATCAGATCAAAATAATCTTTAATTGCTAAGTCATCACATAAGTCACTCTTAACGATAGCTATTATATTAATGTATTGAGCTTTAAGTTTATTCAAATCAAATATTTCAGAATATTTGTTAGAAATATATCTATATTAAATAATAATCACAGCAAATAGATTGCTACAGTATCAAACTGTTTTAACGACACTCACGGGAGTGGGAGTGCCAAATGCTTAATCAAGTTCGGGAGATGTCAACGCTTACCCTGAAAATCTCACCAAACAGGCTTAAAGGCCACGGCTTCATACGCTCAGAGAGATGGGCGTGATCCTAGAAACGGTACACCACAGGGCAAGCGTGACGGTATGTATAGCGTGTTACAAAATAAACGAGCGCCACGAGGTTTAATCTGGAAACCCACACTTAACAGAATCTCGAAAGCCAAACGGGGCAGAATACTTGAGTACAAATTCTTGACTTCCAACAGTGTAACCACAAGCGCTAATCTACCTGCAACGCTTATAAACCGCTCTCAGGCCTCATCTTACATCAATCTTGACACAGTGACTAAGTCACCCTGTAAATAAGCATGCACAAGCACAAGGAAAAATCATAAGTCAAATACAGTAAACAGATCTATTGGACCAAGTTCATGGCCAAACGGTACACAATGCTGACGTGGTCAGCGTACACAATAAACTCACAATTTAAACAAGGGCTAAACCTAAAAAGAAAGCCCAGCTGGGGACGCCTCATCTAAAAATAGCACTTAAACACGTACGATAATTCAACGTATTCTGAGTGGCCGGCTGGCAGCAAACATTAACGATAAATTCAAAGATATAGGCGGGCCTGTAACACAACGGATTAAATTTAGAAATTAAAGCACAATGCTTTGATTAGGCGGCTGATAACAAGTATGCTTAATTTAACGTATTCTGAGGCCCGGCTGGCAGCAAACATGAACGATTAATTCAAAGATATAAAGCGCACAATACCTTACTTAGGCGGCTCGGCTTAGTTGCGTAGGCGTTAGTCGATATTAGCTGTCGGGCACTAATCGCTAGAGCTGTCGGACGCTAATGTGTCTTGTGTGGGTACATACAATGTCCATTGGATCCCAAATTATTCGGAAAGAAACTGTGCAAAACCCACCACAAAAACATGTGAGGCCGCTAGATAGCTTGCTCGTAAGATCAGTAACTGACCAAGAAGGCGGAACAATTAGCCAAGCTGGCCTTCGGAAATTATTGTTCTCCTACTAAAGCATATTTTAATCTAGTTTAAAATAATAAATATGGCCACAAAGCTCTCTTACACTGCTTTTACTATCTTTAAAATTACATTTAATTTGATGAAAACCATTTTAAATCTGATTTTGTGGTCTGTAAAGTTTCTTCGATATCGTTAAAGAATTAGCTTGCTAACAAGAATCTGTTTAAGCAAATTGAAATTTTTGTAATACACGATTTTCTCTTGCAACTACTAATTGCAAAAAATTAATATCATTTCAGCGACTTACGACCTCATGAAGCTTTTTTTAACAACTGTCGACACGATTTTTTCTATTGAAAACAAATTTTAATCTAGTTTAACTGAATAAATACCGTCTAAATGACTTCGAATCTCGTATGAACGTGGAAATCGCTTTAACACTAGCTTTTCAGGCCTTAAATCTAGTTTATGCAGGGTTCAACATCTTTAAAAAATATCTTGCTAAAAGCTCCTGAAATTATTATTGATTTCTTCAACAATTTAAATTTCTGTAATACGTTTTCTTTTGCACACCTAATGTGAAAGAAATGGTATCATTTAAACGACTTACAATCTTATTTAACCAGTCACGGAGCTCATTTAAGCAACGATAAAACTAGTCGATACGATGTTTTCTTGTGAAAACGAATTTAAATTTGGTTTAGGAGAATAAACGAGATTCCAAGTCAGTTAATCGACATTAGAGCTCTTCTTTTAGTATCGTTAAAATGACATTTAAATTAATGAAAACTGCTTTAAATCTGATTTAGTAGTTCGTAATAGCTATTTATGCAACAAGTGCTAAAAGTCGACGTTTATGCGCGAGACGTGAAAATTATGAAACGAAGCCGAAGGCTGAGTTTCATAACATGTCTCGCGCATAAACGACTTTTAGCACGCGTTGCATACAATATTTTATCTACGACCTTAATTTTACCGTTATTAATCCATAAATATCGATTTAAGAAAGGTTCGCATCTGCGACGTTTTTAATTTATGTCATAATGAATAGTAGGCCTGCGCCGCGGTGGCGATTGTTTGGCCACGCCCGTGCTGTCAAGGTGAGTTACGAAATGTAATTATTGATACTCCACATATGACTGTATTCATTACATAACGCTTTAATTATTTCAAAAACGCTTTACCTGTAACGCAAGAAGCAACTAGAATAGCTTTACAACTTCACTTGCAGTTCGAAATTGTAGTTTTGAACCTCGCTTCACTTTTAGCACATGTGCTAAAAGTAAACAGCTGATTTCTTTAAACACGGTAAACTATAAAACGTCACTTTTAGTGAAACAAGCTAGCGCTAAAAGGCCTACTTTTAGTAGTGGTCGTAGATAAAGTATTTTTTATGCAATTTGCAACATCGCTAAAAATAATCTTGCCAACAGGGATCTCCTTAAATTATTTTGATGTTTCTTCTTCTTCTTCAGATGCATCTCTTATATGAGGTTTGCTATCATTGAGGCTACTTCGTTCTTAGACATGACTGTTCTGAACAGTGAGGTAGTGTTTGTATTATACCATTCACGTATGTTTTTTATCCAGGACGTTTTCCTTCTTCTCACTGATCATTTTCCTTCTACCTTTCCTTGCATTATTAATTGTAAAAGGCGATAGCGTTGGTTTCTCATTACATGTCCAAGATACTCTAATTTTCTTTCCTTTATTGTTTTTATAATTTCTACTTCTTTGTCAACTCTTCTGAGAACTTCAGTATTTGTAACACGTTCTACCCAGGAAACTTTAATTATTCTACGGTATATCCATAGCTCAAACGCCTGTAGCTTTGTACACATCAATTTCGGTAACGTCCAGCTCTCCATACTTGTCATAAAGGTTATCTACTTTGTGTTTCCTTTTATCACTCATTGGGGCGTATACGCGAATACGGTTGATCTAAACGAGATTAAGGTACGAAGCTGATGACGGCGGGCTGTAGATTCTACTGTCTAACATGCTGACAGGGAAAATGTAACATTTGGTCATTCTAATTCTCAGTTTTAAGTCTAAGTTCTTATTGCTCAGTAAACTCCTCATTTTAATAAATGCACCTCTTGCTTGTTCTATACGTGATCTTATTTCTTGCATGTCGTTCCATTGGTTGTTCAGCATACACCCTAGATATTTATACGATGTTACCCCCTCTAACGGGGTATTACCTACTCTGATTTGTAGATTTGGATGTAGGTTTGTTTTTGAGATGATCATAATTTTTGTTTTTGACGTGTTGAGTGTGAGTCCGTATTCCTTGCTAACTTCGACGACTCTATTTGTAAGGTCTTGTAGGTCTTGCTCACTATCGGCGATTAGAACTGTGTCGTCGGCATAGCGCATCTTTTTTTCTCCTACCGCAATTCCTTCTTCCGCTTCGTCGATGTTTTTTAAGCAACCTTAAATTTCTATAATACCGTTTCTATTGCACACCTAATGTGAAAAAAATTAGTATTGTTTAAACGACTTAGTTTCATTTAAGCAGTCATAGAGCTCTTTTAAGCAACGATAAAACTCGTCGATACCATGTTTTCTTGTAGAAACAAATTTAATTCAAATTCAGAAGAATAAATATAGTGTAAACGAGATTCGAAGTCATTTAATCTATCGAGAGATCCAAAAAAAGCTGTTTCTCAGCGGGCTGTGGAAATTCAACGTATAAATAATATGTTGGTGACACTGTACGTCAATGTCAAATTGGAGGTTAGCAGGTTAGGATTTGCGTCATTTTGTGTCAAAACTGACGGAAAACTTATTATTCATACGTTGAATTTCCACGGTCCGCTGAGGAACAGTTTTTTTTTGGATCTCTCGATACATTAGAGCTTTTATACAGTACTTTTAGTATCGTTAAAATGACATTTAAATTAATAAAAAATACTTTGTCTGATTTAGTAAGGGGTTTTCTAAGAGCGGCGATAGAACTTTAAAAACCGATTGTATGTTACGGATAATTTGCAGTTTCGCATGCTTCAGTAAAAACTAACCAGGTTGTATTTTATTTTTAAGCATTTCGTTACGATTAATAGAAGGTTTCACAGGCAATATTTCTAATAATCAACTCAGTTTTACTATTCGCATTTATTTCCCACAAATTTTGCCTGACCAGGTAGGCAACTCTATGTGATTTTGTTGTTAACAAATCTCTGGCTTAAAACTACAATTGCAGTGTTGTTATCTTATGGGAACACTCTAATTTTTTAGGGGTTTTTTGTGGGTCCTTTAGCCAAACATTTTGTGGAGTTTTGATAACCTGAACTGTTGGGCATGCGATGGTTTTCTCATGTTCCTTTTTCCATTGAAAATTTGTGCCAGCAAGTTGGGTCCCCCATCGGCGTAGTGCTTCAATTAAGGGCCAATTGGTTTGGTTAAACTCGTTTGGTTATATCGAGGATCTGGAAGCACAAATGCCTTTTTGACGTTCGAAATTATTGGTTTTGTTCATATTCTTACGTCTAACGCCTCGGCGGAATTATTTGGGCCAGCTTTTTTGTTTGCACGTCTACATTTGGCTGCCTATTAACACAAGGTGAGTTGACGATAGCTCCTACATCATTATCGGGGGCTCATCTGGAAATTTTATACGTTTTTAGCCAACAATTTTTACCTGGATTTCGCAATTATCCCCTGGATTACGCAAGAGAATCAGAATTCGCTCTGCGCTGCACTTCTTGGAAGCGCTAGAAGCATCACCTACCTGCAGCCTGCTCGCTGTTCTCTGGTTTCAAGGCAAGGCCCCCTGTGATATTCGATCCGCTGCCGGGAGCTGGCGACCTCTGCTCCCCGTGCCTTTGACACCCCAGGGTTGTCCCGGAAGAGCTGGCGGTTTTACTTCGGCATTTGCCATCCGAGTCTGTGAGGAGTACACGAAATGGTTAATTTGAGGTGTGTACATCTACTAGTCAATTAATTGCATAGATAATGTTAATGCATTTTATGCAATTCGTCTCGCCTTATGTATTTTAGCTTCGATTTTGTGGTGCATTATTTGCGCTAGCCATTCATTAGCGTGTTCATTTTGAGACTTCTCTCGTTGTGTTGAAAGCAGCGTCTAACTTTAACTTGTCTCGCCTTATGCATTTTAGTTTGGATTTTGGGGTAGCTCCATTATTTGCGCTAGCTATTTGTTAGCATGATGGTTCAGAGGCCCCTTTTGTGGTGTTGAAAGCTACGTTTAAATGTACTTACGCTGATCCTGCGAATCTTTCCTCTACGGCCACGTTGACTGTGTCGAAGGTTGTCTTTGGGTTTGAACACCCAGTAATATATTATAACGCCTAGTTATTCTCTTAAAACCACTGTAGGACGTTTGCACTCACCTAGGACTTTTAAAGATTTAAACTGGTTTTAATTCCAATAAAACTAATTTAACGATAAGTGCTTTTTTAAAATAGATTAAAATTGTTATATGCAAGCGAAATACAAGGTAATAAGATTATATAAACTCGCTTCAAACAAATAAAAATTGTTTAACTGGATTCTTTTTAGTGCGATAACTTTTAACGACTTTAGAAACCCATAACGGGATTTAAAACCTACCAAATCTGATTTAGGGCCGGTTCTACAATGCAAGTATATACCTAGAATAAGCTATCCAAGGTATAATTGTCATAGTTTTCATTGTTACAACAATCGTTTCTAGGGTATTTATTCCCCGGATAACTTTATCCTTGGATTGTAGAACTGGCCCTTAAGGTAGTTTTTATAAAATTGGTAGTCACGGTAATGATAGAAAATTAGTATAAACGATTTCTATGACAGTTTAAACAAGAATATGGTTCTTATACAAGAATTGGGTCATTTAAACAATATTTATTCTTTTAAGCTACAATAATATTGCTTTTCACAAGAGAGAATCGCATCAACGAGTTTTAAAGTAGCTGAAACAAAATTTAAATTATTTATAGAGATATTTTTTAGTGAGATTATTTTTTAAATATATTAAAATTTACACCGCCGCGATATAGATCCTACTAAATCAGATTTAAAGTGGTTTTTATTACATTAGTGGTAATGTTAACGGTAGCAAGATCAGTATAGACAAGTTATAGGGTCGTTTAAACGAGATTCTAAATCGGACAAGCGATGTTTATGTCTTTAAAGATTGAATTTGATTTTCACAAAAGAAAATCGTAGTAATAAGAGTAAATGTTGCTTAAACGAGATTAAAATAATTTGTAGTAAAATTATTTTAATTGTTATAAATTACATAAATAAAATGTAAAGCACAGTACCAGATTTAAAGTGGTTTTCATGTAACCAAAAAAAAATTGGAACGCTACTAAAAGTCGTATACATGAGCTCTGTGGCTGATTAGTCGAGTTTTCTTTATTTAGAAGAACTGCTAATATCGTCAGAATAACTAAACAGTCTGGAGGCTGGATCAGGTTTTCGTTACTCTGCATTGTTTCTTGTGCCTAAAGGTTTTGAGGACAAAAGAGGAGACTGCACCTTTGTTTTAAGACAATGTAGTCAATGTCACTCAAAGAGACGTTAATTATGTTACCCTGAAACGCAACCTCACGTCTCATAAGTTTATGGCTTGGAAGGGTAGCATCGATGTAAACGAATCAAACTATATTAGTCGATTAATTTATTTCAAAAATAAACGGTCTATATATCCAAACATAGTTGCTTAGTTATTGCAAGTACAAAATATATTTACTGTGGCGATATAACATTTCATAACATATGTCAGCATTAAGCCAGTTTTATATCCGCTTTATCTGCAAGTATGCTACACTGAACTCTGGGTTCTAAGTCGTGTCGTAACGTAATATGCTTACTAGCAATTGCGGAATTTAGACTTGCTGTTATGAAATTAGAATTGCATTTTAAAACTTATGACTGGATTTCGTAAATTTTGGAATTGAAATTTATGTCGGTTTAATCCAAGATTAAACAGTAACTATTGACCTCATTGAAATGACCAAAAACATCAGATGAATGGGTTGTGATTAATCAGTATACATTATTTTCGAAGCAGTCAATATTAACAATGAGTAGTTTGTAAATACGCTTCAACTGTCACTTCACCCACCCCGACTGTAATTTTCCGAAACTTTTCAATGAAAAACGGCCTGTATCGCACAACGCCATTGCATTATCGACCAATCCCGAAAAGCAGGAAAGCCCCACAAGAGACGCACATCGAATTGTTAATATAAACATCCTATTTTCGATTTTCAGCACTGATGTACGCCAGCATATTTGGAAACGTTTTGGCGATCATCCAGCGGCTGTACTCAGGGACGGCGCGCTACCACACGCAGATGCTGCGCGTGCGGGAGTTCATCCGCTTTCATCACATCCCCAACCCTCTGCGGCAGCGGCTTGAGGAGTATTTCCAACACACCTGGACGTACACCAACGGGGTCGACATGAACTCCGTGCTGAAGGAGTTTCCTGAGTGCCTGCAGGCGGACATCTGCCTGCACCTCAACCGAAACTTGCTGGAGAACTGCTCGCTCTTCGATGGGGCCAGTCCCGGGTGCTTGAGGTTTGTACCATCTGGAGGTTATTCCATAATGTAACCGTAAATGGCCATAGGAACCGAGTGAAAGGTCTATACTTGCTTTTCGTTGTTATGAGTTAGCAAAGATAATTAGTTCTGAACTAGGAAGGAGTGTGAGGTTAAGTTAAGGTTACCAGACGTCTTGATCTGGGTGAGAGAGTGCCGTTATTTTATTGAATGTCTCTAGTACAGAAATTCGATTTTTCTGAAAAAATTAAATTTCTCAGATAGATGAACTATATGAGTACTGAGCAGTGTATGAAATATTTACTGAGCGAAGTGAAAAAAACCAAGTTTGATCTGGATTCAATCAAAATTATAGTGGCTTTATTTTTAGTATATATCTATAATAGATCGCTGGACTTCGGCTTCAAAGACCGAGTAATTAGGGCTTGGAAAGCATACCCTTGTAGATGGTGAATGAGTAGTAATAGGGAAAAACATATTGATTTTATTAAAGGAACTCGCTCCTTTTATATACATTTTTTTAAAACTTGTCCCAGAGAAATATTAGCAGATACTCGATAACCTAGTAGTATGTGATAACTTAAAAAAGTAAACACAATAGGATTAATTAGCAAATGACGAAGTCCTATAATACTATAAGCTTCCCAGTGCTGATGAGACTAACTAATCTCTAACCAAATTAAGTAAAGTTCGTACCAGCTCAATACATATATACATATATATTTTGTAGCCCGATTCGTTGAGGCCTCCGAAATAACTGTTCGATTTGTTGATCACTTTCTCATTCAGCTGCCATTTTTACCTATCAAAATTTTTTCAGGTTTGGGGAAAAAACTAGTCGCTGGAAGCCAGATCTCAAAAATACGGTGAATGCGAGACTAATTACAAATGCAATTTAACAGGTTTCTCTGAGATGAATTTGGCAGTATGGCATGGGGCGTTATCATAATGGAATAAAAAATTTTGCGCTTCAAATGAGAGTTCTTGGATCTTCCACTCTTGTCTAAATAATAATAATAATAATAATAAACACATATATTTCCAGTACTTACACAAATTTTACATAATAAAAAAAAGTAAATACTAAATAGGAAGCGTGCGGAAAAGAGGCATAGTTCAGTTGACATGATATAATATCAGGTCAACTGGTCTACCACTACACCCCGTACAGTGACAAAATTATTAATGAGTATGAATTTTAAATGTAAAAAAATAAACTTTAGTAGATTGATATCAAGTGCAACTAATTGTAGCAAATGGAGCTGTTTTTTAAAGGAATCTTTAAAAATAGTTATAGACAAATTTCTTAACTTGTTTGGAATTATATTATCATAATAGTGAACAACGATTTAAAACGTGGGATCGACATAGAAGATTTACCTCTTATATTAATATGGTGGTCATCACTTCGGTAAAACATCTTATCATACAAGTAGACCGGAGCACGACATTGTATAACTTTAGTATATGGTACAGCAGTATGCAATTTCCGTCTATTGGACATATTCAGCCAGCTTGCCTCTTTGAGTTTATGTGAGATGTGTTGCCATCTTCTAATACCAAACACAAATCTTAAGCAAGAGTTTTGAGTACACTGAATTCTTTGTTTAAGTCGTACTGTCAGAAAAGAATCAAATAAACTGTCACAATAGTTAAAATGCGACAAGGCTAAATCATCGCACAATAAGATTTTCATATATCTATTTAGACAATAGCGATTAGCAAAATCGAGAATTACTCAGCATAAAAGCGACTATCGTCTTAAACCCAAAGCCTGCGCCCTTACTGGACATGCCAACAACACTGGTCATTGTATGGATTTTAAAAATGCTAAAATCATTACCACTGAATCTAATTCTAATCACCGCACTTTCATCGAAATGTGCCACATTTTTGGTACTAATAACACCTTAAATTCAAATACAGAAATTGACCATCTGAGTGTCTCCTACCACCTTTTGCTGTCCAATAATTATTTCTCTTTAGAATTTCCCCAACCGAGGCAGCGCAATGGGTAGATACTTATATCTTATCATATTTTTGTTTACTATTTTCTTATTTTCCTTACAATATTTTTTTTTCTTATTTAAATTTTAATATTTATTCCCAATGATTTAATTTCGCCCAAATAATTTTTGGAGGGTTTGTTAAGAACAATTTCCCAAAGCAGTAACTTTAGCTCAAATCCTATCATTTTGTCATGGAAGTTAAATTCGTAATGTAGCGGTAATGTTATCAAACCTTATTTCTGCGTAGTCCATTTCAAATATTAACGCTTTGCCGTAGTTCAAATTGCCGATTCAGGTTCATTTTGGCGTAAGTTACAATTCAAGATTTGTTCCTGTTTGAGTGCATTATCGCCGTCTTTCTTAGAATTCTTGTTGTGCAAGCCTGCCTTAAAACTTTCCGCGTAAATCGTTTATGAATACTGCCGTGCAGTCCTATTAGTCGAGTGTCATTTATGAATTCATCCTTTGTTCTTTTGCTAGCAATACAGGCTTCAGCGTATCAATTTCTGCGTATTCATTATCTTTAAGGTCCCCTGCAAGTTTCGTATAAACTGTTGAGTCGGTTCGCATTAGTTCGTTGTAAATTCCCGCACAGCTTTTGGTACATTACTCAAGCTAGACAAGGACGGAGCGTAGTCACGCGCTTGCGTCAACTGCAGTTGCACTTTGCGAAAGCAGCTTAAACTCCACTTCCCGCCAGTGTTGCCAGACGTACGATAATTGTTGTTTTTGTACGATAATTTTACCAGTCGAACGATGTACGATAGCACATGTACAATAATGGCAAATCGTATGATAATTTGGCTATTATTGAAAATTTTCGCAAATTTGGCAGATAAGTAGGTACTAAGATTGCCCGTGTTTTCAATATGACAGTTACGTGCAGATATTTGTGCTGAACCGGTATTAACCACAACACAAGGTGCTGAAATTTGATTCGTTGCTGCTATTATTTATGATGACAAGCTGATCACGTACATCACCGACTTTCCACATGCCCACTTTCGACTTGCATCTTTTACAAAAAACGCATCCCGCAGGCATTCTCAATTCTTCTACCACACAGACCAGGTAAAATTGGATTTATTTCAGAATTATTTCATTCTTGTAGTTATATTTTGCTATGTACCACCCAAAATATTATAATAGGATAAAATGTACGATAATGTACAATAATTTTTACTACTGTCGTACGATAATAATGTTGATTCGATCTGGCAACACTGCTTCCCGCCGAGTCCTGAACTAAGACAGACGAGTATCAAGTTTACCTTCCCGCGGTTTCGCTTTATGCGACCGCGGTGTGGTTTAGTTAAAAGAGTATAGTTTCGCTTCCGCTACAGCTTACCAATTAATGTGTGTGCTTTCGTTATTCTTCTTTGGTGCCGTTGCGAGCTCTAAAATGTGCCGGTGTGCTTTTCCGTCGATTAGAAATCGTTCAATGGACTTTTCGAGTAATAGTTCCCAGCCTTACTGTGTCTCGAACTGCATGCGTTGTGTTTTTGGTTGTTGCTAAATTGTCGTGAGTACTGCATATTGTTGTAAGCCTGGATATTCCCATTTATCGTAAAGTGGCAGCTTTAAATACGTCTTCGGACGGATTAATGTCGTGGGGATTCCATTACAAGGGCTTACTCGTGCATCGAAGTTCTTGTCGTTTCGAAATCTGCCTTATCGTCTTAAGACTTCGTCCCCTTCACCCGCTCGGGGATATAACACCTAGACCGCTTCAACCCTCAGCTCGTGTCGCTGCAGTGCAGTTCCTTCAGGCATTTTAGGGTTACCGTCATTAGTACATCCAGGTTGGGTCGCAGAATACCCAAGGCGAGGCCTTCCGGCACTGGCGATTCAGCAATACAGTTGCTTGGCGCTCTCACTGACGAATTAAGGTATTGTGAAACTAGCTATAAGTAGTGTGACGCGCGAATTACAGTGGCGTACGTAATTTTGGAACATTCTTCGTATAGTGCATGTTATTGTGGCAGCGTGCTAGTTGCACGAGGCAATATTTGTGTCAAATTTACGAAGCCTCAGATACAGGCTAAATGGAAGTCTAGCTCCGGGAAACGTTGTAAGCCATCTTGGCAAGTTAAGTAAGGTAGTCGGGATCTAGGCGACCATAATTGTTGCGGACGTTTTGCCATTCTTTTGTAAAACTGTTGACTAACCCTGATTTTATTATATGCTACTTGTCCAAATTTGATGTGTGTGTATATATATTGTGACAATAGATCACCCATTCTTAATTTACGTATTGCATTTTATTTGTGTGTATTAATTTAGCTGGCAGGAACTAAGATTCTTGTCGTGTTGTGTGTACCCCCTTTGTACAGGGCCCAAGCAACTGAGGAAAGGACACCACAAAGGTAGGTGTAAACATCAGTGCCGTGGGACGCTTCCTGGGGTACGACGTTACTCTGCAGCGATTGGTTTTCGACTTTTGACCAGTCGTTAGCTTGAATCAGACTTTCTATTTGCAAAGGCTCTGGCGCCCTTCAAATTATCTTTGGATTTTTACCATCAATCACCCCGTTTGTGGTATCTCGCCCTGAACTGTACCCTAGAGTATAGACCCCTCTCCCGACCGAGTTTTCTAGATGAGGTTATTAGGGCTGGAGGGTGCACGCCGGGGCGAGCACTACTGCAAACAGTCGTTAGAGGTCTTAATAAGCATTTAATACTGTAACAGGTTGTCCCTTGAACAATTACTTGTTATTCTTAACCTACTATTTTCTCCCTACATTTATTTGTCCCCTTTTTGACATATAATTTAATTTATACATTTTTAATAAATTTAGATTTATTTAGGGTCTTATTTTCGCCATATTTATCTCAGACTTGGTTTTTTCTGATAAACCTACAATTTTAGAGTTCAGTTAGAACTACTTTTTGTAGCTCATTCTTTTTTAGAACCCTCAGACATCACCTTTGTCTTTAATTTTTGACTAGTGAGCTAAACGGGACACGCAGGGGCGAATATTGCTACGTACATTTATTAGGGGTCTTAACGATCGTTTTATACCGTAACAAACATCACACGGTTTAGGGTGTTTTTGTGCAAATGTTGTTACTTTGATATGTAGAAAATTGATTTTTTTTATTTCCTGCGCGTGACCGTGGAAACCAAAAATGAATTTCATCTGCAACCACAGTTAATTAATAGGTTCAGGTCCTGGCCAACAACCACTACTTCAGAATCATTCCTTGCTTTCTCAGTAGCTGCTGCTATGATAAACACGTCAGCAACAGCTTCGGCCTATTCTACATAGACTTCTTAACTTTGCCGCAAGATCTTTTTAAAGAAGTTTTTTATTTCTTTTGTTTACAAGAAAATCCGCTTGCTTTGTAGCCGAGGCATATTAAGCTAATTTTAAGGCAAACAAATGTAGTCCTGATTTTTAGAAATACAATTTCTTAGTAGCCTAGGAGCAACCCTTAAAAAGTCTTCGCTGCTAGAGTGCCGGCGTTGTAGTTGTTTAAAACAAATAATATAATGCTAATTTTTGGCTTAAATGTTTCTCCTTAAATGCTTTTTAGTAATCCATTAAAAGTCCGCGCCTGTGGGGTGCCGGCGTGGTAAACTACCATTAAATTATTTCTTTGAGGTACCTATTCTTTAAAATTTACCTGTTATTGAGCCCGTGCCTTTTCTTGCTCGAAAAAACTACGAAGCGGCACGCCAGAGTCGGTGACTGTTAAAGGTCACTCCTAGGGTACTAATAAACATTTATGCCACAAATCAGGACTACATTATTTGTTTGAGGTTATCTTTAACATGCTCTTAGTATTACTGGCCCTTGCCGTTTCTTGCCCTAAAACATTACGACTCCGGCACCGCAGAGACGGAAACTTTTGTAGTCTGTAGTTTTTATTTGAAGCTTTCTTTATGTGTGTATCCATTATAGAATTATTATATAGCAAAGAACAAAAGTTAGACGCCATTTTCCAATATGGCAGCCGTAGCACAGATTCGATTTTAAAGGACTTTTAGTATGGTGAAGAAGAAGGTAAATGTAACATTTCTACCAAATTCCGCGATTGTACTAATTTTTTCAAGATTCGTGTAATTTTTGGCCTATTTTTCCTACACTATTAAGCTAAACGATGGACTCACTAAGCTAAAGTGTAAGTATAAGCGAAAGTATTTGACGTTTTAAATGAAAGACTGCGATTACCGCTCCAACTAAGCTACGGATTAATTCGTGTCACACTGCTATTGATAAGGCCTTGTTGAGCGCGATAATTTTGCATAACATTAGTTACGTTATCGGTTAAATTCCAAACGTTAACCTTCGCAATAATCGCCGACTAATTCGGGAACGTAGAGGCTTTAAAGTCTGTTATTCTTATTACTATTGACGTTAAATAGACTGAAAGATTTATGCAGGGCGCAATAGAACAACTACAAACAGAAAGCTACGAACAATTGCCTGTCAACAGTATAATTTATTCGAACGTGAAGAAAAGAGAAGACAACGGAGAGAAACGAAGGCTATCAACCCACGCAGAATTAATGGCGAAAATAGCTTACCCTTAGGTATTAAGCGGCGTATGGTCATTTCGCACTACAACGAGAACTCCACATTAGAGACATGTATTGGGTCGGGTACCCGTTTGTTACCCGCATTATTGGTTGGGTTTGTGTATAAAAAATATATACCTGTAATAATTGGACAGTGTGAAATAACTTTCTTTATTGTGTATCTGCATTCTGTCTGAAGCAAGTTGCGGGTATGTGCTTTGCTGTAGCCTAAACTCGACTGTATGACAAAGAAAACAATTTGTTACAGCGCAAATACTTTCTAAAACAAAACCGTCAGTTTGTTGACACATGAAAACTTCAAAATCGTGAAAATTACCCATATTCGTTGCCATAACCCCGTTACGATGGGCTGTAACAAAGGATGTTGGCTTGAAACGCTTAGTAAGAAAGCGAGGTTCTTTAAAACCTTAGATTAGGGTTACTATCCGGTAAACGAAATACAGATGGTAAATGTTGGCGCCACCACTTTTGTTGATAAATTCGTTTAAGTAAAAGTGGAAACCATAAACGGGGCTTAAAAGGTGGTGGTAGTGATTTGTTTCAACCAGCGGGCAGCATCAGTAAACTTACCTTTAGTTAATTTTCTCCAAAACTCCCCTGTATTCCTTACAAAGAAAATACAATACAAATACGCAAGCAACAGTTGATATACGAAATAATAATACACAAATTACTTAATCAAATGCAATCTATTAGCTTATATAAGACATGTGAAATAATGATACAAATATGAAAACGAATTCACTTGACAAAACAAAGTCCATCTACAATAAGGGCATCAGTAATTAGACAACAAAAAAAATTTACTACAGCGTAATTCATTAAAAGCAAACCATAACATCTAAGATTGGGTGCTCGTTATACGGCAGCTTGAGTTACACAAGCACATATTCCAAACAGCGTCGCACAAAAGGGTTTAAAATGCATTATAAATAGCCCAGTCAACAAGGACCTGTTTTTAGCGTTTAAAAAAAATAAATCGGAAAGTTTTAAAATTTGGTGAGAGTGTTTATTTGGGCGTACTATTAAATATATAAAAAGTTCCGAAAAATTCAAAATGAGCCGGCACCGGCGCCGCCATCTTGGAAAGAAGGTACAGTTTTAAAGTTTTTTGCAAATATTCTATGAAATATCAACTTTATCACAGAAACTGATCTTACAAAAATGAAAGAACATTAAATTTCCCACAAAAATGCATAACAATTTTTTTTGTCAGGGCAATAGTTTCCTAGAAAATGGCCAGCAAATGTTGATAGAAAGCAAAGTGATTACTAAACGCAAATAAATATTCAAAAACCATTACTAACCTCTCAGACTGGTTCTCAGATCACCCTCCGTTCCCAATTCTGGAGGACATAATGTCACTAGCTACCGGAGTGATTGGCGATTTAACTATTAATTGTTACAATGCAGTTGAAGTTGGTAAAAAAGCAATGGAAAAAATGGTCGCAAAGAATTTTTTTGCAGTGACTTTGAAGCGAAAGGACAAAGTTCTCTCTTTAGCTACTGTCAATTGTGCAGTGAACGTTCATAGAGAACTTGTGCCAATTGATCCGCTATAGTTCAGTCATTGGGGATTTTTACCTGGGAAAAAGTCGGGAAGTTTTGAAACTTTGCAGGTTTGTAGGTTTCGGGATCCCTAACTAAAATCCATAAAATGCACAATTCGAGACTTGCCGCCGGCGCCGCAATCTTGCCAAGATGGCGGCCAAAATCGGTATTTTGCAAATATCTCGAAAACTATGAGTTTTTCCAAAAAATACGTAGAGAGTAAAGTTAAAGAAGATAAAATTTCCTACAAAAAATGTTCTATTAAAATTTTCGCTAAAGTTAACCGTTTAGGCACAAAGTTCCTGTAAATTTTACAATTTTGCGTAAAGTATCATATATAGCCGATTTTACGAAATAAAATGTCTAGTAGGATTCACTAAAACTAGTTTTCGAAGCTTTCTACAATTTTGTCATCAAACAGTGGCGTAGCATTAATTAGCTAGTTAAGTTTAATTAGTTTATGATTAATTAATTTTAATTATTGAAAATGCTGTAATTGCTTCCACACCACCCAAGAGGTAAACTACATGGCGCGTTTTTTTAACGTGGTTTCCCCTGGAGGCCTAATCCACTACGGAAATAAAAAACCTAATCTTATCTGCACAAGCCCGACGGACCTGGCTCATTGATGTCAAAGTCGATTGTGTCTGATAGACCTCCCATAGCATGGAAAGTCCGAAAGCCATCTAGAGTATTTGTATTGAAGTCAGCGTTGTCGAATATGAATTGCGAGAATGCTTCTGCGGCAATGACAATTTCCTGATGGATGATAGCGCTTTTTTCCAAAGCGATGCTTCAGTGTAGGTAGAACAACACCCTAATGACGACAGTACGTTCAAAAGGTTCTTGGATCCATGTTTCTTGTACAAAAAAACAGCGAGGCCTAGCTGTAAGGGAGACTGAAAAGAACGTGGTCTGGTCGCGGAAATAATTGAGTGCTCTATCGCCTTGCATTTAACTTGGGTTTTTTCTAAAGCCGATCCACGTTTCTTTTTTAAGACGACACCTTGCACAAATGCTGCCAATGTCTCTGGGACGAGCTTATCTAAATTCTCTAGAAACTGATCGGAAGGTGGATATGTTGTCGTATCGTATACCGGAAGTCGAATGTCCTCAAGTACTATTTTTGCAGCTGCTTCAACAACTCGCAGTCGCTCCTCCCTGACATCTGCTTTTTTGTTGGTATACCAAGCTTCAGTTAAAATTTGAAAACCGGTATTGCGAAAGCAAACAATTGGAGATTTATTTGTGGTTTGAATAATTAGAATGTCATTGCCGTATTTCGCCAATAATCTTGCCTTCAAGGTTCTTAAGCTGGGACGAAAGTCTCCTTGTATTTTGTCTGCAAGGTCATGTAAGTTGAATTGACATTCGTCGCTGTTATCCTCCAAATAATTATAAATATATTCCATCGCTTCGTCTATGTTTGTAGCCGATGGACGATATGGTGGAAGACCCGTAGTTGAAGCACGTGAAAGTTTCTTCATGCACGACATGTGGTATCGAGCTTCTTCTGCAACTAGATCATTAATAGATTTTAGCCGACCAACAATATCACTACTCCATCCATCATCACGTACTGCTGCAAGCTTCAAAATGTTTTCTTGCAAACTTAAGGACCGAACCTCATAAACGGGATTACGAAGAGCTACTTTCAGCTTTTTTTGCTTTTTGAAAAATTCTTCTGTGATCCTCTCAGCACATAAGAAGCAGTTATGTTTAAAGTCAAAAGTGTTCTCACCTGGTGGTGATCGTAATCTCTGACCCACACGTTCAGACTCCTGACGAAAATACTTTGCAGAGTATTTTTCATTTCCATACTTCTTACGGCACGTCTCGTGAACGGTTACCGAATCACGCTGTCTTAAATAGTTTATTCTCCCGTCTTTTCTCTCTAAACTTAATCGTCTGAAGGTATTCAAACCCCGTTCCTTCACGTTTACAGTTTTACCGTCTGAAAGGCTTTGGTCACATACAAAACAACTTTCAGTCGAAGCCATGATCACACAGTCAAAATGTTATACTTGCACTATACGAGTACACAAGCACACGGTAAATGCCGAAAGCACGTTACGAAACACTGTTTCTTAAATCCATCACAATCCAAAGTCGTTTCAATACATAAAAATTAATACAACCGTAACAAGCGTCACAGCAAACGATCTGCTTCGACGGGCGTTAGCATACTAATAGCCAGCGCTGGTCTGGCGGCGCGGCGGGTTGTACTTGACCCCTCAGGTTGGAGTACCTGCAGTGGCTTACAGGCTAGAAATTTGTGTGTTCGTTTTATTATGAAAGGCAAATATATACGCATATTATGTAGAGACAGATGAAGCAGTTGATAGAAGTTAACGAAATATGTTGTCATAAATTGAACTCTTGTGCCCAAACGGTTAACTTTAGCGAAAATTTCCTTAGGAACTTTTTTGTAGTAAATTTTATCCTCTTTAATTTTGTTGTTCACGTATTTTTCCGAAAAACGCATATTTTCCGAGATATTGGCAAAAAAGTATTTTGGGCCGCCATCTTGGCAAGATGGCGGCGCCAGCGGCACGTCTCGAATTGTGCATTTTGTGAATTTCAGTGATAGACACCCAAATCTTCAACCCTGCAAAGTTTCAAAACTTCCGGACTTTTTTCCAGGTAAGTGCATTTTTTGATCCCCAATGACTGAACTATACTGCTTTTCCAAAGAACGGATTTAGTTACGGGCTTTCGGACCTAGTTACAACATGGCGCACTTGGTTACGGGCTTGCGAACATATCTATTTCTAAAAAACCAAAGAAGATCTAGAAATCCATTTGCAATATGCGTTGGCTCCATATCCATTGTCCCTGTTCAAAGAAGCTGGCATGCGAAAGACAAAAGAATCTGCCATGTTTGACATTTTTTACTATCAAATGACTTTATTGCTTAAAAAACTGCGTTAATATTGTGGATGGTAGCTTTCTATTACATCGAGTCGTTTGAAAGCAAAAATCAACTTTTTGAACTATTTGCGCAGGCTACGTAAATTATGTTCAAAATCACTACGGCCACAACTGCTTAGTGGTGTTCGATGCTTACTCCAATACCCGGAATAGTACTAAACAATCAGGGCAAATTTATCGCTCCTTGGTTAAAAAATTGGTAGACATTAACTATTCTACAGGAACCATTTTTATCAAATAAAAATAACAAAATCAAGTTAATTAACATGCTGACAAAGAAATTGAATTACCATGGGATTGCATATCGACAAAGCACTGATGACGCAGATTGTCTCATCGTTAATACTGCTATCGAAGCATCTTTTTCATATGAAAATGTAGTTATTATTGCTGAAGATGTTGACCTACTCGTATTATTGACTGCACTAGCTCCATCACAAAATATAATTTTGTTAGTCAAACCAGGAAAAGGCACTGCTGACACAATAGTTATTTTCATTACAAGCGTCGAAAGTTGCAAATATCGTGCGAGTGTTGATTAGACAAACGAGGGCGTAGCGAAGCGAAGCCCGAGTGGATCTAAAACACGAGCACAGATATTTGCACTTTTGGGCGAGTTATGAACACTATTTTTTAGACGACCACTCAAAGTAAATTCTATTTTTAAGAATTGTTTTTATTTCGTTTTGCAAAATTGATTGTTATATTATTATTGGTACAATTGGCAAAAGCGCCTGGATGATTTGAATCACGGTCTGCTGAATTGTGTTACAAACGTCAAAGTGACGTTTGTCACACAATTAAGCAGGCCGTGTTTTGAATAACTTTGTGCCGTTACGATATGACTAGTACGATATAATATCGTGCTAGTGTTTGAAATTGTCAACTTTCTGTAGTAGGCTGCTGTCGCGATAATGTTACTTTCATATGTGGTCGTCTAAAATAGTTATTTTCATGACAAGCGTCGAAAGTAGCAAATATCGTGCGAGTGTTGATTAGACAAACGAGGGCGTAGCGAAGCGAAGCCCGAGTGGATCTAAAACATGAGCACAGATATTTGCACTTTCGGGCGAGTTATGAACACTATTTTTTAGACGACCACTCAAAGTAAATTCTATTTTTAAGAATTGTTTTTATTTCGTTTGCAAAATTGATCGTTATATTATTATTGGTACAATTATAAAAAATTAGAGCTTGTTGGAAGCAGAACAACGAATAAAGCAAAAGCGTCTGTATTATTTGAATCACGGTCAGCTTAATTGTGTGACAGGTTGACAAACGTCAAAGTGACGTTTGTCACACAATTAAGCAGGCCGTGATGTGAATAACTTTGTGCCGTTATGATATGACTAGCACGATATAATATCGTGCTAGTGTATGAAATTGTCAACTTTCTGTAGTAGGCTGCTGTCGCGATAATGTTACTTTCATACGTGGTCGTCTAAAAAAGTATATTCGCCACAGGAATTGCAATCATCGGGACTTGATAACAGCATTCTCGTCTTGGTTGTGACACGACTTCAGCTATGTTCAACAAAGGAAAAGTCAAGTGTGTTACACTATTTCAAAGATGTAAAGAGTTGCATGACATCGCAGACATTTTCAACCGTTCTGACTCTTCGCCAGACGCAAACACTCGAGCTAGGGAACGTTTTTTTCTTGTCATCTATGGTGCTCGCCTCACAGATAATTTTCCAAACAAACATCGATTTTATTGTTTCACGAAGCCAGTTATAAAAAGTACACCAGATATTCCCTCACTATCACCAACAGAAGGAGCAGCCAAGCAACATTCTTTGCGGGTATACCAGCAAGTTAAAAAATGGCAAGAATTGGGGTTGGAGATCTAAAGAAGGCTATCTTACCCAATTGCTCCAGATTTTTTTTTAAACATAGTGTTCTGCAAATGTACAACTGGGTGTGCAAGTATGTGTGGGTGCAGAAAATCAGGAATTAATTGTACGGCGGTTTGTCATAATTGTTATGGAGGTTGTCTGAATGGTCCATCCACAGTCGACGATGACAATGAAGATGTCGATGAAGATGGAGATGATCAGAGGACATTAACTGACTCGAGGCCAACTTCTCTTGCAGAAAGTGTCGACCTTCAATTATTGATGGATTCGTTAGATTTTCCTGAGGTGGTAGATGAAGCCATACCCGAACCCATCAACATTGAAAAGAGAATGCGCCCATAATGGGAATAGTCAAGTGAGTATATAATATACAATATATAGATTTTAAACAACAACAATCTGTAACTCCAAACTTGTTTCGTACGTTATGATTATTTATTGTTTTATTATTTATAACCCATAGTTTCTATAAGGTCAGTATCCTGAAGAGTTTTAAATAAACTGAAACGTCGACCAAAACATTTTAACCATAATTGTTAATTTTGGATCATAATTATTATGATCCAAAATCCCAACAAAAATCGAACTTATTGAATTACAATAGTCCAGTGCATTTATCCGAAAAATAGGTGTAACCTCGGAAAAAATCCTAGAGAGCTGAAATTTGGTTTACACCTACCTTTCATCTTTCCAAATAAGGATTGAGAAGTCCCCAACGATCCGTTGTCCGCATAACTTTTTAGAGTGCTCAGAAGGTCGATTTTTCGGTTTTTCAACTATATATTCGTTCCTATCGACTTTACGACTACGAAGGTGAAATAACAAAAGAAAGGTAACAAAATTCTCTATCAAAAAGTTATCTATAGTTTTTACATACAAGCAATAGTTTTCATGGAAATTCGGTAGGAAGGTCATGAGTTTAGGAAATATCCTTGTTCTGCTCCTGAAGACGCAGCATCGCTATCTTTTGAAGACGTTGAACAGTCAAATAATGTTGGTGAGTTGAAAAATTTGACGACAAAATTTCTGAGTTACAAAATAAAAGTCCTACTATTGTGGGGACAATATTTCGTAATGATTACTGTTGCAAAGAAATTTGTAAGAGCAGAAAGAATGGGAAATTGGAAGATGCATTTAACTGCTGTAAAAAAATGCTACCATATTTTCACGCAGCAGGACATTTTCTTTATGCAAAATCAGCCCACTTGTATATTCAGGATAAGGAGGGATTAAAAACTTCGATGAAAAATGAAGCTTTTAAAAAATTCACTGGCAACTTTTAACTATGTCCATACAAATTTTGGTGAAAAGGCGGTGATTGTTTTTGGTGGGTATAACAACAGCAGACACAATGCGAAAGCTATGGAATAACTTCGCCGATCTTCAAAAACGTCATCTTCAGACGTGTTTTTGACGAGACAATGAATGTAACAGTCAGCCAGGAAAAGTTTCTTTCTAAAAGCAACAACAAATGGAAATTGATTTCGATGCTGTCAGAGAAATTCGAAGTTACAAATTTCCTCGTCGAACAGGCTGAGGGTGATGGTGACATTGTCATAATTGAAAGAGCACTGAAACATTCATTTACAAATACAACCGTTGTTGTTAGAGAAGATATTGATCTTTTGGTTATTTTAACGGTTCGAACACCTGTTGGGAAAGATTTCTTTTTTTTAAACTAGGTAAAGGACCATATTTTATTTTTACATGCGTTCTGTGATTGTGATACAACATCTGCTATTTTCCATAAGGAAAAAACAGGAGCTGCAAAAAAGACAGGACTTCAGAATGCAGCTTAAGTTTTCAATAAAAGTGATGCTCTCCACAAATCAATTGCTCATAATGGATTACTATAGTTTTTGGGCATACATGGCGCTCCAGTTAGAAGATTCCATAAACACCTATCGTTATTTGTGCTTCGCTAAATCCGTAGGTAAAGACAAATCTGCAAGGTTAAGCCTATTACCACTTAGAGCCAAAGCAGCTGAAGAGCATCTCTACCAAGTCTACTATCAAGTACAGACTTGGTAGGGTAATAAATTGAATCCAGAAGATTCGGGATGAATATTGAAGGACAACTTGTTGCACGTAAAAAATCATCAGCACCTCCTGCTCTGGACTGTTTTTTAATAGTTATTAAGGTACCAAGGCCATTATGAGTAAAATAAGAGCCCAAGATTGTTAGCGTACTAACCGAGGGCCTTTGGCCCTAGGTGTGTACAACAATCGCGGGCTCTTAGCTCATAATGTCCGTGGTGCCTTCAAGGTTTTATGTTCTACCAATTTTCTTATCTAATTCATATTCATATTCAATTCATATAATTACTATGATATAGTATTTAAGATTGATCTAGTTAGCTGATCTAAGTTATATTTGTGACATTAGCTGAGCTGTCATTAATTTTCATTGTGACAGTGGTGCATAATAAAGTTGTATCCATGGAAACAAATACTGTTAATTTTTCATAATAACCCTAGTGTTCTTATGAAGAAAATAATTGCCCTGGAGCGTTATTTTGTATCTAAGATACCTTAAAATATAGTCATTAATTTCAATTAATGTACTGGTAGGACATAAAAATTATTATTTGTAATTGCACGAACGGCTGAGGACCACTATTGGGAGTCGTCTGCACATCAATTTGCGGTCATTGTCACGGACAATCTTGTTTGAACGCTGCACCAATGGAGGATTCGTAGGTAACCGAAATCGAAAGCGACCAGAACATTCACAATCCAGACATCGATTCTATGTATGCCTTTGAGCAAGGGTCTTTGCTCCCATCAATAATATTCAAGATGAATAATAATATTTCCTAAACTCATGACTTTCCTACCAAATTTCCGTAAAAACTGTTACTTGTATGTAAAAACTATAGATAACCGTTTTTATATAGAATTTTATTACCTTTTGTTATTGCACCTTCGTAGTCATAAAGCCGATAGGAACGAAGATATAGTTGAAAAACCGAAAAATCGACCTTCTGAGCATTCTGAAAAGTTATGCGTACAACGGATTGTTGGGGACTTCTCAACCCTTATTTGAAACTATGAAAGGTAGGTGTAAACCAAATTTTAGCTCTCTAGGATTTTTTCCGAGGTCACACCCTAAATGCACTGGACTACAAAGGATCACAAATAACCAAATTATTAGTATATAATATTTAAAAAATTTCAATAATCTTGTTTTCTTACAGAACTATATAAATTAGATCAGAAATTTGAATAACGTTATCCTATTGCCTGCGTTTAGAACGATTTATCGATACATGCAACATCCGCTGGCCATTTTCGAAGAAAGTATTCCACTGACAAAAAAATGTGTTATGCGTTTTTGTGGGAAATGTGATGCTCTTTCATTTTTGTAATATCAGTTTTTGTGATAAAGTTGATATTTCATGGGATGTTTGCAAAAAACTATAATACTGTACCTTCTTTCCAAGATGGCGGCGCCGGCTCACCTTGAATTTTTTGGAACTTTTTATATATTCAATAGTACGCACAAATAAACGTCCTCACCAATTTTTAAAACTTTAAGACTTATTTTTTTTATATTTCCTTCGTTCACTGGGCTAAAATAGTTAGGAACAATACCTGGTTTTGCAGAATCCAGAGAAGTCAACATTTGTGTCTACTGAAGTTGCCAGCTACCTGTGAAACAGCTACTGAATAAAAGGGCGTTTGCGGGAGACAGGAATAGGGCTTCAAATTAATCACTGCTCTGCTATGAACACTTAGTTTTAATTGCACTGGCACTTCAGTTAAACTTTAAACACGTCACTGATTATTCTTTATTTCAGTTGCTCTCGTTCTGTATTGTTCTTTGCAAATTCTATCTTATCTTGCTTCGATTTCCATCTACCTTTCAGCTTGCTTGCTTTTTACTGACCTGTACGTTTATTACTAACTCTACGCTTATATTCATTATGCACATAACCAATCTTTTGTATTATTTACTTTCATTCGGTCCGACTTCAAATATGCTCAAACCTAACATATTACTTATATTATATTAGCCATCTTAATTATTTCTTTTACTCATACTTCAAATTCAATCCCTCTGAAATCTGCTTTGCTTATGCTAGCCTTTATCCCTCTAATTATACTTCTTACATCTCATTACCAATGCATTTAATAACTTCAACTACTGCTTAGATTGCAATTAAATAAAATATTTCAACTCTGTGCTTTAATTGACTTTGTTCAATATTTTTCTCTGCATACAGAATTAAATTGTGAACTTTAAACCCTCACAATATTAGACCCGCGCAAGTCTCTACTCCGCATTGCCTGGGGCGGGGGTTCCGACGGATAGGGTCCGGACATGGCACGGGAACGTTAAGCGGCTTTCGAAGCGAAAATTAGAGGGACGCGAATTTCGTAAGAAATGAACGCTGTGGAAGATGACTTCCGTCTGTAATTGTTGTCAAAAGCACATAAATTTTGTATTCGCCGCCTACTAAATTAAATTAGCGGCTCTAAACGCGCCCGAGTAGGCGAAACTTCTGCATTTGATGTGAAAGCGGTGAAAAATTCGCGCCGACCTTTTTAGAATTATGATTTTTACGAATTTAGAGGGATGCAAATTTTGTAAGAAAAGAACGCCGTCGAAGAAGATAACTTCCGTCTCTAATTGATGTCAAAAGCACATAAATTTTGTATTCGCCGCCTTCTAAATTAAATTGGCGGCTCAAAAAGCGCGAGAGTAGGCGGAATTTCTGCATTTGATGTAAACGCGGCGAAAAATTCGCGCCGACCTTTTTAGAG
Organism: Agriotes lineatus; assembly: GCA_940337035.1. Classification (NCBI taxonomy): domain Eukaryota; kingdom Metazoa; phylum Arthropoda; class Insecta; order Coleoptera; family Elateridae; genus Agriotes; species Agriotes lineatus. The sequence goes on along the minus strand of OW679201.1, from coordinate 56,813,619 downwards.
TTGCAAGTTTTACGAATTTTCATGAAAGCTTAAAGATTTAAGTACAACCTTACATTAAATTCTGAGTTAAATTACAAATGTTCAGCAAGTTGGTTTCAAGAATGTATGATAGTCTTCAGTAAACATTTTAGAATCTTGTAACAATATTTTTAAAATCTGTTAAGGTATAATCTTAATGAATCGACATTGCATGTATTCAACGTCAAAGAGCGGGTTGGGTTAGGGTTAGAAGGGTTTGCCGGTTTCCTAAAAGACACAGATCTAAAAATGTCTCGAAGCAGATGGTCGGCTTCTGTTACCCTCAACTAGCTTAATCGGGAAGGCGTGGTTCGACAAACTTAACGAAACCGACAGGAATTATCCTATTCTAATCCCTAACAAATCAATTCATAAATGGGGAAAATGCTCGGAGCGCCACTTGTTTTTAAACAGAGAATTGCTAACGCAGCGAAAACAAGAAATACCACGTAGCTATGAAAAGGTCCTCCAGCTTACTTCACACCACTCCAGCGTCACTCGTCAGCTCCACCGACGCCGGATGCAAACGTAGGGTGGCCACAAAAATCGAAGTCACTTACCTTCGATGGCCACCGCTCTGGAAGCTAATAACAAAATACAAAACACCCCTGATCTTAAGGGCTTACGCGTTCTATCGCATGCTCTGGTCTTTACATGAAATTACACTCGGCTAAAGCCGTCTTTAGTTGAAGACTCAATAGGCTCACACATTTAAATCAAACCAATGATTAATTTAGCCAATAATGAAATTTAATGATTTAAATTTTAGTACATCAAGCCAAAAGTCGGCTATCAAAAAAAGTTACACCCTAGCTGAGGACAAAAGGGGCTCCCACGCAAGAACTAACTTAGTCTAAACAGAGTTACAAAGAATAAACAACTGAAATATTGGCAGGAGTAAAGCTTCCGCCTTCAATGATCAACTGACATAATTAAAATACAAAGACGTACGCAATGTTCGTAGCTCCGCACACTGCGCAACAACAAATGATAATAACACACCCGGCACTGGATAAGCGTAACAGTAATAGTTAACAATGTACAAATTTACCTTAGCCCAGGCATGGTAGTCTGTTGGAAGTCCAAGCCTCGGTGATGCTTCAAAGGACGCTGGGGTTGGTGAATGCTTCCTGCAGTGTAAAACAAGGTAGACCCAAGGGTTGTGCGGAAGCCGTGGCTCACGGCCCAAGAAGGGGTTGGAATTATTTAAGATGAATACAGCCGCTCCCCCCGGGAACGAAAAGATATTCGGATTTCGGCGCGACGTAACTGGATTTGCAAACAGCAGAAGTTTCCCACTTACTATGGGCACATTAAGTAGGCTTCATAGGGCGTCTTGTATTAAATGTGCAACAGGATGCAAAAGAACTCCGTTCCCGACTCTGGGGTTGAGTTAAACAAACATTAAGACGCCGCCCAAAAAAAAATACTTCCGCCGAACACACAACGTCCCGCGGGGAAAGAACAGAAATCTTTCACAAAACATTAATTTAACTGGATAGCACCGAAGTGGGTTAACACAAAAGGTCCCCCGGCGAATCGCCGAGGCGACCCCCGAGGGTGCAAAACAAACACGTCTGTCTGAACTGAAGGCTGGCTACTAATTAAAATTTCGAACGCGCGGGCTTAAAGATTTGCCCCCGCGGAAGTAAGTTTCTAACTCCGAAATTAATAATTCCAAATGTATGGTCCAACAAGGGTTTATCAAACTTTATTTCCAATGGTCCCAAAGCTGGACGTAAAATGCGTGGGCTGAAAGCACAACAAAGAAGGCTTTAACGGGTGATGCAATTGCTGAATTGGCAAAATTTGGCTACAAAATTTCCTAGAAGTCCGGCTTGGGGTGATAAGGCTTAAAGGAAAGTTTCACACAATGAACGAAAGCTACTGCGTATCGGATTAAAACTCAAGGGCTTAAATATCAAGTTACCGAGGCCAACAAAAGGAAATACACAAAACTTAGCGTTAGCCTGGGTTGTCAATAATGCAAAACAAAGAATGCATTCACGGACACAATTCGACAAAATCTAAACTGGACGGGAATGCTTTTAATAAACTACGTGGTTCCAAAAGTGCTTACTAGGTTTCTAGGTCGCAAACGTCTGAATGCCTGCTAATACGAATTTGAATGTAACTGTACAGGGCCGTAATCAGTAAGAATTCGGGCGACAAATAAACGTAATTTTGAGCAAAACGAAAGAGGTCGAAAATGATCTAACAAACCAATAAACATATTGTGACAAATGTTTGCCACTGAATTGTATCATGGCTTTAGTTAGCGGTTTGTAATAGATTAGCCGCAATTTTCTAATGAAAATGTGGGAAAATATTCAGCACATTTGCCAAAAAATGTGTAGCCTGGTTCAATTAGTTTTTATACTATATGGAAGTAAATAGTTAGGGAATTTTCAGAAATTTCCAGAATTTTTAGCAAGCACTTTTTTTGTTTAGAAACATGAACTTAAGCCTTGCACTCGAACAAACAAGTGGGAATATTAATTTTCCCACCATTCCACGTCTCTCCAGGGACCCTTCATTTTAGCAGCAGGTGACAGATTAATCAAATAAATGGCGGCGTTTCTTGCTTCCGCTTATGCGACCCTGACTCAAATAGCATACACCTTACCTTTTTACATAGAGTTCTGTTGGTGTATTTAGCTCCGCCGTTCTGCTGTGGTCTGTAAGGAACCGTTAATTGGTGCCTTATAGTTTTCGAACCCATTGCTCCAGTAAATCATTAAAATTCCACAAACCTTACCCAAAAGCTTTTTTAGTAATATTATCAACAAAATTCAGACACTAAGGTTTTTTTAGGTTCCCTGCTCATCTTTGTGAATGAGCTTCAATTTTGACTTAGATTCTTACCCTTATTCTTTGAATGGTTTTTGCCCTCCATATCATCTGTCCATCTTCTTTGAAGTCGACGCCATCTACTAAGCCAGTTTTCAATTGCCTCATATTTTTCCAAGCAATATGACCCAGTCCTTTGCGTTGTAGTTCTTGTTCGAGTGCAATTTCATCAAGCATAGCCCCTGCCCTCACTAGCTCCGTGCAGTACCTGTTCACTGTGTACATATCGTATCTTTTAGTTTCCGTAACCTCAGCATTATTAGGGGCCGAGAAACCAGATTTATCATCGACCTTTTTCTGTTAATTAAAATATATAAATTAGTCGGACTGTGGGGTCATATAGGACTTAATCCTCTGACCTTTGCTATAGGGTCCTTAAGACCACGAACATTGGAATCGTACAATGTTACCAGTACATTCTGATTCGAACATGAATTTATAAGCTACGGCAATCTGCATGCCCTTGCATTCGATTTCTTGCCGCTGGACATGTGGGAAGTGGTTTTGTAGTCGATAACCACTCAGAAAACTGCACTTTGAAAAATAGTGCCATCGTCTGAAGAGCTTTTTGATTCGCAGGCTTTTCTTGCCTAGCAGACTGCGCTGACATCTCACCTTTCTTCAGCTTCGGACAGTCAGGCCTCTTGTCGATTGAATCTCCGGAGTTGTGGCATTGAATCTGCATCTCGTTATGTGGCACTGGTCGACGATGATGCGATTTTTACCGTTCGTCTGTCACTTTCACCGAGCAGGGCAACCTTAACCTCTTCTGAAATTACCCATTTTTTAACTGTTCGTTGATAGAAAATATTAGAGCACATTTTTCGTAAGTTTTGTAGCGAATTTGTTGAAAATCTTCATTATGTTATAAAACATACTTATGGTAAACTGTCTTCGAGTTTGTACTAAGTTTGCATAAATTGTCCTGGAGTGTGCAACCGCTTTTGACAAGTTTTTTACCCGGGAAGACGTATTTACTACGCCGCAAGAAACTATAAAAAGGTATTCCAGTTTGCTCAGTGGGAAGAGGGGATTGCGCTAGAAGAAAAGTTCGCTCACAATCGTAAAAACAAATTAAACTTTGACCATACCGGGGATAAATCCGGATAATTTGTTAGGCATCAACTGATGTTTTTGCTGGGATGGAATGGGGCTCTCGCCAGGAAACATTTCTTTAGACTACAGGAAATGTGCTCAGCTCCTAAATATGATTTACCTTGTTTCGTAGCTTTGAAAGGCTTACTCTTGCTTCAAATTTTTGCTAACTGCATTCCGCCTCATATATACATCTCACGGGATGAAATTTGAAAATGATTTTATAAAGATAGCACATAATATATATTTATCGGGGGTCATAGCTGAGTGATCGTCGTACCTGCACTGTGACGTCACCTTACGCTACACAAAGAAAACCTCTGACTAAGTATTTACCCGTGGCACAATTTTATAGATATAATATTGGTAGCCTGGTGACAGGCGTGTGTCAGTTTCTTTACTGTGCTGCCAATGGAGATGTACTCAAAGTTTAAGGTCTACCTAAAGCAGTTAATTCTTAAATACCACAGAACATGAATTGCTTAACTAATATAACATATAAAACTTAACTCAAAATGCAGGAGTTTAGTAGGTGGCGTTTAGTGTAAAAGCAGGATAGTTAGGATATAGTGGCGAATAAAGAATAGACAGATGTAATTTAAATCATTAGTATTCGGCAAAGGTTTATCAGGTCTGTGTTGGCTCAGAGCGTTGTTGTACAAAGTGGTTGCAAAACGTTTGATGACGGAACGTTAAAAATATGCTAAATATTCGACCAGGGGTCGAAATGTCTAGTTATCGTTTAAGAGATCTACAGATTTTGCAAATCTTTGATACCAATGTAACCTTAATATTTGGCAATGAGCAACTCCAACAGGGTTTTATTTTTAAATAATAAAATCTAGTGCTTTATCATAGACTACATCACACCGATATTCTAAACTATTGTTGCTATACAAGAAAATCCTGTAAAGAGATGTATCTTCTCTAAATATGCAGGGTGTAGACATCTCTCTTGGAATATTTAACTTCCAGAAATGCAACCCTTGTGTCATAAATTATATTTTATATTGCAGGGCTCTTACTCTGAAATTCAAGGCAACACATGCTCTATCAGGAGATACTCTGGTGCATCGTGGTGATGTATTAACGTCGCTGTACTACATATCAAGGGGTTCTATAGAAATACTTAAAGATGATATTGTGATGGCTACTTTAGGTAGGTAGCGATATGTTTTCGTAATGCACATGTTACCACAGGGATTATGTTGCTTATATCCTTGTCAACACCTAAGCTTTAGCTTTATAACGATTGCAAATTATTCTACTACTAAGCTTTGCTCTCAAATGTTCTTCTAATGCCATATTTCTTTCAGGTAAATTTGACATATTCGGAGAAAATCCTTGTGTTCAGTCCACTATAGGGAAATCCAACTGCAATGTTAAAGCACTAACTTATTGTGATCTGCATAAAATTCACAGAGACGACTTGTTGGATGCTTTAAAACTGTATCCCGAATTTTATAACAATTTTATTAGCAATTTAAAAATTACATTTAATTTAAGAGACGTAAGTATTTTTGTTTTCCGAAAAGGTATTTCTGAGTGATACGAAAATATAGCTATAGCAACGTTTGCTATGCCCCTAAAATCCATAAAAAGTAAATAATTGCTAAGAAAATGCATCATATATACTGACATTCAAATATAGTGTACAATGAAGACAAATCCATTTAAGCAGTAGTTGTCTCGCCTAAACTGATAAATAATAAACTGTTACTACAAGTATAAAACTGCGAGACAGTAACGAATGACTGGTTTATAGACAATATAGTAAATAATTTGGTATTGTTTCTCAAGATAGCAATTAAACAAAAGCTCTTTTATCTATACCAATATTTTGAAAAGCTTTACTCCTTTTTCATGGCAAAGAAAATAAGGTTAATACTTCATAACTAATTGGCAACAAAAAACATAAACCGGCATATCTTGTTTGGTACATCACGGTAAAGGATAAAACAATACTTAAAGTACCTAGTCTGATTATATTACAGTTAATTCATTCATTAATTAAAACTGTTTATAATATATAGCTCATGAGTCATACATGATAATGTAAATTTTTTAATTTGTTTGTAATTGATGAATCAATTAACTGTGATATAATCGGACTACTTTAAGTAGTGATTTTTAACCTTTAACCTGATATATCAAACAAGATATGCCTGTTTTTGTTCTTCGCTGCCAATTATGTAACCTCACGTTCTTTGCCTTCAGAAAAGAAAACAGCTTACCAAAATATTGGCTTGTATAAGATAAGATAATTTTTTTTAGTAATATTACGAAAAGCTGTTTTTGCACTTTAAAATGATTAATAATACACAGGCTCATTACTTACAATACCAATTAATAAATAAAATGATAAAAACAGTTTATTTATTTTACAGATGCTAAGAATTTTATAAACAACACTAACACTAACAAAATGTGTTACCTTAAGGTATCTATATCAATAAGGTTGCTTGTGAGGTATTCATCACGTGAGTAAAAAGCTCTCGAAAATAGATATTTTTTAATAGTTTTTTGAATTTTATAACATCGAGGTTCTGAACCCTGGGTGGCAGTGCATTAAAAAAACTTGAAACCAAAATAGCCAGTACCATCCCGGGTTCTTGAGAGGCGGTGGAATCGCGGGTCTTTGCTATCTCTGTTTCTGGTAGAATAGTTCTGTATGTTTCTGTGGGTTTGATGATGATGTAAGTTGTTTTTAGTATAGCAAATACAGTTGTAGATATACAAGGACAGTAAGGTTAAGATGCTGAATTGAACAAAATACATACTGCAACATTTCTGATGTCCATTACTAGTATACATCTTCTCTGTAAATCAAATATTTTATTAGCATGAGCAGAGTGTCCCCAAACTAGAAGAGCATATGTAATATTAGTGAGTTACCCGAACTACGCTTCGGTTCGCTAAATTAAGAGAGGTTCATTAATATAAATTTAAAAAAAAGTATGCTTCTTCGGCCCGGAATCGAACTCGGGCCGCCCGTGTGGTAGGCCGCCAGACCATTATGCTTGGTTGAATGAACAGCTGCTGTAATAGCATATGAACATAGTGAATCACCCGAGGAACCAGCTGCCGCAGCACAACCCACGCCCATAGACGCGGTTTAAACCTTTTTCACACTTTTTTGAAAATAAAAACCAGCCTACGATCTAAGTCTAAAAATTTGCAAAATTTTAAGCCATCATAAAACGTAATCGGGCCAGTATCTTCGGAGGAGATAGAGAACAAACATACACGCAAACATACATACACGCAAACATACAAAGAGAGCACCGATTTTATGTTATAAGATTAGGGGCAAAACATCCGTGATAAGCAGTTAGAACAGTTTTAAGGGAGACCGTCTTGGTCAGGTTCCTAATTCAGAAAATTATTTTTGAAAGTTTCTTCTAAGCTCTGTTATATGCTCAACCCAAGTCATTCCGAGATCAAGATAGACATCCAAGAATTTAACCGCTAATTTATTTTGATCCTGTATATGATTATTATTTCGAAGGGAAAAGTACATGTTCTGGGTTTTTTTTATTATTTAAGCTGAGTTTGTTTGAGGTAAACCAGTTTTCGATTTTCGTGTGGATGTCAGATATGGTGACTATGATAGATGATGAGGGTTTGTATTGGAAGTAGACGGTAGTATCATCAGCAATAGGTTTCTATTGGTCACAGCATTTATGAGGTCGTTAACATAGATTAAGAAAAGGGTTGGTCCCAGTACCAACCCCTGAGGAACGCGATGTTCCAAGGTTGCCCGAGTAAAACCGCCGCCCTTGTATACCACAAATTGCTGAAGATTATCAAGATAGGACCCAATCAAAGCTACACTGCTAGGTTTAAAGTTGTAAAAAATAATTTGTCTAACAAGATAGAGTGAGAAATGCAATAAAACGCCTTTGCGAGGCCAAAGAATGGTGCATACTTATCACAGCAAGCCTCAAAACTTTCACATACATTTGATGACAAGGAGCTAATAGCAAGTGCGGCAGATTTTTTACTGCGGAAGGAAACTGGCTTTGGCAACAAAAATGTTTTCGACTCAAAATAGTTTTTAATTTGATTGTTCAGAATTTTTTAAAAAATTTTAGAAAACATTGGTAGCAGAAATATGGGTCTGTAATTCGTTGCATCATCTCTGACCCTTTGTTTTTATAGAAATGGTGCTCAAAAAGAGCGAATAGGAGCTGGACGATTGATTGGAGAAAAAACCTCAAGTACGTAAAATGTAGGAAATTTTATATTTTTTCATTTCATATAGGTTCAACATTTACAAAAAATTCATAACTTTCGGGTAATTTTAGAAAAACTAAAAAACTAAAAACATCGTTTTGCTTAAAAAACAGGCTTCCGGTCAAAATGTTTGTTGGCAAAACTGATATTGGTGTACAGCGACCCAAAAAACATATAGGAACCAAATATCAAAACTCCACCAAAACTTTCTCATAACTGGACTAACAACCTGGCAGTTTTTAATACAGATGGAAAGATACTGGACAATATGCAGAGATTTATTAGTTTGATTAGGGGAGATAAGATAAGGTTCTTTAGTGTTTTTATTATTTTAACATTTAGCTCCAAACAGTCCCTGCATTCCCTGTTTTTTTATATCATCAATGCATTTTCTGACTTCACTAAGACCAACCGTTTGAAATGTGAAATGTAGATCTTGATTTGATTTTTTTAAAGATATTCTTTAAATTTATTTGAAGAACAGAGCAATGTAGGTAGAATTTCCTCATCAATGTTGGAGAAATAAGAATTTAGGGTGTTTGCAGTTAGAACATCGGAGCACTCCGCAGAGCAGCTTGTTGATGGTTTCTTTATAATGTTCCACATAGCTGTATGTGTATTTGGAGATTGTGCAATAAAGAGATCACGTGCACCTTTTTTGCTTTGGAAATGTCCTGTCTAGAGAGTTTTTTATAGTCATTGATCATGTTTTTGGGCACAAGGGTAGGGTTAGCTTTGTTAATGTCAGACAGAGTTTTTAGTCTATCTCTCATATCTGACAGATTGGCATTAAACCAATTTACAGAAGTTTTTCGGCAATCATGCAAAACAACCACTTTGAATTTTGTTGGCAAAGAAAGACTTGCAGCTGATTGAATTAAATCAATAAGTTTTTTAAACCTAGAATCAAGGTCAAATTTCTCGTCATCATCAAAATCCTAACTGGTTTGTTCAATCAAGTTATACAGTGGAAAAGGCTCTCATTAGTAATAGGTCTATAGGTTATACGAGTTTCAGAAAATGTAGTTTCGGTTCCAAATTTCAAAATAATGCCGTCATGATCGGAGAATAGTGAAAAATCACGTCTAGTAGTGAAGTGTCCTCCCACGATTTTGGAGAAAACATTGTCAAGGCATGTTTTTGACGTGTGTAAAAGTTTACAGTTGCATGACCAAAGGAGAAAAATCAATTACAGATTTCAGAAGATTTACGATCATTAGTGGAAAACTAAACATTGAAGTCGCTAGTAACGATGGTTTTAATTGTAAGATTTAACTTACTCATTACAGTGAATAGAATTTCAAGAAACCTCATAAAGTTTCCGTTAGGTGATCTGTAAATTGTAACAACCTGGGTTTTAACTTGAGTCAGTGATACACCAGTAACGTCACTGTGGACTTCCTCTGAAAATTTTTAGAAATGTTTAGATCACAACACTTTAAATTATCTCTAACATAAATAGTCCACCACCATGGCTCAGAAGTGACCTCCAGATACCAGAGGCAGCCTGGTAGTCCTCAATTCCAGTCACCAGTCGCTCGTCATGCGTCAACCGGTGCTCATTGATACACAGAACTTGGAAATTGTTTTCTCTAAGGAATACCTCAAGGTCCAAAATTTTGTTTCGCAAACATTAACACACAATATTAACATGAAAGATATTACATTACTGTGATTTACATTGCAGTGTTTATTAGTATCATAAAACCCATCAGTCTTCACATTCTTCTCTAAGCTCTTAAAGTTTGATGGAGTTGCAGATTCATAAAATGGTTAACGGCGATTCCAATTGCCATAGTTTCGGGTCCATGATTTTATTCTTTTGTGCCTCATGAACAGCCAGTTTAAAGGAACTCATCTGATTGTTTTTTTTTTAATTTTCATTTTCTCACGTAAACAATATTACTGACCTCGTTGCGGTTTTTTAGGAAACTGCTGACGCTTTCAGGTTAAGTTGTTGGTGAGAAACCAGATAAAAATATCCATTGCTTTCTTTGGGCGACTATCAGCTCACCTAGTTCATTGCTGGAACTCTTTATAGTGTCAGGTCGGTACGTTGAAAGTTTATCGCGGTTTCTTCTATATCGGACTGTTTCCCACTCATCGTTATCCCCTATTTTAGGTTTTTGAAATGCCTAGTGGTATCCTCTCATCTTTATGATTTGTTCCCACTGTTAAGGACTTTATAAACTTTTGCCGCCTCTCTTGCATTCTGAATTCATACTGTGCGCAGTAGACTGCCGGGCCGGCTTCCGATTCTAAAAACACTTACGTTTCATCTGTCAACGTGGCAGCATGCAAACCGGTCCGCTTTACGGAAGCTAATTCTTGTAAATGTTCAAATGTTCAATGTGTTGTTTATTGCTAATAAAGTAACATATTTCCGGCTTTCAACGAGTGTATTTATTCAGTGAAACCTACAATTCATACAGTCCACAAATTCCAAGGCGAGCTGGCAATCAGCAATTTTCCAAATAACGGAAAACTGAGAAGGCTGCAAACATTGGTCCTACAGAGCCAGGATTAAGCCACATTAGGTCATTGCGAGTCCAAACGCGACAGCATTCGACAACATTGGTCATTGGCAAGTACAAAAGCATATTCAGTTTTGTATTGCATATCGCATGTAATCGGCCGCAAGGAAGCAGCGTTCATATTCGCAGCAACGAGTGGAACGAAGAGGGCACATGCGGTGCCCGTAACGAGAGGAAGGAAGACAGCAGACGGTGCTATCAACGCCAAGTTCGTGCACGTGGGCATTGCAGCTGCAAGCCGGCAGTCTGCGGCGTCTCGTCCAGACCACAGTAACGAAAAGGAGGCACGTACCAATATCAATGTAAGCCTGATTTTCCTATGCATAAATTTGGTTTTCTATCATCTGTGTTATACATGTGCATAATTTCAGCTGCGTATTATTGCGTAAACAAATGGTTTATGATTCATATAAACATTTTAATTGCGTGAAATGCCAAGCTATTACGTTTGTTAGCGATATCCCCTGCATTTTCAAATTGCAGAGCCGTTTGCGTTGTTAAAACAGTCTCGCGTTCGTGGCGCAATTTGGTCTTGCGTAGTACACGGCCATCCGCGTCGTGATTCATTCCGAGTACCGGAGGCGTACCAAATTCGCGCCAGAGGCGTGCGAAAGGGTTTTATCATTAAAGAATATTTCAGATTCTGCAAGTAGTAAGGCTACCGCGCGTAGCATCTTGCCTGAAATATCACAGATAGTTGACCCGTTGGGTCCGCGTACCAGAAGCGTACAAAATTCACGCCAGGGGCGCACGAAAAGTTAGTTCGATCTGTTAAATTGTTTTTAATCTCAACAATTATGGATTCGCTTGTAAGAGTACGAGGCTCTATCAAAGGAAAGCTTACGCGTTTTGCAAATCACGTGCAATCTTTGCAAAAAATTCATGATGAAGATCAATTCTTATCTAGCGCTCAGATTATTCAATTGCAAGAAAGATTGAATGATACAGCCACCTTGTTATCAGAATATTATGCGGTTCATGAGCAAATTTTAGAAACCAGTAAGGATACAGAATTTGAAATGCAACATCAAGTTGAATTTGAAGATTCTTATTATTTTGCAATTTCACAAGCTAAATATTTGATTAATGAATACAACAAGCAGTCTGATGTTGCACCAGATCGTTCTGGATCTCCTAATGGTAGCGTGAGATCAACGCATTCAAATTGCAGTTCGCATTGCAATAATCAAGCTGTACGCCTTCCTGCCATTTCGATTCCCAAATATTCAGGAAGTGTTTCAGAATGGTTAGAGTTTCGTGAGATATTTAGTAGCTTAATTCATGAGAATCAAGCGTTAACTAATATTCAGAAGCTGCATTACCTAAAGGCTAGTTTACAGGGTGATGCAAGCCAAATTATAAAAAGTTTAGAGTTTACTGCGGGTAATTATACTCTAGCTTGGGATGCATTGTGCAATCGATACAATGATCCAAAAATTCTGGTTCATAACCACCTCAAGGCTATTTTTGAACTTGAATCTTGCAGTAAGGAAGCTGCAACTAAATTACGTACGATTAGCGATATGTTATTCAAACATTTTGCAGCAATCAAATCATTAGCTACCGAAAGCGAGCTTCTTGATTTTGTTATAATTTATGTAGTTTCTAAAAAGCTGGACCCCACTACATTTCGTGAATGGGAGGTCCTTAGAAACCGGTCAAGTTCTGACCTGCCTAATCTTGATGAGTTCAAGGAATTCTTACAAAATACAGCAAATCTTCTAGAAACTCTGGAAGTAAAAAATGTTAAGCTTGTACCCGAAAAGTCTTCCAAGGTACATTCTAAATCATTTGTGTCGGGTACCCCTTCGTGTCCACTTTGTAAAGGATCTCATTCCTTGTACAAATGCGATAAGTTTGTCAAGCTGTCTGTTCTTGACAGAAAGTCAAAGGCAAAAGAGCTCCGCGTATGCTTTAATTGCCTAACTCAGGGTCACCTTGCGAGCCTTTGTAGCTCCAAATATACGTGTAGAAAGTGCAAATCAAGGCACAACACACTTCTTCATGAGGATAAACCTCAAAATGCTTCTTCTAGTCAACCAGGATCTGCGATGTCAGCAGAAACCCCTGTTGAACTAAACCAATCGATTTCGGCATTCTGTTCGAATGCTTTTCAGGTACTCTTACCTACGGCTACCGCTAAACTCATCGCTGATGATGGTACGCCTCACGTTGTGCGAATCCTGCTGGATTCCGGTTCCCAATCGAACTTCATACGTTCAGATTTGTGTAAAAGGTTGAAGCTTCCAACTCGCGAAGTCAACGTTACTGTTTCTGGCTTAAGTAAAGCCACTTCTCAAATCAAGGCTAGGTGTGATATCAAGCTGCAAGCCCCTCACACTTCATACGGCATTGGCTTATCCTGTCTTGTTCTCGATGAGATTACGGGTGTTACCCCAAGTTTTCGCGTCCAGCGAAACAGCTTCAAGGTTCCTGATAACATCAAGTTATCAGATCTGTCCTACGACCAACCGGGCACCATCGACATTTTGATTGGTTCGCCCATTTTCTGGCAGCTCCTTTGTATTGGACAAATTGGTCTAGGCCCAAATCTTCCCATCCTCCAAAAGACTCGTTTTGGTTGGATTGTTTCTGGCCCTACAGGCCCTACTTCTGCGTACCCTGTACAGTGCAATCTTAGCACGATCGAGGATGCTTCTGACCCCATTGCTAGGTTTTGGCAACTCGAACATTACCCTGAGGAAAAGGTCCGCACAAATGAAGAGAACGCCTGTGAGGCACATTTCATGCAAAATACTCAACGATTAGCGAATGGTCGATTCGTTGTCTCTATCCCTTTCAAGAAGCCTGTAGAGGTATTGGGTGATTCATTGCAAATCGCTCAGAAAAGATTCTTATCATTAGAGAAGCGGTTACAAGCGAACCCTGACTTGTCCAATCGCTATTCGAGTTTCATGAATGAATATTCTGAATTAGGTCATATGTCCGTTTCAAACCCTAATTCAAACGAGATATCCTATTATCTACCCCACCACGGAGTCTTAAAAGAGGAAAGCCTGACAACTAAACTCCGAGTTGTATTCAATGGTTCTCAAGCAACCACTTCCGGGCAATCTCTGAACAGCATTCAGATGGTTGGCCCAACCGTGCAGCAAGCATTTATTCGCTATATCAGCTGATATCCAGAAGATGTATCGCCAGGTTCTGGTGAATCCTAACCATAGGCCCCTTCAGAGAATCTTGTGGCGACCCTCCTCAGCTGAGCCTCTTCGGTCGGACGACCTGAATACGGTTACGTATGGCACCGCTTCAGCATCTTTTCTTGCTATTCGATGCTTAACCCAATTGGGCATCGAATGTGAGGCTTCAAATCCCGAAGTCTCTCGAATCATAAAGGAGGACTTCTACGTCGACGACCTTCTGACAGGTGCCGACACTCCTGAGAAAGCGCGTACTCTCTGCTCAAACTTGGATCAGATTCTTGAGTCAGGCTGCTTCAAACTTAGAAAGTGGATTTCTAACTCTCCAGAAGTTCTCGATGGAATACCAGATTCCGATTTGCATCCGGGTGTTCTTGATTTCAGTGCACATGAGCACACAAACACCCTCGGTTTGATTTGGTCCTTTAAAAGCGATCATCTGATGTTCAATATTTCAAATTCTACAAGTAGTAAGGCTACGAAGCGTAGCATCTTGTCTGAAATATCGCAGATATTCGACCCGTTGGGTCTTCTAAGTCCATGCACCATGGGTGCCAAGGTTCCTTTGCAACAGCTTTGGATGGAAAAGCTGGATTGGGATGAACCCGTTCCTAAAGCCATACAAGAAAAATGGTTAACCTATCGCAGTGAGCTTCTCATGCTCAATGACTTAGCAATTCCTCGTCACGTCCTCTATCGGAGCGTGGTCGAGATAGAGCTCCATGGTTTCTGCGACGCCTCTAACAATAGTTACGGTGCGTCGATATACCTACGTTCCAAGAATCAGGAAGGGGAAGTACAGGTTCACCTTCTCTGTTCCAAGGCCAAGGTAGCCCCTTTAAAGCCCTTGACAATCCCGAAGCTCGAGCTCTGCGGAGCTGTTCTTCTAAGCAAACTTTCCATGCAAGTCATAAAGGCACTTGATTTGCCCATATCTAGAATCGGTCTGTGGACAGATTCCACAATAGTTCTAGGATGGTTGAAAACCAGTCCAAATCTTCTTAAGACTTTTGTGTGCAACAGAGTTGCTGATGTTCAGCAACTCACCTCTGATGCCACTTGGCGGCATGTTCCCACAACGTCTAATCCTGCTGATCTTCTCACTAGGAGAATCACCCCTTTAGGTTTGAAAGAATTGAGCCTTTGGTGGCATGGTCCCACCTGGCTAAGCGAAGGTGAGGCCTCTTGGCCTACTTCCAAACATGTTCGTGCTGAGCTTCCAGAATTCAAAAAAGAAGTTCAGAGTCTTCCTGTAACCTCTGTTGAACCATTTCCGTTCAATCAGTATTCAAGCTTTGCTCGCTTACAACGAGTTATAGCTTATTGCTTTCGTTTTCATAACAATGCGCGGACCCCCAAAGCTGATCGCCTTTCTGGGCCCCTCTCTACAGATGAACTGCAAGCATCTATTGTAAAGCTTGCCAGGTTCTCCCAACGCGAGTCATTTCCTGACGAACTTAAACTGTTGTCACAGAGCAAGCCTGTGAAACAATCTTCTGCTTTGATATCCCTGAATCCCTTTCTGGATTCCGAGGGACTGCTAAGAGTTGGTGGTAGGCTCCACAACTCTCAATTACCCTTTGACAAGAAGTTTCCTTTAGTGATTTCTGGCAAACATCCATTCGCCAAACTCCTAGTATCGCATGAGCATCTTCGGCTTCTCCATGCCGGACCTCAAATGCTGTTAGCTAATCTCAGAGAACGATATTGGATCACCTCTGGCAGAAATATCGTCAAGCAAGTGGTTCATCAATGCTTACGGTGTTTTAGATTCTCTCCTAAGTTAACTGAACCCATAATGGGAGATCTGCCAGCCTCTCGTATTCAATCATCGCCCCCATTTTATACGACTGGTATCGATTATGGTGGACCGTTCATGATAAAGGATCGCAAAGGACGTGGTTCTAAACTAGTGAAGTCCTACCTTTGTCTATTCGTTTGTTTTATCACAAAGGCAGTGCACCTTGAATTGGTCGCTGACCTTTCTACTGAAGCCTTCTTAATGGCTTTTCGCCGGTTTGTGGCTCGACGAGGCAAACCGCTCCATGTCTACTCAGACAACGGCACTAACTTTGTAGGCGCTAATTCCGAGTTAATCGAATTAGGCAATTTTCTCGCGGAACAAAACCCTTCTATTTCCGAATCAGTCGCGAACGACGGAGTAGCTTAGCATTTTATACCCGCGCAAGGTCCCCACTTTGGCGGATTGTGGGAGGCCGGAATTAAGTCCTCCAAACATCACATACGGCGCGTTATAGGTAACGCTAGTCTAAATTATGATGAATTTAGCACTTTGTTGGCACAGGTGGAAGCGACCTTAAACTCCCGACCCCTGTCCCCTTTGTCCTCTGATCCAAACGACCTTCAGCCTTTGACTCCTGCTCATTTCCTGATTGGTCGTCCGTTGGTGTCACTGCCTGATCCCAACGTAACTGAGATAGTCGAGTCTCGGCTGTCTAAATACCAGAGAATACAACAACTTCACCAGAATGTGTGGAAGAGATGGAGTAAAGAGTACATCTCGGAACTCCAACAGCGCACCAAATGGCGCACGCACCTTTCGGACCTCCAGCCTGGTTCCATGGTCCTCATCAAGGATGACAATCTACCCCCTCTGAAGTGGAGGTTAGGCCGGGTCACCGAGCTGCACCCTGGCCTTGACGGCGTTACGCGTGTGGCGTCAGTGAACACTGTGTCAGGGATCGTGAAGCGATCCTTCGCCAAATTGTGCCCGCTACCTAGTGTTGTGAACTAGTGCGTTAGCGTTCAGCGCAGTTTTCGTAAAGCCTTTTGGCTCCCCATTGTTCGGGTTTTCTTGTACTAGATTAAGATCCATGTACTATTATGCTTTGTATATATGTGTGTCCATTTTACATGTTTTACTCTAGCTTTTACATGTCAACTCTGTACTGTTTTATTTGAAAGGTTACCCTTTCCAAGGCGGGCGGTATGTTAAGGACTTTATAAACTTTTGCCGCCTCTCTTGCATTCTGAATTCATACTGTGCGCAGTAGACTGCCGGGCCGGCTTCCGATTCTAAAAACACTTACGTTTCATCTGTCAACGTGGCAGCATGCAAACCGGTCCGCTCTACGGAAGCTAATTCTTGTAAATGTTCAAATGTTCAATGTGTTGTTTATTGCTAATAAAGTAACATATTTCCGGCTTTCAACGAGTGTATTTATTCAGTGAAACCTACAATTCATACAGTCCACAAATTCCAAGGCGAGCTGGCAATCAGCAATTTTCCAAATAACGGAAAACTGAGAAGGCTGCAAACACCCACAATCTTCTAATTTATACGTCGTCGGTGAGTTGCAGTTTTCCCTCCCTCATTGTTGACCACGTGGTGCTAGGTTTTCCAGTATTAATGCTGATAATGTCGTCACAGTTTTTACGTTTCACTACTTGGTTTACTGCAGTATTTTCATGATTTAGTAACAAATTGTCAATGTTTGGGCTTTGTTTATCCGCATTTCTGGAAGTTTCTTTATTTTAATCTAAACTTATTATTGAATTCATCACAGCTGTCTGGTTCTCCTCTATACGTTTTTTACTCACAAATTATATTGCATCTGAGAACTGTTTTGGTGTCACTACACTAGTTTTTCCCTGATTTAATTTTTGTTTAGGAGTCTCTAACTTTTTATTAATCAACGAACTTGAACTTAAACTTGGTTCACCATTTGCATATGTTTTCGTTATTTGTGGTTTTAGTTTTTGATTGATATTAGTTGCTGCTTATTTCTTCTGGTTGCGCTGCTTATCCGTTTCGGATGTTGGCGATCAACTCACACCTTATCAAATACAGCTCGGAAAAGTTTCACCGTTGTTGTGTTGTAACATGCACGTAAATTTTTCAGCCAAGATATACGTCTTCTTCCCGGGCCTCTCCTGCCTTCCACCTTCCCTTGCAAAATTAGTTGTAATACCTCGTATCGTTGGTTGTTTCTATAATATGTCCTAGATATTGTAGTTTTCGTGACTTTATTGAGAGAAGCAGTTCTTTTTCTTTTTCCATTCTCTCTAGGACAGCAGGCAGCTTGATTGGTGATATGGTCCATCCATAAAATTTTCAGAATTGGCCGATACAACCACATTTCGAACGCTTCAAGTTTCTTGGAAGAAACTTCTGTCAAGGTCCATGCCTCCACTCCATATAGCAGCACCGAGAAGACATAACACTTACATTAATACATTTTTTGGTTTCCTGAAATTTCTCGTGGTACGGCTATCACGGAAAAAAGTTGGTCCCGGCGATCATACAACATCATGACAGTCGTTAGTGGGGTTGGAAGTCCTCATAACTGCACAGCGACGCCTATAATTGGCCTAACGGTTGTTGGC
The DNA here is from genome assembly GCA_940337035.1 of Agriotes lineatus. Classification (NCBI taxonomy): domain Eukaryota; kingdom Metazoa; phylum Arthropoda; class Insecta; order Coleoptera; family Elateridae; genus Agriotes; species Agriotes lineatus. The sequence continues at coordinate 56,795,378 of OW679201.1, read as the reverse complement.
TGAGTGCGAATTAAATAAATAAATAAATAAATAAAACACCAGAATAGAACGCATAACATAACATAACGTTCATTAAGGCATGCTTGGCAGGCGTGCTGCCTATATGGAAGGGGTACTTACCACATACAGTAGTATTACAATCATGTTTAATAAATAATCAACTAAGCCAAAATCGTGTTTCTAGGAGGAACAAGCGGGTGTTGTCCCTAAAGCGCGCTATTACTGTGAGCACATTGACAAAGAAAGAGAATCTCAGGAATCTCAGAATAGCAACAAATCGGAATCAGGTGAGGAAAGTACTGCTTCTAAAAGATGCTCGAGTGTTTAAATTGTTTGTGGTGCAGGGCACGGCATGCTGGAGTTTACAACAGCAAAGGCAAGGCAGGACCAATTCGAACAGATTAATAATAAATTAGATCAACTCACGTCACTCACGAGTACAGTTCATTCACTAGAGCAAAATTTATCCACTGACATTACGGTAATTTTAAATTTGTTACAAGCACAGAAACCGAGTCAAGATTCCAGCACTAAGCAGAAGGTAGGATATTTGGAAAAATGGTGGTGTAACACTAATTGGTTGCATTAGATTTCAGAATATGAAAACGTGCCTCCGGACACGTCTAAAACCAAATATACCTTCCAACGATCTGTCAGCGAACCCAAACCCATTTCTTCACGTAGTCAACATTCCCAAGCATTACATAGGTAAGAATATATAGCATTTATATTTTAACATCTACATTCATGGGTTAACTTGTTTATGTTGTTTTTTATTACCCATCAGTTTACAGTTTATTATTATCATCGCAAATAAAATAGTGCTTTATAACTATTATGTATATATGCAGAATGATTTACAAGGTAGAGTACACACCTGCATCTTGAACACTTTGCGACGCCTTTTTAAATATGCACTGGCTACTCTATTTAAATTGACTTTTTAATATCTAAACTTTCAAATATTAAAATGATAACGCCTGAGACTCTTTCAGGGGTTTGGGTTCAATTACCTACTTACTTTGTTCTGAAAAAATCATTTTCAAGTATTTTTCAACTATTCATTCAAATTGAATGTCACTTCTAATTTCAACTAAATGTCAACAGTAATTCTCAAATCTCAATGACAAATGCCCAGTGCTAAAAATTGTACATTATAACTTTATATAATACGGTAAGTTATTGTTTCTTAATTCACTGCACTTTTTAAGTCTTTATTTGCTTTATAGTTGGTATAAACTAAGGAATTACCCACCTTGTACACTGCACCCCCAAAATGTTCAAGACTGCAACCTATCCTTTAGCCACAATTGACTCCTTCAAGCAGCTTCTTGCAATGTAGCTCTCACGTACAAACCTCCAGTGCCAAGCCTCGTCCAACACCACGAAACCAAAAATTCCTGACAGCAACCAGCAAACAGAACAATCCCAGATAGGCTCCTGCTTCTGCTAGCTCCTTCACTGATACTTCCACGGTCTCTCTACTCAGCAACACCCAAACTGATGTAACCTTTTATTATTTATATTACTTATCAATTGTATTCTACCCAATAAAACGGTTTTAATATAACTCTTCAATTAATCACCAATTCCAATTCCCTTCTGTAATTACTCCATTACTTCTCTTCTTCGCTATTTAATATTTCACTTCTTTAAAACACCACGTAGATTTTGATAAATACCCTTCTCCAAAACATTTTTATTCAGTAAAAGAGGGCTATTCAATATTTTAATGGGACCAAAATAAAATTCTTACATATTTTTATAGTTCTTATTATCAATAATAAGAACAAACTTCCGAACTACCATATTTCCATTTTTTCTGCCTCCTACACTCTATTCTTATTTGATATCTACCTACATTAATTATATAATCAGAATTTTGCATTTGTCATTATTTCTACTTTCGTTTTTTAAATATTCTTTTTATATTCAAACCACCTGCAAATGTTCAATAGCTATCATTTCATTACTAACTTGCTCTAACTCAAATTTATTCATTAAACTTTTTTAAACATCATCGACTTTTATATTGGGTTAATATGGATTCTACTAACAACCCAATTTCTTTTACACATTTTAATTTCATCTACGACCAACGTATAGTGTATTATAACAATATATACCTTATGTTAAGTTACGTATTGTAACGTCCTATGATAAGTATAATGGGTTGCATATTTGCTAGGCGCTGGATCGTACTCTTGTGACAAGTACCTATATGAAAAATTAAAAAAAAACTACTTAACCAACATACAGAACAAGAAAGGTGGAACAACTTTATATAAAAATAATGAGATCGTCTTGAGCTAGCTCGCTGGCAGGGTAGGGTTTACGTTACTCGATAAGTCCAGTCCCAGTAAAAATTTAGATGAATGCCAGGACGCCACCGTAAAATTCAACTAGTAACTGTTTGGACCTACTTAGTCCGCGGTCAAAGCAGCTGGCTTTGATGCAAAGAATACTTACGTAAAAGCTTCATTTCCTTCCAACTAAAGACCTAATTGCTTTAGCTATTCGAGTTCAACTTTTCCTTACACTTTCTTAGTAACTGTTTATTCAATAGCTAATTATTGCTTAAGCAAATTACACTTTTACCCAAAGAAACAAACAAAAATAGCTTAACAAATAAGGTTTATTAAAGTAAAGTGTAAATCGTCGTAGGATGCAACACATAAATGAATTCATAAAATTGAATCTTTGTTTATTAATTGTCTTCGAAGTCCAATAACTTAAGTAGAACAAGTAAACAACGCAGCAACAAATAATAGACAGACCCCTGTAAATAACGGCAAGGATCTTGACATCAAAAACAGCAAACCTTGGCTGTAAAAAAGTTGGGCTTCCTCCGAATACAGGATAAATATTATTATATGCCAACAATATAATACGTAGGTTACATATGCAAAATTGTACTGGTATTACGAGTCAAACTCAACCATATGACATCGCAAGAAGAGCCACAAAGTTTAACGGCAACAAACAATGACGTTAAATCATGCCAATAACTACTTGAGCGAGCGCCACATGGTTTACCTACGTCACTGGAGAAATCCTCATCTCGGTGAAGCACTTTAAAATCTAGTAGAGGTACTTTAAGTTGAGAAAGTTGATCTAGGGGGGTGGCAAGAGCATTTAATTTCTCCTAAATAAGCTTTGTCTGAAGTGGCAGACCCAAATAGCCGGGTGTCTTGGAAACGAATAAATGTAGACAACAGCAGTAAAGCATTTTTCTCGCAGGCGATTTTCGAATAATTTGATCAGCTAAGTCGAAGCCAGGCTTCTAGGATTAAAAAACTTAAAAAGGGTCGCTGCTACAATCCAAGCGAATGGCTAACTGCTAAGGCAACATCGAACACATCAAACATTTTCTTGTACTATAGCTTCCACGCGGCGGCTCAAAAGAACTTCGACGACTTGGGGCACTCGCTTTGCACTCCCCGGAAACTTTTTACGTCCAAATTAGGCGTTCGTCTACCTCCCTTTCTTGCGTCTGTCCGTGGCTTTCATTATAGTCATCTCTTATTATTCTCAACGGCATTCCGTCGCTCTTATATTATGGAAACTTTAAATTGCTGTTAGTCCCGGGGTCTGGAAATACATGAGGTGTTTTTTCTGCGTCTTATCCCCGGGCTTTTGTGTGATTTCGAAAATTTCAACCAGCAAGTCGTAAAATTAATCTGAAACCACAAGTGTTATCTTGAACTGCGAACGAAGAGCTTTCTGGATTGAAACCTTTAAATGCGGTAAAAAAGTAAGAAATACTTTAACAAGATTGTGAAACAACTAAATAGTAATGAATGAGGTGCTGCGTTTGAAGTGAAGTTAGTGTCAGACGGAATTGGCGAGATTAGTACTCGCATAAAGACCTTTGATACAGTAAGATTAATGAAAGCGATGAAGCAGAGCAGATTAATTACCCAGTATTAGTACGAAGGTTGGAAACTTATGATTTGTATGAAGCTATGTAAAAGACCTGTAGTAGCCAATAGAAACACCAAGAAAATTGTCGGTAAATAAAAAATATCACAAGTTAAACTAATCCTTTAAAAATCAGGTCGAAAATGATTGGATATTATTTCTAAAAATATAAAAATGAAAGAGCAGATCAGCTACAGACTGTGTAAATTCTGTATTAATGTATTAAGTGCAAACAAGGTAGTTAGTTGAAACTTACGTGATATTTAATAAAGCGACACATGGCGTTCTTGGACTATACTAAAGCATTTGACAGTGCAGCAAGAGCAACATTGTGGAATACACTTACTAGAAGAGGTATACCAATACACACAAGTCTGAGTATAAAAGAACATCTACCCAAATTCTGGGACTAGCTTCATAAATGATATTGAAATGATGAACCATAGACCCGACAGGGATGTACTGTGACAGTAATTCCCCAATCATATTTGTGTGACAATGGAAAAATTAACTGTCAGAATATGCACATGTAGTTGTAGTAGTTGTTGTGGGAATATCGAAGTCTAGCAAGTAGGCCTTTATATGCTCTTTTTGCCAACCCTTTTCCGATTCCTCAATAAAGGTTAGGATTTCGGCTTAGGCTAGAAAGTTTAACTCTTCCCTTTGAAGCGTAGCTGCAGGTTCTAAACCTCAGTTGTTGGTAAGCTTCAAATTCCCATGTGATAGAAAGATGTTTTCTCATCTCACCTGCAAACGGCATCTTCCTGTATTTCCAACAATGCTAGGTGTTTTCTTAGTAATACTTCTCCTGTCGACAGCCCTACAGCTTTTCCACTTTTCTTTAATGGTCTCATAAGCCCACTTGGTTAGGACTGCCGATATCTGCTGCCTTGTAATACTTAGAAGAAGTTCCAGTCCAAAACAGATATTTTTGGCTTCGAGTTTTGCTAATTCATCAGCTTTCTCATTGTTCTTGATCTCTGTATATCCTGGAACCTAGACGAGCTTAACATACTTTTCCCTTACCAGCTCTGATAAAGCACCTCAACGTCGCTGTACAAGAGCTGATCTTGTCCTGGCTGAGTAGATTGCTTTTAATGTAGCTTGGACAGCCACGCTGCATTAAAAAAATAGATATACATTTTATGTTCTGGTGACATTTTGATCTCATCCCTGCCACCGATAGAATGATATAAACTGCTACTTGGAATACTTTCGCTGACATTTCTAAAGCTAAGCTTTCTTATATCCCTCGGCTTTCCACAAAGATTTTTTTCTCAAGAGGGTTGTGTTTCTGCTTCTCGAGACCATTCCGTGTAGCATATCAAAAAATTTTGCTAGAACTTAACTCTTTTCTGTTTCCACTGATCTCTAGTTGGGATAATGAGAGAGTATATATTTTCCAACCTTAGCCAATTTTCTGCTTCGGTTACCTTGTAAGTTAAGAAAGGTATTTCTTTTACCAACACTTTGAAACTTTTTGCATAGCTCGTGTATACTCCTTGACTAATCCAAAACCTACAAAATCTCACACTCTGAGGTGGGTAACCATTAGTCCATTTTCTAAACGATAAAAACTCGCCAAAGTTCTAACTTCGTTGACTCAAAACCGATTTTGAACATTTTTTTTTATTATTTCGGTAAAAGTTTATAGAAAAGTTCCCCATAGGTGAGAAGGTGTGCTTTTTATTTTTTCAATTGTTATTAACAAATAAGTGTTTTTTTAATATACTCTTAATTAAAAAATTTATAACTATTTGATTTATTTAAACAATTGCCTGAAATTTGATAACATAAGGTTTTTGGGGTCGCAGATTACGAATCTGGCCTCAAAATGGGTCTAAAAACAAAATGTCGTCGAAGGTCTATTTTTTTAATTTTATTTTATTTTTATTAGTAGTCTGGGAGGTTTTGGGTTTGCTGATTACGAATTTGACATTAAAACTTAACTAAAACAAAAAATGACGGATCCAAAATGGCGGAAAGGGGTAATTTTTTTTTTATTTCTGATACCAATACCTAGAAGTTTTTTGGGTCGTTCATCCCAAATTTTATGTTAAAATTTATCAAAAATGGAAACGGTGTCTGAAAAATGGTGGAAACAAATGATAGAAGAGTTAAATGAGTATTCAAGATATTATAATTTAATTGATTTATTAAAATTAACCCAAGATACATTTAACAACAAAATACAAAATTATTTAGCTTTATTTTCTTCTTCCTCTACTTTTTCCATTGACACTGCCGGTCGTGAATTAAGGCAACTATTTCCGCCACATTCACCGCAAGCCGCTGGCCCTAAAGGCCACTTTTCCTATACCCACAAGCTGGCCCGCAACTAGTTTTGTAGTTGCAAAAAAATAATTTTGAAGATGTTTTGTGGATCTGGTTCTTGTGTCATTAGGATTGGAAAACACTTTCCTGTATCATATTTCCAGCCCCAATCTTCCCTTGAAATATCTTGGTTTCCCAGCCACAACTGTGTTTGCAAATACACGTGTTTTAAATGTTGTTCTGCTGGATCCATCGTAGGGCACAATTATGCTAATTAACGCTACTTTTTTAGTAGGTAGACGCCATAATAAAAGAATCAAACCCAAAATTCAAAATGTTTTTATTTAAAAAATATATGTATTGTATTGTTTGTAATCTCATTTTCCTTGCGGTATATGAATAATAAAAAACGTTCAATCACTTAAACATTTCTGTAAGAGTTTAAGCAGTTACCTTTCTTTGCACCATACATTGCAAGCATACATTTTATACCAAAATTTTTTATATAAATGTTTGCAGTCTCTTGCAAATCACTGCTATTTTCAAATATTTTGACAAATTTCTTCTTTCCTGAACATATAGCCATTGCTTCATTTACTAGGACTTATCCATGTGGATCTTTAATAAGGTGCCGGTCCTATTCGTCTTGTTCATCCTTATACGTCTTCAATATATTAAACTATATTCAAAAGCCATAATCTGCACCTTGACACCAAAACTCGCATGCTAAGATGCTACATTTTTCCCATCTTGCTCTATGGGGTCCAGTCCTAGACACTTAACGAAACAATCACAAAAAAAATCGAAGCCTTTGAAATGTGGTTATACCGGAGAATATTGCGGATATTATGGAAAGACCGTGTAATAAATATTAAAGTCCTAGAGAGAATAAAAAAAAAAGTAGAGAGATCATGGACAACACCAAGATATGCAAATTCCAATACTTCGGACAAATAATGAGGAATGAGAATAAGTACATACTACTACAATCTATTATTATACAAGGCAGGATATATGGCAAATATGGACCAGGACGCGGAAGAATATCTTGGTTGCAAAACCTAAAGGCGTGGTATGCGAAATCATCCAATGAGTTAGTGAAGATAGCCGTGTTAATGGCAAACATACGAAATCTGATAAGCACCTGAACAAGAAGAAGAAGATTATTTCTTCTGTTAAAACATGCTGAAGTGTTACATCCAGTTAAAGCATGTACAGAAAGAACATGCTCACTACAATTTATTGGGATACGGAAATTGCAGGCTTTTAGAAGAAGTCAAGCAAGGATATTATTTGCAGCTAAAGTTTCTTTTAAAAAATTAATAAAACGACATGAAAGACATTTGCCAGAATTTTTTCTTGATACCACTTTAAAAACCTGTCTCTTTCAAATCGAGTATCTGGTGCAGTTTTCGTTTTTAGACGTCGGTCTCTTTCAGCAGATTTTATTCTATGTTTCTGATAATCGCCAAAACACTTGTTTTTTTCCATAACTACGTACAATAAAATTAATATATCTAAAATTGCACCATACTGTTGAACAAGTTGCCATTTGTTTTTATGTAATAACATTCCTCCGTCGGTCACAAACAGAAAAATCTTTTAATTCAGAAATATCTTTTGGAAATTGTACAAGTGAAAAATATCTACATTCATTGTCTTAACCCATACTCCAACATATAGTGGAGCGCCCCAAACTTTACGCACTGATGATCCGCTTGCCCGAGTTCACATTTAAACTCATTACAGACGACTAATGTTTAAAAAGCGACAATACGTTCAATCTTTTGACGGCAGTGACTGGATGATCACCCCGCACGCACTTGCGTTGGCATTGGCTTGTTTCAATAATTCCATGGCATCATTGATTTTTGTAAAAATGCTAGTTTTATTTTTTGCATTCCTTCGGTTATGGAAAATGAAAAATGGTTAGCAACAGTATGAATAGATGCAGTATTTTTTTCTCTACAAAAAATGTATTTACACTTTAGCTCTAAAATAATTAGGGGAGCCAATAATTGGACATTAAGAATTTAACACGAGATGAAAAAAAAATTGACCGGAAGTCGACCTCGGAAAAGAAATCCGATTTCCGGTTTCTATATATTTTTGGAATCTACTCTTCAAGCTGAGTCGAATGATATATATCTCGTCCTCCTAAAATATATTACCATTTTCTTGCTTCTCAGTTAATAATAAAAAAACTGACCGGAAGTCGACCTCGGAAAAGAAATCCGATTTCCGGTTTCTATATATTTTTGGAATCTACTCTTCAAGCTGAGTCGAATGATATATATCTCGTCCTCCTAAAATATATTACCATTTTCTTGCTTCTCAGTTAATAATAAAAAAACTGACCGGAAGTCGACCTCGGAAAAGAAATCCGATTTCCGGTTTCTATATATTTTTGGAATCTACTCTTCAAGCTGAGTCGAATGATATATGTTCGTCCTCCTAAAATATATTACCATTTTCTTGCTTCTCAGTTAATAATAAAAAAATTGACCGGAAGTCGACCTCGGAAAAGAAATCCGATTTCCGGTTTCTATATATTTTTGGAATCTACTCTTCAAGCTGAGTCGAATGATATATATCTCGTCCTCCTAAAATATATTACCATTTTCTTGCTTCTCAGTTAATAATAAAAAAACTGACCGGAAGTCGACCTCGGAAAAGAAATCCGATTTCCGGTTTCTATATATTTTTGAAATCTACTCTTCAAGCTGAGTCGAATGATATATATTTCGTCCTCCTAAAATATATCTCCATTTTCTTGCTTCTCACTTAATAATAACAAGTGTATGACGATGTTATCTCATCGCGCAACAAAAAACATGTAGGTTAACTACACGTAGAATGACAAAGATTCACTTTTGTGGATCGTATAGATAACATTTAAAATAGATCTCCATTTTCTTGCTGCTCAGTTAATAATAATAAAATGCTAGTTTTATTTTTTGCATTCCTTCGGTTATGGAAAATGAAAAATGGTTAGCAACAGTATGAATAGATGCAGTATTTTTTTTCTCTACAAAAAATGTATTTACACTTTAGCTCTAAAATAATTAGGGGAGCCAATAATTGGACATTAAGAATTTAACACGAGATGAAAAAAAAATTGACCGGAAGTCGACCTCGGAAAAGAAATCCGATTTCCGGTTTCTATATATTTTTGGAATCTACTCTTCAAGCTGAGTCGAATGATATATATCTCGTCCTCCTAAAATATATTACCATTTTCTTGCTTCTCAGTTAATAATAAAAAAACTGACCGGAAGTCGACCTCGGAAAAGAAATCCGATTTCCGGTTTCTATATATTTTTGGAATCTACTCTTCAAGCTGAGTCGAATGATATATATCTCGTCCTCCTAAAATATATTACCATTTTCTTGCTTCTCAGTTAATAATAAAAAAACTGACCGGAAGTCGACCTCGGAAAAGAAATCCGATTTCCGGTTTCTATATATTTTTGGAATCTACTCTTCAAGCTGAGTCGAATGATATATGTTCGTCCTCCTAAAATATATTACCATTTTCTTGCTTCTCAGTTAATAATAAAAAAATTGACCGGAAGTCGACCTCGGAAAAGAAATCCGATTTCCGGTTTCTATATATTTTTGGAATCTACTCTTCAAGCTGAGTCGAATGATATATATCTCGTCCTCCTAAAATATATTACCATTTTCTTGCTTCTCAGTTAATAATAAAAAAACTGACCGGAAGTCGACCTCGGAAAAGAAATCCGATTTCCGGTTTCTATATATTTTTGAAATCTACTCTTCAAGCTGAGTCGAATGATATATATTTCGTCCTCCTAAAATATATCTCCATTTTCTTGCTTCTCACTTAATAATAACAAGTGTATGACGATGTTATCTCATCGCGCAACAAAAAACATGTAGGTTAACTACACGTAGAATGACAAAGATTCACTTTTGTGGATCGTATAGATAACATTTAAAATAGATCTCCATTTTCTTGCTGCTCAGTTAATAATAATAAAATGCTAGTTTTATTTTTTGCATTCCTTCGGTTATGGAAAATGAAAAATGGTTAGCAACAGTATGAATAGATGCAGTATTTTTTTTCTCTACAAAAAATGTATTTACACTTTAGCTCTAAAATAATTAGGGGAGCCAATAATTGGACATTAAGAATTTAACACGAGATGAAAAAAAAATTGACCGGAAGTCGACCTCGGAAAAGAAATCCGATTTCCGGTTTCTATATATTTTTGAAATCTACTCTTCAAGCTGAGTCGAATGATATATATCTCGTCCTCCTAAAATATATCTCCATTTTCTTGCTTCTCAGTTTTTAAAAATTTAAATTTCGTCTAGCAAATTACAGAAAATCGTTTTTATACTTTTTTTTCTCGATAACGGTTGCAGATACGAAAAAACTGAAAGAGAACAAAAAGATTCTAAACAAAACAGAAAACTCAATTTGTATTTTAGAATCTAACAGCGGCGCACCGCAAAAAAGTTCAGGGGGAGAAAAGGAAGCATAACCCCTGAAAAAATATCTCCCTGTAGATTCTCACAACCATTTGATATGCTCAATGATGTAAGCCCTGCAGCGTAACCTGTATTCCAAATTTGAGCTAAATATCTCAAAAACTGCAGGAGCTATAAAGGAAAAAGTTAAAAGTTAAAAAAAAATTGACCGGAAGTCGACCTCGGAAAAGAAATCCGATTTCCGGTTTCTATATATTTTTGGAATCTACTCTTCAAGCTGAGTCGAATGATATATATCTCGTCTTCCTAAAATATATCTCCATTTTCTTGCTTCTCAGGTAATAATAACAAGTTAACAAGTTAACAAAGAGGTCGTAGAAAACACATTTTTAGGCGTTGGAATTTATATGTATTCGTATGTTATATTTAAATGTATTTAATCTATTTAAATTTGAGTTAACTTAATAATTTAGAATTTTATTAGTATATAATGTTTATTAAATAATAATAATAATAATCGTATACAATAAAAATTTACCTTTTAATGCTATATTTATAATTAATGTGTCCAAATCCCTAGATATGAGGCAACGTGCGGAATTCAGAAATGAAGCTATTTTGCCGATTTAAAGAAGTTATTTTTCATTTTTGATAAATTTTAACATAAAATTTGAAATCAGCGACCCTAAAAACCCGATAGTATAGCTAAAAACTAAAGTCCGAATAAAAAAAATTAAGCTTTTTCGCCATCTTAGATCCGCCATTTTTTATTTTAGTTGAGTTTTAATGTTAAATTCGTAATCAGCGACCCCAAAAACCCCTAGGCATCTAATAAAAATTAAAAAAAGAAAATAAAAAATTAGACCTTCGACGCCATTTTGTAGACGCCATTTTTGTTTTTAGACCAATTTTGAGGCCAGATTCGTAATTTGTGAACCCAAAAACCTTATGTTATCAAATGTCAGGCAATGGTTTAAATAAATAAAGAGGTTATAATTTTTGTTAATTAAGAATATATTAAAAAACACTAATTTATTAATAACAATTGAAAAAATAAAAAGCACACCTTTTCACCTATGGGGAATTTTTCTATATACTTTTTCCGAAATAATAAAAAAAAAATGTTTAAAATCGGTTTTGAGTCAACGAAGTTAGAACTTTTTTCCTTTAGTAAATGGACGGCCTCTCTCTTTATGCATGTGTCAAAGCTGTTTGGATCGTTCATATTGCTCCAGTATTTCTACCTTAAGCCGCCATACTGAACTCTTGGTCTTATTACCAGAGCGTAGAACCAATACAAAATCTGGGTTTATCCTCCACTTCATACTTACTGTGCATGTTTCTCTCTAGCAATCAACATTGTCATCATCAAAATTAGGCTCTGTACATTATAGGGCATCATAGATGGAGTGACAAGCAGCTGCGTTGCGGACAACCTTCCATTACCCTGGCTCTTACTGGACATTTCCCGAGATTCACCGTCACAGTTGTTTCTTCTAACACCTGTCTCGTCCAACTGATCATCACGAAATGAGTTTCTGTGGCCTGTAAGTTTGACCTATTGTAGTCGTTTTTGCCTTGTCAAAAGCTTCTCCAGTATCAAAAAGAACTGCAATAAACACTACCTTATAATGGGTGTACTATAGTACCTACTATTACCCATTCTATTACGTATCTACCAATAATTCTGTCTAAGCTCTTATGCCTAAATGATTTGGCAGTCGTGTAGTGTTCCCTTCCCAGCGTGGAGATGAAGACCACTCTGTCGGCCTTCACTTGTTCTCGGACCTATTCCATTGCTGCGCTGGCCCTGTATATCCTTACAACAGTTGGGAAAACGATATCTAGGCCCGTATTAAGCAGTGCTGGGAAGATTCAACGGTTCAAACTCATGCACAGCCCACGTGACTGTACCCTTGCTTATGACACCCTCAGCAAATTTCCGGTTCTCTATCGAGACTTGTACCTATTGCGCCATGGGTGGTAATTGGAAAGTAAACTTCTAGTAGATGATCTAATGGTTTCTCTCTGGATGTAGTCCATGTTGTATCGATCTTTTTTAATATTCCTATTGTGTGACTTGTTTTGTGGCTTAAAATATTCTTTCGCCTGGCATTAGCTATTTTTTAAAACTACTTCTGGATGTTTTAAAAATGTTCTAGAAAGCCTGTGTCCCATCTCTGACAGCTTGATTAATGGCTTGCTTGGATTTCTTACGCAGATCGGTTACAGTGCCGTTTCACCTTGGAACCTTACAAACTCTCGCCGCCCTGAGAGAGCAAACCTCCTCATAGGCTGAGACGATTGTGCTTGCTGGTTTAACTACCTCTTTACATAGTAATAGTTCCGTTGTAGATATTTCCTCTTCCGGTTGGGCTTTTCGACAAACAAAACCGGAACAGTAATATTCCGAGTGTGTTACCTTGGGGTTCTAGATATTTATTAGACTTTATTGATCATGTGATAATCAGACTCTCCCGTTCTAAATTTTCCCTAAGAAACTTTTAGAGGCCACTGTCAGGTAGATAACTTCCTTTCTGAAGCTATTAAAAAGAGTGAGCTCTGCCCCTCTATTCATTACCTCGAAATCCGCAAACGTCAAATATGGTTTAATGTCTGACCTGCCCCCATACTGGATGCACATAATATATTTACTGACAATCAGCTAATAGCAAGCAGTTCTGCAGACATGCAAATGGCAATTTATAGACCACAGGTAATTGGTGAAGAACACCGCCTGCATGCAACCGTTTGTTAAACCATAGTAATGGTCTTCTGCAAAATGAGTCCGTTTACTGGAAAATAGATAAAAATTAGAAGACCATTGAATTAATCAAAAACTGTGGTATATAAGTACGTAAGCTTAACATTATCTTATAAAAAATTCCAGTTGCAGGTATTGCAATGGCACTGGAAATGCATTAAAAATGAATTTTTGAAGTTTTATAGGAGACAAAATGCTAGAGTTGCAACATGAAGAAGGTCGACAGAAGATATGGTCTAAGAGCTAAGAAAAGTAATACACAACAAACAAATGACTTAAGAGCTAACTGTTTAACTAAATTTGTACCACAGGCAAAAGATGAAGCTACTCTTCTAGAGATGGAGTTCAGGTTGAAGCTGCTACGATGGGTGGCCAAAAATAACAATTTTTTTCGAGGAGCTTGTGCAAAAGAAAATGGGGTGGCCGTGAAATATACTTGCCGTAAGATGGAGGGTGGCTTAAACAGGATACTATTGCCACGAATATACACTCCGTAAATTTGTAATTTTGTCGGAGAACTTCAGTGTAAATCCAGCTTTAGCCGTAATGGATTCAATCTATTTAATTCGACGAAACTACGTTTATTTTATTAGGCGATTAACAACTCTCTCGCACAAGACATTGCAGCCCACTTGAACGACAGCCCCGGCATCAATCTTGCATAAATGGGGTGACTTAGCCACTTAGCCATAGTCCAGATGAAGGCTGTGAGCGCGTAAGCTCGCCGCCCTGGCGTGCAACACGTTAGCCCAGAGACCAAAACTCGAATGCTTTAGCGACTGGAAGGCAGTGTTGCCAACTCTTCGCAAGTTGTATTCGCTAAATTGGTACTAAAAGTCTCTATTTTGAGAACAAAAGTCGCCAAATACGAAATACGCACATTAGAAAATCAAGCATTTTATTTTTTCCACAGAATAAAGAAATACGTAAACTACTTATGAATATAAAAATAAAAACTTACCTATTTATTTAAGGGAAAACCAATTTAACATTGTAATTCTTCGTACCAAGTGATTACAATTGACAATGACAAATTGTGCAATGTGCAAACGTTGGAAAGAGAAAAGATAAAGCTCCTTCAGTTTTTAATTTAAAATCTCCGGCGTCATGAGCGCAAATATGACCATCTGGTCACGTACGAAATACAAATAAATGTCAGGTAAACATAATATAATTTCAGGCGTTAATCATATCAGTATAACAAATTTGCAAATAATATTTTGAAATTCTTTCGTATATGAAAATTGTTGAGGATAAATGTATGTGTAGCTTTAGAAATATTAAAATTAATAAATTTATCAAACGTTAAAATGAATGACGTCTTTGAATAAAAATTAGATAAATAAATATACTCATATAAAATAATTCAAATTTTTACGTTATTTAGAATACTTTTACTTATTTTCAAACAAAAAATAGAGCATATTATGTGCATATATTGTAACTTTTGGTGAATATACTCAACAAAATGTATGCGCATATTTTCGTACATTTGAGAGTATATAATTATCAGCTTCACTAATAACAATTCCGCGAGGCATCTGCATGACAAGATAAACCCATTATCAGCGTTCTCACATGTGTCGACGGATAATGCGTTTATGGGAGCAAGTAATTAATACGTAACACATGCATACTGCTTCCATTTTACTCTTGAGCATTGTTTTATTTGATCTACCCAATGTAAACTTGATCCTCCTCTCTTTCTGCTAACGCCCCATGGTGATCGAATGGTGGTTAGTATTTCTAGTGTTCTCTTGGTTGTTTGGCCACTTGTCCGGTCTAGTTCCATTTTTAACTTTAACATGACACAACGATTATATCTCCTAACTGAGTTTTTCACGGTATTCTTCTATCCTTCTATCACCCATATCTTTAATATTGACCTACGCTCAAAATATGAAGTAAAGAAGAGATTAAGGAGTGTGAAATGCTGTTACCACAAGCAAAATAATTGATATAGAAAGAAAAAAATAGATTATTATCAGGAGCTTTCCCATTTGCTTTAATAAAATTTAGAACTGAAATTTTTGTTCTACATTTTCTTAAGGTCGTCTTGCTTCCTTCATTAAGCAGTTGTTTGTCTTCGTCGACATCAATTCACGACTTCATTCTATGAAAAATGCAATTGTTTTATAGAAATATTCTATACTGTTTGCACCGACATAAAATGTAAATTCAGTATTTATGTACTTACTGGTTATAGAAAAACTTCTACTCGTATATTATCTTTAATATTAAACTATAAACTACTTTCATTTTGTACAATATTATCTTTAAAAAATCTGTTTAACTATAGATAGAAAAGTAGGTAAATGGCAAGTAGTGCAGTCAGCTTTCTTCAACAATTACAAAAAATAAACATAGTTAAAGAAATTTAGTTGTATACGGTGACGCCTACGGCTGCATCTTAGGGGCGCATGGGCGCTAGCCTTCTAGTAGACAACAGTCTCTCTGTCGTTAGAAAAAAGGAACTATTCTATAGTTGAAAACATATTTTATCATCAATCTCACGGTTATAATACAAGGTATAAGTAATGAAATTTGGCGATCATCAATCCCGCTTAAAACATGTAAAACAATATCCAATACGTATGTCAACATAACACGATTTATGGCGGCAACACACTCGCGACCTCAAGGAGCGGCTGGCAGCTGATGGGGGCGATCCGAACTTATTTGGTATTACGGATAAAACGCTAACGATGGTACAGATGGTATTGCCATTTCAATAGACAATGGGCTTTCTATTTTAAAGCAACCACCCTGGGAACTCCCGGTCAGCTTGAGTATTTACAAATATCGCTCCCGAAAATGCAGTTCGATTTGCCGGTTTAACGACTGCCGCATCATAGCCTTGGAAATATTGCAAACTTTGACATTGAAAAGAAACTGTAATGTACAAGGTAAATTCGAGCATTATTATATGCTTTTTTATCGTGTTTGATAAGACCGGTTGCAGTTGAAGAGCGATTGTTTATGTGCACTGATTTCGGTTTCGTACAGGTTTTAATAAAGAATAGCAGAGAATAGCGAAAATCATATAATCAACATTAATTTAAAAAAAAATTAAATAAAAAAATGTGGACGACCTACACCGGTTTTAAATCTCAACCGACAAGATAAAGTTGGGACTTGTAATTATACAAGACATTTTGCTATAAACATTTACAAGAAAAACAAATGGAAATGTGGATGTGATAGAGTAAATGCCATGTTCTGTTTTCCATGTGTTCTGTTTTATTGTGAAGAAAGGGACAAAACCTGGCTTAGATCTCAAACATTTACATCAGAGGATAACAAAACACAAACTTTGTGCACGTCATATGAATTGTTGTACAGAATACGCTTTATTGAGTTCTGTAAATATTGCAGTTCAGATAAATCCTTTTTGTAGACAAAATACTAAATATAATGAACAAGTGACTAAAAACAGGTACATATTAAAGAGAATATATTTGGTTCATGTTTTTATTTGGGTATTTCGCCACTCTGAAAATAAAAATATTAAATATCGTATGTTTCGAGGGACAATCTACCCTCGTTATTAACGATTAGCAATTAAAAATTAAAACTAAAAAACAAGAAACTTGGGTTTTTAATGGGACTGAAAAACGACCAATCTCCAATGAATTGCTTGATACTGACATTTATTGATTACCTATACTTACATGATCTGATCTTTAAAAATCGATAGCCAACTATTGTCTAAAAATATTGAGAAAGACGAAACCCATTTTTCTTCTTTAAATGAAATATATTCCGTTTCTTTAATTTTACGTTTATTTGACATCAATTCTTTATAGAAGATCTTTGTGTTATGCCATTGTATTTTGTGGTTGTTATTCCAAGCATGTTCTGCAAGCTTAGACTTATTGAATTAATATTTTTATGTTCTTTAACTTTTAACTTCTAAAGGTCTGGATGTTTCACCTATAAAATATTTCCCGCATTCGCAGGGTATACGTATATAGTATTCCCTGTGAATGCGGGAAATTTTATATCGGGGAAGTATCCAGACCTTTAGAAGTAAGTGTTAAAGAACATAAAAATATGATAAAAACTTATCAATTCAATACGTCTAAGCTGACAGAACATGATTGGGATAACAACTACAAAATACAGTAGCATAACATAAAGATCTTGTCTAAAGAATCGATGTCAACTAAACGTAAAATTAAAGAAAAGGCATATATTTTACTTAACGAAAACGGTTTCGTCTTTCTTAATATTTTAGACAATAGTTGGCTATCGATTCTTAAAGATCAGATCAAGTAGGTATAGGTAATCAACGAATATCAGTGTCAAGCAATTCATTGGAGGTTGGTCGTTTTTCAGTGCCAGTGAAAAAGCTATGTGTCTTGTTTATTAGTTTTAAATTTTAATTGTTAATTGTTGATAACGAGGGCAGACTGTCCCACGAAACCTTCGATATTTGATATTTTTAATTTTCAGAGTGGCGAAATACCCTTTAACCTTTTCTCTGCCTGTTGCAAATGAAGGACTCCTTTGAACACACTTGATAAAAGCACTCTGTGTTTTAGGTTCGCTTCGTTCAACAAAGCAGTCGACTTTGACAAGGGCCAAGACCCGTGGACGGATATGTCCTTTCGAGAAGTGGAGAAAGACGAAAAATGCGCTTCCATTGCTAAGTTGGAATCTTTAGATGAGTTAGACCTGGTACACCACGATAAGCACCGCTTTCAATAACTCGTATGTTTCAGTAATCTTCTTTCT
Source organism: Agriotes lineatus (assembly GCA_940337035.1). NCBI lineage: Eukaryota > Metazoa > Arthropoda > Insecta > Coleoptera > Elateridae > Agriotes > Agriotes lineatus. Next base: position 56,777,224 of record OW679201.1, on the reverse strand, counting down.
CCAACCCTACCAAACAGTCCAAATGTTAAAAGTCAATTTTACAGATGTGCATTTTCATATTTCTGCAAATGTGTATGCAACGCTTTAATTTGTATGGACCGCCATTCACTTTATCCCCGGTGGCCAGCTTATAGACTGTTACTCTAAGTGAAAAGTCACATACTGATACGGACATTAATTGGCTCAGTGCATTTCAAAGCAGGCGCTGCACCTTTGTGGGTTGTGAAGAAAACCATTGTCTTTATTTTATGGAAACATTAGTATGTCAGAAAATTAATATGTAATCAATACAAAGCACTCAAAGATAGCAATGCTGCTATTGTTCTTCCTTTAATTCTTCCTTTGCTATATAATTAATCTTCTTTGTATGATATTATACTTAGAAATAACCATGTCCACTTGTAAATGATATGGAATTGATGAATTACGTAAAATTTATATTTCTAACTTGGTACATCAAGTGTTTTACTTATCTTAGACGAAGAAAATCTTTAGTAATTTTAACACTTTATGCTTAAATAGAAATAAGTATTTCAAAATACACCATGGACAATAAAACTGAACATAATTGCATAGATGAGAAGATGCAAGGGCCCATATAATTGTTGAGAAAGGTAACACCAAGAGAGAAATCACAAAATATACTGAATTCTCATGCTTTATGCTTAACTATTTTTATTTCAAACTTGTGTCAAAAATGACATTTATCTACGACAGTGTGTAAAATTGCTTTTTAGTTAGCAGTTTTAAGTTTGTAAAACTTCTGTTTAAACTAATGTTTTCATTAGTTTACGTCGTCGGTAGTAACGTGTTTAAAAATGTTATTACGCCCGTAGTCAACAGCAACGTGTTTTCAAATTTTTAAAACACGCAAAATTACGACCGGTTGCTGGTAATCCTAATTTACATTTAATTTTGTTTTTTTATATTTACCGTTTTTTCTAGATTCTATCGTAGATAAAATATTGTAGGATACACATGCGTAAAGCATCTTTAGTCACTCGGGGGGCTTAAAACGCTCGCTCACTCGCGTTGTAACTCTACACCACTCGTGCGTAAAGAATAGCTTTACGCACTTGTATCGTAAATTACTATTTTAGAATTTTATTTAAAAAAGTAGGCTTTTTGAAATTAATTTTGGTGTGTGAAGTGCCACGATTTTAAACAGACGTTTCTGGTAACTACCAGAACTGACCAACGCACTTGACTAAAATGAAGGTAAATACAATTCTATAGAAAAAATAGGCTTGGATTTGAATATTTAATGAAATTTAAAAAAATCTTATAGACAACTCGTGTTAGCCTGCTTATATTTTACTCGTGTGAAATATTAAACTCGGCTGCACTTCTAACACTTGTGGTTTAAATAACTATTTTCAGATTATTTATGGTACAAAAAAATGGAACATTAAAGTCTTAGTACTTTAAAGTAAAATATTCAAGTTCAAGTACTTTAAAATTATAGGTCAGTTGTTTATGATTTACAACGTTTTATTTAAAATACATTAAACTTGCAGTATGAAATAAACCGTTGTATTCACCACGAACGATAGATAAATAATAGTAAATTATGCAATGAGGGAGAGAAATGCGATATTTTGCTGAGGTACAATTTCTGACTCGAGGGCGAAAACCCCGTTTTTTAACGTCATTTATTGACATTTTAGTTACAATTATTTTAAAATTAGTAGCCTATGGTAAATTTTAAAGTTGGTGGCACTGTAAGTCATTATGGCATGTGCTCACAATTATGTCAAATTCGAGGTAAGCAGGTTAGGTTTTGCGTCAGTTTGTGTCAAAACTGACGCAAAACCTAACTTGATAACCTCGAATTTGACATAACTGTTGTGTCAGTCATAATGAAAACTCCCTAGGGAAATTTTTGTCTTATTTAGTCTCTAGGGAGTAAATGTTTTACTTCTGTCACAATTTTGATGCTATAGAAACGGACTTCTACTCCCGGTCGTGGAAAAACTACTATTAAAAATAGGTTTTAGGTTTAATAAAAAGATAGAGTTATATAATTTTCTACAGCAGCTGCCGATGCAGTTCTTCTAGAAGCAGGTACTGCTGCGAATCGCTCTTAGAAAATCCGGATGGAAATGAAGGAGATATTGTTTTATACCAAAGTTCTCTTATCTTTCTGGTATTGTATTATGTCAAATAAGGCAGAAGAAACTGTGCACAACACAACTGATACAAAAAATGGTGCTCAAAATTTTTTCGCAAGACCTACAAAATATTCTTACCTATTTTGCAACCTCCCTTACAGTTATTCTCCGATTGCAATGGTACATCATAAGGGTAATAAAAATTTAATTACAAAATGCACTATTTGATACAATCTCAATGGCAGATAACTTACAAATGATGGCTTTACCATAGCATTTCACTATATCATTTATTAAATATTGAGATGCGTGTTGACTGCTAGTCTGGGTCTCTTTTGGTCAAGACTTGTATAATATAACACGAGAAAACATTGACAGTATATTCTGAAAGGATTTCCTGGGCACATCTCATACCGTACAAGCTTTTCAAGCAAATATCATGGTGATTCTGGTAAAATTAATTGTGATCAGTGTATTGCTATGCCACATTGCACTTTCGCCCACATAAAGTACTATACTAAATTTTAAATAAGCATGCAGTACTTCGCACTAAATAGTAATCATACCTATGGTCATGATTGGTTGAAACAAAGTAATTATTACAACCACCTGAAAAGTAAATAGTTTTTTCAAAATTGTCAATTTGACATTCAAAATGAATCCTAAAATATAAAAGAAAAACTGATAAATAGTGGATAAAAGAAACTGTTCTATAATGTTTACTTGAATTATATAGGACGAATTTATTCATAAACATGAGAAGTCACACACTTATATTTTCCTAGTGTAAATTTGAGTTTGAGTTCAGAGCGCCATCTACTACATTCTTATTTGAAATTTAGTATAGTTTGGAATTCAGCTGCATTCTTATTTGAAATTTAGTATAGTTTGGAATTCGGCCTCAGACCCCCATTGTCTTCTTTCTTCAAAAACCTGTTGTTACACTCAAAAATGAATTTAGGACAAGTAATCAAACAAAACTTCACCCAGCTAGCTACAGTGGACCACAGGCGCGGGTCTACTATTAGATGTAGGTGTTTCTGTCTAACTAAATTCGGAAGGGATGCTAATGTATTATTAATTCTCATCCTGAAGATGTTAGGCCTCTTCTAGCTTAGAAGGGAGGAACCTCGGCCCACGGGTGTCTGTGGTAGCTTAAAATTTAAAATACCCTAATACTGTACACTTTATTTCAGCTTTGATGAAACTTTGCGACATCAATAAGAATAATGTCTAAGCATAATAAATTTTACATATCGACCAAACTATGGGAGTAATAAAAGAATGAGTCCAACACTTAAAAGCTTAAAGCTAGAATTCTAAAAAAATGCATTCGATATTAACAGAAAATATATAAACAATGTGAGGAAAAAAGTTCTGCGATAGGTAGGTAATTATAGTTAGTATTATGACTGTTAAGGATAATTTGTAAAAGTCTGCAAAGAAATGAGGTAGATAAAGCAGAGGCATTATTTGTTCCATGAAGGTGCAAGCTTGTAGCAATTTATGTGGCCAATGTAATTGAAGCAATGCTTGATATAATTGGAGACAGTGCTCTTGCATTTGTCGATAGTATAGGTATATAATTGTAGAATTAAATATTGCAATATAACTAAATATTCCATAAGTCTCCACACAGTGTACTTTTAGAACATTGAAACAAAAACGCTATGGATAAGGTTTGTTTCTTAGATCAAAGTGTGCAAAAGTACCATCGAAAAACTTGAATTAAACGAGAAAGTCTTGGTGATACATGGACAATAAAGTGGGTCTGTTTTAGAACCACTTGTGTAACTTTGAAATGCACCGAAATTATTTTGCGTATAAGTAATCGACTTGTAGATCTTGGCCATGAATAAAACTTACGTTTATTTAAAATCTTGTGTGTCATCTGATTCACTGACAAGCTTTGATATAACATGCTTATCGCCTCGGACATTGTATTTGTTTGCTCTAAGTGGTGAATTTCTAAATTGCTTGAATATGTACTGCTATTGCAGGCATACGAAGCAATGACTATGTAAGATGGTAGTATCAAACGTTTAGCTACCTTTCAATCTCTCTAATAATAACAATACGAAGCAGGAGCAGGTGGTGAAAGGAAGGCTCATATGCAGCACATGGCTAAGAGCCGCAATATAATCAGTCTCCATTGTTACAAATCAAAGTAATTATAAGGTTGAGGCATAAATAGAATGATTTTAAGGTGATTATTTTGGAAATTATTTGGTCACTCTGTTAGGCTTGTTTTTCGCACTTTGTTGACTATTGGCGCATAATATGAACGTCAGTTATACACATTTTCTAAGCACAAAACTATGTTTATGCACAATTTACCATATTTTTAATAATATGTACCCAAAAAAACATTTAATACTCGTAAATATATAATGTAATCAATCTGTCCACGTCTGTTTAATAGTTTAACCCAAGATACTCCAGTAAACGAATATAACACAGAAAAAATATTTAGGTAGGTATTAAAACATTGTAGTTGAATATAGCTTTTTAGACGACCACGTATGAAAGTAACATTATCGCGACAGCAGCCTACTACAGAAAGTTGACAATTTCATACACTAGCACGATATTATATCGTGCTAGTCATATCGTAACGGCACAAAGTTATTCACATCACGGCCTGCTTAATTGTGTGACAAACGTCACTTTGACGTTTGTCACACTGTCACACAATTAAGCTGACCGTGATTCAAATAATACAGACGCTTTTGCTTTATTCGTTGTTCTGCTTCCAACAAGCTCTAATTTTTTATAATTGTACCAATAATAATATAACGATCAATTTTGCAAACGAAATAAAAACAATTCTTAAAAATAGAATTTACTTTGAGTGGTCGTCTAAAAAATAGTGTTCATAACTCGCCCGAAAGTGCAAATATCTGTGCTCATGTTTTAGATCCACTCGGGCTTCGCTTCGCTACGCCCTCGTTTGTCTAATCAACACTCGCACGATATTTGCTACTTTCGACGCTTGTCATGAAAATAACTATTCTATGTCGAGAAGGTACAACAGACCATGTCTCGGTAGATATATATAAATGATATGGAATGAGTTCGGCAGCAATAAGAAATTAAAGGTTGTTGAGATACAATTCTAAAATTTAAAAAAATCACAGAAATGATGCATATACGAGAAGTGTTCAAATTTAAACAGGAATGTTTAAATTAAAACCGCATCTGAAAACAATTCCAAAAATTAAATTATTTAAAGGTTAGCCGTGACTCTTGTTAACATATTCATGGCAATTGTTTCGATATACTTAATATTATCTTGACAGTGACAGTTAGAATGTCTGAAAGTTCTGTTCATTATAGCGTGGAACAGCGTATAATAATCAAATTTCTTACGAATGAAGGCATAAATTCGTCTGAAATCCTTACAAGGCTGCGAGCACAATATGGCGATCAATGTCTTTCAAAAATTCGAGTGTTTGAGTGGTCAAAATCCTTTAGAGACGGGAGGAGGCATGTAGCAAATGAACAAAATGTACGGCGAGCTGCAACTTCGGTTAATCTTGAAAATGAAACAAGACAGAGGGGTAACGGTTCGTCAAATTTCTCAAAACTGACAAATTCGTGTTGGAAGTGTTGAAGAGATCATAAAAAACAAGCTACAGTATCGTAAGGTAAGTGCCAGGTGGATTCCGTGCTTGTTGACTGAAGAACACAAGATGAATTGTCTCGTTTCTTCTTTACTGCAGCGATATGAGACCTTCTTCCGCATCCAGCTTACAGTTCTAATCTTGCTCCCTTTGATTTTTATTTGTTTAGCCCATTAAAAGAATTTTCAACCGGGAAATCATTTCAGTGAAATAATGACGTTATCGAAGCGGTTCAGGAGTGGGTACGCATGCAACCCAAAGTCTTCTTCCAGCAAGGTATTAAAAAGCTTCCAAATGAAACATGTTACAGAAACAAGAAATAAGAAACGTTTAGCAATGAGTGAAGAAAATTAAACAGAAAAACCAAGGAACAACAATTTTCATTAAAAACAAAGAAGGGTAACTGCTAGGGGACCAAGAAGACATACTGGAACGATGGGCGGAATATTACGAAGATCAACTGAACAAAAAAGAAACGGGACAAGATTACGAACAAACAGAAACAGTAGAAAACGCTACTTTGGAGAATGACCCACCAAACTTTGATGAAATAAGAGAAATAATAAGGAACCTAAAAAACTATAAAAGCCCAGGGTTGATAAAATAATGGTGGAATATTTTAAATGCGGGAGTGAAGAATTGCACAGCAGAATACACGAACTAATATGTAAGGTATGGAAGGAAGAAAGATTGCCGAAGGATTGGCTACATGCAATAATTTGTTCAATACATAAGAATGAGGCAAAAAATGAGTCTGATAACTACAAAGGAGTGACGCTGTTAAAAGTAGCTTACAAAATAATGGCCACAAGTATAAACACTAGGTTACCAAGAGAGGCAGAAACAATCATAGGAGAAGACCAATGCGGTTTCAGGTCAGGAAGATCAGTAGTCGACCAACTGTTCGTGTTAAGGGAAATATAATCAGAAAGCCACGAGCACAAATTGAACACATACACCTACTGTTCGTAGACAAGCATATACATAGTTAACAGGACACGCTTGCTTCAAGCAATGGAGGGAGGAACTGAATATAACTAAGAAACTAGTCAACCTAACGAGAATGACGTTGGAAGGAACTGAAAATTCAGTTAAAGCAGCACGTCCTATATCCAGGAAATTCAATGTAAAAGACGGTTTAAAACACGGCGATCCACTATCAGCGACGTTATTTAATCTAGAAAAAAGTAATCAGTGAAAGTAAATTGAACAGAACAGGTACAATTATCACAAGCGACATCAATGTCTAGCGTTTGCTGATGATTTAACGATAATGACAAGAAGTAAAACAAAATTACAAGAAGTGGTCCGAAATCTAGAACAAGCAGCACAAGAAATGGGGTTAGTTATAAACGAAAGAAAGACGAAGTATATGGTATGGAATGAAGAGGATTTCGAAGCAAACCGATGGCTATCGATTGATTAAAACTTTGAGGTATGCCGATGATACCGTTCTTCTAACCGATTACCTGGAGGACTTAGAACAACTTTTAGATCGAGTCATAGACTTGGGAGATGAATACGGAATAAGTCTGAAAACGAATGAAACCAAATATATGTTAATTGCTAAGAATAACGGCGCCGACGTGGTCACAAGACTTTATGTTGCATTGGAAAGTGTGGAAAGACTTACTTATCTTGGATGTCTGGTAAATGATCAATGGGACCACAGCAGAGAGATAAGGCAAAGAATAGAAAAGGCAAGAACAATATTCTTAAAAATTCCCTATGTGCTTTCTAGTCATACTCTGAGTCTACCACTGCTTATGAGAATAGTTAGGTGCTACGTGTACTCAGTTTTGCTGTACGGCGTGCGGGCCGGGACACTCACGGAAGCCACTACCAAGAGAATTGAAGCATTTGAAATGTGGGTGTTCCGACGAATTCTGAAAATCAGCTGGACAGAACATGTGACTAACAACGAAGTCTTAAAAAGAAAGGGAGTGGACAGAGAACTGATGAAGACTATTAAAGTAAGAAAATTTACACATCTAAGGCACATCATGCGTAATAAAAAATATACCTTACTCCAACTAATCGTTCAAGGTAAAATTGAAACAATGTTTCGGCTTTGCTAATTGTTTCGCCAGTTACCCAATTATTTCAAGCTTAACCTGTATATTTTTATTTGAATTATAAATCCTTTACATTTCGAATTCTTAAATTTTACAAACCAGCGCATTTTGTACCTGGTTCGAGTTCTTTCTGTCGCGCGATGAACTCTCGACCCGCGCTATCTCTTATCAGAGTGCGAGCCTTGCTTTGGGAACGAATTTTTCGTCCGAGCACTTGCTGTTCTCGCCTCGGCCCGCCGTGTTTGGCGTGGCTGAGGTTTGATTTTAATTAAGTCAAATTTCGTTCTCTCAACCGATTTCTATGAGCTTTGTGTTCCTAAGGGCTGATTATGATCAGGTACGATGGCGCTTTTTTGTTTTGTTATTCGCATAGTACTTACATTTTTTCTTAGCTCTTAATTACCAGTTTTAGCCACGAGTTTATCTCGGAGGCCAAGGCATTAGCCTTATCGCATTTTCGACACCTGCTGGTTTCGGCGTATTTGCTGCCTTTTGAGGATGCTTTCGCAGCAATTTTCGGCTCATCCACGGCGATTTCAATAATGGTTGTAGCCGTTCACGTCCAGCTTATGTTTCGAGGTTAATTAGTGCTACTCCTTGATTAAATATCAACTTATCTTCAATACCTGGATTTTACATTTATACATTTTAAACCCGTAATTATTTGGAATTTAAATTCACACGTTCCGCAATTATTAACATGTAATGTTCAATTTCATACATGCTCTTGCTTTTTACACTTGAATTTTTATGCTTATAGTTAATTATGCTCAGTATTTAAAGCTGCAATTTTGATGTGTAGTGACCCTCTGTAAAAGGTACAGTCACGCTTTTTTATTTTCAATAGCCTAAACAGAAGGATTTATTAAATGACTGTGATAAGCTTGTTCCACGAATAATTTGTTGTTAAAGTTATTAAAATAACCCGAAAGGGGTTTTTATTTTATGCGTGTCGCTACCTTCACTTTACGTACACAATTTTGTTATAACATTATTTGCATTTTAGTTATTCTGATTATTTATTACTGATACTTGAAGACTTTTTATTATTTATTAAATAAACGCTAGTCACTTGCAGTTTATTTCCTCTTATTATTTGAAATCTTCTGATTTCTGGCGCCCATTTCCTTTTCTTTTTTTGAAGACATTCCAGGGTACACAGCTGATGATTTGAACCTACGATTCAAGGCCGCCGAAATTTGAGTTAGCTAGGGCCATCGCGTTGAGTAAAGAGTTTTCAGAGCTGCCGTGGTGTATAAACTGTAGGGGGGTTGATCTGCGATTTTTACTACCATTGCTTAATTTTATTAATTAATCGCAGGTCGGCTTCTTTATTGTTTCAAAATAAACAGCAAAAGAGGACCGGATAGAACAAGAATATCCTGGCTGAAGAACCTACGCCAGTGGTATTGTAAAACATCCAATGAACTATTCCGAGCGGCTGTTAACAAAGTCTCGATTACTGTGATGATAGCCAACGTTCGATGAGCGGATAAGGCACACAGAAGAAGAAGAATCGATAACATCCGTAAAGAAAAAATGGTAAAAATTTGAAGAAGTGGACAGATTTTTCTACTTAGGAACAGTAATAACAACACAACCTGGAATGACAGACGAACTTGAAGCAAGAATAATGGCAGGTAGCAAGTGAGTATTCGCGGTAAATCAAATGCTAAAAAGTAAATAAGTGTCAAGACATGTAAAAATGTGGGTAGATAAGACAGTGATAAGGCCGATAGTCAAGTACGGAAGTGAAGTGCTGACGCTGAAACAAACGGACCAGAAAGTTTTGAGAGCGTGAGAATGGAAGTACCAAGGAAGATTTTGGGAGGCATAAAAGTGAATGGTAAATGGCAAAGAAAAACTAACCGCGAAATCAAAGAACTGTACGAGACAGCAGACATTATCGAAGCCAGCAGCGAACAAAATCGTGGCGGCAGAAATTGGAGGAGTAAGAAGAAGAGACAGATCAAAGACGAGGTGGAAGAAAGAGGTAGAAGAATATTTGAGTCAGCTGCGAGTAACGACCTGGAGAGAATGGGCCACAAGGTGAAAGGAATTGCAAAAGACTGTACAAAAAGCCATGAGCCTACAAGGCTTGTAGTGCAATTATCTATATTGTTGTGATATGTAAAGAACAGTTTTGAATGAAAATTAATGTAAAAATAAAATTTGGGAAATTAATACAATCAATTTAGAAAAGTTTAAAACAAATATTGGCTGTTTATATGAAAGTTAGTAATGGAAGTTGAATTTAATACAATTTATTTTGAAAGGTAATAGCACTTGAGTATTCTACAATGGTTTTGAAAGTTAGAAGGGAAATACAAGCTCATGTTACATGTGACAAATATAATTTCTATTAGAAATTAGAATATAGTAGGTAGAAATCAAATAAGTTAATTTTGTAGAGGGCATGAATAATTGTAACATAGCATCTAAAACATTTTGTTATGATTATTGAAAAATAACAACTTAAAAAATGTAAATGTATTTTTGATATATTGTTTCGAATTCAATAAAAACATAGAAATTTTACCCTAATTTGTGTTTGTAATATGGTAAAATACAATAGAAAAGGGTTTTAACAAATCTATGAGGTAAAAACAAAGTAAAATGAAATATTAAAAAAAAATCAAGACAACAGCTATTGAAGAGAATATGGAATGTGGTTCAACTAGATACAAGCAAAGAATAGAATAATATTTGAATGGAATTGGTTTACTTTAAAGACTAAAATTAATAAGTTACATTGATTGCTGGATTTGTTGAGGGAATATTGAGGACGTGTAGATCGGTCGACTGGAATTGACGGAGTAACTGCTGGATTCAGACGATTGTGTTGGTTACTGACAACAGAGTAAGAGCTAAGGAAATAGAAAATTAACTTGGGATCATCTGTAAGAACAAACTTGCCGTGAAGCTGTTAGAACGAGGAAAGCTGTTGGGTTGACAGTGGCGTTGGTGAAAAGAGCGGGACCATTTCTGCAAGCAGCCAGGGTTTGACGCGTTGGAGGTTGTTTGTCAGTTGGCAGTGCATCATAGCTGATCTATCAGGGATCCGAGCTGTGGAAGTCAGGAACAGTACCGTCTTGAGGTAACTTTGAAGCAGTGAAAGTGAGAGGAGTTCAGGTGGGTTTTTAATTAATCCTATTGAAGCAGTAATAAATAAAAGACAATTAGAAAAGTGTAATTAACAATAGTTAAATACTTATCATAGAATATTGAGTTACTAAGAGGTGAATAGAATTTATATTTGTCATATTTGATTAAAAGTGCAAGGTGACAGTTCATGTCATTAAACAATTTAAAGTCATTATTAAAATAAAATAGCAATGGATAAGCAACTAAATTATCGAACCAACCTTGAAGAGTCTCAATGCGATACCGTTATTATAAAGAATAGAATTTGAAATTCAAATTAAATAAATCAATTTCAAGAAAAATGGTAGAGCTAACACACATAATTAAATAGGCGCCACACCGTGAAGCCTAAACAATATATAAATGATATTGTAAGTATATGTAATTGTAATATAAATTTGTTTGCCGATCACACTTTCTTATCCATAACCAATAAAAATATTAACATTGCAATTACTGAGATGACTTTGGAATTATATATGATTGTATTGTAATTAAACAATAAAAACTCCAATTAAATGCAAATAAAACAAATACCATGATACGAGTAATAGCTGGTAATAAGTTAAACATAAAAATTTAGAAATAATTATTGATAATGGCAAACTAGAAATCGTTGAAGAAATAAGTATTTAGATTTTGAATAGTACCTAAGTTCAAACAACAGTGACGAGTGGCAGAACTCAACAGAACTGACAGATACAGTTGACAGCACCGAACAACACCTACACATTGTATATAGATTTAAATAACCACACTTGGATGAATACTGTAATTATAATTAGCATCGTAATGGAATGCACCAAGTTTTAAATCAGCGTGCAGTGTTCGTCTGGATCGAGCAGTGCGTACCTGCTCGAACGGTTTATAGTCTTGCTTGGTTGAGAGACGTCAGAACGCATGGTTACCGGTCAGCACAGCCAACGGCTTGGCGCTAAAGTCCCTGTAACACAAAATCTAGTGGGATAAGCTTGACTGGTCTATAAAGCACTCTAGTAATACCTATGTACAAATTATTATGTTTTTTGCTTTATGAACTTAAATAAATAAATGTACCTATATAATTAATTTACAAGAATTTTAAATTCTTGTTATTTTTATGTTATTGGGTTTTGGTCCGAAGTTTATTAAGAAAATAACTTTTATTTTGGTCTCCTTCAGCTACCCTTTCAGACTCTTCCCTATGTTATGAAACACCCTGTACTTTACTTAATACTTTAAGTAACGGCTGATCAAAAATTTTCACTCTCAGTTGGTTATGGTATAGTTCCTAATTTATGGATGCAGTTATATTTTTATCAATGTCAAAATTGACATTTGATTTTTAAGTTGCGTTCATAAATAAGGAACTATACTATGCCAGCTTGGAACTGAGACTTTGATCACCCATAACTGTTTTGAAAGTACTTGTAAATGTTAATATTTGATATCATAAATGTTAACGAAATGACGATAGCTTGTCATCGATCCAGATGCTATGATTATACAGTTTTGAGCCTTCTTTTTCCATATTTCCTGTACTATCTAAAGTAGGTCTTTTGTACATAAGTAGATCAATACGGTACTTACCTTAACATGGCGACTTTGGCAAAACGTTTATAACAAAGTTTGGGTTTATAACACCAACGTAAGTATTACTTGTCATAAGCGATGTTTTAATATACAGTTGTTGATATTAGGCCTTTACAAAAACTTAACCGTGATTTATCATTTAATATTAGCTACTAAGAAGAAGTATTGATACAAGAATCTAGTTAAATAACTTCAGAATATACGTGGAATATATCTAACATCCATCGTAACGAATTCCATGTTTACTGTCTAGATTGGGTTTACGTACTGACTGGGTGCATGCATCTGGTTGATGCAGTAGTACCATTTTCAAATTCACGTGAAGTCTGCTAATTGCTAGTATTTTTAAACGCGTTCTGTATGTATGGCATATACCGATACAATATTTGTAACTGTCTAATAATATTTCCGTAAGTAAATAACTGACAACCATTTGCAATATGAATATATTCTTCTTTCAGAAACTTGACTAAACTTCCAAGTGTACCATTCGATGGAATTGAGAGACGAGGTCTCGTGCGTGACGATGTAGTTTTCACACCTGCTTGAGGTATATAGATTTAAATGAGTTGTAACTAGAACATGAACAAATATTATTAGCGGTCATAATAGTATATTATGATACTAGTGTATAACTAAGCCTTTAAAGCACATGCACATGCGTGTTGTGCGCTATTTTTCTACAATCAACAGAAATATAAAAAGTTTAGTTAGGTGACGCTTTTCTATTACAATGTATTGGATGTTCTAGGTTATGTTCATGTTAATTTTTTACGGAAAGTGTGTGATTTATGTTTGTATCGTTTTGAGACTGCAAAAAGTTGTCGTTTTGACATGATCGGAGAATATTAGTATTTTCTAATCTCGTTTATGAACTGGTGAACTGAAATTTTTAAAATAGTTGATCACACATTCAGTACTAATTGTACGCTAGTGTGTAAAGTCTGAACTTGATATTAATTCCGATCCGATGCAGGAGCGTAATACCTCATACATGCAATATATTGATTGTAAGCGTAGTTGGTTTTTATTTTATGTCAATCATGTTTTGCTGCGTTGGAATAAATATGAGTGACAAAAATGCATTTAAAGCGTGAACACACGAAATTTATCATTGGTTCGCGATATAAAGAAGAGCGGTAATCCCCAATACAGCAAAACGTATTTGGTGTGAATGTTGAGCATGCACTCTTTAGGATCATTTCCTAAATCTCTTAGTGGATCCACTTCTTTATTTAACGTTAGCAGTAGCTGGTTTAACAGATTCAGAAAATATTATGGTATATGGTTTTTTCAAGGAGCTGTCGTCTCAATCAGAAGTAGTTAAGATTGAAGGAAAATTAAATTTGTCAAGCTCTAACATCTTTAAAGATACTTATTCAGCAAGTGGGTTAAGGAAAATGAAAGTGAATATTCCAGTTTTGCTTGTGTTATATAATTTAAGAGCAAAATGGTTACAGATTATATTAAATAGAAAGTAGCAGTAAGTTTTCAGTCTGCAAAGAAAATTATGCGCCTGTGGTGATGATTGAGTTACTCCGAGTGGCTAAAATGTAGAATCTGGGGCCACTGTATTCCCGCAACCTTACTAATAACCTTCTGATATGTTGTGGAAATATTTATTTATTTTTGTAATATTGAAAGGTTATCACTATCAGAATACATTAAGTAGGTATTAATAATGTTTTTTCAACGGATTACACCATTTACAATAATATATTCAAAAAAACAGTAAATACAACAAAAGTTAGTATCTACCATATAAAGAAAATAAAATAATATAACAGTAAGGAAAAAAAATGCATGCCGGGTTACAAATCAAATAAAGATTTCATATGTCTAATAAAAGTGTTATTTATAAAATTATCTAATGGCTCCTAGTAGATATAGCCGGAATACAAGTACCTCTTATACTCTGTACAGTTTAAAATCGTTTTTGGAAAAACCGAACATTGAAATTATTTAGTACTTGCCAAATCTTAATTTAATAGTTCGATATAGCTAGTTCATGCTGTTGTGATGTTTAGTCACAGATTATGCAGAATTTCTTTCATTTTAGTCGAATTGGGTGTCGATTACAGATTACTGAAGTTACCGAACCATGTTTTTCGAATTATTAGTTGAAATTTCGATTCCTTGTCGTTGATGTTGTTTAGCCTTGAGCTGATTTAAGACTTATCATACCGTCCCGAACTGAAGTTGAAGATTTTGACGTTTCCCGATTACCGATGTTGACGTTTGTTACAGTATCAAACTGATCTAACGACACTCACGGATGAGTGAGTGTCAAGTACTTAAACAAGTCCGGGAAACGTGCACACTTACCCTGGAAATCGCTACGAAACAGGCTAAAGGCTACGGCTCTAATACGCTCAGGGAGATGGGCGTGGTTTTAAAAACGAATTACCATAGGGCAAGCGTGTCGATATGTATAGGATGTTACAAAATAAAAGGGCGCCACAAGATCCAATAGGGAAAACCCACGCTTAACCGAATCTTCAAAGCCAAACCTGGCAAAAATACTCAAATACTAACTCTCGAGACAGCAGCGTAGCGACAAGCGCGCCAACATACCTGCAACGCTTATTCATCACGTTCGGCCTCACCTTACATCGATCTTGACACAGTGACTAAGTCACCCTGCAAACAAACATGCACAAGAACAAGGGAAAAGCATAAGTCATTTATAGTTAACGTATCTATTAGGCCACATCACATGGCCGAAACTTTACAGCTGTGCCGACGTGGTCGGCAGGTACAACAATCTAGCAAATTATAAAGGGGTAAATGCAAAAAGGAATGAAACCCAGCTGGGAGACGCCTTAACTAATAACTATTACGCACAACTAAAGCGGATAAAGCCCCCAAGCGTGGGCTCGTACAACAAAGGTTAACTTTTGTAATTGAGTGTACCTCGCCTCGATTAAGCGGCGGGCGGACAATAAGTCAAATCCAAGTATATTTAAATGTCAGCTGGCGACAAAACAAGTTTATTACGCAAATGCTAAGTTTGTACGTGAATGTACCAGGCTTGAATGAACCAACTTGAGCTTTAATTACAATGCAAAGCCAGCTTGCGACAAACAAGTTTATTACACAAATGTTAATTTTGTTCGTGAATGTACCAGGCGTGCATGAAGCGTCGGACGGCAAATATGCGAGTTTTAATGGCAATACAAAGCCAGCTTGCGACAAACAAGTTTATTACACAAATGTTAGTTTTGTACGTGAATGTAACAAGTTTGAATGAAGCATCGGACGGCAAATATGCGAGCTTTAATTGCAATGCAAAGCCAGCTTGCGACAAACAAGTTTATTACACAAATGTTAGATACAACACAGCGCACGCTACATTATTTAGTGGATCAGCCGTTGCTTGTTGTCGACGGGCGTTGGTTGTCGCTTTACTGTTGTTGAAATTATGTAGGTGGAAGTAGCAGCGTCCAAGAGATCCCCTGCCTATTGTGCTCTTCCCCCTTGGCAATTGCAAACATCGATGTGGCTGATAACTAGCTCACTCGGGAGAATCCCGCCCAAAACGACGGATTCATCAGGCTACCAAGCCTCCGTAATTAATTAGTGGGTTAAGCCAACAAAACGGACACCACCAGCACCCCGAAACACAACAGCCCACTCTCACTCCTTGTCAAGAACCTACTCCTCGAGAAGCACAAAGAAGCTGTAACAGCACGGAAATATCGGATGCCGTGCCCGAAGGCTCCGGCGACCGTCGGAGCCAAGCCGCTCGCAGAGTCGTCCTTATGAACACCGGCGCGAGACTAACTCGCAACCGACGCTAAACTTTCCAGGCAGACGCGCTCTAACGCCAATCACAGAGCAACAAGCCTGGCCTGACGATGACGAAGCAAGCTGCGCGTGAGAGAGAACGATTGAACTTTAAATTATTCGAGACCGATATCTCGCTTGCTCCAACGGGCTAAGTTTTGAGCATCGATGTAAACAAGCTGCAGCTGTCGAGTAAACGGCTAGAGCCTAGCGCGGAGCGGAGTTGCGCGCGTATAGGGTTTCCAAGTCCCGGGACCAAAAGTGTTTTCGGGACTTACGAGTTAAATTTCAAGTCCCAGGACTAGTCCCGAAGATCCCGAAAATGGTCCCGAAAGGAAAATAGTGTTCAGATGAAATTTCCGAATGCAATTTCCAAAGAAAAACAAGTGTTTTAAGTTAAATAAAGTATTTCTGTGCTAATCATCTGCGTTGGGACTCTATAACTTCATTGCTTTCTTCTGGTACTAAAAATGTCTGTCGCTCTACATCTTTTGCTTTTGTTTGAACTGCAAAGTGCTTGTGTAATCCTTTCGTCAAGCTGGCTCTGATTATGATAATTTTATAGGAGCAAACTTTACATTTCGCTAATTGTTTACATCTTGAGTATATAAAATTGTTGTTATATTGACTTTAAATCGTTATTTTTTAATGTAGAATGAAGGTAGGTTGCAAATCAGAATTCATTCTAATTGTAACGCTTTAGCAGACAAATAACGAACACATTTAAAACCCAAAAATATAAATTATTCAGCTTCTTCGCACATAATTTTGAAAGTCTACAAATGTAGTTACCTTACTGTTACTAAATAGGCACACAACTACGCGTAAAATATATCTAAACCCAACAAAAGAAACAGACAAATACATAAATAGAAGAAGATATGCAAATGTGGCTGAAACAACACACATGTTTAATTCTAACCTACCGAAAATAATACCTCACCTGCCTACGCAAGACGCAAATAATGCAGAATGTGCAAGAGGCATGAGTAATACGCCGGACGCCGGTGAATACCCGTCCTAATTCTCTGATATCGAGTATACGCACGCATGTTGACATGGTCCCGGGACTTCGTCTGGGCTGGCTGTGGTCCCGGGACTCGGTTTTTGTGGTAGAATCCCGGGACCGGATCCCGGGACTGGAAATCCTACGCGTGTATCAACTTTAGTATTTTAAATGTAAATAGCGGAAATGTTATGCGGTGAAATCTGACTAAACGGAACCTATATACACAACTTTAGTATTTTAAATGTAAATAGCGGAAATGTTATGCGGTGAAATCTGACTAAACGGAACCTATATACAGGAGAAATCGTAAACTTTGTACCGAAACTGTTTGAAATGGTTACGTAGCTATAGGAATTACAAGAAAATAAATTGGCCTGACACGTTTTTTTTTTGTTGTGCCGTGTTGATGTTTGGTAGAAAATTTGTTAATCATTTTCGCCTTTTACCGTATATTGGTTTGTTAAGATGTGATTCGTCTGGGTGTGTTTGTGAGATTCGCTGTTGCGGATTTTTAAGGTCTCAAACCATCTTCTTAGTTGGTGTGGTGTAGTTTTTTCGATTGACTTTATTTTGCTTCCATTTTTATCGTATATTACCCAACTTCGTTTGCTGATCTCGTTGACATCATTAACGCTTACCGCATTCTGGGTCGTTTATCGACGTCGCGTTTTTGCGTACCGTGTTAAATGAATCGCTACATAGAATCATTTTTGCTTGTATTTTTGTTATTATTGACGTATTTATTGACGATTTATCTTCGCCTACCGTATTTTATTTGCTTGATGACGTAATTTTGTCACGTACCGTGTTCTTTTTGAACAACTTTCATTGAAGTCTGTAGCTTCGTGTGGTAGTACTGGCCAGGCTGTTTGTATGTTGCTTATTTTGTGAAAAACATTTTGGCATTTGTTGGAGACTTTGTTTTCCCAAGTTTCCTTTTGGTGTTCGGTGTCGGAGTCATCTACGATCTCGCACTTAGCGGATTCATGCTCGATTTGGATTTTGTCATCATCGATTGAGGATTTCGGTGGACTTAGTTTTCTTTTTTTTTATCATTAAGCATTGATTATTTTTGACAGTTTCTGTCACAACTTTTTGATCTTTCTTTCCCTATTGGTACATTTGCTGTGAGACTTACACAATGCGCTGATCTGGCGAAGCATTTGGGTGAGATTATTGACATCTTTTTTTACATCTATATACTTTCCGGGTTCCTATGGTCGGTTGGACGGAACTGTTCTCGGGCATAAAGTTCCCGGAGTTAACAAACAAGCATTAGATACTTTTATTTTCCCGGATTTGACTTTTTTAGTTTGAGTTACGTTTAGGGTGAGTTGTTTTCTTTACTCGATTTTGATGAACGCCCAATGCGTTCAACTAGTTTTTACCAGGTCCTACCCAAATTTACGTATTTATACCGACGTATTCGGTCTTTCTTCTTCCTCTTCTCGTTTCCCACATTTCGCACCCCACCTAGTAGCCCAATTGCGTAATTCTTTTAGGAGTGCACTCTGTCCCTATCGATGGAATCGTTTGGAATGAGGTCATGGCCGGGAGATTTTTTATTTGGTAATTTTATGATTAATTCTTGGAAATTCTTTGGACGATGTTGGTTTAATGACATCTATATGGATATATTGCCATGTTGAGTCGTATTTCTGAACTTCGTTGTAGAAGTATTCATCGGTCAAGTTTGGAATAGTTGTAAACACTTCTTCTCTTCATCAGTGGTGTAAATTGAATTGTTAGTATTTAAAGGTTATATGACAGCAGGTTGTTTGAGAATAGATTTTTTTGCTTTCCACATTGTAGCATCACTAGAATACGATTGTTTTATATAAGCATTATAAGAATTAATCCTCAATTAATCCATTTCTAACGTCACACATCTCGTTAATCGATTAAGAAGTGATTTCAGTATGCTTCTCTTTTATTATTTCAAATATATAGGACGGCAACACCGATGTACTTGTGAAATGATTTCAATATTCACAAGTAGTTGACGTATGAATGCCTAGTTTGAGGTTATTTATGATTGTAGTGATTGCTTGATCAATATCATTGGTAGATTTCAATAATATAGTGCATTTGATATTTTCACCAAGTATTTTCCTTTTGATTAATCTCTCTGACTTTGCGGTTGTTTCTGGAAATGCATGTAATTTAGGTGCAACAGTTTACCATATTCTTCTATTAAAACTTTGTGGAAAATATAAGGTTGATGCTTACTGTTGTACGGTTAATAAGAGGGTTCTTCAGGAGTGAAAACTATTACGGCATTCTTAGTTGTAAAGTGATTCAGTTTAATCCCATCAGTGTTGTTTCTTCTACGGGCCCAGATGATATTTTTACGATTTAGATCGCCGACTACTAGGGTTGGTCTGATATTGTTTGTAATGATACTTTTATGTAGCCCTATACTCTACTTTACTGTCAATTTAGATTGACTTTTGTTTACTAGTTATCCCAGTCGTAGAAGCACAAGACCCGCTCTTACCTCAGTGCAGCTAAGGGAAATGTCAATATAGATAGCTCTGGCCTGCCCGTTGTCACCTATAATTCATACATCCAAATCCTGCCAGGAATAAAAACCAAACAGTTTACATTAAAATACATATAAATACTCAGGAAAAGAACATGCATGCATGAAAATACATAAAAAGAATACATAATGGTAATATAGAAATGTTATATACGCTATCAACACTAGCTAAGAAATGTCCACGAGCTTAATGCTGAATCTACATGCTTAATACCCCTTAAATAGGGGTGTGATTGTCAATGCGCAACGCTAAGTCAAAAACAAATCATGCGAACAAGTCGTACTCTCGCGCACAAATTCACTTAATGTGAACCTTCGGTAGCTTGAAATCAGCTGACGCGATGTGTCCACCGGATGATGCAAGCGCTTTGTGCTGACGCGCTGATTCAGCAGCACGCCTGTTGCTTTCAGGGGCATAATTTCTCGTTGAAGCTATTGCGTAATTTGTTGCAATCCCTTCATAATTCGTTATTATGATTCTGTTCCCAGTTTCCTGAACCGGGCATTCAAGCGTGGGTTTTATTTATACTAACTAAACTTGCCATTACCTCGTTGCAAGATAAAGAAGAGGTCAGCTACTTGGCTTCAGTAGCTACTATCACAGACTTCGTGCGTTGGCAAAGTCGACTGGCTTCCTCGAAGCTCGAATGGTGGCAGCTGGCAACTGTTGTATCTCGGGGTTGGTTCCCCAAGCTGGCACTTGATAATACTTGGCTCGACATCTCTTTTGTTTAGACGAACGCATCGGTTGTCCGTTAACAAGCGACCGTCTCCCCGCTCGTGCAGCACTTACTTTTAGTCTATTAATAACCGCGACGACTGTAATCAGCCAGCTCATGTGCACAATCTCACGTGCGAAACACTCGTTACCTGTTTAAAATGCATAATACATTTGAACCTAATTATTACAATGTAACAATATGTCTTGGCTTAAATTTAACGAGGTGATTATTAAATACAAAGGTGACTCGAACTAGCCCGTTACATGTTAAATAATAGTTTTATATCTGTTCCTTGCAAACGCTTATTAGGTTGTTTGTACGTGCAAGTAATAATTGTAGTTATGTCGTTATTAAGTGAAATCCTGATAGTGACTGCCTCCAAGCTGTTTATGTTGGGTTGTGGTAAACCGGAAACAAAAAAAATTGATAAAAATAGCCACACCGCCCGAAACTACAGGAGCTACTCTGTCACTTCTCACAATGTTGTAACCTGGAATTCGTATAGTTTCAGTGTGAACTAAATGGATTTCAGTTATACAAGCTATGTCGATCTTGTGTTGCTTAAGAAGTTCAACAAACACTGATCGTGGATTTGTAAGTCCATATGCATTCCAATTGACTATTGTTATATTATGTATAGCATGTTTGTTATTTGGATGCATATTGTTGTAATGCAGGCAGTAATAGCGTTAGACGAGCTATCAGTTTATTCAAATGTGGTATAATTATATCTAATAATGATTTTAAAACAGTTGTTAAGTCAGTCGTATTATTCTGATCCATATTGTCGGTGGCTGCAGCATATTACTTTGATGGTATAACACTATTCATAGATGGAGAACTTCTCGTTATTGGAGTAGTATTTGTACTGTAAGTTTGTTGTGTTGGTTGATGCTTTTTGCTAATTTTTGCATAGTAACTGCATACTTTATAAATTGCAGGTTTCATTCCTGTTTTTCGAGCATTGATTATACATACGCTTTCCAAGGCATTTGCCACTACGAAGTTTTTAAGAGCAATAATTCTGTGTGTGCCCATAATGTTGCCACTTTTTACATTGTGGTATGTCTTTAGGTTTTTTGCGCGGTTCAGCCTTGATCATGAAATGGTACAACCTATTAAGGTTAAGAATCTTGGTAGCATTTGTGGTTTTTGATAGATCAACTGCTCATATGGGTATTAGCAATCTGCTTTTGTTATAGAGTCGAGCTATTCGAATAACTGGAAGCGTGTGGCTTAACAGCTCAGTTTCAATGTTTGTAATAGAAATCGGTACGTTTGTTATCATCACCAATATATTGTTTAATTCAGGATTTTGAAAGTGTGATATCGCAAGTCGTTTTCAGAATAATATACTGTTAATTTACTATAATTTGTCGTACTACCCAAATTAATATGAGCGACATGCTTTTAACCATTGTTAGAAAATCTGTTTCAACAATTGCAGAGATGTCTTTGACAACTTCTTGGTGATCACTAGCTTCATGTAGGTAAATGGGTGGAATTTTACATTTGTTTGGAATAGAGGTCGTGTCGTTTATATTCATTTTCATGGTTTCAGGTATGGTGTTATTTGATTATTTGAATCACTTGCATCGTCAGAGGTTAAAAGGTGCAATTTATTAGAAGTTAATAAGTTTAACAGTTCGAATATATATTTTTTACGGGTATCCACAACTGTACGTGTCCGTACCCTGTTAAAGAACAAATACGTCAAATTTACATCAGTGCATCCTAAATTCAGATATAAAATATTCATTTTTACATTTTTTAATTGACAATTTGACTACTACTAATCTCAACCAATAAAATGCAACAATTTGGCGGACCGCATCACGATTACAGTGGATAAAAAAGAATTAAACTTTTATGCAAGTGGATATTGTGTTTGTTCCTTTTCAATGATGACCAGCAAATAATAGTAACTAACCTAGCGAGATTCTAGATAAATGTCACATTTTTAACGTCATTAAAGCGCAAATATTTTGAATTATGGTCTGTTGTCATAACATTTTCTCACTAAATTTTGTTGTGTCGGATATTTCTCTGTGGAGAGCTTGTACTACATTTTAATGCACATGACCCATTGAAGATTTAAGAAAATGCTGGTAATGAAGTAGAATCGGCAGGTGATGGAATTAAACAAAATTGGATATATCAGTAGTTGCACTTTGTTTTGAGTTATCTAAGTAAATACAAAACAATAATGCTAACACAACGCAAGCAACAGACATAGAGATGGAATGGAAAATACTAAAGAAAAATATCACACAGGCAGCACAAAAGACAGTAACTGGAAACACAACACTAAAAAAAGAATGGTTCGATGACGAGTGCAGAGAAGCATTAGAAAGAAGAAATACAGCTAGATTAAAATATATGCAAAACAAAAAGCAAGAAAATGAGGAACAGCACCAACGACTGAAACAAATTGCAACAAACTTATTTAGAACAAAGAAAAGAAGATGGATGGACAAGAAAATTGAAGAAATGGAAACCTACAACAGAAGAAAAAATATGAAAAAATTCCACGAAGAACTAAGAATAGAGACGAAGGGAAGAAGAGTAAATATACCAATCTGCAACGATAGCAACGGAAAATTACTGATAGAAAAAAACGAGGTACTTAATAAATGGAGAGACCACTTTAAAAATGTACTAGATAACGACAAAAACGAACTAACAATAACCCTGGAAGAAAAAGATACAGAAGAAGTAGAGGAACCTGGATGGGAAGAAACGTGTGCAACAATTAACAATTTAAAAAATGGAAAAGCAGCAGGCCCTGACGAGGTGACTGGTGAAATGCTAAAATATGGTGGAGACCAGCTCAAAAGACAGATACATCATCTAATTACAAAGATTTGGCATGAAGAAAAAATGCCCAAAGATTGGAAAAACGGAATAATAATTCCAATATTTAAAAAAGGTAATAAAAATGAACTTAAAAACTATAGAGGCATAACACTACTAAGCGTAGTCTACAAAATATTGAGCAGTATAATCCACAACAGACTATCAAACTATGCAGAGAAAATTTTAGGAGAACAGCAGAATGGGTTTAGAAAGGACCGATCCACGATAGACAGCATACACATGATGAGGCAAATATTTGAAAAAAGCAAAGAATTTAACATTGATATCCATAATCTCTTCATAGATTACAGTCAGGCCTTTGACAAAATTAACAGAAATAAAATGTTGACAGAAATAAGTAGCCTAGGAATTCCAACCAAGCTGTTACACCTTATCAGAATGACTATCGCAGACACAACGGCAACAGTTAGAACAACAGAGGGTGACACGGGGAGTTTCAATATCAGGGTAGGGGTCAGACAAGGAGATGTGCTTTCACCTACATTATTTAACTTGGTACTTGAAGCTGTAATGAGAAGAATAAACATCAACGGGCTTGTCAGTACAAAAAATACCCAAATATGTGCCTACGCAGATGATCTAGTGATAACGAGTAGAACAAAATAAGGTCTTATCGAGGCATTTTGTAAATTAGAGAAAGAATCACGAGCACTAGGATTAATAATTAACCAAAACAAAACAAAATATATGACAACATGGAAACATAATGCTACGAACCAACCGCTACTCATAAATGAATACACCTTCCAACAAGTGAATACATTCTGCTATCTAGGGGCGCAACTAGATATCAAGGACAGCATGAAGGAAGAACTCAATGCAAGAGTTAAATCAGGATATAGAAGTTACCATGCATGCAAATATCTTCTGCAAAACAAAATACTAAGTAGAGCCTCTAAGATAAGAATTTACAAAAGCGTAATAAGACCGGTCATCACGTATGGATGTGAAACCTGGGTTCTCACAGAAACGCAAGAAGAGCAAGTAAGGATTTGCGAAAGAAAAATATTAAGAATAATATTCGGACCGATACAAGAAGCAGAAGGTATATGGAGACCCAGAATGAACCATGAGCTATATGAACTTGTGGGTAACGAGACTATTATCAAATACATGAAAGCACAAAGAATGAGCTGGATGGGACATATTTACCGTAAGGACAGAACAAGAGCTGTAAGGGCAATAACTGAATGGAACCCAGGAGTTACCAGAAAGAAAGGAAGACCATGCCTACGATGGAGAGATGCAGTAGAAAAAGACATACGGCAAATGGGCATAACAGACTGGCGAAATAAGATCAAGAATAAGAAAGCATGGAAAGACATAGTGAAGAAAACAAGAACCCACCCAAATCTGTAGTACCCTACCAGGAAACCGACGCGTATAAGGACCAATCCACCTTGTACGAAACAACGGAAAGGATTACGAAAGCTCCATTAGAAGAGCAGGCCATAATCCACAAGGGTTGCTGCGCCAATACATACATACATACAAGTAAATACAGGATCTCTATCTCTCGGTTATAGAAGTTATTCTTGCCATGCGTGATACTTGGAAATTTAGTATTTCATTTGTTCTATAATGAACATCCATTGGGGAACATTTGCAAAATAAAATTTCTCATAATAAAATTTTTCCGACTAAGCTATTATTTATTTTGGTTTCCATAGAAATGGGGGACTGTCTTTAGAAATCTTCTGAAGAAGCAGCATGAGCAGCGAAATATCAAGTTCAAATCGACGACCAGGGCATAACCCAGAAGAACCTGCCATTATAAAACAAAGATTGCTGCTTTTTCAGACGTGGTGGTCCATTTGCACTAAGTCTCTGAAAAATTGTGTAGTGATCGCCGGAAGTCTTTGCATATGATTGCAAATACTGTTAACTTCCTACAAAAATCTGGAGCTCAGCTGGTCACTTACCCTCCCTAGAGCGCAAATCTTGTCCCTAGCAATTTCTTTTTGTTTCAAAATGTTAAAAAAGCAGCGAATGTGTGACAACGTTTATAATATCTCTCTTTCTGAGCCCCACTTGAGGTACCAAATTATAATATATACCTCTTTTCTCGAAGAAGCCGCGTGGCGCTGTTGGGTAAGCGCCAGACTTGCATTAAGCAAGTCCTCGGTTCGAATCCCGCGGGGGTCGGAATTTTTCCGCCTTGGCGATTAGAATCGGGCTCGGTAAGACCATTCACAGTTGGGCACCAAATTAACTGTGCTCTACTCAGAACCACAGACCTAAGAGATAGAGTAACAAGGTCAACACATCACCAATACACACACCTCATACAATGGTTGCTGCGCAAGCACCAAAGGCGCGATCCAACTCTGTATCCCGAATCCGGGGCAAGTTGATCATTGTACCGCCAGATGCCAGCGCATAAAGCACCAGCCTCGACACCGCAAGGTAAATGAGGTTACAGATAATACATACATACATACATACCTCTTTTCTCGAGTAGATATCACATTAAATTAAATATACCCTTTTGCTTAATAATAAGAAGTAGTATCAGGTATAGTTTCTTAAATACTTACTTTACTCCTTATTGAATGAAATTAAATTGACATATTTTACAACTCAAATATGACATTTTGAATTATGTCATGTGATTCTAATTTTTAAATACCTCGGGTAGACAGTTATTAAGCATTGAGACTCCTCATTTCTCAGCAGAATGAGTTAATGTTCAATTAATAACTCTTATTATTGTTGAAGACTGAATTACTATAAAATATTAATAAATTGACTTCGTTGGTCAAATACACTCTTTAGTACATAAAATTGAACTTATTCATCAGTTAGTACCACCTGAAAGCTTGTCCTGACATTACAAAAAATCAAATAGAAGTCAAAATATTAAATTAAATGTTTAAATGTTCCAAACTTGATTTAAAATTAATTATAAATACCCTACTCCAAAATATGTAAATTTCAAATTATAATGACCGAAATACGTCTAGTACCCGAATCACTATGTAAATTTAGAAAATTAAATATTCTAAATTACGCTCTAAATATAAAATTACAATTATTTTCACTAATTTGTCGTACCAAACTTGTTATGTAATTGTTTCTGACAGCTCCTAATTTGATGCTAGTCTGCAAACACCTCCTTTGGGTTGTTTACGACCAAATTAAGCTCGTTGCAGCTCTCTGCCCCCGTAAGATCTGGATATACAGTTCTACAGCATACCACAAACCCTCACTTGAACTTTTTACTGGTTTCGAAGTAAAATTCCCACTTCAAATGGCTTCAAACAGTCTTGAATTCTATTTTGAATAATAGTTGTGACCCTCACTCAAATTTGATCTAACCCTTTAACGTGATTATTTTCCATGGATTATTATTTTAGAAGATATTTTTCTACTTCATGTAAACAACCACACTGGTTGCCCATTACAACCCCACCAGTTAAAAACATACAACTGTTATCACATAATATCCATTGGATATCTGGATATAATTATTAAATTAAATTAATCATCCACACAGCATGTTGCATTACACGTTCTAAAAACGGAATCTTCTGCCTCTTTCGGGAAGTGGTTTTCAAGGAGTGTGCAAAAGTACTATGACAAGGGGAATAGTTCGAAAAACACTAAAGTTATTTTCTGTAGCCTATTCTTATAACTAACAATTAACAGAACTATCTTCGTAGATATATATTTTGTGTTCACTTAATAATAAAATCAGTTTAAACAACATTTGTAGTACTTACCTTACTCGAAAGTGGATGTAGAGGAGGTCAATTGTAAAGCTTGTTACACGATCTCGGAAAATCTGGAGGTTTTTATTTGGGCTCTACATTTTGTTACTTAACGAGGGCCTTTGATCATGTCAGTCACAATTTATTAATAAATAAATTGAAAAATTACGGTTTGAGTCAACATTGTTATTTGATGTTTCGTTCTTACCTTTGGAAAAGAGTCGACAATCAGAGTTAATATTTGGTGTACCCTAGAGGTCGGTACTTGGACCTGCACTTGTTTATTTATATAAATGATTTTATCTACGACCACTACTAAAAGTAGGCCTTTTAGCGCTAGCTTGTTTCACTAAAAGTGACGTTTTATAGTTTACCGTGGTTAAAGAAATCAGCTGTTTACTTTTAGCTCTAGTGCTAAAAGTGAAGTGAGGTTATAAAACTACAATTTCGAACTGGAAGTGAAGTTGTAAAGTTATTCTAGTTGCTTCTTGCGTTACAGGTAAAGTGTTTTTGAAATAATTAAAGCGGTATGTAATGAATACATTCAGATGTGGAGTATTAATAATTACATTTCGTAACTGACCTTGACAGCACTGGCTTTGCAAACATTCGCCCGCGCATGGCCTACTATTTATTATGACATAAATTAGAAGTGTCGTATATGCAAACATTTGTTAAATCGATATTTATGGATTAATAACGGTAAAATTAAGGTCGTAGATAAAATATTGTATGCAACACGTGCTAAAAGTCGTTTATGCACGAGACATGTTATGAACCTCAGCCTTCGGCTTCGTTTCATAATTTTCATGTCTCGTGCATAAACGTCGACTTTTAGCACTTGTTGCATAAATAGCTATAACAGGTGGGGTTCCAGGCGCCCACTTTCTGCTGTTCGTAGATGACACAAGTCTTGCCGATGCAGATTCAGATGCAAACACCCTTATCTATAGAATGAATATTTTTCAGTCATTAGCTTCTAAATGGTTTATACAAAAGAGACTTTCCTTGATTGAAAGTTGTCTATGATACAATAAATTTGTAGCAAATAAATTCGCCAAACAAATCTTTATATTAAGAAGTATTTAACAACGTATTGCAAATTGCTTATTTTGCGCCATCCCATGCCATTTTAGCTTACGTAATAATTGCGTGGGGGCATGCTCCTCTGTCAATCATTTGCTTTTTTAATCGTCTACCAATATTGACAGGAAACTTAAATTTACACTGAATTTCGCGGTACGATTAAAATTGTACTTAAAAAAGGCATTTTATTCCACAGATGAGTTTTTAAAGTATAAATTTATTTATGTAATAAATTACAATAACGTAAATAATTGTGCATATTGTCTGTGTTATGTGACGTGTGTTTATCATTTTAGATGTATTGTACAGTTACGGACACCTCAAAGTGCACGTTTTTTTGTTACTATGGTTATTTTTGGGATTTTTCGGCTTATTAAATGGGGGTTCCTCCAGTGGCGCTGCTTGTGGTTATAAGAATAGGTATTACTTTTTTAATGTTTGTATTTTAGCAAAGTTTCACAAGTAAACAAACTATATAATAATATGTATTTAATAAATATGTATCAGTATTCAATAATTGCTACTACGCTTTGCAGTTTGTTTCGCATAGAGTTGACCAATGTTTCCATAGTGTATCCTTCTCTCAGTTCCTTCCAAGGATTTCTTATTCTTTCCCATAATTCATCGGTTTTGTTTGGTGCAAAATCCCTGGTATAAATTTTTGTAGTTAAATAGCCCCAAACATTTTCGATGGGATTCAAGTCCGGACTTCTTGCAGGCCATGGTAATAAATTGATATTATTCTCATCAAACCATCAATGAACAACCCCTTCGGTATGCACAGGACAGTTATCCTGTGAAAATAATGATGCACAAGACAGTTATCCTGTGAAAATAATGTTATCAATTACGTTAACATAAACAAAATTAATTAAGTAGGTAATGTCTTGCTTGTTGAAAAGTAAATTTATTAGGAAAGACCTCTCTTACAGATGGCAGCATTACATTTTGCAAAATGTTGCGATCATTTTCAGCATTCAGTCGACCATTCATTCTATAGCATGCCCCAGATCCGTAACCATTGATCCATCCCCATACGTTTACAGAGAATTGTCCACTACTCCTTAAGGGTTGAACATAATATTGCTCCTCAAATCTTGAATTTTGTGGTCTCACACCCTTAATCGGCAATTGGTAAATGATTGAAATACCTTTTCACCTGAGAAAACAGTCGTGTTCCAAAAGTCATCGATCTCATTCAAATAGCCGGTTGCAAATTGTACTCTTCGTTCTTTGTTCTCTGTTGTTAAAAAAAATTTTCTTGCAGAAGTCTCTGCTGCCAACGATTTTTAATTTTGCAAGTGCAGCTCCTTCTCACATGCAAATCTGTTGCGACTCGACTCAGCGACCAGTTCTCTTCCAGTTTTGTAATAGCTCGCATTTTCTCTGCTTCTGACAAATGTCTGGGAATTTTCCGAGTTGTCAGTTCTATGACAGTTGATGACAAACGTAAACGTCAAAACTCGACGTCTATGATTAGAATATCGTATTACAAGCTAAAAATCTGCCGTGCACTTTGAGTTGGCCGCAACGGTACATGAATTAAAAATAAAGTAAAACATACAGGGTGCTGCATAGGCGGACGCAACAGCAAATTCCATGCTAATTTCAAAGTGTTGGAATATTGGCTTCTTCAATGATATTACAAGGTTTTTGAAGCACACTATCAATGTCTATTGCTCTGAACTTAAAATTACTGGATACACTACTAAAAACGTTAATAAGATTTTTAATTTTAAAATAAGGACATCCAAGCAACGTAAGCTATTAGCTATCAAACTTTTGACATTAATTTTATGAAATAGGTATTACAGTATTTCTGAAAATATGTTACAGAACACTGGAGATAATATTCTCAATACAATTGTATTACGTAGGAAATAGCTTCTAGAATGTGTGTGATATATTATCTGTTGAATTTCCAGACCAACCAACACCGAACACATCCACTGTTCCACGCTTAGGAAAAAAGTTTTATCAGTCACTTGTTAAATTTTAACAGCTTCTGATCAAAGCCAAATTGATGTTTTGATTTAAAATTTGTATTACATCACATCATGGAGTGTCCCTTCAAATAATAAAATGGAACTTTGGTGTTAATTAACTAGGGAAGTCAAAACTTGAATGCCTCGTAATTAGCATGGGATTTCATATGTTGCGTCCACCAATGCAGCACCTTGTATATGTAGGCTACCCGTTAGTGAGGGCCTACATTGCAGCTTTGTTTTATGACATTTTTATAGATGTTACTAATCTGTTAATCCCTCTTCATTACAATTTTGCTGTACCACGAATTCTTAATGAGTTAATGACAATATTTTTGTTGTAGGAGTGAGGATGTCCAACTTCCTTTCGTTTACGTATCATTAAAAGAAATTTAATCAAACGTTAAAGAAGAAACTGTGGAGAGTAAGTCTTGTAGTTTCACAGGAACTGCATCCTGTATATCACAGAAAATGGATCAAAGTGAAAATTTGAATAAGTCGTTTATAAAACAAGAAATTATCGAAAGTATTGATAAAATTGGTATTGATACAGAAATGAATATTGTACAAGAAGATTTTACATTGAAAGATGAAGACTATGAGAACGAAACATTTAACAAAAATAATATAAATATTGGTACGGTGACTTGTAATGAAGAAAAACGTTACAGTTGTTCTACATGTAAATACAGAACGAGAAGCAAAATTAGTTTAGTAACACATATGAGAATACACACAAAAGAAAAACCATATAGTTGCTCCGTTTGTGAATATAAGTCAACACAAAAAAATAATTTAGTTCGACATATGAGATCTCATACAGGAGAAAAACCATACAGTTGCTCTATGTGTGATTACAAAGTAACACTGAAAAATCGTTTAGTTCAACATATGAGATCTCATACAGGAGAAAAACCATACAGTTGCTTTGTATGTGAATACAAAGCATCACAAAAACGTGATTTAGTTGCACATATGAGATCTCATTCAGGGAAAACACCATACAGTTGCTCTGTTTGTGGCTACAAAGCCACAAATAGAAGTAATATGATTGCACATCTGAGGACACATACAGGAGAAAAACCATATAGTTGTTCTGTTTGTGAATACAAAGCAACACAAAAAAATCATTTAGTGCAACATTTGAGATCTCATACAGGAGAAAAACCATACAATTGTTTTGAATGTGACTACAAAGCAACACTGAAACATCATTTAATTGAACATATGTGGACTCATAGACAAGAAAAGCCCTACACCTGCTTTGTATGCAAATACAAAGCGACACGAAAAAGGGATTTAGGTGCACATATGAGATCTCATACAGGAGAAGAATCATACAGTTGCCCTGTTTGTAAATACAGAACAACAAAGAACATGTGTTTGGTTAAACATATGAGGACTCATACGGGAGAAAAACCATATAGTTGTTCCATTTGTGAATACAAAGCAACACAAAAACATCATTTAGTGGAACATATGCGATCTCATACAGGAGAAAAACCATACAGTTGCTTTGTATGTGAATACAAAGCAACACTGAAACATCATTTAGTTCGACATATGAGATTTCACACAGGAGAAAAACCATATAGTTGCTCTGTATGTGAATACAAAGCAACACAAAAAAGTGATTTAGGTGCACATATGAGATCCCATACAGGAGAAAAACCATACATACAGTTGCTCTGTTTGTGAATTAAAAACAGCATAGAAAAGTGGTTCAGTTAAACATATGAAAACCCATACAGGAGAAAAACTCTACAGTTTCACTGTTTGTGAATACAGAGTAGCGCATAAAATGTGTTTAATTAAACATATGAGGGGTCATGCAGGAGAAATAGGTACCCTAGATTTGCTTGAATTGTAACTACAAAAGGACAGATAAAAAATATTTAGTTTTACATACGAAGTCACATACACAAGAAAATCTCTAATATCAGTGTTTGTGGATGGAAATGAATACAGAAAAATTATTGATGCAAACATGTGGTCTTATAGCATAGGTGAATAAATGTAATGATTTGTAAATATGAAACTGTAAGTATCTTTGTCGCAAAGAAAATAATGCTAATATATGTAAATTAACAATCTTATAATAACTACAGATGAAATAACGTGTTATTTTGTTGTTAAAATGCAAACTGTTATCATAAAGTGTTAAAATTGCAACTATGTATTTATACATGGCTATTCAGTTTCCAGGATCACTATTAGGATTTCGAAAGAGGTAAAGGGATACAATGTTGATTAACTTGAGGCGAAGTTGTAAATTCTAATTCTGAGTAATATTTTAAAAATAAATTGGACCTTGCAGTCCTAGTTTTCCAGTTGTAACTGCACTGCTAGATTATTGTCGAGACAGAAGGGGTGGGTTGGTACGCTGGTGAGTGCTAATTTAATACAAGTTGTTATTTGCCTGGAGTGCAACAAGTTCTTAGCTCACTCCACAGTAAACCCTTCAAAATTTGAGATAGACGAAGAAAAAATCACAACACTCCTTGGGCAGTGATGGATAGCCAGCTCTCGCCAACGGAAACTTAGCGTGGTTGATTCTCAATGCGTCTACTATAAGCCATTGTTACAATAAAATACTAAGAACACAGAAAAACAAAATGACAACTACGAGTTATCTATTGGAATAATGCAAAAACCAAGTGACGCGTAGATATTAAAATTAGTTCAAAGTTGCAAACTATCTGTACTATAATGTAAAGGTTTATTTTATATTATTATGATTATCATTTAATTTAATAAACAAATACACACCCTACACATATTTTTATTTCTGTTTAATATCAAATTTTTACTGATTAAAAGCAATAAATATCTGTATCAATGGGTTCATTGAATTCAGTGTTTTGCCCTTTGTAGTATTGCGCACATCTGCAAGTTAGATAAGTTACGGCTAGCTCTTTTTTCGATAGGCATGGACTCAAAATCTGGTTGGGTTCACCTATTTGTTAAAAATAAAAATCCCCGTGATACGCGACTGGGCTATGAAAGTAGCAAACACGCAGACTCGCTGCTCTGTCAACAAACGAGCGGCAGCAGCCTTTTCCTATAAAAATGTATGGTCTCGCAATGGTTTAATACTAATTAGGCACAATGGAACTCTCTCTAAGATCGACAATCCTGACGATTTGGAGGCTATCTTAAAAAATGGTGATGACTCAACACTGGCTACAAACGCTTAAAGAATTATTAAGCCTGAAAGAATTTTTCGTTTGCTACTACATGTTTAAGTTAAGCTACTTATTAATTTAGTTAGATAATTAACGTATTTTAATACATAGGTATAAATTTATTAAATTTTTAGATGAATATTAGTTTATACTACCAGAACGTGAGAGGACTGAGGACAAAACTACATACACTTTTCTCAAATGCCAGTTCGGAATCGTATGACATAGCCTTAACTGAAACTTGGTTACAAGATGATATATTCAACAGTGAAATTCTTGATAATAGGTACAATCTTTATAGGTACGACAGAAATGCAACCATAACGGGAAGATCGCGCGGGGGAGGTACACTGATTGCAGTAAAAAAGAAATTTACCTCTACACTTTTGCCATTTACATCAAATACTGAATCGTTGTGGGTACAGGTACAGCTTTCAGGTCAACGCTTTTTTATCAATACAGTTTATTTTGAACCTCAATCCAGAAATGCAAATTACTCCTCCTATATTGACATAATTGAGCAGAACTATAATTTCCTCATCACTGGTAACTTAATAATTCTAGGTGATTTTAACCTACCTGAAGTAAACGGAAAAACTTATGATTTTAGTAGCGGTAGCTATAGCTGTCGAAATATTTGGGAGTGTTTCACTTCACTAGGTATGAACTCCTACAATAATGTATTAAATAGAAATAATAGAACGCTCGATTTAGTCTTTTCTAATATAAAATTAATTATTGAAAACGAATATTCGCCGTTAGTTCCTTTGGACTCCCATCATCCAGCTCTTTTGGTAACATTACATTTAAATTCGGGTAATCTAAAACCTCAAAAATGGTGCGCATTTCCTTGTAAATACAATTTTAAAAGAGCAAATTTTCTAGAAATGTATAACCTATTCAATGAATGTGATTGGCAGGATTTATTGTTGTGTACTGATGTGAGTCATGCGGTGGAGATTTTTAATCAGAAAATTGAATCAATTTTGCAACAATGTGTACCAAGAATTAAAACTGGTCTGCACAAATATCCTCCGTGGTTTACAAAAGATATAATTACTAAAATTAAACTAAAAAATATTTCCAAAAGAAGAAAAATAGTAGCCATTATTATCTATCTGAATTTAAGAGATTAAGGACAGAGCTAAAAAGTGACATTAAAAACAGTTACAAATCGTACGTACATAATGTTGAGGAATCTATTAATCAAAACAATCAACCTAACATCTTTTGGAACTTTATTAAAAACAAGAAACATAACAATGATATCGTTGCTAGTTACATTCTTGACGAGCAAACGCTCTTGGGAAGTAAAGACGTTGCCGAAGGTTTCGCACAGTATTTTTCCTCAACCTACGATCATTCACTTTTAGATTACAAACAAGATGTTCAGCTACATGTAAACTCAAATGAATATTTGAATATCAATTTAGTGAAATTGGATGAGGTTAAGACTGCTATAAAAAATATAAAACCGACTAGAAGCTGTGGTGTTGATGGCATTCTAAGTTACATTTTTAAGGGTTGTCAAGATAGTTTAGCATTTCCGTTATTAGTTATTTTTAATCTAGCACTAAAACAGTCAACATTTCCTAACGCGTGGAAGAGATCTAAAATCATACCGATTTTCAAAAATGGGGATAAACACAATATCAAAAATTATAGACCGATTGCCATACTTCCTGTACCTGCAAAGATTTTCGAACAGATACTTTATGATAAAATATATTACCATGTTAATAACATGATTTCGAGTATGCAGCATGGATTTCTTAAGAAAAAATCGACAGTCACTAACTTGGCGGAATTTGTCAATGACATTAGCAGCGAACTTGATTTAGGTAATCAAGTAGATGTCGTATACACAGATATCGCTAAAGCATTTGATAAAGTTCATCATGGTATTTTACTTAAAAAACTTGAACAATTTGGATTCTCGTTAAATTTGCTCCAATTTTTTCATTCGTATCTTGTCAATCGAGAACTTTTGGTGTTCTTTGAAGGACAATATTCTTCAGTTTTCTATGCCACGTCGGGAGTTCCACAGGGCTCAAATTTGGGACCATTGCTCTTTTTATTATTTATAAATGACTTGCCAGACGTTGTTGAGCATTCTAAGTGCCTTCTTTATGCAGATGATTTAAAGCTGTATAAGCCTATTAACAGTGCAGCGGAAGCCCTACAGTTGCAAAGTGATATAAATAGCATTTTTCGTTGGAGTATTAACAATAAGTTGAATTTCAACATATCGAAATGTATTGTTATGACTTATACATCAAAAAAACACTTTACAACTAATAATTATCTTATGAATGATACAAAACTGAATAGAGTTACCAATTATAAAGATCTGGGAGTTTACTTTACTTCCAATCTTAATTTTAGATATCATGTCGATAAAATTACAAACATTTGTATGAAAACCTTAGGTTTCATAATTAGACATAGCTATGCTTTTAACAATACAAAATCATTTATTATTTTATTCAACTGTTATATCAGATCTCGTCTTGAATATGCTTGTACAGTTTGGTTTCCGTGCACTTACAGTGGTCAACAATGTCTGGAGAAAGTTCAAAATAAATTTCTAAAATTTCTGCATTACAAACAATTTGGCATAGGTCCTAACTTTGAGTCCTATCAACCGATTCGTGAATATTTCGATATACGTAAATTACATCACAGAAGAATTATCCATGTTATTATATTTGCTTATAAATTACTAAATGATCTAATTGATAGTCCACAGCTGCTTTCACACATTGCAATTAGGGTACCACCTCACGGAGTGCGACCGATTTTTGCTTTCTACATACCTCACATTCGTACCAACATTCGCTTGCATTCTCCTATTGTTAACATGGTTAAAATGTTAAACCAGTATTACAATGATATCGAATTATTTGGCATTACCCTTCGTAGTCTGAGAATTCAGTTAAATAGTATAAAATTTCAATAAACAGCTAATTTTATTTTGTCCTTATCCTTTCAGGTTCTTTTTCATTCTAATTTAGGATTATATGCTAATATTCTTTCTCATTCACGATTTTATTTGTTTAGTTTAGTCTACTACTATTATTATTATTTTTCAGAAACTTGTAATTAGGCGAAAGCCTGTTTGTTTCTGTTTTTTTAAATAAATAAATAAATAAATAAATAAATATCTATCAGCAAATCGATTCTACGTGCAGTTCATTTATGTGTGATTTTAGTGAATTCAAAAGCAAATCCATGAACAAATTAACAGGTAATTTAAATCTCGCGCTTTATTAAGCGTTCCTAATCGTGTTTTGTTTTAGATCGTTGGCGGCTTCCTTCGCAATTCAGATGTTTTCTACGCGTCCCTTACATAACCTCAACTTATATTTCTACAATTTCTGGAACTCCTGCTCTATTTTGACGTATTTTGTAATACTGGGATCGGCTTCCTCTCATAGGGCTCGTTCCTTATGGTAAATTTTGTAGCTCTAGCACGCTTATACGCTTGGCACCACTAACCTGACCTTTCTTAGGCTGCGGCAACTTCCTCGGACAGCTTCTCCTGATGCTTCCGGCTGGATGGTGAACCCCCGGGATGCTGCAACTGCTGTGCTGGCCTCGTACATACCGGGCGGAACTGCTGACACCCTCTCTCAGGCTCTGGAACTTGGCAAAAACCCGCAGCTGGGGCTCGTAAACTGGATCTGGGCTGCCGATCTTGTCGGAAGCGGTCACCGGAGAAAATATTTTTTTATGTGATGGATTTTTACACCCATACTCTCACATGTGCACTGTTAACTGCTGATCACGCCGGTATAATTTTTACTAATTTATTTTAATGGTAAATAGTTTAAAATTTAAATAAACTGGAGACACAATTTAGCTTGTCACGGAATTAATTTATTTTCAATTGTTTCTCCCTCGTTCGTTAACAACAATTGCCTATCTGACTACATAAAAAACGGATGTTAACTGAATACAATGCAATTACTTATAATCTAAATTTACAACTTAATTTATAAAACTGTACATAATCTTACTTTCTAAATTATTGTTTGTTCATTTTTGCATTTTATCTAAGTTCTAGCGCCACTCACGAAGTTTTATTTCAATTGTCTGTTCACTTCTGTCATTACACTGACTTATTTTTATAAACACAAATCTTGTCCATTTCCTGTAGTGTTATTTTCTTGCAGTTTTATAAAAACCTATCTGAATTTCACCAATCTTCAAATATTACTGCTCCCTTTTCTTCTAGCCTTATTCGATCTAGTATTGTGCTCTTTTTGCACTGTATTGAACATTCTGTCCTTTTTACCTTTATTTGAAAAGTTCATAGAACTGTACTTATTTAATTAAACTGATATGCAAATTTAATTAACCTGCATGTAATAAATCCCTTTGGTGATAAATTTGTTGAATTATTTATTGGCTTTACACTGCACCAACCTCTTAATTTACGTTAATTGATAAAACTGTGAATCTAATTTACGATTTAAGCTCTGCCTTATTGCCATTTATTCTAAAGTAATTTCATTTAATATCGGCAATCCTTGACCGATGTAATCATAAATTAAAATTTCTAATGTGACTTCTTGCATATGCCTGCTTACCCCAGCTCTGTGCTTTATTGACTTGCTTTAAATTATTGATTCTGCAAGCAGAGTTGTGTACCGGGCTAAAGACCATTTCAATACATGTAACCAGCCAAATATAATTAAATGACATACAATAACAAAGTCTTGAAGAGGCTAACAATTATACAATAAAATAGCCCACAAAACGCCAATGAAACGAGCTGTACTTAGATTAAAATGGGGGAAACGCTCTCATATGGGCGCACTCAGCGCCGCAACGTAAACCATGTAATTACAAATAACTCCACCTGGGCTGATTGCTGTAGAATGTCACTCTTGTGGCCACGGCGAGGTGCACACATCAAAGAGGAATGAAAAATGTGGTTGGTCCTTTAATACGGTATCCTTGCATAAACAAGTGGACAGGACAGGACAGGAATAGCTGAATCATAGCAAATAACTTTACGGATTAAAAACTAACCTAACAGACCCATAGTCCGATAATGTGTTTTAATGGAGCTGCAATGCTAAGCAGGTTAATAAATAAATAGGGATTGTATTCAATTACAATAATACAGATAAAGCAAATTTGGTGTAATTTGGCATACTTACGTGATTCTTTATGCTGAATTAAAAGACTGAAGAAAGTTGATATAAGGTTCAGATCCTTTTACTGTCAACATTTTCGTCAATTCTGGTTAGATGATAATATGGAGAAAATCCACTATTTCCCCAAAAATTACTATTTACTGAGAAGCAAACATTTATTGTTAAAGCTGTTGGTTATGTTCTATAGTTGACATTTGAACTAGACCTGCCTGTCAATCAAGACCACACGCATACTTACCTTCTCATAAATTCTCATCGCCTGCCTAGAACGAAAAAGTATTTAATTACTTAATATTTTTTGCCATTTTCAAATTTAGAGGTATGGTTACAAATGATGTATCAAATTCGTTTGAAATTGTAAACTTTCTTTTTATCATTGGCTTTTCGCTAACAGTACTTACATAACACCACTACGGAGTACTAAATATACATTTCAGCAAGGATAAAAATGATGTGTACGACACTGTCGCTGACCTTGGTCATACAGTAAAAAACGTAGCTAACCGCACAAACAGATAAACCAAGAAATTTTGCAATATATCTATTATTGCCCTGATACCCAATAAAAACAACAGGAATATTTATGACATCGCGAAATAAAGAATTCACCTTAATATTCCAATTCAAATGATGTCAAAGGTGTGGTAATAGAAGAAATCAGTGACATCAGATTATACGTGAAAACGAAAGGCAAAAGTAAACCAGTAAAAGGAGGTTTACAGAAAGTGCAAATTAGAATAATGCCAAGTTTGGCCTCAGATAAGGAGACGGCGATCCCCAAACCGAAATCAAGCAATACTATCTCTACATAAAGAACAAATAGCAGATAACAAGCTAAATGCAAATCAAAGTACCAATAAAGCTGTTTTAACCAAGATTATTGCACATGCGAACCAAGCGAGTAGCACCAATAATACTGGTGCATACAATAACTGAGGATTCTCTAATTTACAAGTTAAAACGACTGAAACAGTTGGCGAAACAACAGTGTCACGTACGCAAAGTCTAGCTCATATATACTTAGACAACTGGCCAACTTAAACTCCATCGTAACGTCATTGCCGTAAATAATTCAAAACCATTCTGGCATGATACCTCGTAGTTGAATAGTTGCACGTTGGGGTGCTGCTTCAATAGGTAAAACATTGTTTTCAAGTGTCTTCTGCTCCGTGATAAACTATCAATGTGTTTTTTACTCAAGGCCGGAAAAAGGACATCATTGACATCACGAAAAGGGCTGTAAAAGAATATTTAGAAGATGATGCTTACCTTCAAAAACTAGCAGGTGTTGTATCTGCGATCGTTACCACCAAGATCGAACAAAAAATGACTAAGTTGTTTGAGAAATCTGAAACAATGGAAAAACTGTGAAACGGTTAGAAACTGAAAACGAAAAATTACAAAGCGGTCTTGACAAACACCCGTAGAAACAACCTGCGTATCTTTGGGCTAAAAGAAGATCACAACGAAAAATTGGAGGAAACAGCGCTGCACATTTTCAACCATAACTTATGTATAGCTATCAGAAAAGACGACATTGATAGATGCCACCGCGTGGGTAAGCAAATTTCCAATAGACCAAGGCCAATTATCATTAAATTTATTAGTTATAAGCAACGTGCAACAGTTTTTAGTAATAAACAAAAAATGAAAGGGTCGGGTTGGCAGATCAGGGAAGACCTAACTAGAACTAGAGTTGAAGTGCTAAAAAACGCAGCTGAAAAGTTTGGCTACAAAAATACATGAACCCAAAACGGTATTATATTTGTTAGCAAAAACTGTCGCAAATTTCAACTCAAGACCATGAGAGATCTTGAAAAATTTTCTGAAAGTTCGTTAATAAATCAGCAGTGGCGCGTCGTTTTCTATATAATTTCAATTAGTTTGTATCCAGTTTACTTAGGTCAATACTATTTTTTTACTTTCCTATACCCATAGGTATAGGGAAGTCT
This sequence comes from Agriotes lineatus, assembly GCA_940337035.1. NCBI lineage: Eukaryota > Metazoa > Arthropoda > Insecta > Coleoptera > Elateridae > Agriotes > Agriotes lineatus. The sequence goes on along the minus strand of OW679201.1, from coordinate 56,736,680 downwards.
TGGAATCATGAAAATTTTGGAAATTGAGATTTTCACAGAAATATCCGTTTTGGGACTCTAGGAACCCAAAAAAGTGGTTTTTAAAAAATGTCTGTCTGTGTGTGGGTGGGTGACGCTCCTACAGCCGAAAGTATTGCTCAGATTTTGATGCGCTTTGGAATGCGGGGGTGTATCGAAAATTCATCGACAAAATAAGCTTTTCAAAAAAATCCGAAACCGGAAGCGGAAGTTACGCATGTTTTTTTGGTATCACTGTTTTCGTGATTAAAATTTTGAAAATTAACGATAGAGGGTCATAAGACAAATCTGTTAGTTTTTTGCCGAACTCGCTAGGTTTAAAATGAAGGGCGCTATGATTTTTTGAAAATTTTGAGTTTAACGCCCTATTACTCAAAAACGGATGAATCGATTCAATTAATTTTTTTTTTCTGTATAGTATATGAAGGATAACATGAGGTGATATAAAAAGTGTTTTGAAAAATATTAAGGGGCCTAAATTACAAATTTTCAAAATTTTGGAAATTTTCTAAAAATCATTTCTCAAAAACTGCCCACAGGAATTTGTTTAAACTTCATACACTGATAGACCCCGAAAAGGGCTATCGATCTGTTTTTTAAAGAATCTCATGAATTATCTGTGGCGCCCTCTACGAAGCTTTGAAGTTTGAAAATTTAAACCCCTTTAATTAATAAACAAAACAAGATAGGTAGCTGGGGTTTTCACTGAATTACTCAGTGCATAATGGAGCATATGAATATGCAAAAAAAATTACACTCGTGGATATATGTAAGCGCACCGGCCTCCTCCCCCTCTATTTTTGAAAAATAATTTTTTTATTCTAACGGTTGTTATATTTTTGCGTCAAAGAATCTTTTTCCGCGAAAATAAAAAAATCGATTTTGTATGCCCTAGAAAATATAATTTTCAGGTACTTAGAAAATGTCACCTCGGTGCTACAGCCGTTTTGAGGAAAATAATACATAAACTAGCACAGTGGCGGCTTGTCCACTTGGCGCCATCTACAGAAGCTCGGTGGTCACGTTTTGAACTACACATTCTTTTATATTTACCCGCAATTTACGTGAAAGTGTAAACGCTTATCACGGTGAAGACGTGAGTCATCGAGTTGAAATTTTGATATGTTGTAAAGACTGTTGAATAAAGACGATATGAACAGTTTCCAGTATGGGAAAGTCCAGGGAGGTAGTCACGTCCACTTTTTTTCTATCTACGTAGGTTCTTTCTGATTATTCGGGAAATACTAAATTAATTTTGTTATTCGTAATCATCTTTAATAATTATTTCGTGAGCAATTTATTCCGATGAATATAAAGGAAGTCAAAAACTTACCAAAATGTATGTCGATTACGCACAAAAATGCATATATTTTCGCAGAATCTGTTAGTTGAAACTTATGATATCATTGCATTAACTCAAACAGGATAAAATGGTAGTATTTATGATGCAGATTCACTTTTCTTTGTCTACAGGTCTGATCGAAGTAATTACAACACTAACAAAGCTCGGGGTGGTGGTGTATTAATAGCGATAAGCAAGAAATTTAGATCCAGGCAAATTACTATAAATCTTAATTTTGAAACACTTATTGAATTCGATGTCCATCGGAAAAAATATATTATGTAATACGTATATTGTGCATCGTTCTTCTATTGACAAATATAATGAGTTGTACGAATTTATCGAAAACAAAATAACAAAAAGACAGAATGAATTTCTAAATTTTATCAATGCTAAACAGTACAACGATATTTTGAATGCTGAAGGCAAAACATTAGACCTTGTATTAAGCAGTGTCGAGGTTGGAGTGATAGATGTAGACAACCCGCTTGTGCCAATAGATAGCCAATACCATCCTGCTCTAATCATAACTAATAAAATAATGAATATTTATTATACAGATGGCCATCAGCTAAACAACAATATAGAAAAATATAATTTCAGGAGAGCAGATTATTTGCAAATGTATAATTTGCTGAAGCATATCAACTGGAATGAATTAAAATCTCATATAGATTCAACTAAAGCAGTGGGCGTTTTTTATCAAAAACTTTACGAAGTAATAAATGCAAGGTTTCCAAAGATTACGAGTTTGAATTCAAACCGTTATCCAATTTGGTTCAACGAAGAGATTATTACTAATTTAAAACAGAAGAAATATTTTACAAAAACAAGCATAAATCAGATTGCTATCTGAAGGAATTGAAACGACTGAGCGTGGTCTGTAAGACAAATATTAGGACAGCTTATTAAAATTATTTAAAATCAGTTGAAAACGAAATATTAGCTAATGTAAACAGTTTCTGGAATTTCATAAACAAAAAGAAAGAGAATCGCATTATGAGACAAAACACAGATACTGGGATGTCGAAATATCAAATACGGATGACGTCCCTAATAAGTTTGCTATCTACTTTCATTCAGTTTATAATTCATCAATCATCAACCTATAATTTAATAAATATTATTTCCCAAGTAAATCAAAACTCTTCAGATCCGTTTTCAATCACTGCCTTTGTTCAATGGTTTAAAGTAGGAGGATGGCTTTGCTCTTTATACATCACTAGTAAATAACAGACTTGACTGCCCCATGCTGCTGCCTTTGGTTTGGATTACATATAACAGCATTAAGATGTAGACCTCGTCAGATATTTTACATACCTTATTTTAGGACCAATTTACGCAAGAATTCGCCAATGCTAAAAATGTTAAACATTGTAAATGCGTTCCTAGATAGCTCAAAGGTCAATATCTTTAATGAATCCATACTTGCTTTTAAAAAGCAAATTTAAAAATTTTTTGACGGATAATGGTTTTGGAAAATGAATTTCTCATGTATTGTTTGGTATTGTATTATATTTAATTTCAACTTTTGTTTGTTTAATTAAGTTCATTACTAGCAGTCCAGTGAGACAAATGTTTCATTTAATAAAACAAAAAAGACCGTTTTGAAAATAGAACGCGTATTAAATAAAAACTGTACCTAGACCTGGAAGGTATCAAAGTGGTTGCCTAACCGATCGACGTTTTAAGGCGCAGAGGGTCGCAGCTCCGTTTGCCTGCTGAAACAGTTTTTATTTAATACGCGTTCTATTTGAAAAACGGCCTTTTTTGCGATTTCTCGAAAACCGGAAGTGTCACGTGACTGAAGTTCGGTTCCTGACCTGACATGACCATTCCAAACATATAACTTTCATAACTTTTTTCTCTATCTCTTACGGTTTGGCTGCTGAAACAGCGTCCCGGACAGACAAAACGGCGTCCCAGACAGACAAAACTGCGTCCCAGACAGACATGTCTATTAGATAAAGGATATTGCAACTTCTTATTTTTCCTTAATTATTTAGAATAAGTTTTATAAAGTTAATTTCAGAATCTCAAGTAATGTAATTGGGCCTAGGGCCCGTGTTACTTGATCATTTAAATAAATAAACAAACAAACAGTAAATTATTTAGCAGATGGTATTAGATCTCTGTCTAGTGTGTAGTGAAACCAATTTTAATCAAAAGGCCCACCATAACACGTACTGCGGGCACGAGGTGAGAGCTGAATTAAAAACTACGAGCTACAGAAATATAATGGCAAAGACTAACTTTAAGCAGTAATCGTTTAATTAGATCGATTTTAGATATGTAAAAGATAGTGAGCTAAAAACCATTACTCACTAGTGAGATATAAATCATAAGTCACTTATTACTGTATTGTTGGTAGTACTGTCCGGCTAATCCGATGTTACCAGGTTAAGTTTTGCGTTAGTCTGTGTCAAATAACAAACAAAACCTAACCTGCTAATCTGGAATTTGATATAGACTGACCCCAATTAGTTTGTCACCTTGATTTTCAAAGCTGCCAACAAAAATGTATGTTTTTTAGATATTTATTGAATTTTTGGATAAAATGTTATATGGCACATGTGTGTTATTACAAATAAGTCACTCGGGAAAAGATCCCTCTCTGTCTGGTGGCCTCTAGGGCTCACCTTTTCTCTCGTGGATTATTTGCAATATAACACACTTGTACGATAAATAACTATTACAATAATAAACTTTTACTGTAATTTCATCATATGGAAATATTTAATTAGTAACAAGAATAACTGGCGATTAATTATCTTAAGCAAAAAAAAATGTACAGCTTACATAGCGACTGCCAGCTAAGAACTTTGAATAATCCCCACTAAATTAAATTGCAGTCTTGGTTATAGACTAAGTAAAACAAATGACGTCAATAAATTTTCAGGTACTACATTCGATTGACTTACACGAATCTACCCCCTCTACCAAATTCTTGTTTTAAAATATTATTAAAAAGTAAACCTTATGTAATATATCATTTAATTTGGAATGCATATCTTATTACGCAACATTTATACACAAATTCAGAATGTGCTCGCTTTAAGCTTAAAATCGACACCTCATTTGAACTATATCCAAAATTTGTTGATTTTTCTTAATTTGCTGTTATATCACTAACTAAACAATACTAACATAAAACTACCTTATTATCTTCCTACAACTCTAATTACAAATGAATCTAAGCTAAATTACTTATCAAATATGTCTAAATGAGTTTGACATGTCATTCCGACCTATTTTTCACAATTTGCAGCCTTAAGACACATTTTCAAGCTGCAAAAACATTAAATCTGATTTCCACATCTCAGATTACTGTTTCCACTTTATTTTCTAACAATAACCATACAAATAAATTTACATCTGCCTTGAATAATTCTGCGTACTTGTAATAAGAATATTCTCCGTTGTCTACTACGGTAACAAAGACAGTACACGCTCGCGACAGCTCAACTTAAAGTCGGGGGTGGGTTCCGACGTAATAAATAAGATTACCTGTACCGTGGTAACCTATAGACGGCTCCACGTCATTGACCACCTTCAGAATTATTACTCCCAGATGAAATCTGTAACGGCGAACCTTGGTAGGACAAGAAACAACAGAGATAGCACCAAGATGGTACACACCACGCAGAAATAAATAAAATACCAGAGGACCTTACTATGAGTATAATTGGTTTAGTAGTTAAGTAATATAATTATTTGTAGGCTAACATGGATCCCTCAAAGTAAAATAACAAGTAAATAAGTTTAATGCATTATGAACATTTAAATTTTGAAAACTGCAAATATAAATTAAGTGTTTAAATAATTAATGAATTAAGTTAAGCGTTAATCGGAGCATTTAAAATATCGATTAAAGAATACACCCGAACGATGGGAATGCAGAATGTTTGTTCCCCACATTTCGTACCACACATTTCGTTCCCGGGAAATTTTGTCTCCCCACATCTCGTACCCGGAAAATTCGTTATCGAGCGAGGTCAATTTGTCTTCTAAATTACAGGGTGTTGAAAAACGAGTGTAGCGATCTACAGTTAGAAAATGAAAGATATTTTAATTAATTTATTTATTATAATAAACTTATAAGAACAAAATAAATTGTATTTATTAAAAATGACGGTTTACTCTAAGTATCTTCCTGATATTTTGTATAGGGCCATAATTTCTCATTCTGGACAACTTTTCTTAATAATATTTTGCTGTATCATGAACAAAGAGGGTAGTTTACCTTAAAAAAATAGTTTTTGTTTAGTTGTCAAGGCCGACTTGCTTTTGAAAAACTGAAAATTTTCTTAAAATTAAACCAAGCGGGAATTTTAATTCCTCTTGTATACTGTATGTAGTTCTTATAAGTTCCTTATAATTAATAAATTAATTAAAATATCTTTCATTTTTCGAATTGCATTTTGATCGCTGCACTCGTTTTTCAACAACCTGGGAACAAATTGAGCTTGCTCGGGAACGAAGTTTCCGGGTACGAGATGTGGGGAGACGAAATATCCCGAAAACAAAATGTGGGGAACGGACTCTCCGCAAACCGAACGATAGGACATGGATTAGTCCAAACAAAAAAAAACATTAATCAAATAGATCACTTCTTAATCGAAGCTAAACATGCATATAAGTTAATGGATGTAAAAAGCCAAAGAGGAGCAGATATATATATAGTGATCATATTCTAGTCAGGATCTCTTTAAACGAAGAAATAACACAAGTGGGGAAAAATTATAAACGAAGAAAAAGTCTAAATATAGAGCCCTTAACAGACCAAGAAGTAAAAACAGAGTATACCAAAACTATCGAATCTGAATTAGAAACATGAGGACAGAGAAGATATTAACGAAGAATGGAACTACTTGAGCAAATTAATTAGAGGAAAAGCAGAAGAAAAGCTAGGATATAAGTAAAGAAAAAGGAATGGATGGTTTGATGATGAATGCAAGAGAGTCATAGAAGAAAGAAGGAAAGCTAAACTTGACTATCTAACACAAGCCAAATACCGGGAAACGAGAAAAATAGCTAAAATCATATTTAGAAACAAAAAAAGTCAGGAACAAAATAAATTAATTAGTGAAATAGAAGAAGACTTCCAAAAAAAAACAACTAAGATGGTTCTATGCGAAAATTAAACACACAAACAAGAAACAAACTGAGCAAGTACTCATGGAAAAAGAAGGGAAACAAATAGGAAGTGAACAGGAAATAAAAAAACTATCGGTAGAACATTATGAAGAAATGTTCAAAGACGACATACAATGGAATATAGAAGAATAAGGAGAATCCGAGGAGAAACGAGATGTAGAAATACCCACGTTAGAAGAAACAGAAAAAGTGATTGCACAATTGAAATAGTATATTGTAAGTTAAGAGCTGAAAGTGCATTCTTGCCGCTTGCGCATGAATATTGCTGGGTGAGGCGAAGCCGAAACCAGCAATCATGCAAAAGCGGCAAGCGCACTTTTAGCTCGAAACATACATACTATTTTTTCGACGACTGAGCATATTATTCAAGGAAAATATCATATTTAATTTTATTGCAAAAATTAATTGACAATCAAGTTAACATTACTCACGCAGTCTATGACATGTAACGCGATTATTTCCTCAAATGACGGGCGTTGTCAAGGTAACATTCGGACGTGGCTACCTATTTTGTGCACGCGGTAACCAAAAACGCTCGGCGAGCGGCAAAGTGATGAAAACGCACGCTCAGCGGCAAATGTCAACTTTCTGTTGTCAAATGACAGTGGGAAAAATCTACTTTTGATGTCAGTCGTCGAAAAAATAATAAAGCAGCCGGAGGTGACCAAATTTACAATGAATACTTGAAATATGGGGGATACGCTTTAATAGAAAAATTATATAAACTAATTAGGAACATTTGGGAAAAAGAGGAACTACCAGAAGAGTGGAAAGAATCAATAATATTACCGATATATAAGAAAGGACAACCAGCCAAGTGTGTAAACTATAGGCCAATAAGCCTACAAAACGTAGCTTAGAAAGTACTTGCCAAATTAATAGACATGAAATTAAAAATAGTAACTAATCCTTTGCTAGGGGAGTATCAATGTGGTTTTAGGGTATATTGATCAACAGTGGATCACCTCTTCACCATCAAGCAAATACAAGAGAAATGTTGGAAAAAGAATATTAAAATATATGCATTGTTCATTGATTTCAGACATGCATACGATAAAATAAGAAGACCTGAAGTAATAAACACTCTAAAACAGTTTATGTGTCCCAGTAAACCCCAAAGATTAATTAAGATGACACTAAAAGAAATATTCAGCAAAGTAAGAGTGGGCAGCAATGAAACAGAGGCATTCCAAACCAGTAATGGATTGAAACAAGGTGTTCCTATGTCAAGTACACTTCTGTGCAATAAAATTAAGCACAGGTCTTACGACTATTTTTCACAATATTCTAGTTTGTATATTTCGGGTCTATTTTAACTGCTTAGCAGCAGTTTCAATAAATGATAAAACACCATAACTTGAAAATAACACCTTTATTAAAAGACCAGAACTAAGACCATTCAAAAATAAAATCCTATTAATAAATGCAACAAATCCGTGTATGCTTAATTTTATTGCATAGAAGTGTACATTGTTTAATCTAGTTTTAAAAAGAATAATCAGAAAAAGTAGTATAAAAACTAACGGCAACATTCTCAGAGGACCCCATCAATGCTTAGCTTTTGCAGACGATGTTTTAATTTTAACAAGAACAAAACATGCGTTACAAGTAGGATTACGAATTAACGATGAGAAATCAAAATTTATAATGAGAGATACAAACGAACGCGAAAATTTAGAAATAAAGTATATAGATAAAAGCATCAAAATAAAGCAAGTTACAAGTGTGATATATCTAGGGACAGAAATAACCACAAACGGGAAAATGGCCAGTGAAATAAAACGCAGACTGGCATCGGGCTCTAAGTGCGTGGGTGCTTTAAAACATCTGTTATCGTCAAAAGTGCTATCAAGAATAACCAAACGCAAACTATATAAAAGAATTATAAGACCGGTAGTGTTATACGCGAGTGAGTGTTGGGTCATGACGAAGCAAGAGGAACCTAAAATTGAAGCATGGGAAAGAAGGATATTAAGACTAATATAAGGAGGTGTAAATGAAGATGGCAACTGGAGAAGACAAAACAACAAAGAATTGGAAGAACTATTTAAAGACACTACAATATCAAAAATAATCAAACAAAATAGAATAAGATGGCTAGGACATTTAACTAGATTGCAAAATGAAAGAATTGTCAAAGAAATTTATAAAACAGAGCCAGAAGGAAGGAATAAATGAGAAAGACAGAGATTAAGCTGGAAAAAAGAAGTAGAGCAAGACCTGCAGAAACTAGATGTTGCCAACTGGGGAACCTTAGCATTGGAAAGGAAGACATGGAAAGCAATAGTTGAAAAAGCCAAGGGCCTCTACGCCTGTAGTGCTGAAGATATATATATATTCAATGGTCTTGCCATGATTTTATGTGTAGGCTGCCTTGATATCAATTTCATGTATTTGTGCATACCCTGATAGTTGTCCCCTCTCACTCTAAAGTACTTTAGAGCGAAAGGAGACAACAATCTGTCCGTACCCTGATAAAGGGCAAATACGTCAAATTGACATCAAGGCACCCTAATTATCTGTAATTTGTAACCTACCCATTAAAGAAATGAAAAAATGGTAATTTTGCATGTTTCTCTGAAACTGAAACTATTTAACTGAAAAGTTGACGTCAGAATTGCTACAATCCCTTTGTCTCAATTTCTTTTAAAACTACACTGACCGGCAAAATTAACGCATATATTTTTTATATTTTATTGAAAAAAGCCCATTTACCACTAATACATGTCTGTAAGACCAAAGAAAGGAGCTTGGAGAACAAAACTCTCTAATTAATTCCCCGGTAGCCTCCACATTCTACAGTGTGTTTCAGTTTCTGAAAATTTTAATAAATATGAATTATCACATCGAAAACAAAGGAAACCCGTGTAATTAATTTTGCTTGCCTCAATATCTTGTATGTCCTCCTCGAGCTTGGATCACGGCTTGAAGATGTCGCGGCATACTGCCAATAAGATTGCTGATGAAATCTTGCTGCAGATTCTCCCACTCTTCTTGCAGGAACTGACGTAGCTCATTTAACGAAGCAGGCCCTGGTCTTCGAGCATGCAATCACCTCTTGAGCTCATCCCATAGATGCTCTATGGGATTTAAGCCGGGGCTACAGGCTGGCCAATCTAATGTGTTAATTCCAACAGCATTTAAGTAGTCCCTAGTAATCTGAGCAACATGTGCGCGAGCATTATCCTGCATTAAGAAATCGTCGCCGATACCAAATGCAAACGGTACTACATGGTCTTGCAGAATATCTTCGATATACGAATGTGCTGTTACACTTGGTCTATCAAACACAACAAGGTTTGTAGAACCACTCAAAGAAATGCCCCCCCAAATCATTATTGAGCCACCCCCAAATCTGTCCCTCTCAGTAATCGCACATTCAGAGTAACGTTCGCCAGTTCTTCTCCACACTCTCTGACGACCATCAGCACCCTTCAAAGAAAACCGTGATTCATCTGTAAACAGAACTTTTTCCCAATCCTCTATTCTCCAGTTTACATACTGACGAGCGAAAGCTAATCGAGTCGTCCGATGCCGTCTGAACAGAATAGGACACGTTGCAGGGCGTCTGGAGTGAAGGTTTCCTTCTGCTAACCTTCTCCTCACTGTTCTCTCACTTATTCTTATCCCTCTTGTGGTCTCAAGGTTGTTTTGGAGTTCTGGAGCTGTAAGAGTGCGATTCCGTAAAGAACTTAATAGCAAGAAACGGTCATCTACAGCCGATGACACGTGCTTGCGACCTTGCCCTCGTCTTCTACCGGCATTTCCAGTCTCTCTAAGTCGTCTTTGAAATCGAGAAATTGTAGACTGATTAACTCCTAGCTGTAATGCAACATAATTTTGCTTTCTTCCTCCTTCCAACAACACTGTTGCTCTAATTGCATTGTCGCAACTTAGCACTGGCATAATTCAAAACAACCGATAAGAAGGAAACACAAAAACGAAAGCAGACTTAAAATAGCGAAGGAACTTAAAACTGAGCCTTTCCGATAAACGAAAGCAATGCAAATTAACGCACAGAAAAACGTGATTTTTGAAAGTATTCTTTAACAGTATACAAAACAGTATGAGAATTGTTTTCAAATAACAAAAAACAATTTTGTCAGCTAATTACTTGATCATTAAATATATTTGTTCGCAATTTTTAGATACAAAAGTTGAAGCATTACCTTTTATCGACAAAAAACTGTATTAAAAAAAATATGCGTTAATTTTGCCGGTCAGTGTATAAAAAAATATGAAAGACTATTCAATTCACCTGTCATCGTCAAAAAGTGACCAATGAAAATCCAGAATTCTGACGTTTCTTGACCAATCAAAAAAATATCAGTGGATATATCTTCCTAGAAGGTATTCAAGTGACTATTTTTAACAAATGCGATTTTTATTAGAAAAAGTCAATATTAGTGTTCTGTTACTATAGAAATTGCGTAGTTTGTTGCTAGATTTACTGAAAATTAATTTGAAAAAGTAGTTTGGTTCATTAAATAGTCCCTCGAATACCATTCTTAGTCAAAGTTAAGTAGATTATTTTTGCGGTGGTATCACTACTCATGTCCATTGCGCTTGGGATTAGGACTCGTGCTAGCGCACTCGTCCTAATCGTACCAAAGCGCAATGGACATTCGTAACACCACCGCAAAAATAGTCGACATAACTTTGACTACTCATGGTATTATAAGTGAAAACTGGAGGATAATTTTAATGAATGAAATATATTATTAGCTAGTTTACTACTTCAAAAATGAACACACACACAGCCAAATATTTTATTTAATTATTCATACAAAACTAAAATTAGATCAGTTAAAGCTTTTATAACTATAATAATTAAAAAAAAGACTGTCCGATGTTGATGTACAGGATGGAGCCAATGTACTTCCAATGTACTTTTGTTGATGCCTGTTTCAATGCGACATCTCTCATCTCTGTCCATGATATTGCTCATATAGATTAAAAGTAAGGTTTTTCTTATGTATGTGTCCTCATATGTTCAACTAAGTTTCCTTTGAGTGTCGTTCTAAATTCACAGATTGAACATGAATGTTTTTCTTCTTTATGTGTATTGATATGTTGAAGCAAGTTTCTTTTTTGTGCTGTTTTATATTCACATATAGAACAGCTGTAAGGTTTTTCTCCTGTATGTGTCTTTATATGTTGAGTTAAATTAGATTTTTGTGCAGTTTTATACTCGCAAGTAGAACAAGAGTAAGGTTTTTCTCCTCTATGTGTTCTCATATGTCCCATGAAGCTCCTTTTGTATGCTGTTTTAAATTCACATATAGCACAGTAATAAGGTTTTTCTCCTGTATGTCTCCTCATATGTTCAACTAAGTTTCTTTGGTGTACCGTTTTAAATTCACAGTTGGAACATGAATAACGTTTTTCGCCTATATGTGTACTGATATGTTTAATTAAGCTGACTTTATCTGTTGTTGTGTGTTCACATATAGAACAGCGTTTTTCTCTCGTATGTGTCTTCATATGTTGAACTAAATTACGTTTATGTGCAGTTTTATAATTGCAAATAGAGCAATGGTAAGGTCTTTCTCCTGTATGTCTTCCCATATGTCCCACAAAGCTCCTTTTGTATGCTGTTTTAAATTCACACATAGAACAAGAATAACGTTTTTCTTCTGTGTGTGTGTTTATATGTTTAACTACACTATTTTTCTGTGATGCTTTATATTCACATATAGGGCAACTGTAAGGTTTTTCTCCTGTATGTGTTCTCATATGACGTACCAAGCTACTTTTAAGAGCTGTTTTATATTCACACATAGAGCACGAGTGAAAGTTTTGTCTTACCTTGGCTTCTTCATGTTCAGAAGTTTTGGAAATGAACAATTTCTCTAAGAGGCTTCCCTTTTTTGCACATGTAACACGGAATTCATCTTTTATATCAATTTCCTCTGGTTTAATATCCAATCTTTGATAATCCGCGTTATCAAAACTCTCCTCAACTATCTTTCGCTGTACATGTAAGTTTTCAACTACTTTATTGTCGTCGACTTCCAATGGATTGTATAACTTGATGACTATTTCATTATAATCAACTACTTCATGCTTCACGTCCATTGTAATAGATAAAATAGAGGCGCTTTGATTTATTAAGTGCAAGATCTGTAACAAGGTAGAACATCAAGTATTTTAGCTTAAGTCGTGAATGTTTTTTGAGATTAAATACAAATTTCCTATAACTGCAATACAATATTTCCACTTACACGATGTACGATTATCTGTTATATTTACAAGGGTAATTCCCTAAGATAACAGCTTAACAGGCAAACATATGTTAACTGCATAAAGCTACCATTTTACTTCTAGTCAATAATTAAGGTTGAGTTGATCTAATTGCATGTATAAGACCTACTACAATCATATAGAGTGTGTCAAAATGAATGGGACACCAATTGGACATATATTCCTTAGGTTATAATAAACCGATTAAATCTAATCTATCCGAAAGGGTATAAAAAAGCGTAAAAATAATGTACTCTTAGTTCATAAAAGCAACCGTTTACCTTAAAATGCCCATTAAAGGTTTTTGGTTGTCATTATATATATATAAGCACTACAGGCCATGGAGGCCTAGGGCTTTATTGGTTATTGATCTCCATCTCTTTCTACATTTCGCTTCTTCTGTCCAGTTCTGCACGCCTATCTCCCTTAAATCTTCCTCTACCGCTTCCAGCCATTTTATCCTCGGTCTTCCTCTCGCTTTGGTTCCTATCAGACTTCCCCGCAGCATGGTTTTTACTTTTCTCATCCTTGTTAATCTTTGGACATGCCCTAGCCACCTTATTCGTTGTGCTTTTATTATTTGCACTATATTTGGGTTCTTGTATTTTTCCGTAATCTCATCGTATGTCCTCCTCCTCCAGCTTTGTCCCACTTTCTGACCACCATAGATTCGCCGCAATATTTCCCTCTCCCATCTCAGTAACTTGTCCTTCTCTTTTTTATTCATTACCCAGGTTTCGGAACTGTAAGTCACTGCCGGTCTGATCACTGTGCTGTAGATTCTCACTTTTGTCCTTTGGGATAACTGCTTCGCACGTAGCACCGCGACTAAACTCCCTGCGATTTTGTTACCCCGCACTATTCTCGCCTCTATTTCCTTTTCACTGTCACTGTTTTGTGTTATCAGCGCCCCGAGATACACGAAACTGTCCACTTTCTCAAACTTCAGCTTGCTATTGTCACTCATCTTTACTGTTAGGTACTTTACATTTGTTCCACTATCTTTTCTTCTACCCATTTCCATATACTTTGATTTTGTTTCATTTATTCTTAACCCCATTTTACTTGCTTCGTGCTGCAGCCTTCCTACTACTTTCTTCAGCTCCTCTTCTGATTTTGCTAGTATGGCCACGTCATCTGCATATGCGATACATTGGCGTTCTGTGTTATAGATGGTTCCTGTTAGATTTATTTTGCTGTCGCGTATTATCTTTTCTAGAGCTACATTAAATAACAATGTTGACATCGGGTCACCTTGCCTTACACCTCCCCTTTGTTTCATGACCATGCACCCTGACTGTATTATCTGTTTTCTGCAATGTCATTTTAATTAATGCCACTAACTTTTTTGGTAGATCTAAGTCTTCTAGTGCTTTGTATAGCTTAACCCTTATTATGTAGGCCTGCTTAAAATCGATAAATATTGCAAATACAGTTTTATTAAATTCATAAAATTTTTCTTGTATTTGCTTCACAGTGAATATTTGATCGGTGACAGAGCGGTTGCTTCTAAAGCCGCACTGGTAATCTCCCAGAATTGCTTCTGTATAAGTTTGAAGCTTCTCTTTTATCAAGGTCGCCAGAATTTTGTAAGTTACATCAACTATAGCTATCCCCCTGTAATTTTCATATAAGGTTTTATCCCCTTTTTTGTGTATGGGGACTATCATTGCATTTGACCATTGTTCTGGCTCCTTCTCTTTCTGCCATATTTGCCTAATCAATTTCCATATACGCTCATGCAACTTTTCACCTCTGTATTTAATCATCTCTGCTACCACTCCGTTCCCCCCTGCGCTTTTATTATTTTTCAGCCTTTCTATAACTTTGCGTACTTCTTCTTTGCTGGGTGGCTCTATTTCTCGTTCTTCTTGCTCTTTCTCTTGTGTGCCTTCTATCTCTGCCATTTCTTCATCATCTTTGTTGTTGTTATTCAGCAGTTCTTCAAAATGTTCCTTCCATCTGTTTGCTATTTCTTCAGTGTTTCCTATTAGTCTTCCGTTTTTATCTTTACAGTACCTTGCTGTTCCCTGAAATCTCACTTTCTGTCTCTTAACTTCTTGATAAAAAAAATGTATTTCTTTGTATTTTAGTTTTTCTTCAATTGTTTTCATTATGTTTTCATTGTACTCCCTCTTCTTTCTCCTACATATTGCCTTGACCTTTTTTCTTTGCTTCGTCTAGAAGGTTGTCTATTTCCTGCTGATACTTTCTTCTCTTCTCTTCTTCTTATAGTTCCGCTACGTCATAATTTCCTTGCTTTCTGCCTTTGCTTTTCTTTACATTTATTTTGATGTCTGTATTCAGTGTCGCCCTCACTAGGTAATGATCTGAGTCTACCTCAGCCCCTCGGTAACTTCTTATATTTTTAATACAATTTGCATGTTGAGCCTCTATTAGCATATGGTCCACTTGGTTAACAGTTTGCCCATTTGGAGCCGTCCATGTCCCTTTATGAATTTCCTTCTGTTCAAACTGCGTTGTTCTTATAACCAAATTTTTATCTGTTGCGAAATCTATAAGCCTTTTTCCATTCTCGTTTGTACTTTCGTGCTTGCTAAAGCCCCCTATCGTTGGCCTGTAAATTGTCTCTTTGCCAATTTTCGCATTGCAATCGCTCAACACTATTTTCATATCGTATCGTGGGATCTCATTGTATACACGTTCTAGCTGTTCGTAAAATTGGTCTTTCACCTCATCCTCTTTTTCTTCTGTCGGCATGTGCACATTCATAATACTTAAGTTTCTGCGGATTCCTTTTACTCTTATGTATTGTTTGAGGCTTTCGCGGTTACTCGAATTATTCTCCTTAGCATAGAATTTCGGCAAAAACCCGAGCGATGGCCATGCTCTTTGGTGGCTCGTGTTGTTTGAGTATCTTGAGAACGAGGATACTTAGGCAGATTTGGCCGTTTTGCTGTTTGTGCATCCATATTCACTAACGTTTCGCAAGACCTTGCAGCTTGCATCATCAGAGTGAAAGTCGCACTTTCACTCTTGCGAAACGTTAGTGAATATGGATGCACAAACAGCAAAACGGCCAAATCTGCCTAAGTATCCTCGTTCTCAAGATACTCAAACAACACGAGCCACCAAAGAGCATGGCCATCGCTCGGGTTTTTGCTCGACTTCACAAGGTGCAAGGCACATTAAGCCAGACAATGCTGGGTGTTCATATACAAATACTACGCGGTCTAAGCCGAAATTCTATGCTAAGGAGAATAATCCTTTTACTCTTATATATGCTATTCTATCCGATATTGCTTTGTATCCTATCACTAGCTGATTATACTGTTTATTGATAAGAAAACCTGTCCCTAATCTTCTATTTGCCCTCCGCTTTTGAAGAGTGTGTAATTCTCTATATCTATTATTTCATTTCCTATTTGGTTTGTTTCCTGCAGAGCCAGAATTCCTATCTTATATCTTTCCATTTCCCATATTAAATTTTTAAATGCCCCCTCTACATCTGTTCCCCTGACATTCCAAGTTTCCAAGTACACAATGTCTTGTTGCCTCTTCTGTTTTACACTTTTACGTCTGTCATCATATACAGTATCCATCTCCTTTAGCCCTGTTTTGAATTCCATACTCATTATCCTTGGTCGTGCTTGTGTCGTCTCCTTGTCTGCCTGCCTGATTGGTGCTGCTAGTTTTTTTTCTTTTCCGCCCTTACCAGGCTTCCTCCTTCCTGCTACCATTCGTACATAATTCCCTCCACTTCCAACTTACGGTATCCCACTCTTGTTTTCTTGCCGTTGCTCTGCTCTTCTCGTGCCACCTTCCTTATTGAAAGTTGTACTCTTCTCTCCTCCATTGTGAGATCGCTGTCAATGTAAATACTGTTTGGAAGCCTTGGCTTTTGCTTTAATATTTCTATTTCGTCGCCAAAATTAGCACACTTTACCACCGTAACTTTCGATTCATATTTTCCCACTTTAAAGGCTTCTTCTACTTTAATTTCCACTCCCGTCTCTTTTTGGATGAAGTTTGTGACCTTTACTTTTAAGTCTTGGTTCCCTGGCTGCTCCTTGAAATCCACCCCTTTGATAACTATATTATTTCTTCTTTTTTTCTCTCTCTTGGCTCTCCAATTTGTTTTCCAGCTTGCTGATCCTCATCTCCATCTCTCCCTTTTCCTTTTGCCAGATTCTAGCTTTTTCCTCACACTCTGCTTTCGCCTTTATTAATTTTGCCTTCACTTCGGCAAAATCTGACTTCATATCAGCTATTTTTGTTCCAAATTCTTGCTTTAAATCCTCCTTCACTTCATCCAACTTTTTCAATATTGCCTCCATCTCTTCGCTTTCTTCGCCGCCCGTTAGCTCTCCTTTTTTTGTCTCGACTTTAGATACCTGTTTTGGTGGGCCTCTCGTTGTTTTCGCGCTTTTATTGAACGCTCTTACTTGCTCCCACTCCCACTTCTCAAATTCTTCCAGATCTTCTACCCTTTTCCGCTTTATTAAGTCTTTCACACTAATAACAGTGTTAGCCCTTCCTCTCCCACTTCCCCTATCTTCTTTTTTACTCATACGCCTTTTCCGCTATTTATCAAGACTAATTTTTCGCAACTCGCCTTTTTCGTAGCTCGAAAGAATACCCCTTACACTTTTACGCTCTACGACACTGCCTTGAGTCCTTGATCTAAGAAATGCTCCAATTCGGAGGCTTTATTCTGGCGAATGCGTATTATACGCGTAATGACGTATTTGTTTCCCGCTATTTTTATACACGCAACTTTCGTCCATATTTTATCACCGGTTGGAGTTAATTCGCTAAATTTCCACTTTATACCGTTTAACCTCCGTTTAATTTTACTGTTCTTCGTTGTGGCACCTTTAACTGATCTTCACGCCCGCTATTTTCTTAATTTTTCACCTTTATAACTTAGATATCACTTTACATTCACTGCACTGTTGACGGAGCCTATTTATAGGTTATCGCGTCGAACTGTTGGTTGTCATTAAGAAGTGCAATTATCAAGTAGCCATGATCACAAAAACAATGGGTAGTGATTGTGATCTAGTACACAACAACAATAAATCAATCCATGACATTAGTGAAAGAAATGTGGTCTTTCGTGTTTACGAAAATGCCGCGACATTACGAATTATCCAATGATGAAATGTTCGTTATGTCCCGGCATTTCCGCACAAAAGTAAAAAGAATGTCACAGTCACTAATTGATTTATTATTGTTACTTACTAGATCACAATCATTACCCATTGTTTTTGTGATCATAGGGACTTCTTAATGATCCCCAAAAACCTTTGATAGGCATTTTAATGTAAATGGTTGCATTTACGCTTATGAACTAAGAGTACATTATTTTTGTGTTTTTCTATTCTCTTTCAGATGGTAACCGAAAATTTAAAAATATGTTACAGATAACAAAGTTCGAATTAAAAAAAGTTTTCAAAGATAGATAAGTAGAGTCTCTTGCAGCTAACTCTAATTTATAAAGATGTCTTTATTAGTGCAGTACATCATAGTAAGAGCGATATCTTTACATTTGTAGAAATTTCCCAAAAAATAAAATATTCAAAATTGAACTTTAAGCTCTTAAAACTTCTTATTGGAAGGACTTTGTAGAAAAGCATATTAGTATTTTTTTCGTTTTTCCTTCTTTAAGCTCTTCTACCGTTCCCCCTGGAACTGCTTTTCCCATTATATCGGGGGGGTGCAAACATCACTTAAACTATCATGGCTTAACTAAGTGAGAACCGAAGCACCCCGACCGGGAGTCGAACTCTTTACCGAGCAGTCGAGTTCACACTGTGACCTCGACTGCGTGAGGTGGGGCTGGGTTTAATCGGTTTATTATAACCTAAGGAATGTATGACCACTCGGTGTCCCATTCTTTTGAGACACAGATAGTTGTTCACATACTGCAATAAACTCTTCCATAAATGTGAATAAATTTGTGGTTTACTAATAACCACGGAATGTTGCTTTTCAGAATGCAATCCGTGCTAATAACTAATAAATATTAGACTGTGTTATAATCATGTCAAACATAAATCCTATATTAAAGACGTAATTTTGTTAACTCCAATTCTCAACAAATGATATCTATAAAGAGTGAGTCAAAATCAACTCCCCAGCCCTTGGATATGTGTTCTACAGTTAAAAATAAGACAAAAACGAAGAATACTAAAATTCCGAAAGCAAAGCGGCTTTCAGGTAAAATTTAATATTTTTTTAAAGTTTCGTTTCACCTCAATAAATTCAAATACAAAAGAAAACTTAAAATATTTAAAAAACTAAAACTATTTGGGTCGAGATAAACATCAGCAAAACATCTAATTCCTTAAGAAATCTTCAAAAATGTTAATATTTTCGTTAATACACTTATGTAACCTATGTCTAAAGTTCGTGGCAACAGAATTGAATTTATCATCATTTATTTTTGATATTGCTTCGTGAATCCGGGCAATAATGTCATCCACTTCGGCAGGTACAGTAAAATAAACCTTTTCTTTTATGTATCCCCCACAGCTAAAAATCTATTTGAGTTAAGTCCGGGAGACCGAGGTGGCCACGTTATTGCCCGGATTCACGAAGCAATATCAGAAATAAATGATGATAAATTCAATTCTGTTGCCACGAACTTTAGACATAGGTTACATACGTGTATTAACGAAAATGTTAACATTTTTGAAGATTTCTTAAGGAATTAGATGTTTTGCTGATGTTTATCTCGACCCAAATAGTTTTAGTTTTTTAAATATTTTAAGTTTTCTTTTGTATTTGAATTTATTGAGGTGAAACGAAACTTTAAAAAAATATTAAATTTTACCTGAAAGCCGCTTCGTTTTCGGAATTTTAGTATTCTTCGTTTTTGTCTTATTTTGAACTGTAGAACACATATCCAAGGGCCGGGGAGTTGATTTTGACTCACTCTGTATAGATATCATTTGTTGAGAATTGGGGTTAAGAAAATTATGTCTTTGATATAGGATTTATGTTTGACATGGTTATAACACAGTCTAATATTTATTAGTTATTAGCACGGATTGCATTCTGAAAAGCAACATTCCGTGGTTATTAGTAAACCACAAATTTAGTCACATTTATGGAAGAGTTCATTGCAGTATGTGAACAACTATCTGTGTCTCAAAAGAATGGGACACCGAGTGGTCATACATTCCTTAGGTTATAATAAACCGATTAAACCCAGCCCCACCTCACGCAGTCGAGGTCACAGTGTGAACTCGACTGCTCGGTAGAGAGTTCGACTCCCGGTCGGGGTGCTTCGGTTCTCACTTAGTTAAGCCATGATATTTTAAGTGACGTTTGCACCCCCCTGATATAATGGGAAAAGCAGTTCCAGGGGGGAACGGTAGAAAAGCTTAAGGAAGGCAAAAAGAAAAAAAAATACTAAGATGTTTTTGTACAAAGTCCTTCCAATAAGAAGTTTTAAGAGCTTAAAGTTAAATTTTGAATATTTTATTTTTATGTTAATTTCTACAAATGTAAAGATATCGATACTTACTATGATGTACTGCACTAATAAAGACATCTTTATAAATTAGAGTTAGCTGCAAGAGACACTACTTATCTACCTTTGAAAACTTTTTTTAATTCGAACTTTGTTATCTGTAACATATTTTTAAATTTTCGGTTACCATCTAAAAGGGAATAGAAAAACACAAAAATAATGTACTCTTAGTTCATAAGCGTAAATGCAACCATTTACCTTAAAATGCCTATCAAAGGTTTTTGGGGATCATTAAGAAGTCCCTATGATCACAAAAACAATGGGTAATGATTGTGATCTAGTAAGTAACAATAATAAATCAATTAGTGACTGTGACATTTTTTTTTACTTTTGTGCGGAAATGCCGGGACACAACGAACATTTCATCATTGGATAATTCGTAATGTCGGGGAATTTTCGTAAACACGAAAGAACACATTTCTTTCACTAATGTCATGGATTGATTTATTGTTGTTGTGTACTAGATCACAATCACTACCCATTGTTTTTGTGATCATGGCTACTTGATAATTGCACTTCTTAATGACAACCAAAAACCTATAATGGGCATTTTAAGGTAAACGGTTGCTTTTATGAACTTTTACTTTAAGGAAAAACATCTGCCCTCCAGTAACCCTTAACGGTCAGCCAATACCCCAGACGGATGAGGCTAAATATCTTGGCTTTCGCCGTGACACGAGAAGAAGCACATATTTAGTAAACGCAAACAACTTGGCATTAAATTTAGGAAAATGTATTGGATGCTAGGAAGACAATCACGGATGACGCTAGAAAGCAAACTGCTCTTATATAAAACTATGTTAAAACAGATTTGGACGTACGGGATAGAGCTATGGGGCACAGCCAGCAATTCCAATCTAGAAATCCTCCAAAGATTTCAAAATAAAGTGCTTCGTATTCTAATTGATGCACCATGGTACGTGCCTAATGCGGTAATACACAGTGATTTAAAAGTTCCGTTTAGAGATGGGCGCGTGAGTGATTTTTCACTCACGTCACGCACATTTCACGTTTGCTTTAAACACTCACGTTCACGCTCACGTTTACTCACGTTCACGGCGTGACAAGCCACTTACGACGTGACACGCAGCTTTTATTTCAAAATTTAAATTCAGATAGAACAGAATGTTCAAATTTAAAACTAATGAAAAAAAACCCTAAACAGAACTAAAACTATGTTTTGCACTTGACATAATTTACATGATATGTTGCAATCAGAATAGTTGACACAAAAAGAAAACAAATGAAAACTGACTACAATAACTTACGACAAAGGATAAATACTGATTTCTCGGCAAATACATTTCTTGCAGGTGTGTTCAAAGACATTACTTTTAATACCAAAAGGTGTCATTGGATTTGACGCATCCCTTATTGATATGAGTGCAAAGGTGTATGTTACTAGGCAACACTTCGAATTTGTAGGTTTAAAAGTACTTTTTCGTACACTAGCATTGAAAGAGCTGCTTTGCCGTACAATTTATTAATTAGAAAGTTGCACTTTGCCATACGAATTTTACTTTGCCGTACAAATACCCCAAGTGTACCTTTCTAATTAATAAATTTTACGACAAATGCAGATGAGAGCATACATTTATTATTCGTTTTGTATGTTAGTGTACGAAAAAATATTATACGAAACTCGTATGAAGTGGCTTTTCCATACTCGCCTTGAATTCCGGACTCGGCCTAACGGCCTCTTCCGGAAACATCTCACTCGTACTGAAAAGCTCCACTTTCTATACTTGTAACGTAAATTACTATTTACGTACAAGGATCAATATTTTCAGCGTTAAGGCGAGTATACAAAACAAAACATTACTTTTATTAGAATAATAAGTTCATATATACGTCTACACAATAAATTGGTTTAAAAATAAAACGTAATCAACATTTTCAGTGTTAAGTCGAGTATACAAAACAAAACATTACTTTTCTAAAAATAGGTTCATCTACACATCTACACAATACATTTTTGGTTTAATAATGAGACGTAATTAACATTTTCAGCGTTAAGCCGAGTATACAAAACAAAACATTACTTTGATTAGAATAATAAGTTCATCTATACGTCTACACAATAAATTGGTTAAAAAATAAAACGTAAAGGTGGCCACGCTATTGGTCCACTTCGGCCGATCCATTTATTAGGAAAACGACGATTCAAAATCATTCTCTGTACAAACTCTGGGCAGCACGGGCGTTATCATTACAAGCGCCTAAAACTTTTATCATATCGACGTATTCTCTGTTAGTATACCCTGCCATTTTGAATTTAAAAATACTTTTGAAGCTTTCAATATTCAATAAATGGTACAAGACAAATAAACATAATAACGTCAAAGGCAAGTAATTCCATGACAACTAGATTTTTTGTCTGGCCAATTAGATTATATTCAATAATCCGCAAATTGTTTAAACACAAGTTCTTTAAATAAAAAAGAGAATGATGAGGTTTTCGAGCGTTTATTAAGAAAATTTCAATTTTACCTGAAAGCGGCTTCACTTTGGGAATTTTAGTATTCTTCATTTTTGTCTTGTTTTTAATTGTAGAACACATATACGAGGGCTGGGGAGTGCATATTGACACTCTGTATAATGTATTAAATATTCAAATATATACTATGATTTACGTACAATTATATGAAACTCGGTACAAAAAGCTCAGAGAGGCTTCGATTAATAAATAAAATAAAAAAGTTTTAGACGAATTGTAGAAAATCGTTTATTTTTATTGCTTTACTTAAACCAGATGTTTTAATTTTAATGTAGGAAGGCTGTGCACACAAACATTATGTCATGAATTATATGATTTATTGTTAAAGCTTTACTTTTCATGCAAAATGTTTTGGGTTTTGTAAAAAAATTTTGATATTAAGGATACACCATGATAAATATCTTCGGTATGAAAAATGTTCCCCTCTGAATATAAAATAACAGTTCCTTTTTAAAATTTAAACAATTTATTTGTATCTTTTAGTATATAATTGTTACACGTTGTAAACATACAGGGTAACGGCTGTATCTTGGGATAACAGTGTATAAAAGCGAATATGTTTAAAGCTGAACATATTTGTAAATAATTCAAAAAGTTTAGAAATTCGACAATTTTTGTAAACTTAGAACTCTTGAAAGTGGACATTTCTTAGCTGAAAGCACTGAGGGAAACGCTAGGTTTCTTGTTAAATCGTGATTTTGTTTAGATTTTATTTTCTGATCATTTTTTGGGATATTTTAAGTTTTAAACTATCGCCTGATGGATGAAAGGAGCGATATTTTAGTTCTACTTGCTGTCGTGGCTTGAACACCATTAACTCCTATCCCTCAGCAAGTACTCTAAACTAAACGACAATAAACATTCGTCGTAGGGCTGACTGGCAACTTTGACACATTGATATTGTTCATGAGCTTCTTTAATAGTTGTATAATTTTAGATACGTTTTAGATGACTAGGCCGTACATCTCTGCCTAGTCATCTAAAAAATCTAGAAATCTAGAAAATACACAAATAGCTATACTTTGAAGTGCGTAGTTTTAAAATACTTTTGAAATGAAACAACCTGCATTTAAAATATTCAGCAAATTCATACCCTACCGTGAAGTTTCTAAGAATTATTGAAAATTATTAAACTTTGCGAACATGAAAATGAAGTCAGATGTTGAATAAAAAATTAAATTAGTTCCATGTCGATGCCACTTTATTTGACTAGCCCAAAAGAGGAATTAGGGTATTACATACT
Organism: Agriotes lineatus; assembly: GCA_940337035.1. NCBI lineage: Eukaryota > Metazoa > Arthropoda > Insecta > Coleoptera > Elateridae > Agriotes > Agriotes lineatus. The sequence goes on along the minus strand of OW679201.1, from coordinate 56,712,679 downwards.
AGCAAAATGCTCTTTAAAAATTAGGGTAAGTAGTCATTTCAGAAAATCGTTTGTTCAATCGATGCAAAGAGTACTATCTTATCTACAATGTGTTTTACGTTTCACCTCACACCCCTGTATCGTCCTTATTTATTTTCAGATCGATTTAAAATGTTGGTCAATTTTACTACCCCTTATAAGACATTTTCACAATTGTTAAATAATTTTGGTGCAAACCAGTAGACTACTACTACCATAAAAAATGTTCTTGGTCAGATAAGAGAATATTTTGGTAATAATAATTTGCTGTATGAGACTCAGTCTGACTTTCGGGCATATCATTTATGTGAAACAGCTATACAAGTGATAAATAATTGGAAAAAGAATTTAAACGACAGTAAATTAATTTTAGCTATCTTTGTAGATATTAAACGTGTACCTACCTATTCGAAACATTGGACAGGGCAATATCAATAGAAAAATTTAATTATTACGGATTAAAAGTTACAGTTCTTACTTGGTTTACTAATTATCTAACATATAGAAAGCAACTTGTAAAATTTAACGATAAATTGTCTGATGAGGAGAGCAACTGCAGTGTGAAATTTTGTTTTCGTATCCTTGTTCGGTGATTTGCGTGAGCCGTATTAGCTGGTGGTTGGCTGAGTAGTTTTCTCGAAATCCAAACTGGAATGGTGGTATATTTTTGTCTTTTAGTTCATCGTTTAGTCTGGACTGTATGATCTTTTCAAAGAGTTTGGACATCGTTGGTAATAGGCTTATAGGCCTGTAGCTGTCTACGGAGTGACCATTCTTTCTTGGTTTTGTAAATAATAGTTCTATTCCAGTATATTTTTACCCATTCATTTTCCAATATTTTTTCAGGATCATATTTGTAATATGGAGGACTGCTACTGGTAAGTGAATATTTCTCTGCCAACTTTTGATGAATAATTTTAGCTACGTTGTCGTGTTTATATTTATAATCCGTCGGTGTTATCGTGGCAGCTTGATATAATGTGTTGTATCGTCTCAGGGCAGGTTGCATAATCTACATGCTTCATCACGTGTTCCATCTTTGATTATAGGTTTTCTGTGTTAATTACTTGGTCTTGTATGGCTAATAGAAAACCTACGGTTTCGGGAAACATGTCACCGGCAACCAACCATGCGTTCGATGCATCTTATCGACATGAGGTTGATTTAGATCGTGAGCATGTCTACCGTGAAGAGCTTTTCGCAGCCAGGTCTCATGTTTTTCTCTTTCTGAGATTATATGAAAGATGCGCTCGTTGCCTAGATCGAGTGGTGCGTAATTATTATCTGATAATACAATTGACTGATGTAACATTGATGTATCTTGTGATTCAGTAAAATATTGTATATTTAATATATCAATTAATTCCCTGCCTCTTTCCTCACGTGGAAGAGTGAGTCTTTCGGTAGCAGACCTAAGATAGTGAAAATTGGCATTGGTTAACAGTGTATTTACTTTTCTTTGAAGATCTTTCAAGTCAGCAGTTGTCCACCCAATAATACCAAACGAGTACGTTAGAAGTGGTATAGCGTAAGTATTTACAGCTTTTATTATATGTTTTGAGTTTAACTTAGATTTGGTTATGTGGTTAACTCTTTCAATAAATTTGATTTTCAGTTTTTTTAACCTTTTAAGTAATCTTCTATTAGCTGAGATTGTTTAATACCTAGGTACTTGTATGTTTCGCTTTCTAACATACTCGGTATTACATCATTATTATCTAACTTGTAATCTTCTACATGCCTTTTACCTTGATGTATTTTTTGCGTCTTACACTTTTCTAATCCGAACTTCATACCTACATCTTTACTGAACGTTTCTGTTAATTTAAGAAGTTGTTCTAAATGATTGGAAGTACTGCTATATAATTTAATATCGTCCATGTACTTCAGATGGCTCAACTTGTATAAGGTATTAGATTCATGTCTGATATTATAGCCTCTGTCGAATTTAACAAATTGGAAAGAGGGTTTAGAGCTAGGCAAAACCATAGTGGGCTAAAATTGTCGCCTTGGAAAATGCATCTCATTATCTTAATACTTTTTTTTGATATTAATATTTTTCGACTTAACGATTATTGTAGTTTTCCATCTCTCCATACAATCTTGAAAGAACATGACCAGTGCAGGATTTATTTTGTATTTACGAAGTACTTCCAGAAGCCAAGAATGTGGAACATAATCAAATGCTTTTTGATAATCAATGTATGCTGTGTAAATGTTCCGTTTCTTTTTATAAGATTGACTTACTACCACTGAATCGATTATCAGCTGTTTTTTACATCCCTTTCCTTGGTTGTTGCACCCCTTCTGCTGTTCTGCAAGTATGCTGTTCTCTTGGCAATGTTTGTAGACGATATTATTTATACAGGATGTTATTATTTTATACAGGTAATAGGCCTAAAATTTTCAGGATTCTTGGTTTCAACTGATTTTGGCAGCATATAGATTACACATTCTGTAAGAAAAGCAGGCAGTTCTTCAGGGTTTACTATGTATTCGTTGATATACTTTGTTAATTTGTTGTGTGTACTGGTGAACTTCTTGTACCAATAATTTTGAATATTGTCGACACCCAGTGCCTTCCAGTTATGAGTTTTTTTATAACTTCTGATACGAGATCTGTTGTTACATTGATGATTGGCATTTCGGGTATTTGTGCGGCGTTACGTTTTTCTTGAGCGATTTATTGAGCTTATTATTATTATTATTATTTATGTTTTTTTCTCTCACACTATGTGCGGGGGTTTTACATCACGGGTCCAGAACCTAATACGAGATAAGTAATATACTGATATGGTAAGTTAATTGATGTCATTATCATCTCTTCTTATTTTATCATCAGTTGATGTTAAAATTTGCGTTTCCAACGAGCTAGTGCCAAGTTAGAAAAAAAGTGCTATTGAGTGTTATGAAGGAAAGGCCGGACTATGTTACATGTTTTTAGAATAACTGATTTTTGTATTTGTTGATGTATGAAAGGATTTAGCTTAAGTTGTTTTAGATGTTATATAAAAGTGTTTGGTTTGATTCCCATTGTTGATATAATGAATGGGATGACACGTGCTTCTTTTTGTTTCCATATCTGTTCTATTTCTTATGTTTGTATGTAGCAGTATTGCGTATTGCTATGTCTATAATGTATGTTATCTGATTTTTTTTCTTGAAACGTAATATCTGGTCTATTATGTGCTACTGTTTTATCTGTATGTATTGTTATATCCCAGTACAGTTTGTAATCAGTGGCGTAGCTATAACAGGGCAAACCGGGGCACTGCCCCGGGGGCCTGGATTAATTAGAGACCCCGGCCGAAAGCCGTGTATAGAGCTGAGTCATAAGCCATAACTAAAATTAAAATACTCAATAAACGAAAAACAAACTATAAAATTTATTCTGTAAGAAGTGGATTATTATTATATTATAGAATTGCATTTGTTTCCGTCGCGCCACGTTGGCGTTCGCCATCCAATTTTCGCTTTTATAGGTTTAACGTCTTTGATACTTACCATTTTACAAAATATTTATTATTATTTTGGTTCAAGTACCAAAAGATGGGCTCTTCTAGCATCTTTTACCAACGAGTCGGAATTAACTCTCGAAAATTTAAACCCAACTAACTGGTCAGGGAGAATTGCATCTATCACTGCAGTTAAGCTTCGTTTTGTGGCTATTATTATGTCTTTAACGCAGATAGAATTGCAATCTCAGAAAAAAGATGAAGAGATGAAGCGTCTGCCGTTTAAAAACAAATGATTTCGTTTGAATTTGTATTTATATGAAATCCTAACACAAGTTAATATGGCCTCAAAAATTTTGCAAAAGAAAAACATGGATTTAAATGAATCTGTAAAATTTTTGGAGCAAGTTCAAAAGAGAGTAGCAATCTTAGGGCATGTTTTGAAGAACTAAAAGTTGAGGCTAAGGAACTGGACAATAAGTGGAGTACAACAGAGATTTCATACAAAAACGCCAACTAAATTAAACTGCATTTTGATGAACTCTCTAGTGATTATAGATTTAGTAATCGTAAAATTGTATTTAGAGTTAATGTTTTAATGTTGTAATTGTGTATCGATACAAACTGATTTGAAAGTATGAAAAAAGTTAATACTCTATTTGATGTACTTGTTCCAAACATTGTATTAAGTTGTGACGAAACTGAAATTTTTAGTAAATGTAGATATATTTCTTACAAATATTCTGAAATATTTGGTGTGAATAAACTTACAGCCCAATACATTCATTTAATAAATATTGTTAAGGGTGACTGAAAAGATGACTTAGCAGTTAAAGATTATTTTGATCTAATCTAAAAAAACAACTATGGCGTACTTGAAAGCGACTTAACTCAAGTTTAACTATTGTTCCTCTTTTTTTTCGCGTTGCCTGTCACAACTGCTAACGTTGCAAGGTCTTTCAGCAAGCTGAAAATTATTAAAGATTACCTCAGATCTACTACAGGCCAAGATCGATTAAGTGGTTTTACGAGTACTGTATTGTCTATAGAAAATAAAGATGCTGTAAAACTCGATCTAAATGAGATAATAAGTGAATATGCTACCAGCAAAGCCAGAAAACGAGACTTTTGAATTATTTTTCTTATATCATAATATATGTACCAAATATTATTATTTACAATATACTATAGTTTTGCAAAATATTTCTTTTTAATGTTTAACAAATCAAAAATCGTAGCAATTAGTAGTTTAAGAGAATTCTTCTGCAGTATTGTGTTACAGAATTTATGTTTGCAATTATTGTAACTAGCAATTATTTGTTTAAGTAGCTAGTAGGTTTAAACTGTTTTTGTTTTCTTAAATATTTGATATGAAAAATATTTTTTTCTTCCTACACATTTTATTTTTGGAGTGACGTTAAGGGGGGTGTAATTTTTTTTTTGCCCTGGGGCCCCATGACTTCTAGCTACGCCACTGTTTGTAATTATCGTTTTCTATTATGTTGTTTGTCGTTTTGCAGTAAGTATTTGTTTGCTATTGCTTGATGAATAATTTTTCATTATTATTATTATTATAAATGCCTTTCCGAGACGTTTACTTTCTCCGGACACGTCGGCGTCGGTTAAATCCGGGACTGTCGCACAAAAACCCAGCGGAATTGTCACTTTACATATACATATAATTTTTTTTATGATATTTTGAAATTTTTGAGGTCCGAAGTCGCCAAAATCGCCAATTGTGCATGCAGAACAAATAGTTATAAATGACATGGAGTTTCAGCACCCCAAAATTTTGCACTTTAGTTCCGCCTATGTAAGTAGGATTTTTGTATGAGTTCAAGAGTAGATCAATCACACACCTTAAATAATAATAAATATGGCGGATTTGACAACATGTTTACAATATCAACGTAGGTAGGTAGTTCTTGTTATAAATAATCGATGGTTTGATATAATCGTTGATCTTAAACAATAATTAGAAGAACTGAACCCTGAATCGTGTATCATTTTCTATTAGCCAGTAAGTTGAGTTATCAATACAAGAATTTGCTTAAATAATTTCAGATTGTGGTTAGGGTATATCAAATCATCTAACATCCAACCTGAACAAGAATGAGTAAGTTCATGTTTACTCTCTAGATTGGTTGACCACAAACTTACATACTAACTGATGCATGCACCTGATAGATCCAGTACAATTTTCAAATCCTGTTGATGCCTAGAAATACTAATCGCTTGTATTTTTGAACATGTGTATGTCTGGAATGCATCGGTACAGTATTTGTAAATGTCTAATAATATTGCACTATTATCCATTTATTTGACATCCGCACTGGCAAACTGACAGTATGTTGATACCACTGCTATTTTTCACATTTTAGCTGGGTTTGTTAAGTACATCGCGGAGCGGAGCCTGAGGATATTGAGTTTTAGTCACGTGACTAGCAAGCATTGGATATACGTAAATTTCATTGATTCATTCATTCATTATCTTTAGCCTCTTTTACTTTCGGTGTCGAGGATCATTCATATCCAAAGATTAAATAACGCCGCTGTTGTTACTTGTCATGCGCGAATCCTCTGTTTACTCGTTGAAATACATCGAGGAATATCAAAAGGCTCGCATCGGTGCTTACCGAACGCTGACAGATCTCCTCGCTTGGCTCGCTCCGTATTTAACGAACAATTTCGAGGAAACAGAGCTGTCAGAGGTACCTTTTCGAACGCAGTTTTTAACTAATGTACAGTCTAATAAAAAACGCATAATTTTGGAAGTATAGTCAAGACATTTTTTAAAAATTTGACACTGACAGTTGCGATGTCAAGTAAGTGGATAATAAGTAAATGACTGACAACCATTCACAATATCAAAATTTTATTCTTTCAGAAACATGACAGACCTTCAAGTGCAGCAGCTGATGGAATAGCAACGAGTTGTCCTGATTGATTCTGCAATTTGAACACTTCCTGAAGGTATATAGATTTAAACGAATAGGGGTTTCCACTTTAATTTTTTTGTTGCCAAAAGTAGTATAATTTAAAACTCTTTGTTATACTGACTATATTAATGCAAATAGAAACATAAAATATATAATCCTGATAATTTAACCCTCCAGTACCCGTTCAAAATTGTAAGACATCAGTACCCGCACCGGTCTCGCAGTCCGTCACCCTCTGCCACCTGCATAAAAATAATGAGATATCTTATGGGATTAGTTTCTTGTTCACTAATGTCTTCATAATCAGATATTTCCTGTTCAGTGTCACTGTTCATTTCCCTAGTTTCCAATAAATTATCTTCGTCAGACAATCGCCCATCAGAAAACGCGTTGTCGACATCCTTCTCCGCTATTATATCTCGCATCGTCTGTTCTAGTGGCGCCTGTTCTTTCTCATAAAATCTGCCATGACTATAATAATGTTTTGGTATAACAGTGTTACTAAAAATGCCGAAAATACTTCCTTCTCCTCACATTAGTGGTATATCAAAGGTAAAAATAAAAACAACTCGGGTACCCGCTTCGGTCTCTGAAACCGAAATTATAAATAACTTTTAAACCACTGCACGCACGAACTCGAAACTGCATAAGGATCTTCAATGGCAATATATAGGAAGGTAGTAAAATGGGCGGTAAACTAACGCTAGAACATTAAGTAATATACTGCATCATGTGTTTGCTCGGTCTCACAGACCGTAAACGGGTACTGAAGGGTTAATTAAATAAACAAACTGCAGAATAATTTAAAAATTATCACATGAATACAGTAGTGCAGCATTGGTTAAAATCTTCCGTGACGTAATCAACCTTACAAAATTATCTCGTGAAAATGCAAAGCAGTTTTGCACGCGACAGTGCATCTATCCCTGTTTGTATTCAGCGGTATGGGATAAGACCCTCTCTAGGCATTAGTTTTGTTCGTGAATTGCCGTGCTCGGTGCACATTTACAGAGTAAAACGTTTGTTCTGTGTTGGTTTCGTACGTAATTGGTTGCTGTATATATTTTATAAAATCTTTTCGTCATTACATATTATTATCTTACTGTGTACACTGGGAAATATGTAAGAATTTTGTTAGGATTGTGTGTATAAAATGTTCGTTTTTATAGGTTAGAATATCGGTATTTGAAAATAATGGACGAAGGCAAACTCAAGTGCCCCGTGTAGATGTTTGCATGATAGCTGCTTTTTTAAAAGCTAGCGAAACCAACAAACACATTTATTACGAACCATTTCATACAGAATTCTTATGTACTTAGCAATTTGCACCGTAAAATTCTGTTTTAGATATTCACACAATTTAAACCAATAGTAACAAAGAGGTTGCATTTTGAAACCCTTGTACAATTATTTTCAAACTAAAACACCACTAGTCTAACTTATACAAAACAAATATTTTATACATGTAGATGATCCTTCACTAAATTCTTATACCATGTGTTAAAAAAAATTACATAAGGGTTGGCCATGGAAAACAAAACTAATGTCAACAGCAAGTTTTAGAATCTTTAATCACATTATCAGTGTATAATATAAACTTACAATAACCACAACAGTGATGACAGTTGATGAATTCTAAAGCTCGCTGTTGATGTTACTTTTCCATGGCCAACCCTTTTGTAATTTCTTTTTGAACACACCGTATGTTTACTTAGTCTACAAGGAATACAACTAATGTCTAGTGCCGAATTACGTTTGTTAAAAAATATTTACGCCAAGTTAAAGCAATTACATACTAAACAATCAACTAAACACGTTTTACTTTACACATAGCGTGCCGAATTACAAACAGCACAAATGCATAGTGAGAGAGTCTTATAGTGTACCGCAGAATACAAACAGAGATAGATGCGAGCTTCAGTGCATAACTTCTTTTGCATTTTCATGGAATAGTTTTGTAAGATAGATTACGTCATGCGCAACTAGCCTCTCAAAGGGTATGATTTTCTAGCCTTTTATACGCAGCAAAGTTTATTACGTTTTAATTTAAATAATAGTCTAACAAACAAAAAAACAAAATAGAAAATACATACCACATGTGAGTAGCTTTGTATTACAGTAATAATTAAATTAGAGTGGAAATCCCTATTGTCACTAGAATACGGGGAAAGATTATTATAATTCATAAAACACTTTTCTGACTCAAAACAATAATGAAAATGCACCCTCAGTTTTATGTACAATATTAGTATTTTCCAATGTCGTTTACTGGTTAAAACATTCACTGCCAATCCTGTGTTAGTGTGTAACATTTGTACTTTCTATAAGGCTGATCCGATGCAAAAGTGTAATGCTCCATACATGTCTTATATTAGTTTTGGAAAGTCCGTCATTGTATCTGAAGCAGAATGGTTGTGTCTGCATCCCAACAAGGTTATGAACTATTATTTTGTATAACTAGTTGGTTTTTATTTTATGTCGATTATATTTTGCTGTGTTTGAAAACATCTCGAGGATAAAAATTGACCTAAACCAAACCTTCTGATTGTTTTTTATGGATGTTTCCACATGAACCCAAAAAATATGTTTTAATGTAGGATATAAACTTTTGGTTTTATAGTTTAGTTATATTTCCATTGATCGTGTATTTATGGGTTTCATTAATGCATAGAAAATTGTTTCTTAAAGAGCTCTCTAAATAAATAATTTTCTATTAATAGTTTCGTAACATATCTGCAAATGTCCTACTTAACTATGCATAAAAATTGTGTAATTTGTAAACACTTAAAATAATAGAAAGGTGATCCATCATGCTTATAGCAGAGATGCTTTGATATGAAGCAATAAAACTAAATTGTCTTCTCTACAAATATTTATTGTAAAATTATGAGTGGCAACATGTTTCGAGAGAGAAAGGAAAAGAAAAACAACATAATGATCAGAGGAGCAGAATTTAGCAAGGCGAACACTATCCAAGAAGTAAAGGAATTCCTACGGACTGAAATAGGGGTAACTGCAAATATAAATGAAGCATATTAGGTGGGGAAACCTAAAACGAAGATGACCGTGGTGAAATTGATAAATTCGAACAAAAAATGGAAGTACTTAATCAAAAAAGGAGACTAGGGCAACAAGATATATACATAGAATGCGACCTCACACAAGAAGAACAGAGGATCCAGGCAGTTATCAGGAAAGTAGCAAGAGAAGAAAGGAACAAGGGAAAAAATACAAAAATAGCGTACAGAAAAATGGAAATAGACGGCTTTAAGTATGAATGGTCCGACAAAGAAGGAGGCATCCTGATAAACAAAGAGAGCAGGCGCCAAAAAACGATTAAGGAACAACATAAAACCTAACAAGATGACGAAAGTGGCTATGGACAAGGAAATAAATAGAAACGATGAAAAAGAAAAACAGAAGCGAGGAAAAACGGTGAAGATAGGTACATGGAATGTACAAAGTATAAAAGGAAAAGAAGAAGAAATAGTGGAAGAAATGATAAATCAAAAAATTGAAATTCTAGGAATCACAGAAACTAAAAAGAAAGGTAAAGGAATAGAGAGAATACATAAAGGATATTGGCTAATATGGTCGGGAAGAGAGAAGAAAGAAAGAGCGAAGGAAGGAGTAGGTGTAATAATAGCACCAGAAAGGATGAAAGATATAATTATGGAAAAATTTGTAAACGAAAGAATAATGACCATAATAATAAAACTAACAAACGAAGAGACGTAGACACTAATAACAGCATATGGAGTAAATGATGATGCAAGCAAAGAACAAAAAGAAAAATTCTTCAACAACCTACAAGATGAAATCGATGAAGGAAGTGAAAACCTAATAATTATGGGAGACCTAAATGGAAGAGTGGGAAACAAAAATGTGGGAATAGAAAATGTCATGGGAAAACAAGGTGAAAATGACAGAAACAATAATGGTGAGAGAATAATTGAATTACGTATAGAAAACGAACTAGTTATTACAAACACAAAATACAGGTACAAGAATATACACAAATTCACGAGAGAACGACAAAGTAGGGGCGAAAAGTCAATAATAGATTACTTCCTTATAAGAAAACAAACTCGCACTTATAAAAGATGTGAAAGTAAAAATGCTAGCAGAAATTGGGAGCCATCACTACATGCTAGTGATGGATATGAAAACCCAAACAGAAAAAACATCGGAAAAAAGAAGAAAGATAGTAAAAGAAAAAATTAAAAGCTTCAAACTAAAAGAACAGGAATGCAGGAAGAAATACCAAGAGAGTACAGATAGGAAATTCAGAAAACAAAGAGAAAAACCGGGAATAGAAGAAAAATGGAAGACGTTTAAGGAAACCGTATTAGAAACAGCAAAATAATGTTGCGGTATATCAAAAATAACAAATACAGATATAAAAAGAACAGAATGGTGGACCGAAGATTAGAAGCGAAAAATAAAAGAGAAGAAAGAAGCATGGAAAATATACTTAAATAAGAAGTGGCCAGAAGACTACGAAAAGTATAAGGAGAAAAGAAAAGAGGTAAAAACAGAAGTAAAGAAAGCAAAAGAAGAGTCATGGATAAGATTTGGAGAGGTCATAGATTATAAAGAAAATCAAAAATTGTTTTATGGAACATTAAAACAACTAAAGAAAAAGAAAGAGTACAATATGGTGAATATAAAAGATAAAGACAGAAAAATAATTACAGAAGAAAATGAAATATTGGAGAGATGGAGACAACATTTTGAGGAACTAACAGAGAACAGTACAAAAACAAAGGAGGCAACAAACCATAGTAGCAACAAGCAAGAAATGGAAGAAATCAGCCAGAAAGAAGCGATAGAAGCAATAAAAAAGATAAAAATAGGCAAGGCCCCAGGCAAAGATGACATAACACCCGAAATGATGAAATATTTAGGAGAAGAGGGATAGGAAGTGGAATAATAGAGGTATTAAAAGCGATGTATAAGAATAATAAAAATATAGTAAGAACAAACAATGAAGAATCAAGGGAGTTCAGAACAGAAATAGGAGTCAAACAGGGATGTGTACTCAGCCCACTACTATTTACAATCGTGATTGACGCAGTAGTGAAAGAAGCAAAGAAAAGGATGAAAAAAGTAAAAATAGGAAACTGGAAAATGGAGGAAATCTACCTGACGGAACTAATGTTTGCAGACGATATGGCCATCTTTGCCGAATCGGAAATAAAACTACAATACAACCTAGATATACTGAACCAGGAACTGCAAAAGATTAATATGGAAATAAACACAGACAAGACAAAAAGTATGATAATATCAAACGAAGAAAAAATACACAATATATACTTAAACGGACACAAAATAGAACAAGTGACGAGTTTCAAGTACCTGGGATCAATAATCGAACAGAATGGAAAGCTAGATAAAGAAATAAATGAAAGAATAGGAAAAATAGGAAGAGTATTCAACATAATGAAAACAACTTTTCTAGGCAAAAGGGAAATACCTAAACGCATAAAAACGGAAGTAGTGAAAAGAGTAGTCAGACCGGCAATCTTACATAGGAGCGAAGCATGGACAGTCACGGACAAGCACAAATCAAGAATAAATGCTATAGATATGAGTAAGGTACTATATTTATACGAGCAAGCTCTTCCGCCATTTTGAGTCACTGGAAGTGGCGGCAAATTCAAATTCTAGTTACTTTCCAATTAGCATACGGTAAGTCGGAATAACAACGATCATATTTAATTGTACCGTCTTAAAAAAGATTGGTTTTTAAACAAATAAAAAGAAAACAGACAAAATCGAAACATAAAACACTGTTAACTAACACGCAAGTGGTTCAAACTAGAGAGCTTCAATAGTACCTTAGTTCAAACAACAGTGACGAGTGACAGAACTCAATAGAACTGACAGACACAGTTGACAGCACAGAAGAATACCTACACACTGTATATAGATTTCAATAACCACACTTGGATGAAGACTGTAATTATAATTAGCATCGTAATGGAATGCACCAAGATTTAAATCAGCATGCAGTGTTTGTCTGGATCAAACAGTATGTGATCCAACAGTTTCTAGTATTGCTTGGTTGACAGACGACAGAACGCACGGTTACAGGTCAGCGCAACCAACGGTTTGGCGCTAAAATCCCTGTGACACAAAATCTAGTGGGATAAGCTTGCCTGGTTAATAAAGCACTCTAGATATGAGGTTTCTGAGAAAAATTGAGAACAAAACAAGAAGAGACAGAATAAGAAACGAAAAACATAGACAACAACTCAAGATAATACCTGTATATGACAAAATGATAGAGGGTCAACTAAGATGGTTTGGACATATATGCCGTATGAGTGAAGGTAGACTTACAAGAAAAATATATGAAGCGAAAACACAAGGAAAAAACAAAAAAGGAAGACCGAGGAAAACATGGAATGATAGGATAAGAGAAGAAGTAGAGAAAAAAGGAATAGCATGGGAAGGAATAAAACAAAAAACAGAAGACAGAAAGAAATGGAGGGAAATATGCAGAAAGCAAGAGTAAAAGTACACTCGCCTTACACCTAACGGTAAACAAGGCTTATAATTAAGAAGAAGAAGGAGGACATGTTTCGAAACCAAACTGGTTTCATCCTCAGGCCATAATAATCATCTACAGAGGCATATGATTAACATTGATGTACATAATAAATAAACCTACTTCCTGCTACTAGTAGTTGAAGCACATGTTAAAAGCACATGTTAAAGTGAGATAAAATTTTAATAAATGATAAGTTCATAGAAAAGGTTTTAAAAACACCACATGGAGAAGTAACTAATTAACCAGCAAACTACATTATAAAAATCGTTGTACTGGTTAATACGTAACAATTTAAAATTTTTAAAGTTAAAAAGTGACAGCCATTGATGATGACTGTACTCAGAATGAAGTCAAATATACAGGTAAGTAACCTAAAAATAGAAAAACCCCTAGATTCAATGGCAATGAAATTGCCAGAGGTAAAATTTTAAAGACAAAAGTTGATTTATTAAAAGAAATGCTTGTAGATTCAGATCTTAACAATAACCAAATTGAAACTTTACTTGCTTGTTTAAATTTATCTGTCACAAACATTTTTAAAATTTGATTTTTTCTTTTTTAAACAAAAGTCTGGATTAGCCACGGGATTTAACCGATCACCTATGTTTTTTTTTTGTGATTGAGGGGAAAATCTCAAAAGACCCCTGGCTAAGCCAGGGAGTGTTGTATTCGGCTGGGAAGGAGGCCCAGTCGCCTACCAACTAAACCCCCCCCCCCTTTCTTACTCAGGGTAGTCTGGATCCATTTATCAACATTTCTACAGATCTACCCTGCCCTTCTGGTTCTGCTAATTTCTTTCTTGTTGTCGTCTTCTTTCCTCATTTTCTTTTGTACGCATTATGTTAGTGATCATACTCTCCAGTGTTAACCACTTTTCTACTGTCTCCAGCATATGCGGGACCATGTTGTTGGGTGTTACCGCCGCCTCTATCTCCGTCCCAGCTCTGTTTCTCTCTTCATCCCAGCGTTCACACTCAAAGAGTGTGTGTGCTGGGGTATCCTCGTTCCCGCAGTATGCACATTCATTTGTATCATGTAACGTTATTCTGAACAGTTAGCTCCCGAAACATCTGTGACCCGTTAGTGCTTGCGTTAGATGGTAGTTAACCGACCCGTGTCGCCTTGTGACCCATGATCGTATGTCTGTGATTAATCTTCTGGTCCAGGCAGTGGTGCCATCCATGTTCCATTCTTCTTGCCACCTTTCTATTGTGCGTTCCCTGTTAGAATTTTTCCGTGCTCTTGTGTTTTGTCCCTTCAACAGTAACTCTTAGGCCCCTTTCAGACTAAACGACTTTTCGCCGTGCGCCGTATACGGCACAGTGCCGTGCATTTCAAAAATGCGCCGTAGAGCACACGACTTTTCGCCGTGAACATGACGGCGTGTTATGGGCCGTGTTTGTATATCGCTAGACAGCTTGTAACTTTATTAATAATAGATATTGAAAAAACTTTTTTCTTGTTTTAAATGCCAGTATTCAGCCTACAAACTGTCATAAATCAGTTTAAGCCATGGCTTCCTATTCTTGCGACACGACTTTGGTTTTTTTTAATGGAAACCCCGTATATTTGTAGATATTTGAAATCAGCGTAAAAATCCTTTGACAGATGCTCAAACAAAAATTTTAGAACTCATTATTTTTTAAAATAAAAAAATATTTAGTTCAAGTAGGCCGTGACTTACACAAAATTATTAAACATCGAACAAGGAAAGCAAAAGAAAATCCACTTGGCTCCAAATATTCCTCATGGCCGAATTATCGCATCAAACGCACTAAAACTATTTAAAACTTTGTTTTTTAAATGGAACAATATGAGTTTCATTAAACTACAACAAAAAAATTATTTATAATGCGAACATAATTATTTCATTTAAAAAATATAGTTATCAATTGTTTTAGTACGTGTGCTGCGATAATTCGTCCATGAGGAGAACCAGGTAAACTTTCTTTTGCATTTCTTGTTCGATTGTTAGTGATTTTGGGTGTCATGGACTAATTTGGGCATTTTTTAAAACAAAATAATAACTTTCCAAATTTTATTTTAAGCATACTACCACAGCACTGATTTAAAATATTTAAAAATGTACACCGTGTTCCATTAAAAATACCAAAGTCGTGTATCAGTACGCAAAAATAAAAGGTCATGGTTTAAATTGGATTACAATTTGTAGGCTACGTACTGGTATTGAAAACAAAACGAGGTTTTTTTAATATCTCTATTATGAACGATGTTACGATTTATAAACACCCCGTATGTAGGCTTCTAATCGCATCTCACATTT
The DNA here is from genome assembly GCA_940337035.1 of Agriotes lineatus. NCBI lineage: Eukaryota > Metazoa > Arthropoda > Insecta > Coleoptera > Elateridae > Agriotes > Agriotes lineatus. Next base: position 56,697,424 of record OW679201.1, on the reverse strand, counting down.
TAGTATTGTGTAATAGATGACTGAGGATGACTCAATTACATTAGAATGTTAATAGCATGTTAGCTTTTTACTTACTTTAGCTCGCCGCTCTTTAATTATTTAACTCAACAATTGAACATTATATAAGTGTACTTGAGGCCCGTCTACGAGAAACAGTGAAGACGTCGCGAATTCTTTAATTAAGATGTTAAAGGGAGCGCCAACAAGTTAATACTCAGGTACACCGATATATGTCAAGAAACTTGTAACTTTCACTGTATATCTAAATAAACAATTATTGAACTCAATGCTTGTAATTAAAATGAAAGAGAGCAATACCCTTAACTAGTTTTATTATCAATCAACACTTCAGACATCCAAAATTAGCCTATTATATGAACGGGACGGGGTACCCCTCTTAACTTAAACTACTAGTCTTTCTAATGTTTACACAGCGTTATCATATGCAAAACATCATCAAAAGCACTTATCTGTTCGTGGTTACACTGGTCGACGTTTAATGAATCAGATTAAATGTCAGCTTGACAGCTCCCAATCGTCAGCTATCACATGCGGCAAGTAGTCCTCAAAACTGCCTGGTGACTTCCAGCAGGCTAAATTTTCTGTGGGTTTTCACGCCTACACTTTTTGTTATAATTCGAAGTTCAAGATAAAATGCGGTAGATGCCAAAATAACTGTACGTACCCTGTTAAACAGGCAATAAACTTTGCAAACGTTATTCCGTGGTTTCCCAAATCGCTTCTAAGCTCGAATTTACATTCGTCGGAAAAATGATACTCGCTTCTTAAATCTCCTACCAGGACGGCTAGGCAGTAACATTCCCTACTATAGCTAAACCATATGCAATGGCGAGATTATCACTTATATACCACGAAACCCCTTGCACTTTCAAATGCTGTCACACGTTTTTTTCAAAACAAAACCGTTGTTTATCTTTTTCCTCTAGTAACGACCAATGCCAATCTGATACTAATTCTCACGAGCTATCATCGCATTAATCCCACCTGATCTCTTATTCAACACTTATATACTGTAAATTACTAGTATTAATATCATATGCCTTTAGCACGTAACAAGCAACATTCGAATAAAGTGCAAGAACAACTCATTAGACGAAATACCAATATGAAAGACGCCATCTCACCGGCGGAAAGTCGTTCCGTCTGAAAGGTTCCATATACCACAATGTATATCAAGACGCCGTGTACGGCACGGCGCCGTGTCCGAGCTTGATAAACGCTGTGGTGTTCACGGCGGCCGTGTACGGCGTAAGTCGTGGCCGTCTCGTATGAAAGGCTCCATATGAATCAATAGTCTTCAAAATGCACGGCACTGTGCCGTACACGGCGCACGGCGAAAAGTCGTTTCGTCTGAAAGGGGTCTTACTGTCTTCAGTTTTCTTTTAACAGCCAGTATGACCATTTCAGTTTTTTGAGGGGCTTACTGTAGACCCCTATCATCCATCCAAGCTGCTAAAACATGTAACGACTATTGTATGTTCTCTTCTATTTCTTCCTGGTCCCTACCGCGCACTACCATCGCCAGGTGGTCTGCGTAGCCGATCAATGATACATCTCTGGGTAGGTCCAAATTGAAGACCCCGTCATAGTATGCATTCCAGAGGGTGGGAGCGAGGATAGAGTCTTGTGGGACTCCGCATGTCAATTTATATATTTGGAAAACCCAATTTCAAGTCTCCTGTCTTGTAAGTAGCTCTGTACGATATTTATTAGATACGGGGATATGTTTCTTTTCTTCAGATTTTTTATTATGCCCTTCAGAGTTGAAAGCATTATGTACGTCAAGTGTTAACAGGACGGCGTATCTGTTCTCTCTGTATGCTTCCCTAGCAATATTCATTACTCTCTGGACTGCGTCCACTGTGGACCGACCTTCCCTGAATCCATATTGAGTATCAGAGAGTCCTCCTATGGTTTATCACATGTTCCAGCAGCTTTCCCATCCCACTTAGGAGGCATAGCGGTCTGTATGTACCATTCGCTTTTTCAATTAGCACTAACTTTCCTACTTTCCAGACGGTAGGAAAGATCCCACTCTTAATCTGTTCGTCCATAACCTTGCTGCACACATCTGAGCATTGTTCAGCCAGCAGTCTCACTACTTCTGGTGGTACCCCGTCTGGGCCTGCTGCTTTCCCTGGCTTAATTTTCTTACCCATGCTTTTAATCTCTGCCTCCGTACAGGTTGGTATGTCTTCCCTGTCCACCAGCTCCATCACCCACCTCACAGGTCGGTGTGCAGGGAAAAGCTTTCCTGCTTCTTCCAGCTGTTCGTCTCCATTGAGAGTAATCGGTGTGCGGAGTTCAAGCTTTCCCGTTACAATTTTGTAAGCGCTGCCCCATATGTCGTCATCCACCTCCTTACATAACTTGAGTCACGCTGTCTTCTTCGCCGTCTTGATCGTGTTTCTGAATCCCCCTCCTCGTCCGACTTTGGAGATGGTAACTTTAGTTCGTGTGACGTATATGGCTGCGTCTCCATTATCACATACTACCCATCTCTTGCTGCTTTTAGCCGTGTTACGGTTAGGTTCTGATATCATGGCCAAGTCTGTATCCGCCTCAATGCATCTTTGTCTGAGTAAGTCCATCGCCCCCCTGTCTCTATTTAAGTTCGCTTGTAGGATGTTAATAACTGAGTGGAAGGTATCATTCCTGTTATCTCCTGCTCTTTGAGCATGCTTCTGTACATGGTACATCGCATCGATTCGCTTTTGTGACCCTCCTCGTTACAAAGGTAGCACTTCGATGGGTTTGTATATTCCTTTTTTTAGTGATCCGCAGTTGTAGCAGCCTATCAGCTCTGTTAACAGAGATTTACAGGAATAACCTAGAAACCAAAATTTTTAATAAAACTCCGTTCATTCACAATATTATTTGCTGGGGTAGGTACGTTGATGATATCCTGGTAATTTTTAATTCTAATAACCTAAACATTAATGATCATATCACTTGGCTTAACAGAGTACATCACAATATTAAATTCACTTTTGAAACTGAACACATTTCTTTACCTTTTCTTGACATTCTAATTACAACAAACAACAGTTCCATTGTAAAATCTTTAAATTTTAGTATTTATATAAAGCCCAGTTGTACTGACCATACTATCCCTTACTCTTCCTTTCATCCCCTGTCCCATAAACTTGCCAATTTTCAATTTTTATTTAGACGTTTACTTTGCATTTCTATGTCAACAAAAAAGTTCAATATCGAATTTAGTGCTATTAAAAACGGTTACCCCCTTCAACTAATTTTAACTATTTACCATAAGCTTCGAATAAAACTTTGAACCAATTTAACCTTTATTAATAATTCCGAAAATAAGATTTTTTATTCTATTCCTTATGATGGTACAATTTCTTTGTCCATAAAAAACATTTTAAGTAAATATAATTTTCAAATTATCTTTTCTACTACCAACTCCCTTCAGTAATTGGTAGTATTCAATCAAGATTCCACCCGTTTACTAGAACGATCTGGTGTCTACCGTCTTGACTGTTCGTCGTGCGACTGGTTTTATATTGGTCAAACTGGACGTACTTTTAGAATAAGAATTCAAGAACATTTCCCGGGTATCAGAAACAACAATATTACAATCGATCAACCCAATAAATCTGCTTTTGCTAATCACATTTTGCAGTCTAACCACAGTTTTGATCTTAATAAAGATTAGAAAATTTTGCGTATAGCTAATAAAGGTATTTTGTTGAATTTACTTGAAATTTTTGAAATTACGTTCAACAATAATGAATTCAGACTCAATGAAGTTACAGATTTGGATACTAATTAAATTTTCTTGAATATAAAATAGGTTGGTTTTGTGATCTTCTTGCTGATTCCGTCCCTTACTTAGTTTACCTTATTGTCTTTAAAATTTTTTGATCTCTGGTAATTTCATTGTCATTGAATCTAGGGATTTTTCGATTTTTAGGTTAGTTACCTTTGTATTTAACTTCATTCGGAGTAGTCATCATCACTTTTTTACTTTTACAAATTTAAATTTTTATGTATTAACCAGCACAACGATTTTTATAATGTAGTTTGCTGGTTAATGAGTTACTTCTCCATATGGTGTGTTTTACTTCCTTTTACGATAAAGGAAGTACTGGATTTACCCCAAAAATTCTAAATTGAGTTTTCAACAGATCTTCACGTTTTAGAGTCCCCTGAACCCAAAAAACGTGTTTTTTTTTCATTGGTCTGTTTATCTGTGAACAGAATATTTCAAAAACGAAGAGGAGTACGGTGTTGAAACTTCATATATGAGTTTTGTGTACTATCTGGATGCGACAGCAAGCTTTTGAAGAAAGTCGCATAACCGGAAGTATGGTGTTTTCGATTTTTTCAAACACGGCTGTAACGATTATTTTCAAACTTTAATTGTTATTACATTTTTAATGTGTAGTGATGTGAGATAGGTGATTTTCCAGTGGAATACTTCTAAAATGGGTTTCTTTTTTTTCCCTATTTTAAATAGAACACCCGGTATATTATTACATTTTTCAATTCAGCTTAAAATTTTAGAGAAAATTTGTCCGTTGAACTAACGCTTTATTTTGTACCGTTTTTGTAGAATATGTAATTTTTGACAAATGCTTAAACATCAAAAATAACATTTTTGGTTAATTATAAGATCACTGTAAAAGGAAGTTGTGTACGTGTATCACACCAGATTTTTTTCAAACATTTTCTATCAAGTTATCATTTATTAAAATGTTAACCTCACTTTAACATGTGCTTCAAGTACTAGTAGCAGGAAGTAGGTTTATTTATTATGTACTTTAGTGTTAATCTTATGCCTCTGTAGATGATCATTATGGCCTGATGATGAAACCAGTTTGGTTTCGAAATATGTCCGAACCCATAATTTTACAATAAATGTTCATAGAGAAGATGATTTAGTTTTATTGCTTCATACTTAAAATAATAATTACTCGATAATTAATTAATACTAATTTTGATAGCAATTTTATGTAGCAAAATTGATTTTCATGTAAAAAAAATAAATGTACCTAATATACCCTCACTAAATTTATAACAACTTTTGTTTCAGTGCAGGTAATAGCTATTAACATATCTAGGAATGTTATGAGTATCATAACTGCCGCTGATGTCGCTTTGAAATCCGAGCTCGTAGAGCTGATGACTTAAAGCTCAAAATTGCGGGTGCGGATATTAATGTTATACAAGGTCTTCAGCATTTGCAAATGCTGTATATTTTCATATTTTTGGAAAGCCCTTTTAATGAGCTTTCTTGTGATATGTAACTTTATACCCTTAAATTAAACTGTTTTTCAGATATGGGTATTTTAGCATAAAAGCAATTGAAGCCCTTTAAGATGCTTTATTTCAAAGGATGACAAACAAACGCCATTATACTGCAAATTTAAAAACTTGTAACTCTTCTAGAATAATAACGAATCAGTTGTTACACTTAAAATATTCAGCAAGGCATATTGTGAGAATTTTCGCAAACATTATAGTTTACTGTGTATGCGGTTGTGTTTGTAAAGTTGCATACTCCACTTTTTAAAACCTTCAGAATTTTGGGAGTAGGTTGTGACATGTAGAAACCACATTTTTGGAAAACTAGGTTCTTCTGACAGCCATCAAAGGAAAAGCAAGTCATAAGTTTATGCCTTGGACATCATATATTATAATATGGATTAGCGATCCCTTTGAGCTTGTAATTGTGCTGTACCTTGCTTGTGAACATGTTGGGTATGTTATTTTTGGAATTTCCCGCATACAGCTCAAAAATTTTTAATTTCTGACACGAATCTAGAGCCCAGCTGGTCACTCCTTCTCCATAAAGTGCAGATCTTGCCCCTAGTGATTTCTTTTTGTATCCATCGCTTAAAAAATCCAAAAATGTAATTCTCTGTCAGTAACGAGAAGTGGTTTCAAGGAATGAGCATGAGTATTATGACAAGAAAAACATTTTGAAACATTCTGGTTATTTTCTTTAGAAATTCCTTATTTTATAACTAACAATTAACAAAATATCTTTCTCATATATATTTTGTGTTCACTTTCTAATAAAATGAGTTTAAACGTTTGACTTCCTTTTTTCTTGCAGACTAATTTCAATTAAAGTACCTTACCCTGAAGTAAAACTTATATAAGCACCACCGATTAACGAGGGTGTACTGTGCAGCTTTGTTTTACGTAATTTTTATAGGGTGTTCAAATTTGAAGTTGGATTTTAATTCGTTAATCAAAACGCTTAGCTAAATAATTTAAAAACATAAGATATTTTAATGAGAACTTAAAACATATACGTAACGATTAAACATAGAAGATAATATCAGATAAATGCCCTCCTCGGCTCGTCTGACATGACACCATTCTTTTTTCAAACCTTCAACAACATTTAATCATAAAACGAGTTTCTATCTCACCAATTACGCGTGTAATTTCGGCCTTTAGGTCTGGAATTGTCTGTAGACTATTGGCATAGACTTTGCTTTTCACATAACCCCAGAGGAAAAAATCAAAAGGCGTCAATTTGCAAGATCTTGACGGCCAATTGATGTCACCATATCAAGAGATAAGTCTACCTCTGAACTTTGATTGCAGTAAAGTTATTGTTTCGCGCGCTGTATGTCATGTGGCACCATTTTGTTGAAATCACAAGTCCATAACGCAAACTTTTCTTGGCGTTTCCGCAAAACTTTCCCCATATCTGTAATGGGTTGTTACAATAAATATGCGTTGCTGAACCGTAAACCGCTCCATAACTTAAATAACTTTTAATGGCAATGTGTCAAAATGACAACTATAAAATATTAGCGCTGTATGTTTGACAGAAAACAAATGCCGCGAAATTCAAAATCCAACCTCAAATTTGGACACCCAATAGATAATGGTACTAACTTAATAATCACTCTGCATTACAATTCTGTTGTATCGCTAAATTCTTAATGAGTTAATAACAATATACTTCTGTTGTAGGAGTGTAGAAGTCCAACTCTCTTTGGGTCACATCGTTAAAAGAATTTAAGCAAGCATAATGAACATTAAACAAGAAACTTCAAAGAATAAGTCTTGTAATTCCACCGGAACTGCATCTAGTATATCGAAGAAAATGGAGAACAGTAAAAATTTTGATAAGTCGTCAATAAAACAAGAAGTCTTTGACCGTATTGATAAAATTGGTATTCATGCAGAAATGAATATTAAACAAGAAGACTTTTCATTAAAAAATAAAGATTATGGGAACAATACATTTGACAAAAATAATATACATTTTGCTATGAAAAGCGATTTTGTTATACATTTGAGGACTCATTCAGCAGAAAAACCATACAGTTGCTCAGCTTGTGAATACAAATCAGCACGAAAAGGTGATTTAGTTAAACATTTGAGGACTCATACAGCAGAAAAACCATACAGTTGCTCAGCTTGTGAATACAAATCAGCCCAAAAAAGTGATTTAGTTAAACATGTGAGGACTCATACAGGAGAAAAACCATACAATTGCTCTGTTTGCGAATACAAAGCTACACAAAAAAGTCATTTCACTGCTCATATGAGATCCCATACAGGAGAAAAACCACACAGTTGTTCTGTTTGTGAATTCAGAGCAGCACACAAAAACCATTTAGTTATTCATATGAGATCTCATACAGGAGAAAAACCATTCATTTGCTTTGTTTGTGATTTCAGAACAGCACAGAGAAGTAGCTTAGTTGATCATGTGAGGACTCATACAGGCGAGAAACAATACAGTTGCTCTGTTTGTGAATACAAAACAAGACTGAAATATAATTTAGTTCGACATATGAAATCTCATACAGGAGAAAAACCATTCAGTTGCTCTGTTTGTGATTTCAAATCAGTACAGAAAAGTGATTTAGTAAATCATGTGAGGACTCATACAGGAGAAAAACCATACAATTGCTCAGTTTGTGAATTCAGAGCAGCACAGAAAAGTAGTTTAGTTACACATATGAGGACTCATACAGAAGAGAAGCCATACAGTTGCTCTCTATGTGAATACAAAGCAACACTGAAACATCATTTAGTTCAACATATGAGATCTCATACTGGAGAAAAATCATTCAGATGCTCTGTTTGTGAATACAAAGCAGCACAGAAAAGTGATTTAGTTAAACATGTGAAGATTCATACATGAGAAAAATCATACAGTTGCTACGCTTGCGAATTCATAGCAAAACGAAAAAGTAATTTAGTTAAACATGTGAAGTTCTAATAGAGGAGAAAAACCAAAAAATTGCTCTGTTTGTCAATTCAGAGCAGCACGGAAAAGTAGTTTAGGTACAAATTTGATGACTCGTACAGAAGAAAGACGTCGTACAGTTGCTTGAATTGTAGCTACAAAACGACATATACTACCTAAAATCAGATCAGTTTTACGTATCAAGCCACATACTTGAAATTAATCTCTGATGTTGCAGTGTGTAGATGCAAATTACTACAGAAAAATTATTGATAATAGTACATGTGGTCTTATAGAATAGGAGAATAGATTTAATGATTTGTAAATATGAAATTGTAAGTAAAAATGTTTTTGTTACACGAGATATTGTTTAGGAGCAAAGAAAAGAATGTTAATATGCACCATATTGTGTCGCCTATGAAATTTCTAGTTAACTACCTATAACTTCATTTCAGGTTTAAGAATTTAAGAAAAAATTGATACATGGGGTAAGCGTTTTGCAAAACACAAATATGGTAAAAAGCTTTATTGCCACGGTTTAATACATAAATACAGTAAGGTATTTAAACAAAGGTAATAAAAGAACAGTAGGCTCTACTAAATGATTATGCTTTAGCAAAATAATTTGCCAATTAGGGTCCACTGCATATGTAGAGAAATGGAATTTATCTTGAACATTAAAACATTATAGTCAATAAAGTTGTTCACTTTTATTTTAAAAACGAAAATAGTCGCAACGAACCAGTATCCATATTACGCTACGTCACGTTGTTTACTATATCATAAGCAAGAGTAGCTGAATTGCAATTTGGTGGTTGAAGCACATATAGAGTCGCATAATGGACTGCTACGAGAGCGACCAAAAATTTGATAGATAACCTGTTGAATGCCTCGATGGGGAGCACTAAATGGTCCGGTGAAGGAGAAACTGAAGTATTGTCACAGCAAAGAACTGCCAAGTGATAGGGGAAACACAACCGCAACGCACTTGCGCCAATGATGACAACAGCAATATTTTTTGTTGGCTGCATCGGTGCTATTGTTGCCAGCTATGTCCACTCCATGAGAAGTAGTGCGCTCTTTAGAAAGTTTATTGGTTTTATGTAACAACTCAGTGGTGGATCTTACGTATTGTATGAAGTTGGCCAATTTACAAGTGCTTGACTGTCGGAGGTGTTCATATAGGGGTTCGTCAAGAGTATCTCAACCAGAAATTTGAATTTCACAGTAAACACATTGTTTAGCATCAAAACTTTTTTTAATGCAAAAATTAATCGACGTTTGCCATCGATTCTGGTGTTTTGTGATATAGCTTTGAATTTTTGCTACATTTAGTTTCAAACTGGTTGCCTCGGGTAAAGTTCAAATGCCCATGGGTTCGTTGTACTCAAATGTATAATTACAAGGCTTAACGCAATGTAAAGAAAAATAACTCGTATAAAGTGTTTAGATATATACAAAATAATACGTAATTAAGAAAATGTTCTGTACATGTACATAAATATAAAATAAAACTCTTTCTGGTCTCTCGTATTTCGTGTCCCTGACCGAGCCGCAACCCAAATAGCACCTTAGTTTGGCTCGGTTGTTGCGCCGAGGCCCTCTTAAAGGAACTAGAACTGAATGCACGTCGGTTTGAATGAGGTAACTCCGCCTGACTTGAAGTGGACCTTCTTCCTCTTATTGTAGGCCAGTGGCCTGTTATAACCACAAAGTGGATCTGAAACGGGTTATACAGGGTGATTCTTGACTTATACGCATAATTGCGAGGACTGATAGTTCGTGATGTGTAGAGATGAGTAATTTAAAAAAAGTTTTTATTTACGGAGATAACCAATTAATTATGTTGAGTTGAGAGTGCTGAACTAGTAAAATATAAAATTATTACATTTACCTTGAATTGTATCTGTCACTCTCCGTCATTAGTTGTCAGCTTCTTTTATTCGTAAAAGAAAAATTATGGCACCTAACTTCACCAACGTAGAACTCATGGGCATGGTATTACATTATGGGGAAGTACACAAAAATTCAGTAGCTGCAGCTCAGCTTTATACACAAAGGTTTCCTCAAAGATATAATCTGGGTCGAGAAACTTTTCTTCGTGTTGTCCAGTACGTACGTGTGGTGTAGCATGGATTTGACACGCTCAGGTGTTCATCGAAAACGAAGAAAATCACTTCGAACGATTGTTGTGATACTCCAGTTACATAATTAATTCGTTATCTCCGTTAATAAAATACTTTTACTACACTTTTTTTAATTACCCATCACAAACTATCATTCTTCGCAATTATGCCTATAGGTCAAGGATCACCCAGTATTTATGCCATCAATAAGATGGCGCGGGGTTGATATGATTTTGCGGGCGGACAATTTCAATTGAATAAAGTGTTTTACGGTGTCGGTGACGTTTACGACTAACGTATTACGTCTGGATAGATATTGCGCTCATTTTTTCTATAAATTTGGGACTTTGCGGAGTGATACGAATTGAAAGTTTGTACTTATTGCGAAGTTTTCCTTTGACAGTTAGAATGGCCGGGAAACTCGGAGGGTTCGCGGTCGGCCCGGCCTCACGGCAGGCGGAACAATTTGGCCACGTCTAGGCACCTGGATTATGCTGACCTGGAGATCTCGCTGGTACATAGGTAAGTCGGGTTTAAGGTGAAATTATGAAAAGGTTATGCTAATAATGGCCTGGGGATCGCCTGGTGCTAGAATTTAAACTGCCGTTCTAGCTAGATCGGAGCCGGCCGGTGCTAGCGGGCTCAGGAGGGATCAGGATAGGGTTCAGATCTCAAGACTCAAGTGATTTGAAATGACTGCAGAGTATCCTTTTATACTTTTCGAGCACCCCGTTATCGGACCATTTCTAGAAGGGTTGGAGACGGAACTGATTGGCGTACCGATTTACGCTATGTCTGCGCATAGAGGTTAAGATCACTTGTTACGTGTAATTTTACATTTAGATACAGTTAAGGATTGTTTGGATAATTTCTTAGCTTAGCTAAGTTCAATTTTTTGGCTTTGCCTAATTGTTTCGCCATTTATCCAATTATTTCAGGCTTAACCTGTATATTTTTAGTTAAATTATAATTCCTTTTGCATTTCGAATTCGTAAATTTTCCAAACCAACGCATTTTGTACCTGGATCAAGTTCCTATCGTTTGCAATTTGCTCTTTTGACCTGTGCTATCTCTTATCAGAGTGCGAGCCTTCCTCGGGGAAACGAATTCTTCGTCCGGGCATTTTTGCTGTCTTCGCTTGAGCCCGCCGATACCGGCGCGGCTAAGCCTTGTTTTTAATTATGTCGAATTACGTGCGCTCAACCAATTTCAACGAGCAGTGTATTTTCTAAGGGCTGATTGTAATCAGGTACGATTGCGCTTTTTCTGTTTTATTATCTCCATACTAATTATATCTTTCTTAGCTCTTAATCTTAATCTTAATTATCCGTTTCAACAACGAGTTTATCTCGGAGGCCAAGTCTTATCGCATTTTCGACACCTGCTGGGTCCGGCGTATTTGCTGCCGTTTGAAGATGCTATTGCAGCAATTTTCGGCGCTTCCCCGGCGACTTCAACAATGATTATTGCCGTTCACGTCCAGCTTACGTTTCGAGGTTAGTAGGTGCTACTCCGAGATTTATATTACTTCGACTTATTTTCAATACCAGAAATTTACATCTGTGTATTTTAAACCCGTCAATATTTAAAATTTATATTCATACGTTTTGCCATTATTAACCTGTAATGTTCAATTTCATACATGCTCTTGTTTTAATATTTGAATTTTAATGCTTATATTTAATTATGCACAGTTTATAAATTTTGCTATTTTTGATGTGTGTTTCGACCCTATGTAAAAGGTACAGTCACGCTATTTATTTTCAATAGCCTAACAGAAGGTTTTATTAGATGACTGTGATAAGCTTATCCCACGAGTGTTTTTTGTAAAGTTTTTAAAATAACCCGAAAGGGGTTCTTAATTTTATGCGTGTCGAAACCTTCAGTTAAGATTCACAATTTTGTCATTACATTATTTACATTTTAATTGTCCTGATTATTGATTATTGACATTTCAAAACTTCTTATTGTTGATTAATTAAACGCTAGTCACTTGTAATTTATTTTTCTTCTTGTTATTTGAAATCTTTTGATTTCTGGCGCCCATTTCCATTTTCCTTTCCTTTTTTGAAGACATTCCAGGGTACATAGCTGATGATCTGAACCTACGATCTAAGGCCGCCGATATTTGAGCTAGTTCGGCCATCGCGGTGAGTTAAGAAACAGTTTTTCAGAGCTGCCGTGGTGTATAAATGGTAGGGGGGTTGATCTGCGATTTTTACTACCATTGCTTATTTTATTAATTAATCGCAGGTCGGCTTTCTTATTGTTTCACTGGCGCCCAACGGGGGGCTCGATTTTGGTAGTTACATCAGCTGTGTTTACCTGGATGTCTTTATTTATCAATATTTAATTTTGTATTCATTTTTCTATTCACTTTTGTAATTTTCACATCTTGTTGCAGTGCACGTATTTATATTTGACTTTCTTTTCTTTTCCTTTCTTTACTTATCCTTTCGTCGGTTGCTTATTGACTTTTCTTCCCTCATCTTTCTTGACGAATGATTGGTTTAGCGGTATGTTTATAGGTAGTGTGATGGACTTTGTTGAAAGGGTATGCTTTGGTGAGTGAGGTTTCTGAATGGTTTCTTTGATTGGTTGCGTGTGTGCTTTGGTAGTGTAGTATGTTTGGTTTTTTCCTTATCCTTCCTTTGGTTGCTTATCGGTGGGTCGAGGGCCTGCGTGAATTACTTGTGCGGTTTGGTGTAGTTTACTCCATCTTTGGGAATTTTTAAGTAATTGCCTTGCCGTACTTGTATTTACTCAGGGTCTCGACGGGTTGTTTCCGGGTTGTTTTTTTCTGGCTTTTAATTTTTTCAAATGCGTTGATTATGCATTTCTTTTTGGATGCGAGGCTTTTGTTGGCTGCGTCCGATGTGAGGCAGTCCTTGTTTTAGGCCCCTGTTCGGTGTAAACAGGGTGTCTATATTTTTTCTGTGTCCGATGTGGTGCAGGTTTTTCTTCTGTCAGATTTGACAGGAGATATTTTTTGCGTCGGTTTAGATGCGCTATTGCATCTTGTTATGCATTTTTTCTATGCAATTTTTTTGCGTCTTTTTAACGCATCTGTTTGCGTGCGGATTTTCCTTACGATTGAAGGCGGTTTGCTTTCCTTGTGTTTCCTCTTCTTTAAGCGTGTCCATGTCTCCGTAAACCCGGGTCACGGCATGGAATGGTAGACCTAGCCAGTCGAAGCTTGGATGAGTGGGTGTGGCAGCGTGAGTTTTTCCGAACTCTGGTTTTTTGGTTCATTTTCCTCTTCTTTCCTTTTCTCTTTTCCTTATGTCCCGTTTTCTCTTCTGTTTTTAAAAGTTGCTGTAGGGTATGTTCCCTATGGATTTTGCATTCTAGTGCTTTTCACTTTCTTTTTTTCTTGCCATTACTTCCGTCTCATTTGAGGATTTTTTCAAAAGCGCTTCGCTTATTTGAATTTGGACTATGGTATTATAGGATATTGTGACCGTGGAAACACCTACAGTGTCCCTTTTAAAAACTTGTTTTCTTAGTGCTTTTTGTTTCTTGCATAGGGTGGTAGGTTGGGCATGCAGGGAAGGTCACTGTTTGGGAACGTCATCATCTAGTTCTTCCCTTTTGTAGCGTTTAGGGTGGTAGGTTGGGCATGCAGGGAAGGTCACTATTGAGGAGCAACGTCATCTTGTTCTCTCTCTAAGCAACGCTAGCAGTTGGGGTCGTTTCTCTCCATATTTTGGTATATTTTTTAAGAGTGCTTTCCCCATCCGTGCTTGTGTTCGCTTAAGACTTTAACCGATTTTATTTTCAGATCGTTGTTCATGGCTTGTTAGCTATGTTGTTTTTTATGGGATTTTTTTTTCGAGACGAGTTTATACTTGTTTGGGGTTTTTTTATTTTATTGTTATTTGGGTTGGGTTTTTCGGCCTTGTGGAGATTTCTGGGGGTTGGGGCGAGCGATTGTGTTGCCATCCGACTCAGTGAGGGAGCCACATTCAGTCCGTCACCGGCGCGCCTTTTCCATCTAGCTGCGACGACTGGCTGAATGCCCGAGCGGGGTTTGGTGGTTGTGCGGTCGTTCCTTCTAGCTTCTGGGATCTCTACCTAAATTCGGGGCGGGCATATGGTTTTTAGGATGTTTTCCTGGGTTTTCACCCGAATCTTTTTGTCGCAGTACTTACTGTGTTTCATTTTTTTCAAGATATTTTTCCCTTTCATACTTTTTTGATATTGGGTTATCTTAGATTTAGAGTGAGTGATGATGATGCGGTGCGAGCTTTTCGGATTTTTGTGAGTTTTTCGGATGTTTGTAGAAAGGTGGATTGTGTCCTATGTGATGCAGTCGGTTTTTGCTGTGTTTAAGCAGTTTTTTTGGCTTCTGTCCGGTTTATACAGAACGTCTATTTTTTGGCGGTGTCCTATGTGGTGCTCCAGTTATTTTTGAGCCGATTTATAAGGGTTGTTTCCCTTGGCTTATCTTCTCGAAAGAGGATTTTTTCGATAGCGTTTCGCTTTGTGTGTTGGCATCATCGATCTCATTCTGAAATTATTTGGTTTCCTACATTTTTTAATGTTTTCATATTTAAACCTTTTTATTTCTTTTGGCCGTGGGGAGTGAAACAATTTTTTGGCTTTGCCTAATTGTTTCGCCATTTATCCAATTATTTCAGGCTTAACCTGTATATTTTTAGTTAAATTATAATTCCTTTTGCATTTCGAATTCGTAAATTTTCCAAACCAACGCATTTTGTACCTGGATCAAGTTCCTATCGTTTGCAATTTGCTCTTTTGACCTGTGCTATCTCTTATCAGAGTGCGAGCCTTCCTCGAGGAAACGAATTCTTCGTCCGGGCATTTTTGCTGTCTTCGCTTGAGCCCGCCGATACCGGCGCGGCTAAGCCTTGTTTTTAATTATGTCGAATTACGTGCGCTCAACCAATTTCAACGAGCAGTGTATTTTCTAAGGGCTGATTGTAATCAGGTACGATTGCGCTTTTTCTGTTTTATTATCTCCATACTAATTATATCTTTCTTAGCTCTTAATCTTAATCTTAATTATCCGTTTCAACAACGAGTTTATCTCGGAGGCCAAGTCTTATCGCATTTTCGACACCTGCTGGGTCCGGCGTATTTGCTGCCGTTTGAAGATGCTATTGCAGCAATTTTCGGCGCTTCCCCGGCGACTTCAACAATGATTATTGCCGTTCACGTCCAGCTTACGTTTCGAGGTTAGTAGGTGCTACTCCGAGATTTATATTACTTCGACTTATTTTCAATACCAGAAATTTACATCTGTGTATTTTAAACCCGTCAATATTTAAAATTTATATTCATACGTTTTGCCATTATTAACCTGTAATGTTCAATTTCATACATGCTCTTGTTTTAATATTTGAATTTTAATGCTTATATTTAATTATGCACAGTTTATAAATTTTGCTATTTTTGATGTGTGTTTCGACCCTATGTAAAAGGTACAGTTACGCTATTTATTTTCAATAGCCTAACAGAAGGTTTTATTAGATGACTGTGATAAGCTTATCCCACGAGTGTTTTTTGTAAAGTTTTTAAAATAACCCGAAAGGAGTTCTTAATTTTATGCGTGTCGAAACCTTCAGTTAAGATACACAATTTTGTCATTACATTATTTACATTTTAATTGTCCTGATTATTGATTATTGACATTTCAAAACTTCTTATTGTTGATTAATTAAACGCTAGTCACTTGTAATTTATTTTTCTTCTTGTTATTTGAAATCTTTTGATTTCTGGCGCCCATTTCCATTTTCCTTTCCTTTTTTGAAGACATTCCAGGGTACATAGCTGATGATCTGAACCTACGATCTAAAGCCGCCGATATTTGAGCTAGTTCGGCCATCGCGGTGAGTTAAGAAACAGTTTTTCAGAGCTGCCGTGGTGTATAAATGGTAGGGGGGTTGATCTGCGATTTTTACTACCATTGCTTATTTTATTAATTAATCGCAGGTCGGCTTTCTTATTGTTTCACATTCATATAGTTAGATTTACCTGCATACGTTAGGTGTAGCTTTGGTTGCATACTCATTTTTGCAATTTTTGGGACTTGAAAATCCTTGATTTTTAGGGAATTTTTAGTAACAGTTTTGAAAATTGTTTTGATAGTACGA
Organism: Agriotes lineatus; assembly: GCA_940337035.1. Taxonomy (NCBI): domain Eukaryota; kingdom Metazoa; phylum Arthropoda; class Insecta; order Coleoptera; family Elateridae; genus Agriotes; species Agriotes lineatus. The sequence goes on along the minus strand of OW679201.1, from coordinate 56,680,976 downwards.
TTTCCGGCGACCATTTTTTTTAAGTTTTCCTTTTTTGGAGCTGCATGTGATTTTTGGGAATTTTCACTTAAGTGGATTACATAGTTTCCATATTCCTTTGAGGAATCTGCCATCCAGAAATAGGAAATGGGTGTTATATTGCTAAAATGAATCCGATTGTATTGGGATAAATATATATTTCTGCAATTTACTTACTCGAGGCCACATTACAACTCTGGTATGTTAATTTATGGTTGCAGTAGAACATTTTTCGATAACGTCTCGTATTTAGGCCTCCTCGTCCTAGTTTGCTGTATCGTTCTCCGATTTTTCGGGATCTATTATGCCTGTGGCATTGTTTGTTACTTGGCTAAGGCACCTGGAGCAACAATTCCGTTCCAATCCGAGCCCCTCAGCACATGTGATAGTTCGCATGCAAGGCTTCTCCCCATGGTGACTGCACTCGACTACGCTTCTCACCCGCAAAGTTAGATGAAGCCCTGACTCTTTGGAGGTTATTCAAGCTGGTGGAAATCTTAATAGCTATCCCCCATAGCTGTTGATGTAGCGGCTCTTCTGTGCACAATCCAGGTATCTACAACACCTAGTGTTATCTACCTTTTAGTGTTTATTGAACTGAAAATATCGTTCGTTATGGCACTATGATCTTTACTTTATGTATTGTACTTACCTAGGTATATGCTAGCGAAATTCATGCCGTTTTACATGCGGAATATTGTATAGCTTCGTTGTACATCACGTGCAATTACTTTTGTGTAATAGGATAATGTCATTCTATGCATTTAATATCTTTACGTTTGGTAGTACTGCTTTGGTTGCATTCAAGTTTCAAGTACTTGTCAGTGTTTCAAAATTTAAACCATTATTGGCGGAGGTCTCCGGGAGCATTAATTTGACATTTCACATAATATGAGCACCGTAAATACACCATTTTATGTGTATTAGCACTCCCCTAGGCGAAATGGTACCAATTCGAAGAGGTTCGCGACTAGATAGAGTATTTATCTAATTAATCAAGCGATTTAGAACTTACTATTCTCCCGCATTCCGGTATCGCTGTTTTTAATTATATTTAAGTCACTATCGTACGGGTACTCGAACGAATTGCGATTATCGTAGTTACATTTTCGACTTTATTCATATAAAATCTTGTACATTACATACCACTAAGATTACATTTACAAACTATTCCATTTAATCACAGAATTGTGTTGCCTTTTCCAAGTATGACACAGAATTTTGAAGGTGTACAAACTGTAAATAAATAACTAGGTTATTTCGAGTCTTGGTGTTTTCTATCTTTTATTATTTTTTTTTTTTTTTGAAACAGCTAGTGGTTTAGGAATTTACACGGCCACCTGTAGGTTTTCTGGTTTGGACCGTCTCAAACCAGTGGCGCTTCCGGACAACCCACCCCATCCTGCTCAGGACCTAGCTTGGCAAACGTTTGCTACACGACTAGACGATTCCTGTACCACCCTGCTGTGAAGTATTTATAATTTTTGTTTTTACGTGCAAATAAATTCCCATGTGTAGCAAATGTAATACACTATATCGCTAATCCAAACACTATGCCGATGTGGGCAAAGATTGTAATGGTAATTAGCGTGATTCAAATTTTTAGCATACTATTTGCGTCTTAGGTAAATTTGATGCGGGGGCTAACGTTACAGTTCCAACCCAACTACAATTGCATATGTTCGTAACCGTTTCGAATAGCACTGAAAATGCGGTGCATGAGCACATGCAGTATTGGCTGCAAATGACTAACAACTTGCGTGCTGTGAAAACCATATATTGTACAATTCGAAATCACAGCAAGTTACTAACAGCTTGTGTCTCGTAAAATCCGTTTATATCTTATAATTCTAGGTCATGAAATAAACCACCCAAACTTGTATAAATAGATTTATTTCTAACAATGTGTTATGTGAAAGCGGGCTAGAAAGCGCTCCACAGGCAAATAGATGTTGGTCCATCACCACAGACTCGCCGAACCGTCGACGGTATGGCAGGCCATGTCCTGATGGCTTTTCCATAGAGGTTCAGAGTGTAGTCGACCGTGACTACCATTCGGGAGCTTGTTATAGGCAACGTCGGTGTAGCTGCCAAAAAGCACTATAACTGGCGGTAGAACGTCTCGGAATCTTGAAAGTAGCTAGTTGGTAATGATGATGGTTACAGTATCACGCAGTAAACTTAATAAAGGAACGGAGTCAAAGAGAAAGGTACCTGTCTACCTCTCATCACCAACAAAAATCTTGGAGGAGCTGTATAAGTTAGAGGTTGATGTGCATTAGTATATCAAATGCGGTACAAGTGTTAACAGTTGTAATGGATAAATTACAAAAGGCCATTGAAACCACCAATAAAACCCTTAAAGGATCACTGTGGGTTTCGCACACCCGCACTAGTAACATTCAGTAATATTATTATTATTATTATTATTATTATTATACATTAAAAGTTAGGCGGCAAAGCCTTTTAAACTTTATCAAATCATACAATGCACATGATGTGACATACAAAATAAACCGAAATTTTTTAAAAATTTATTGTAGCTGTTCTTAAATGTATTAACATTTGGCGCAGACACAACACTCTCCGGTAAACAGTTCCATTGCCTATGAACACGGTTGGTTATAAAATACTGCCGACACAGTTTAGAGAACCTTTCACAAATTAATTTATAATTGTGGCCTCTTAAACAATTGTTCTGATTGATCACAAAAATATCAAGATTGACACTGTAATTAATACCCATGGAGAATTTTATACTTTCAATAAGGTCACCACGTAGTCGTCTTTCACTTAATTTAGTTAAACCAAGAACTTGCAGTCTTTCTTCATAGGGTAATGCACGTATTTGAGGGCACATTCTCGTTATTCTGCTTTGAGTTTGTTCCAAAGCATGGATATCACCAGCAAAATAAGGGTTCCAAATAGGTACTGCGTATTCAAGTAAGGGTCTGATATAACATTTATATACTGTTGATAGCAGAGTGGGTGACATATTCATAAACGTTATTGATACCATATGCACCACTGAATTTACTTTTTTGATCATCTTTCCAATGACAAAGCTAGGAGTGCACACATATATTCAACCGTCAACAGTAATTGCAACGACTGCTGAGGAAAAGCAAACGGAAGAATCTCTACCCATTTCTTCAGATTCAACTCACCATTCATCTTCATATTCACCCGGGGAAATGCCGGAAATGCTGTACCCTCTCTTTAAAAGTTTACTGAGCTGCCCCCATTTTAAATCTGAAGATATGATTATTCCCAGGTCTTTTTGCTGGGTTACTGGTTTGATCGTCACATTATTAAGTTTATATTGCAGTTTAGGATTGTTACTTCCAATATGTAGCACAGAGCATTTTTGCGGGTTAAGTTCCAACAACTATCCGCTTATCAATTTTGGAAAGGTCTGACTGTAATACATCTGCCTGATTGATTGGGTTTGTGACCTTCAAACCTTTACTGGTTGCCAATCGGAAAGTAGACGATGATAAAAGAAGTATGCAAAAAGAATACTCAAACAGCTCAATAAACAACTGAGATATGAGCATTTACAAATTTGACCTTGGTGAAAGTAGAGCATCGTTTCGATACCTTAGAGGTAAAACCACGCCAGAGGTGAAATTTGTTTGCAAGGGGCGGGATAGAAGAGCACGGTAAATCAACGTGTAAAAGGTCCGGGGTGGTGTAGCTTGAAGAAGCGTCCACGTTCGATCAGCAGAGTTAAGCAACGCTCTCTCTGGTCAGAACTTGGATGGGAGTTCCACGTCTGCATCTCTCGGCGCCTCGTGATACGGCTGTCACGGAAATAGTTGGTCCCGGAGGTCATAACAACATCATGACAGTCGTTAGTGGGGTTGGAAGTCTCCATAAATGCACAGCGACGCCTATAATTGGCCTGACGGCTGTTGGCTGAGTGAGATATAAATTTAAAAAACCACGCCAGAGACAAAACTCAGGTTTACAAGCGTTGAGTTGCCGTGCTCTTCTATCCCTTCCCTTGCAAAAGAGTTTCATCTCTGGCGTGGTTTACACGTTGAGTTGCTTTTCATCCTGATGAAGCCCCTTACGAAAGTGGACGAAACGTTGAGTTCTTCGACCTCAATAATGACACGGTCCAATTCCGGAAGTTGTTTGTTACTTAAGGTATTCAGTAGGTAATAGAGGTGTTCACCCTATAGTGGTGTACCATATAATGTCGGAGGAGCAAAGGCATCTCCTATATCTGTCGTCGGCTGTACTGGCATCCTTAACGATGTACTTAAGATAGTTCCTCGTGGCAATTACCTGTTATAGTATGGACATGGTGAAACCCTTAATCTCAGGGAATATGTCCGTAGGAAGTTAATAAATTATTCTGTGGTACACTTGTTGGATTTTTTAGAAACCCCATTATGTAACCATAGAGCTTCGGTATTTTGAGCTATGGGAACGAACCATATGAGGAGCTCATTTTCAAAGTGCAGTAAATCTAATTTTTAGAGTAGTGATTAGGTTGCTCCAAGAAAGTCACAAACGAAAGGTGGGCAATGACGACGTTTCAATTTTCAATTAGGTGAAAACCTCTTATCTAGATGTAAAAAGTTTTAAAAAACACAACAGAGCTTAAAGTTGGTCATCTTGAGGTACGAACGTATTTGCTTTTCGATCTGCATAAATGTATTTATTTAATTTGTTCATTCTGCTAATTGTTTATAATGTCGCTGTGCGTAACCTGTGATAATAATTTCCCACACTATAATGGCTTTGTGAAGTGTGAGGACTGCGATGGAAAATTTAATTTCGTTTGTTGCAGTATGCGAGAAACTTACTATCGTAAACTTACCCTTGAGGCTTGGAGATGTATCAAGTGTAAAACCAAACCAGCGGTTGATATCACCACGAGTACAAGTACAGATATCAATAATGATTTACTTACTGCTATTAAATCTGCAGTGAAGGACACCGTCAAAGAAGAAAATAAAATCCTGTCGGATAAAATGGATGAATTTTAGAAATCCTTTAATTTTTTTAATGGCCAAGTTGAAGACCTCAAAAAATTAATTAATGAAAAAGATCTTCAAATAAATGTATGCTCCGATCAAACTGATAAGTTAAGGAACGAAAATGCTTCTTTAATTCGTGAAAACTCTGATATCAAAAACCGACTAAATCAACTGGAACAGTATAGTCGCCGTAACTCAGTGGAAATTGGTGGCGTTCGTTCCTGAGCCAAGGGATGAAAATGTCATCGCTACTGTGCGCTCTATTGGTAGAGCACTTAACTTAACATTCTTAATAACATGATCGATGTCTGCAATAGGCTTGGAACCAATCCAAACAAACCGCAAAAACCGCGACCTATAATAATTAAATTTGTTAGTCGTATTCATAAGGAAGGTGATGTAGTTAGCATCACGCCTTCGACGACTGCCTTACTTTCCCTACTTCCACAACTGTTGTTTCGGTACCCAATTTTTAAAGCAACTGGGTGGGCCGCCCGCCAGTTGCCAGATGTCGAGATTGAACCCCGCACCGTGGCACCGCCTTCGAGCTCCATAACCGCTCGGCCACGCTGGCGACGGTGTTGGTATGTACGAGGGCCGTTTTTTTTAAACCTCCGATGGGCCATAATAAAAAGACAAGTGTATATAAAACAATGATTTTATTATTAAAAGTTCTGTACACTTATGGCTACTTTTTGACATAATCACCTTGAAACTTGAGGCATTTGTCGTACCTGTGGACAAGCTTTCCAATACCCTCTGCATAAAATGTTGCCGCCAATGAATTTCAATGAGTCTTGACGTTGTCTTGAAGCTTCTCGTTATTTTGGAAGCGCTGTCCTCTTAGCCATTTCTTCAGTTCAGGGAAAACGTAGAAGTCGCTCGGCTCTAGGTCGGGACTGTATACCGGGTGATCGAAAATATCCCATTGAAATTTCTCAAGGTGCCGTTGCTTTACAGCAGCACTGTATGGGCGTCCCCCCTGTTCCTTGAACAATATGGAATATTTTTTTTGATCACCTGGCATACAGTCCCGACCTAGCGCCGAGTGACTTCCATGTTTTCCCTGAACTGAAGAAGTGGCTAGGAGGACAGCGCTGCCAAAATAACAAGGAGCTTCAAGACAACGTCAAGACTCATTGTAATTCATTGGCGGCAACATTTTATGCAAAGGGTATTGGAAAGCTTGTCCACAGGTACGACAAATGCCTCAAGTTACAAGGTGATTATGTCGAAAAGTAGCCATAAGTGTACAGAACTTTTAGTAATAAAATCATTGTTTTATATACACTTGTCTTTTTATTATGTCCCATCGGAGGTTTAAAAAGACGCCCTCTACATTATAAATAATCTTTCTTTCTCTATTCTTAAATTTCAAAATGCTTGTTTAGCTATAGAGCAAATTTGGGTTAGTATTAAACTATCTGAGCATGTAGCAGCCCTTGGCACTATTTACAGAAGGCAGGAGTTTGCATTTACTGAATTTTTATATGGGTTCCACGACTCATTGTCGTTTGTCTTTCCTTAATGTAATAAAATTGTCTACGGAGACTTTAATATTAATCTTTTCAATACGGAGGGAGTTGCATGTATACAGTTTTATTCTGCTTTAGATGCCATTAGGCTAAAACAAGTAATAAAGGAGCCTACGCCTGTTACAGCTACTACTGCCACATTAATAGATTTTATTATAGTTGGATTTGATGTTCATATTATCAATTCTGGAGTAGAAAATATGGATCACATTTCTGATCATTCATGAGTTTCTTGTCATTGCCCTATAAGTGGCTTTTGCTAATGATAATGACTTAAAGTTAATACATTGGGAAACTATAGTTAACATCGAGGACATTAATGACAAAGTAATTTTTTTACCAGTAATATTTTTAGATTTATTCAATATTCATGCTCCTATAAAAACAATAAAGATTACTAAGCCTAAAGCACCTTGGATAACAACCAATGTCAAGTTAATGATGTCTCGCAGAGATAAAGTTTCTCAGCCCTTTAAACGAATAAACAGTAAAAGAGTCTGAGAATATTATAAGTCTTTGCGAAATTATACCACATTTGCAATTAGTAAAGAAAAAAAAGCTTATCTTAAATTTCAAGCACGATTAACGTTCAAACTATGTGGAGAGCGGTGAGGTCTTTAGACATACGTAGTAAGGTTAGACGAAACAATATTCCTTCAGAACTTTGTGATGTAGAAAAAATTAATGAAACCTTCTTGACTGTTGGAAAATCTTCCATCATAGCAACTCGAAATACTTTTATAACAATAACCTAATGAATAACGTTGAATCATTTTTTAATTATACGCTATCTTCAGAAGATCACATAAATAAAATATTATTTAGCATCAAAACTAATTCTGTAGGTTCTGACGGTATAAGTGTAACACTGCTAAAATTATGTTACCCAGTCGTATCACTATATGTCACGTATTTGATTAGTAGCTGTATATTGCATGGCATTTTTCCTTGTTAATGTTACTCCTTTACCTAAATCTGGAACTCCCACTACCCTTAACGATTTGCGACCGATTAGTATCTTGCCGATATTGTCAAAGTTTGTAGGTATCATTTGTATGCTGATGATATTCAGTTAAATATTGACTTTGACCCGGAAGATGTTATATAGTGTTTGAGGCTTTCGCGGTTACTCGAATTATTCTTCTTAACATAGAATTTCGGCTTAGACCGCTTAGTATTTGTATATGAACACCCTGCATTTTCTGGCTTAATGTGCCTTGCACCTTGTGAAGTCGAGCAAAAACCCACGTGATGGTCATACTCTTTGGTGGCTCGTGTTGTTTGAGTATCTTGAGAACGAGGATACTTAGGCAGATTTGGCCGTTTTGCTGTTTGTGCATCCATATTCAATAACGTTTCGTAAGACCTTGCAGCTTGCATAATCAGAGTGAAAGTCGCACTAAGAGCCGAAGGTCGGGTGGAGCCTCCGTGCCAGGCGCGCGGAGTGGCGTAACGCTGGTTAGTCGTCCGAGTGCAACGTAATCCGTGGGGCGTGGCCATATGACGCAGAGTGGTTGTAATGCTTTAGATCGTGTATCACAGGGGTACAAGTTTTACTAAGCTTAAAGCCATCTTCCCTGTTGATATTATTTGGATGTTTTTATATTTCTATGGCTTTACGTATCACTCGCGGAAACTAGTGAGGTATTCTGGCAAGTACTCTGGCCTGCTCAAATTCTAAAGTGTGCCCATTTGTAAAAAGTATGCTCAGCTACGGCTGATTTTGTGATGCGTTTGTGTTTGCAATCGCCTTTATGTTCTTGAAGTCTTAGATCAACTGAACGACCAGTCTGTTCAATGTAACTCGACCCGCAAAAACAGGGAATGCGTTATACGCCAGCGATTTTTAAACTTGGAATCTTGTCTTTTACCGATCTGAAGCCATTAACCAAAGTTTCCTTGCTCGTGAACGCAGTTTGCATGTTTTGGCTGCACTTGATATGCCTTGTTATTATTAATAATTGGAAACAATTATGTTGCTTTTGCAACAAGCAACAGCATGTATCTAGGTAACCGTTTGGTTAAGCACATAAATGTTCATATAGACTTTTTGTCTTATTTTGGCATGAGGAATCTACCATTTGTCGACGCAGTAATGTGTACGCCAGTTCCCAGACACCACTAGCAATATAGAAGTATTAAGCCTATGTCACACCATCAGTTAGTTTTACAAACTAAACTGATCAGTTTGCTTTAATGACGTCACAAACAAAAAGTTTGACGGAACTTTCAAGCTTGATTATCACACTATACGTCGAGTTTGACCAAACATTGCGGTTAAGTGGGTCCTTTGGGTTTAACTGAGGTTACGCCAAGTTGTTTACATTTATTCTTCTGTAGCTTTTGTCCAAAAATATATTTTATCTACGACCACTACTAAAAGTAGGCCTTTTAGCGCTAGCTTGTTTCACTAAAAGTGACGTTTTATAGTTTACCGTGTTTAAAGAAATCAGCTGTTTACTTTTAGCACATGTGCTAAAAGTGAAGCGAGGTTGAAAACTACAATTCCGAACTGCAAGTGAAGTTGTAAAGCTATTCTAGTTGCTTCTTGCGTTACAGGTAAAGCATTTTTGAAATAATTAAAGCGTTATGTAATGAATACAGTCATATGTGGAGTATCAATAATTACATTTCGTAACTCACCTTGACAGCACGGCCGTGGCCAAACAATCGCCACCGCGGCGTAGGCTACTATTCATTATGACATAAATTAAAAGCGTCGCAGATGCGAACCTTTCTTAAATCGATATTTATGGATTAATAACGGTAAAATTAAGGTCGTAGATAAAATATTGTATGCAACGCGTGCTAAAAGTCGTTTATGCACGAGACATGTTATGAAACTCAGCCTTCGGCTTCGTTTCATAATTTTCATGTCTCGCGCATAAACGTCGACTGTTAGCACTTGTTGCATAAATAGCTATTTATTAAATAAATGACTAAGAAAAAGGAATAGCATTGTTATCACTAGCAGGGTTAGCTGTATTAACCCAAGAATGCAAAAAACCGAAGTAGATGGAAGTTATGGTGAAAACATTGGTTATTAAAACGAAATGATGGCTTTGACCCGGGGTACTAACCATGTTACGAAATTAATCACTACTATTAATTAAATATACGAACATGAGGTTACTACGTTGAACACTCAGCTTAAAGCAAACCGAAAAGCGAGTATTGAATACCTCCTCGAGGTTATATTTTACTTACCTAAGTTCAAGTTTTCCTGTAATTCCTGTCTTTTTGTTGAATTCAAGTTTACGCCAATCAGAAGACAGCTTGCATCAAACAAACTTATGGAAAATAGAGACGCCTCGAAAATTAGAGAAGTTTGACCAAACTATAACAGTGACGTCATAAAATAGACTGCTTTAAGTTTAATTGTCAAACTAACTGATGGTGTGACATAGGCTTTAGATATATGCGTTTGAGCACCCCAAAATTTTGCACTTTAGTTCCGCCCATATATATAATACACATATATTGCTAGTAGGGCCTGGAAACGTCAGAAAACATTACGGCGCCGACATAGTCTCACTTAGAGTATAACGCGCCTCGTGCGCATGCGTGAGAATTCGAACTCCGCCTTTAGAAGCGAATTTTTAACTTGACGCCTTCCCCATTGGCCGGACGACGCCGCCGCGCTTGCACACAGCTCACCATTATACATTGAAGAGTTGGTTGTCTGTCTCACTTCCTTGGTGAGTTTCCCACTCATAGCCGCTAGCAATATAGTAAGTATTACATATATGGTTCCGCCTACGAAATTAGGTCTTATGTATAAGAGTTCAAGGGTAGATCAATCGTACACCTTTAATAATATGGCGGATTTGACAAAATGTTTATAATAGACGTAGTTAGGTAGTTCTTGTTATAAATAATCGATGGTGTCATAGAATTGATAGACATTTAGAAAAACTTAACCGTGAATTATCTATTATTTAGTATTATCCAGTAAGTTGAATTATCGATACCGTCTATATTGGTTGGCCATAAACTTGCATACTAACTGGTGCATGCACCTGGTAGTTGCAGTACAATTTTCAAATCCTGTTCATGCCTAGAAATACTAATCGCTTGTATTTTTGAACATGTGTATGTTGGCATACACCAGTATAATATTTGTAAATGTCTAATAATATTGCACTAAGTAAATGACTGACAACCATTCACAATATGAATATTCTCTTCTTTCAGAAACATGACGGAACTTCAAGTGCAGCATCTGATGGAGTAGCAACGAGTTGTCTTGCATTATTCTGCAGTTTGCACATCTGCTGGAGGTATATAGATTTAAATTAATTGTCACTAGAATATGGGGAAAGATAATTAGCATTCATAAAACACTTTTCCGACTCGAAACAATAACGAAAATATACCCTGACTTTTATTACAATATTAGTATTTTCCTGTCGTTTATGAACTGGTGAACTGTAATTTTTAAAATCGCGCCAATCCCGTGTTAGTGTGTAACATTTGGACTTTCTATAAGGCTGATCCGATGCAAAAGCGTAATGCTCCATGCATGTCATATTGGTTTTAGAAAGTTCGGCATTGCATCTGAAGCAGAGCAGTTGTGTCTGCATACCAACAAGGTCGTGATATATTATTGTGCATAACTAGTTTGATTTTATTTTATGTTCATTCTATTTTGCTGCGTTGGAAAATTCTGGATGACGAAAATATGTTTTAATTTCTGATATAAATTTTGGTTTTATAGCACTCTTGAAGGTCACAGCACCTACCTGCAGAGAAATAATGAACCATTCACTACAGGAATTAAATCATTTATTGAGATTTTTATTCAATCAGAAAAACTCTCTTCTAAAATTGGATATTAGTTTCAGTTGTGTTTTGAACTTTGCCGTGATCGTGGTATCGCTTCTCGTGCACATTCTAAAACGCACATTGGTAACGAAAAAACTGCAAAAATTAATTAATTAATGTGGTAGTGATGTGCTAACTGGTGACGGGTCACTACTGTAGTGCAAATTATGTGATAAACTCGTAAATTACGAAAAAAAGTATTTTCCGGCTCAGAACATAGAAGGAATGAATCATAAAAAACAATAAAAAAGTGGATTGCCTAAAACAACTCTTCTCATCACATATATGGCAAAATAAGTGCTTGTTTTTACTGCCTATATTGTATTTTTATAGTGCCTGAATTCCTTCCTGTTTCGACCTCTACTTATTAAGGTCGCTTTCTGTAGGAAGCAATTTTTTGCGTTAACTTATTTTTATGAACTTTGGCAGCTGCAATCAGTCTACCAGAGTGCGTGCTTATTCAGTGTAACAATATTTAAGCTTTTATTTTATACAAAATATTCCAGTAGATTCATATGGACAGTTTATTTTATTGAAATAAAACTATTAGGGGAATAAATGTTAGCTTAGCTTTATAAATATTATGAATTGAATAAATACCCTACCCACTGCGTATTTACCCGACCCACATCACTACCCCTGCCGAGTATTTTAATTTACGAAATATGTAAATTTATTTTTCAGAATAAGCTGAAATTTGCCCGCAATCAGCCATTCATAAGTTTGACACAAGGCATAAAAATAACCAGCAATCTCCCTGTTGCTGTAATGCTTCTGACTCTTTGGGCGTAAAAGTTTTCAACTATCTCCCGGCACAGTTCAAAGATTGTAAATCTTCAAATAATTTCATAAAGAAGTTCAAAGTGAAACAATAAAGAAGCCTGCAATTGATTACTAATAATAAATGGTACTAAAAATTGCAGATCAACCCCCTTATAGTTTACACACCACGGCAGCTCTGAAAGGTCTTTACTTACCGCGATGGCCGAGCTAACTCATTTTCGGCGATTTAGTCGTGGGTCTAATCATCAACTGTATCCCTGCAATCTCTTTAAAAAAAAACAGGGCGCCAGAAAAAACAAATCAAGTAATTACTAAAATAACTACAAGCAACTAGCTTTTATTTAATAATCAATTATCAGTTGTCTTGTAAAGTCAGTAATGAACATTAAGATTGATTTAAATATAATCGAAATGTCATAATACAGTAGTGTAAATATGTTGAAGGATGCAGCACGCACCAAAGTTAAAACCCCTTTCGGGTTCCCAAATTAAGTTTGAATATCAAATCACTCAAGGAATAAGCTTATTTCTCTCATATCATTCAACCGTTCACCCGGTTATTGAATTCAAGAGGCGTGTAAGCACCTTTTACAAATTGCCTAATAAACATAAAAATTATAGTTCAATGATTGATTAAGTTTAAATATCGGAATAACCAAATACATATCAAATAAAAGCATATGTTAAAATGAACTATATAATTAAGTTATAATCAAGACTATAATTCAAACTTGACAGTGGTTGGTTTTGGAAATTAAATTTCTGATATTAATTATGCTTAGTGGTGAATAATTGTAACCAGCGAGCCAGATAAATTCTAAGGCCGGTTTGGTCATCTGCTTTCAAAATGAATGATAACTGCCAAGATAGGCGTAACCTTGGATATCGGCGCCTGTTAAGTGTGGGCGGAAAAGCTGGCTAGGGTTGCTGTTGTGAACTACCAATGTTGTCTTAATGGCCCGTGATCGAAGCAGAATCAAATCTCAGGTTGAGATGTTTAAGATTAACTTCATTCGGCGGAATCGATAATTAAGACGGCTGGGTGTCCAGATTGAATTTGCTGGTTCAAACTATTATTTAAGAGCTAAGGAAAAGGGGAATTAATATGTGAATAATGAACAAAGAAGCGCAATCATACCTGATTTAGGTTATCAGCTCTCGAAAACGAAATTAATTAATTGTAGTGCAATAGCACGCACAATGATTTCACAGAAGCCTGTTGCTTCGTTGAAATGCAGGAAAGAAGTGCTCGCGAACAAGGTATCAGCGAGAAAACAGCTGAAGAGTGGCGCGCTGCGATAACGAACAATTCGGGAAATCCAGAATCGGTACCATTGCGCGCAACAAGATTTGGTATTATTTGAAATACAGCGGATTATAACTCAAGTGAAAATATACGGGCTGGCCCGAAATAGATGGGTAATTGCCGAAACAAATAGACAGAGCTAAAGATTTGTTTCAAAAGTTTCTGCTAGAACATGTATTTTATAGTACTGACGAATACTTCATAGCTACGTGGATCTGATTTATTTCGGGCGTCTCTAAACTGTTTGTGACGATGTCCACATTTCATATAATCTAAAGGAGAAATAAATTATTATTATTATAATTACTTGGTGCATCCCTAAAATTGAGCATATTTATTTTTAGTGCAGTTTCATGATGACCGTGCATTTTAGTTTACCATTTTGAACTTACTTTTGCAAGTTAAAATATTTTGTATGTCCATGAGTATTAACTTTAACCTGTTTAATTTGCTTTCGTGTACATTTATTTTTATTAAAAAACAAAGTAACGGCAGTTTTTAGAGTTTTCCGTGAATTGAAAAATATATCGGCCTATCGGTTAATTAGGTATAGTGACAGATGCCGATATACCGATGCACGAAGCCGGACAACTCGGCGCCGCCATCTCGGCGCGGGGCCAGCTCGGCGCCGGGACAACTCGGCGCGGAGCCATCTCGGCGCCAGCCAACTCGGCGCGAGGCCATCTCGGCGCCGAATTTAAATTCGCAAACCACAGTGTGCACTACGTAAGAAAATTATTATAAACATATAATAAATAAAGTGATCGCCAAAAATCTGGCATCAAATGAAAAAATAAATATTTAGAATTTCTTGGAAAATCAAACACTAACGACCAGAGGTAATTGCAAAGTGATTACAAATGGGCCAAACAAAAGTTGTCACATGACTTCCGTTATCAGTAAAATTTGACAGTTTTTTTTAAATAATTACGAAACATGCATTGAAATTTATTATGAAATAAAAAACTTTGTTAAAAATATTTGTTTTTCCATAGCAGTTTTTGTTAAAAGTTAAATTCATGGGACCTAAACATAAAAGAAAATGTGAGAGGTCAAAGTTGGCAGAGGATTTTGAAATTTTGGTATAGGAGCCCAGATGTTGATTCTAAACAATTTTTCTTAATGACTTTTTGTCGTATTTTCTGCATAAAAGGCACGCTACTCTACAGTAAAATAGGTTTTTTGAAAACTTCGAAGGCATACTTGATTTTTCAACACTGAAATGCTGTTCGAAATTCGCCTTTAACCAAGCAGGGCTGAACCCCAAAAAATGAAAATTTAAAACGAGAATTTTTTACCCTTTACAAGAGTCTTTTCACCTATCCGGGGACACACTGTACGCAGTGTGTCCGGAAAATACGTGTACAACGAAAGACCACAAGTTTATTGGCCCAAAGTATGATGATTTAACTCAACTTACCTATACAGGGTGTCAGGAAAGTCAACCGTGTCACTTCTGGAGATACTAGGGGGCGCTATATGGAGTCGAAAAGTTGTTATCCATTTTTGGCTTAGAAGCATAGTTTTCGTAAAAACGAATGTTGAAAATTAAAAGAAAAAGTTGAGAACTGCTGTACTTTGCCTTAAATTGGAGGCTTGACGCAGTGTCTTGAGATAGGCTGGGAAAACAATTGTCACATCTACCGTCTACATACATACTTTATTAGCTTTTAGAACAGTTTTAAAAGGAAGTTTGATAATTTTAAATCCAACAATGAAGACAAAATATCGACGTACTCAAAGACCCAACAGCACCAGAACACCATACACAAAAAACATATCAGCAATATTTTCTAAATTCCTAAAAGCCTAGTGTTAAGTAACAGTTACTGATTCAGGCTTGTAGAAATTTAGAAACTATTTTTTGTGGCTAAACCGTTTACCCAACTAAAATTTTGTAAGAGCGGAAATAGCTTATAAAATAGATTATACAGGTGGTTAAAAAAATATGGATGGATAATTTATTGTGACGTTTTTGAACACCCTGTAATTTTCGAAATTAAGGTTTATTCCACAAAATGCTGTAGTTTACTGGTACAAGCGCATGGCCAAAACATGAATAAAATTTATCAAAGATTTTTCGACTTACTTGAAAAAATTTAAAAAAGCTAATCATTTTTGAAGACCTCTAGCGGCTAAACTAAGCAACTTTATATACAGGGTGTCAGGAAAGTCAACCGTGGCACTTCTGGAGATGCTAGGGGACGCTATATGGAGTCGAAAAGTCCTAATCCATTTTTGACTTAGAAGCATAATTTCTTCAGAATTCACTGTTGAAATTGGTACCGCAAATTTTGTGAACCGCTGTATGGTACATACTGCATTTTTGTGTTTTTGATGCTTTTTTGTCAATTAATGTCAATGTAATAAATAATTGCGTGTTTGACTTTTGTAGTAATAATATACACCGTGCAGGAGTATGCTGATATGTTTTTTGTGTATGGTGTTCTGGTGCTGTTGGGTCTGTGAGTACGTCGATATTTTGTCTTCATTGTTGGATTTAAAATTATCAAACTTCCTTTTAAAAGTGTTCTAAAAGCTAATAAATTATGTATGTAGACGGTATATGTGACAATTGTTTTCCCAGCCTATCTTAGGACACTGCGTCAAGCCTCCAATTTAAGGCAAAGTACAGCAGTTCTCAACTTTTTCTTTTTTATTTTCAACATTCGTTTTTACGAAAACTAGGCTTCTAAGCCAAAAATGTATTCCAACTTTTCGACTCCATATAGCGCCCCCTAGTATCTCCAGAAGTGACACGGTTGACTTTTCTGACACCCTGTATAGGTAAGTTGAGTTAAAACATCATACTTTGGGCCAATGAACTTGTGGTCTTTCGTTGTACACGTATTTTCCGGACACCCTGTATACAGTGTGTCCCCGGATAAGTGAAACGACTCTTGTAAAAGGTAAAAAATTCTCGTTTTAAATTTTCATTTTTTGGGGTTCAACCCTGCTTGGTTAAAGGCGAATTTCGAACAACATTTTAGTTTTGAAAAATCAAGTATGCCTTCGATGAAACCTATTTTACTGTAGGGTAGCGTGCCTTTTATGTAGAAAATACGACAAGTCATTAAAAAAAATTGTTTAGAATCAACATCTAGGCTCCTATACCAAAATTTCAAAATCCTCTGCCAACTTTGACCTCTCACATTTTTTTTTATGTTTAGGTCCCATAAATTTTACTTTTAACAAAAACTGCTATGGAAAAACAAATATTTTTAACAAAGTTTTTTATTTCATAATAAATTTCAATGCATGTTTCGTAATTATTTTTAAAAAACTGTCAAATTTTACTGATAACGGAAGTCATGTGACAACTTTTGTTTGGCCCATTTGTAATCACTTTGCAATTACCTCTGGTTGTTAGTGTTTGATTTTCCAAGAAATTCTAAATAATATTTTTTTCATTTGATGCCAGATTTTTGGCGATCACTTTATTTATTATTTGTTTATAATAATTTTCTTACGTAGTGCACACTGTGGTTTGCGAATGTAAATTCGGCGCCGAGATAGCCTCGCGCCGATTTGGCTGGCGCCGAGATGGCTCCGCGCCGAGTTGTTCCGGCGCCGAGCTGGCCCCGCGCCGAGATGGCGGCGCCGAAGTGGCGGCGCCGAGATGGCGACGCCGAGTTGTCCTAGACCCACCGATGCATATATACAATGCGTTACAAATTGGACATGCCAGTATTGCGATCTCGGAAACTAAAAGAGTTAGAGTCGGCCAAAGTTGCCTAAATAAGGGGGAAATTTGATGATGCCCTGGACTTAAAAAATGGCGTACTGGAAAAATGCAAAAATATCAAAACTATGCAAAATTTTCACTCTATAATAAAATAAAATACCCCGGGTATTTACCTCTAACAATAAATACCTGGGTAATTTACATTACTAGGCAGGGGTAAAATGTGTATCATGTTAAAATCATTAGTATATAGAATAAAAAGCACCGGATCCAAGAAATCCATGTGGTATCCCTATGCTAACAGTTAATAGCTTAGAATTGCATGTGAATTTCCTTGTGATGTGGTGATTAGATTTCATCGTCATTAGCCTTTATGTCTCTAGTTGGGTCTTGACTGACTTCACAACAGCTTTCCATTCAGTCGTGTCCCGCACTTTCCTCCTCCAGTTTGACACACTCAGTTTGCGCAAATCTTCCTCCACTCTATTTAGCCATCTTTTCCTAAGTCTCCCTCTCTCTCGTGTTCCTGGCATATGCCCCTCCATTACTTTCTTCGCGTATCTGTTGTTGTCCATTCTCAGAACATGCCATGCCCATCTGATCCTACCTGTTTTAACTAGCGCTATTATATTTTCGTCTTCTAGTAGCTTCTTTATTTCTCTATTGGTTCTTGTCCTACAAAAATGATCTTCTTCGATACGTCCTGCTAATATTCGAATTACTTTATTTTCAAATGGTCTTAACATATTTTCTTGCTTTTGGGTAAGGGTCCATGGTTCACTTCCATATAGAACTACTGATAAATAATGCAACATAGAGGTTACGAGACGTAAGGCTTATCAAAGTTTTAACGAATAAAGAGAACTGAAAAAGTTTCCGATATTGTCAAAAATAAAGTTTTCCATATGAAACAACTTAAAAAAATGTGAAAAATAACGAAACTTGATTTTCATCGTAGATAGGTGTAATTGGACATTTGAACGTAGTTTTCAATTCTAATCAACTTTTCTTAATAACAATTTTCGATATTGTCACAAATAAAGGTACTTTACTCTTGAGCAGAATTCATATTTTTTGACATTCCTCGTATACGGCTTAAAAAAGTTGATGATTGAATTTTAAGTTTTGGACCATGCAGAACTTTTTATAAAGAATAACTCTTTTTTTGTAAAATTAGTAATAAAAAGTTTTCCATATATGGTGCGAACTTAAGCAGACACACTGTATATTCGATTAGGTAAAACACCAGATAATTACCAAAACAAATATAATGTTTTTAGCTAGTTACAATGATTAATTAAAAATAACTCTGAGTTGTACATTATGTAAAATTAACATGTTCTTCTGCAACGGTGTCTGGTTTCGTGGGTCAAGCTGCAACCCAGTACACCGGCGAGTGTTGCGGGTCCGTATTGCTAGTCCGCCGGTACGCACGCTGATTCTTCGCGAAATGGGCTGAGTAGGTCTTTTGTTCCTGCAAACTTGACCTTCCACTCAGCAGTGATTTTAAGCTGTAATTTTCCGGTGAATTTAGCGATTGTAAGGGTTACTTGGGGCGGGCGTTAGTGCCTAAATTCTGGTGCAGAGGTTGTTGGTACCTTACGACGGCTAGGCGTCGTTCTTGGAGCGAACGCGGTGTCAAATCCTGCAGATGAATTTTTTCCTTCAATAGGGAATTTGCGGGCTGCGGAATCGAACGTTGAAGTCTAGGAATTCGCCTTTTAATGACCAAAAGGAGGCCCTACATGTGAGTTTATGAAGGGCGGCTACAGGACTCGAACCGCTTACAAGCGGGGTAGAGGCTGCGATTCCTACATTTCACCTCTCGGGGCGCCGGGATTTGCGTTTACAAATTAGGCGGTCGGAAATGGCTTTTAAGCAGTTAGCCCTGCAAAACGGTACAGCGTATTAAGACAGGGTTAAAGCCTCAGGGATTTGATTTTGCAATAAAGTTCAACAATCAAGGTAAAATCTAATTCTAGCGGTCTTGCTCTTGCGGAAATTTTGAACTTCTGACGCTGACAGTACAACACGTCATCTCCCTTGAGCCTGGTCTGGTAAGGGTTGGAGGTCTACTCCGTTAGACAGTTCAGCGTGTCAGACCGGAGGGCCCAGGTAGAAAAGGAGAGGACAGGATCAGGACTGGTGGACTCAAGGGGGAATTCGATCCGTAGGCCGCAAAAATATCATACGGCCCGCGGGCCACATGTTGGACAGCCCTGATCTACATCATCTGCAAATGCTAGTATTTGTTTAGATGTATTCAGTATTGTTCCTTTTTTATTTTTGGTTAAGGCTCTAGTCACTTTTTCTAGCGCAAAATTAAATAGTGTTGTTGAGAGACAGTCACCTTCCCTTAATCCTGTTTTTATTTCAAATTTTAAAGATGTGGTTTCTGCAGCACTATCTTGCGTTTGATATCATCCATTGTTAGTTTGATCATCCTTATACGCCGAATGCAACTCGTGTCTTCTCGATTATCAAATCATTTCTGTTTCCACTCGATATATTGTTTTAGGCAATCACGCTCGTCCTTCGGACTCGCGTAATTGCCGAACAATATATCTCGTGTAAACAGAAATGATTATTTGGTAGTAATCAAGAATCCACTAGTTGCATTATATATGATAATCACTTTGCATTACAATTTTTTTGTATCGCTAAATTCTTGACGATGTACTTTTGTTGTAGGAGTGAAGATGTCCATCTCTCTTTGGCTCACATATCGTTAAAGGAAATTTAAGCAAACATAATGAACATTAAACAAGAAACTTCGAAGAGTAAGTCTTGTAGTTCCACAGGAACTGCATCTTGTATATCAAAGAAAATGAAGAACAGTGAAAATTTTGATAAGTTGTATATAAAACAGGAAGTCTTTGACAGTATTGATAAAATTGGTATTCATGCAGAAATGCATATTAAACAAGAAGACTTTGGATTAAAAAATAATGACTATGGGAATAATACATTTGACAGAAATATTGTAAATATTACTATTGAAAGCGATTTAGGTACACATCTGAGGACTCATACAGGAGAAAAACCAAACAGTTGCTCAGCTTGTGAATACAAATCAGCACGAAAAAGTGATTTAGTTAAACATGTGAGGACTCATACAGGAGAAAAACCATACAGTTGCTCTGTTTGCGAATACAAAGCAACACAAAAAAGTCATTTTGCTGCTCATATGAGATCCCATACAGGAGAAAAACCACACAGTTGTTCTTTTTGTGATTTCAGAGCAGCACACAAAAATCATTTAGTTATTCATATGAGATCTCATACAGGAGAAAAACCATTCAGTTGCTCTGTTTGTGATTTCAAAGCAGTACAGAAAAGTAATTTAGATAATCATCTAAGGACTCATACAGGAGTAAAACAATACAGTTGCTCTGTTTGTGAATTCAGATCAGCACAGAGAAGTAGTTTAGTTAGACATGTGAGGTCTCATATAGGAGAAAAACCATACAATTGCTCCGTTTGTGAATTCAGAGCAACACAGAAAAGTAGCTTAGTTTTACATATGAGGACTCATACAGGAGAGAGACCATACAGTTGCTCTCTATGTGAATACAAAGCAACACTGAAACATCATTTAGTTGTTCATATGAGATCTCATACAGGAGAAAAACCATTCAATTGCTCTTTTTGTGACTTCAAAGCAGTACAGAAAAGTGATTTAGTAAATCATGTGAGGATTCATACAGGAGAAAAACCATACAATTGCTCAATTTGTGAATTCAGAGCAGCACGCAAAAGTAATTTAGTTACACATTTGAGGACTCATACAGAAGAAGAATGTCACACAGTTGCTTGTTTTGTAACTACAAAATGACATATACCTAAAAACAAGTTTTACATATTTTGCCACATACATGAAATTAATCTCTGATGTTGCAGTGTGCGTTGATGCAAAATACTACAGAAAAATTATTGATAAATAATACACGTGGTCTTATAGAATAGGAGAATAGATTTAGTGATTTGTAAATATGAAACTGTTAAGTAAAAATTCTTGTGAAAAGATATTGCTGAGGAGCAGAGAAAATTGAAATTTCTAGTTAACTGTAACTTCATTTCAGGCTTAAGAGTTTAAGAAAAAAATGAGACATGAGGTAAGCATTTGGAAAAAGACAAATATGGTAAAAAGCTTTATTGCCACAGTTCAATACATAAATACTGTTCAGACTTCTGTTTGCCCATGAAATAAACAATTTGGTGATATTGTGCGGAAACAAATTAGACTGTAAAATTAGTTCACGATGTGTAACAATTATGCTAGACGTGTGTCACTCTCGGCATTAATATGGTATCATTAGGTCAAGTTTCAATACACATTGTTTACAAGCAAGGAGTTCTTGCAAGCGTTGTGTTTTGCACTAATGCAAATAGTAGGTTATCAGATCGTATAGCAAAACTTGACACAATTTAATTGCATATAAAGGTCTGTACTTTATTTGATTTTTTAATATACTTTTGAACTCTGAAGTGTATTCATTTGTTAACAAAGGCTAAAAATCTCTTAAGGGGTAGTTAGGCCTGGCTACTCCATTCACATCTTATCCTACAACGCTTCACCAAGTTTAAACCCAATCAGTAAAATAACCTGGTCACTATACAATTAATGTTCCGAAGTGCGTCCTGAACGAGTGCAAGAAAAAATCCGCGGAACTACACAAATCGAAGGCTTGCATAAATTCAAGGAGCATCTCGGACAAATATAGTAAGGTACGCAAACAAAAAGTGCTGAAAGAACAAGAGGCTGCACTAAATGATTATAATACCAACATATTAAAAAATACGCCACACATACACTACCAAGAATAAAATAATGCTTAAAACAATTGCAGAAATATAAGAGGAATTGTCTGCGGGTGCAAGCAGCTTCTTCAATACAGCAGGATTATGCTTTAGCAAAATAGTTTGCCAATTAGTGTTCACTGCATATATAGGGAAATGCAATTTTACCTTGAACGTTAAAACATAGTAAAGTTGTTCACATGTATTTTAAAAATAGTCGCCAACGCCACTCACGTTTACTCTATCATAAGCAAGAGTAGCTGAATTGCAATTTGGTGGTTAAAGCACATAGAATTCCATCATGGACTGCTAAGAGAGCGACCAAAAATTTGATGGGAAGGTATTCTGTGGAATGCCTCGATGGGGAACAGTAAGGGTGGGGTAAAGGAGAAACTGAAGTATTGTTGCAGCAAAGAACAGCCAAGTGATAGGGGAAACGCAACAGCAACGGACTTGCATCATTGCTTAGAACAACAATATTTTTTGTTGGCTGTACCGGTGCTATTGTTGCCGGCTACGTCCACTCCGTGGGAAGTAGTGAGCTCTTTGGAAAGTTTAATGGTTTTATGTAGCAACCTGGTGATTCTTACGTGTTGTATCAAGTTGGTAAATTTGCAGGTACTTGACTATCGGAGGTGTTCATATAGGGGTTCGTCAAGAGTATCCCAAACAGAAATTCGAATTTCACAGCAGACACATTGTGCGGCATCAAAAATTTCTTTAATGTAAAAATTAAACGACGATTCTGGAGTTTTGTGATATAACTGGCTTTTATAGGAATTTTGAATGTTAATGTTTAAGTGCTATTTTAAACTTGACCAAAATTTAGTTTCAAACTGGTTGCCTCGGGTAACGTTCAAATGCACATGGGTTCGTTGTACTCAAATGTATAATTACAAGGCTAACACAGTGTAAAGAAAAGTAACTCGTATAATGTGTTTAGATACATACAAAATAATTCGTAGTTAAGAAAATGTTATGTATATAAATATAAAATAAAACTTCTGGTCCCTTGTGTTCTGCGTCCTGACTGGACCGCAACCCAAATAGCACCTTAGTTTGGCTCGGTTGCTGCGCCGGAATCCTCTTAAAAGAAGTTCCAATGAACTAATACAGAATGCACGTCGGTTCGAATGAGGTAACTTCGCTGGACTTGAAGCGGATCTGAAACAGGCTATATGTATGCCTTCAATGAAATAGTGCGCGGTTGTTAAGATTTTGCGGGCGGACAAATTCAATTAAATAGAGTGTTTACGGTATCGGTGACGTTCACGACTAGTGTATTACGCCTGGCTAGATGTGGCGTTGCCTTTGTGTATCAATTTGGGACTTTGCGGAGTGATATGAATTGAAAGTTTATAATTATTGCCAAGTCCGCCTTTGGCAGTTAGAATGGCCTGGAAACTCCTTGGAGGGTTTGCGGTCGGCCGTACGGCGGAAGGAACAATTTGGCCACGTCTAGGCACCTGCATTATGCTGACCTGGATGACCTACGTACAGAAATAAGTTATTCCGTGGAACACCTGTTGGATTTTGTAGAAACCTCAGTATGTATCCACGGAGCCATACACCAGAGTACGTTGATTACTTGGATTGATTAGACCAAGAACAACTTCAATACATTATGTACATTATCTGTATTGTTACATCTCGTGTGTAAAAATGCAATTCGAAGGTGATCTGGCGTCCCACGCCAATTTGGTCTGGCCGACGCGGACGTATTGGACGAAATTTTTGGTGGGGGTGTCGGCTATGATTTTGTGTAGTGTATCGGACTCGTCCTAAGGGCTAGGAGGAGGATTCTGTCCACGTAAGTTATGTCTTTTGATTCATTAAAGTGGTGATTATGCTTGAAGCGTACTTATCACGCCGCTATCAGTTTAATTGTGGAGCGCCTTGCTGATGCCTAAGAATTTTCTTTTAACGGTGTAGTTACAGAACCCTGAGCCGGCTGGTACCAGAAGAGAGTGCGATATACTCCTCTAGAAGAGTAGATTAGGGACTGGTTCTAGAGCTATCCTCCGGTACCGTAATCGACAACCTAGATGGTATTTTAGGGGCTAATTTTAAAGGTTTTCTCCGGTAAGGAAGTCGGCGATTTTCAGGGTATATTTAGGCTAAGGAGTACAGGAGGATATTTGGAGTTCTTGAGGCTCCTTCCGTCCGGTTCTCGACTCAAATTGAAGTCAACTGGCCGGGCATCGTTTTCTTATACCCTTCTGGGCCTCTCATTATAATAGCCATCTTTTGAGGAGATCCCGGAAAGTATGCGTCGTGGTTAGCTGCTCGCAAACTCGCACACCGCTAGGCTTTTGCGCGTATCACCAAGCCTTCGTGCACTGGAGGCCAAACGCCGATTGTAACATTAAATGGCGGCGTTGTAGCACATTATTTATGAGTAAATTTCTAATTTGCACTGGCGCAAACGTTACTACGCCCGCTCTCCAGATGATCACTCAACCAAGTACTGACCAAGCAGACTGGCGCTTAACTTTTACAAGTGCTGTGAGATGTGCAACACCACTCAGTTCTATATACCATGTTTTAATCACCTGGGTGAAGGCTATCTTATGCCGTAGGTTGGTTTTATCGCAGATGGACTATTGCAATGTAGTATACGATTTCTGTCTTGATTATCAGGATAAACTTAGCTGAAATTACAGAATGCCCGTTTACGGTTTATCTATGGTATACATAAATATAAGAGGATAACTTATAAACTGAAAGACATTGGGTGATTAAATATGATTAATAGACGAATATGTGTCCCCACATTCAGTTAATTTAAATAATAATGGTCTATCCATTTTTAAAGCTGCAATCAACTAGTCGGCTGTCAGTGTTACGCTGTTTATTGGAGAGGTTAGTCGCATTCTGCTAGATCTTCAATAAAATAAGCTAAGTGCTTCTCTTTAATTTTTAATTTAATTAGTTAATTGTAAACGAAAGAAAATTTGTTTTCCGAAACCTTCAGGTTGTTTTTAATTTTGTAGTGTGGCCAAATACCCAAAAAATAACATGATTAACAGCCAGTCTTATAGAGGCCACTAATCTGACGTTAACTTTAATTCGCTGTTAAAATAAACAAAATCGCTCGGGATGCACTATTTGTGCTGGGACTAAAACACCCACTTCTCTCTTGGTACATAAACAACTAATATATTCGGCTCTAGCTACTGCTGTCTTCTCAATTGCTCATTATCTCATTTCAGCTGATCTTTTCTCGTGTCTCTACTACTTCGGATTATTTTGATAGACGTGTCACGGTAAGTCATAGAACCTGACGCCTTAAAATTTCGGTACATATAACGTTTAAGCAATTTGACTATATTATTTTACCCTGAGCTGCTGTTGTTCGTGAGTTTAATTTATTTACTAGATTTTGATGTAGGTATTGAGCACATCTTTCCGTTTTTTTCATTTTGATCCAAAAATATTGTAAAAAAGTTTTTTGAATATTTCACCACTCAATCAATATCCCAGACTCGGCTCCTTCGTCGCCACTTCCACGAACAGTTTATTCGTTAATGTTCCATACTTTAAACGTAAATCACAATTACTGTATCTATTGGTTGCTATGACAACAACAAAATAACATGCTCTTTATAAAATATGACGGTACTAGAACTGTTATAGAAAATTATTTTGTATTTGGTTAGTATAGAAACAACAATTCGTACTTTGTTTAGGCAAACAATATTTGTCATATTCAAGGGTATTTTATTTTGTATTAGTTGCTAGTGTAAAATATGTTATACGATACTCGATCGCTGAGTGCCTTATATTAGCAAATAAAAAAATCTGTAAAATGCTTTAAGCAGAACTTCCCTCGTCGACATTGTGACAATAATAAATTTTAAAAATCAAATTAAGTTAGGAGTAACATATCTTCACGTTTCTAATAAATTAAATATATTTTCAAATTTTAAAAAAATTATCCCGCCGCATCTGCAGAGCGCCCCAACATAGAGACCCTCTCTGCATCGATAAAGGCATCTACGCTACCAAGCCGCTTTCAAATAAGTCCGGCGCGCGCTGTTCTTAAAGAAAAATGTTTTTACTTTTTTGTGCCATTATTCTCTATCGGTTGAGCCTTATTTTTTGGTAAATGTAAAGCCTGACCTATGTGAACGTTATTACTTTTATTTCAAAATTAACACAGAAATCAACAAAATTTTGTTTTTTTAAGGTGCTCACCCTATATATATTTGTATGAAATTGTACCGGTTTCATGCGAGGTAGATATATAATATGTATGACAGACAGACAGACTGACGAAACTAAGAAAACATCTTTTTCGTCATCTAGGGACCTTGAAACGTGAAGATCTGAAAAAATCTCGGAAGGTGATTTTTTCGTGATTACAATACTTTCTTCGTCTTTCAGACGAGGGAAGTAAAAATAGAAAAAACCGGCCCTTTGGGCTTCATGGTTCTAACTTTCACTTGGTCTGTTCTAAGGCAGTTGTCGATTTTGTAACGTGATAATATACTATTTTGTCGGCTGTCTTTTCAAATTTGTGGTTTCCAGAAACGAACATTAGTGAGATTTTACGAAGGATCGTAGACGATCTATACATTGCAGTAGTGATTTTGAAATCCGTGTACCACGTGACCTAATCTCATTTGTTTATAAGACAAGCTTGTATAGGTCACCTAATAAGTTATGGGCCGGTTGCAGAAAGCAATGTTAATAAGTCTGGTGTTAGCTAACGCGACGTCAAAGTGAACAAAAACGAATCAAATCTCAATTGTTTATGGTAACTAATACATTAGTAAACAAAATTTGATGCGATTTTGTTCACTTTGACGCGACGTTAGCTAACACCAGACTTAACATTTTGCTTTCTGCAACCGGCCCTATATTTACTATAGTCCATTTACTTGACATCTGCACTGTCAGTGTCAATTTTAAAAAAAAATTCTTGACTATACCTCAAAAAAAATGTGTTTTTTATTAGACTGTAGAGTAATTTAATTGTTAAAATGTGAAAAATAGCAGTGGTGCCAACATAATGTTTGACAGTGTAGATGTCAAGTAAATGGACTATACGAAGCTATCCCCCGAATGAATTTTGTACTTCTTTGAACTGATTACAAAATTACATTCCACGTAAGTAAAAGAAGTATATACAGGTATAGAAAATTTGTTGTATAACTATACCCAACCTAACCTAAACCAATTTTATATTTTTTATAGTTGATAAATTCGAAGTCTTCATACTGATTGGAACTATGGACGATAAGCACGAGTTAGTTGATTATAATATGTGCAATCCAATTACTAGCAAGATCGATGAAAATGAAGCAGTTGGAAACTTAACTGTAAAGCAACTGTTCATCGGAAGGACTTTCGACAATACAACTTATCAGGTACTGACTATTAAACAAGAGCAACTTGATGTAAAAGATGAAATGCATGATGCATGTACAGAAAATAAAGGCCTTGTACAGCAGTCATTGCTGTGCTGCAAAGTTTGTGAATATCAAACAAGAAAGAATAGTATTCTGTTGGTACATATGAGAACTCATACTGGGGAAAAGCCTTATTCCTGTTCTGTTTGCGATTATAAAGCAACACAAAAGGGTCATTTAGTGGACCATGTGAAGACGCATACAAAAGAGAAACCTTTTGCTTGTTCTGTATGCGGGTATAAAGCAACACAAAAAAGTCATTTAGTGGACCACGTGAAGTCGCATACAGGAGAAAAACATTATTCCTGTTCTGTTTGCAAGTACAAAGCAGGACGTAGAGGTAATTTAGTTAGACATATGAGGACACATACAGGAGAAAAACCTCATTCTTGCTCTGTCTGTGGATATAAAGCAACAGAAAAAAACCATTTAATGAACCATGTGAAGACGCATACAGGAGAAAAGTCATATTTCTGTCTTGTTTGTAAGTATAAAGCAGCACGTAGAGATACTTTAGTTGCACATATGAGGACCCATACAGGGGAAAAGCCTTATACTTGTTCTTCTTGATAATATAAAGCAGTATAAAAGGATCATTTAGTGGACCATACGAAGATGTATGTAGAAGAGAAACTTAATTCTTGGTTTGTTTACAACTCTATCACAGAAAGGTAATTTAGTAAAAGATATGAATATGCATACAAGAGGTAAAAACCATAATCATGTGCTTTTTATGAGTATAAAGCAGCACAAAAAAGTGATTTAGTTAAACATATGAGAACTCATACAGTAGAAAAACCTTATTAAATTATATCTCGCTCAAGCTTCATTAAATTTTTACAAGACCTGGGTGTTTTGTTTTTGTTTTGACAGATTTTAAGAACAGTTAAGTTTACATCTACCTGGGTGCCCGAGTGCGAGTCGATTATTCGAGTATTTCAATTGTCACTCGCGGAAGAAAGGCTGCATCGCTCCCGTCTACAGTTCTCCGTATCCAAGCCACTTCTAGCTGTTTGGGTTTGCTGCTCCACTCGAAGCTGGCCTAGGAGAAATCCATCTCAATTGAAACATCCTTGTGATCAACTTTCTCAGTCAAAGATATGTGTATTAAATTTTACAGTGCTATCCCAATTGTAAATTGTCTCCAGTAGCATGCATAATTGAATCGTCTAGTATCAAAAGCCGACAAATCCACTTTTCACAGATATGGACCTAAGTATACCGCCATGTTCCTAAGCAAAAGCTCTACCAATGCCTAAAACTTCTGAGGTTCAAAATACAACGAATCCTAGTATAAAACATGCTTGAAAATCAGGGTTAGTTTCAAATTTCGACAAATCCATTTCTATGTTAGTATCAAAATCCGACAGATCCAGATACAACCAATCAGTGACTGTTAAAAGTGTCACGTGACGCTCTCTTTCAGCACTATGTGTTTATGCGAAGTGATGCCCGACTACCAGATTTGATTATTTAGAGATTAGTTTAAGAATTTGTTTAAGTTAAAATAATTTTGTTTTGAGTTCTCAATAAACTTTTGAATTTATAAAAGTCCTGTTTTCATATAGAATTTAGCTATAAACAACGACAAGTCACAATATTAGTTTCAAAACCCGACAACTCGCAATATTTATATGTGAATATCTTAGTCTGATGTATAGGCAAAGGAGCCAAAATGTTGGGAATGCCATGAATGCTTCATATATTACGTCTAGGAACCGATTTTATTGGAATGAATAGTAAAATACGCATCAGAAACCTTTTTCACGTTTTACGGCAAACAGAAAAGTGGATTTGTCGGCTTTTGATTCTAGGCGATTCAATTGTGCCCCTAATTGGGGGCATTTGTTTGAGTAGTAACAATCTTGAAGTTAAAGTCATAGACTGTTGTTTTGAATTTTGTGCTGCTTTTAGCATTGTCTTATGAGTCAGTTTGAAGTCGCAATACCACTATAATGTTTCATGAGTAGGTAATATAGAAACTTTTACTTTGTGTGCGAAGGTAGTTGATTTCGGTACAGCCAAGATTAGCTGTTTTTGATGTCAAGCTGTCTTGCTTATTTGCAGGAATTCTTTCTTGATTAGATATATTTTTTGCTATGTGTGCTTATTTAAGTTTCTTTGGACTCCGTTGATTATTAACTAACGGAGCTCCAATTTGATAAATTCGTTTGTATGGTGTTTGCTGTAACCTTTAAATTTATGCTTTACATGTTCTGTTCTGTAGCCCCAGTCACTTAAAAGCGTAATAAATATTATTTCTTAAAATACGTATTTGTTTCTTTGAGTGAAAGACAATTCATATGTTAGAATCAAAAATTGTGTTTAGTTATTGACTGCACAGTTGTTACGAGATTGTAAGTGAAAGTTGAACTCACACAGCTAAAGCAATTAGGTCTTTTGCTGCTTTGAGTGTAGACAAGGCAGATTCATACAGCTACAGGTTGAATTTCACGGTGGTGCCTTGGCATTCAACGTAAATTTTCACTGTCCTAAGACAGGACCGGACTTCACGAGTATGGTGAACCATATTTTCCAGTGAGCTACCTTAAGGATGATTGGGGGCATATAGATGCCTTTGTATTTTCTACTGTCACTGCGCTTTGCTGCGAATTTTTAGTGTACTTTATTTATTTATCACTTGTTGCACATTTACTTATTCATTTCAAATAACTGATTATTTGTTACTAATTTATTGGTAATTTATTGTTTTGATTATAATCCATTTTTTATCTTAGTTTAATATAGTTAAATACGTTTTTTGTTTATTACGTTTAATTTGTTAAATTTTCATTGTTTGAATTTTTAGTTTGATTTCCAGGTTCAGTAAACAATATACCTATCTTAATTTTTCTAACTTCACGAGTGTTACTTAACGTTTGTCATTATGGGCTGTCTTGCTTTGCTTTCCTTTTGTATGCATTTAGATTTAAATTTTGCTTTCCAAAAACGTATTAATTTGATTCGGTAAGAAAATCGTAACTACACAAACCCTCACAGTTAGGTTGGTCTACCTACAAAAAAATTCCAAGAAATTTTGTTGTCTTGGTTTCGGCTCCAAACCTGGTTAACTAATGTTATTAAGAACAATGATGTTTTTGTACATGGATTTAATATAATATGAAGGGACTTGAAACAATAAAGAAGCTGGCCTGTGATTAATTAATTAAAATTAATCGATGGTAGTAAAAAAAATCGCAGATCAACCCCCATACAGTTTATACACCACGGCAGCTCTGAAAACCCTTTACTTACCGCGATGGCCGAGCTAACTCAATTTCGGCGGCCTTGGATCGTAGGTTCAAATCATCAGCTGTGTACCATGGAATGTCTTCAAAAAAGGAAAGGAAATGGGCCCCAGAAATCAAAAGATTTCAAATAATAAGAGGAAATAAACTAAAAAAGTGACTAGCGTTTAATTAGTAAGTAATAAAAAGTCTTGAAGTGTCAGTAATAAATAATCAGGATAATTCAAATGCAAATAATTTTATAACAAAGTTGTGTTTGTTCACTGAAGGTTGTGACACGCATAAAATCAAAAAACCCCTTTCGGGTTATTCTAATAACTGTGAATTCAAATTATTCATGGATACGCATACCTCATTCATTTAATAATTCCTTCTGTTTAGGCTATTGAAATAAAAAAGCGTGATTGTACCTTTTACAGAGGGTCAATACACATCAAAATTGTAGCTTTAAATACTGAGCATAATTAAATATAGGCATAAAAATTTAAATGCAAAAACCGGAGCATGTATGAAATTGACTATTCAACACTATAACATCTAAGCCAATCACATTGCAGACATTTGCTTTTTTCAACCAATAACAGCAGTATATCACTGAATATTGGGCACCATGCAAAATATTCACAAAACAATGTACGTACTCAAAAAATAAATAGCCTTGTTGCGAAGTATCGCTTAGCAACGATGTTCTGTCCTTACCGATATCGCTAGGTTACGTAACACTAAATCCCAAAAAACTGTGTGGCTTGTTTTAAAAATTTTAAAATGCTGTATTTTTTTTAAGTATTCCGCTGAATTTAATTGAGAATGAATAATTATATAAATTGCTGGATTATTTTTCAATAAAGTTAATCGTTATGTATTAATATTGTTAAATAGTCGTCCCAAATACCACTCGAAGTGGATATAATTTTTTTAAATATTTTTCCATTTCCATAGAAATTATTGCAAATTTTAAACGCAATAATTTACATGGAAACGACAAAATATTTGTCAAACATATATCCACTGCTTGTGGTATTACCCTTGAATATTACATGTTAATCATTGCAAAAAGTATGAAATTAAATTTCAAATACTGACGGGTTTAGAATGCACAGATGTGAATTCCTGGTATTGACGATAAGTTGATATTTAATCCCGGAGTAGCACTAACTAACCTCGAAACATATGCTGGACGTGAACGGCTACACACATTGTTGAAATCGCTGTGAATGCACCGGTGATTGCAACGGAAGCACCCTCAAATGGCAGCAAACACCAGAACGCCAGCAAGTGTCGAAAATGCGATTAGGCTAATAACCTGGCCTCCGAGAAAAACTCGTGGTTGAAACTGGTAATAAAGAGCTAAGAAAAAAATGTAATTACTATGGAGATAATAAGACAGAAAAGCGCCATCGTACCTGATTATTGTCAGCCCTAGGAAACACACTGCTCATTAAATTAATTGAGCGGACGTAATTTGACTTAATTAAAATCAAACCTCAGCCGGCGGTGACGGCGGGCTCAGATAAAAACCGCAAGTGCTCGAACGAAAAATTCGTTTCCAAATGAAAGCTCGCATTACAACGACCTGCGATAAGAGATAGCGCGGGTCAGAAAGGGCATCGCGCAAACGAAAGGAATTCGATCCAGATACAAAATAAGCTGCTTTGGAAAATTGAAGAATTTGAAATGCTAAGGGTTTATAATTCAAATAAAAATACACAGGTTAAGCCTGAAATAATTGGATAAATGGCGAAACAATTAAGCGGAGTCAAAAAATTGTTTCAGACTGACAGACCAGAGGTGGAGGAGTCAGGTGGGATGTATTATTCCGGTTTTTGCACCACAGAAAAATCCACAGAAATGTCTACTGTATAAAACCAGTTCGGAAAAAAACTCCTCGTCTTTTTCTGAAATTTTTTGGAAAAATCCGTCTTTTTCCAAACTTTTGCAAATAATTTAAATTGAGGTTGACAGGTTGTAAAACAAAAAAACATGTTCTATTATCAAAATATATTTTTTTGTAGTCATGACTTCAAAATTCATATTTTCCGGTCATTTCCGATGCGCCGCAAGTTACCTTTCCCGCACTGCGGTGTTTTTTACTTTCCAACAAAAACTAGGGCAATTTTGCGACAAGGATATACAGGGTGTTTCATTAATAATTGGAAATATTTTAACTGTAGAATCCTGGGCTCAAAATATTAATATTTAACCCAAATCACTTAGATAAAATGTGGCTTGTTACTGAGATATAGGGTGTTTTATTTAAAAATTTAAAAATGATTTTTCCCCATTACTTTAAAACTATTTGAAGTATCCGTATCATATTTGACAGCAAGTGTAGACACTGTAAACCATGCCAAATTATGTTAAATAAACGTTTCTGGCTACTACCAGAGGCGTACCACAGGGGCAAGTGAGTGGTTGACCCTTCCCAAATTCTACGCCACTGGCGGAATTGCCATTTTAGCACAATTTTTTGATTCTCCAATACTTTCTATGTAAATAACATACTCTTCCTTCGTCACGATAACGTCATTATTTTTCGAGATATTTAAAGTTAAACATAAAGCTGAACAGTTATTTTGATTTTAATGTGTATTAATTATGTCGGCGTTTTTTGTCATAAGATTGCATTTATTACGCAAATGAAACTTTAATCCGTATTAACAAAAAAACATAATGTTATTTATTGAAATTTCTTGAAACTAATACATAGATGCATTCAACATAAAAAAAATGTATCCATGTATTCGTTTCAATAAATTTCAATAAATAACATTGTTTTTTTGTTAATACGGATTAAAGTTTCATTTGCGTAATAAATACAATCTTATGACAAAAAACACCGACATAATTAATACACATTAAAATCAAAATAACTGTTCAGCTTTATGTTTAACTTTAAATATCTCGAAAAATAATGACGTTATCGTGACGAAGGAAGAGTATGTTATTTACATAGAAAGTATTGGAGAATCGAAAAATTGTGCTAAAATGGCAATTCCACCAGTGGCGTAGAATTTGGGAAGGGTCAACCACTCACTTGCCCCTGTGGTACGCCTCTGGTACTAGCCAGAAATGTTTATTTAACATAATTTAGCATGGTTTACAGTGTCTACACTTCCTGCCAAATATGATACGGATACGTCAAATAGTTTTAAAGTAATGGGAAAAAATCATTTTTAAATTTTTAAATAAAACACCCTATATCTCAGTAACAAGCCACATTTTATCTAAGTGATTTGGGTTAAATATTAATATTTTGAGCCCAGGATTCTACAGTTAAAATATTTCCAATTATTAATGAAACACCCTGTATATAAAAAATCACTAATGGCAGTACCTTACACTTTAGTGTGTTGATTTACGACAATAGTTAACATGTGCGTAAGGTATGATAAAAGTTTAGTTATTTGTGCTGTCAACTCAGTAAAGTAGTAAAACACGAAATGATAATCTTTTTTTTAATATTGTAGAATATTTTCAATTAGTCGTTACAAAAAACATTGTATTTAACTCTTTCGGGAAGAATCTTCCCGAATTCGCACTACATGCAGCACTCCCTTCGGTCGTGCTGCAGACAAAGTGCTCATTCGGAAAAATTACCTTCCCGAACTTGTTAGGTAAATAACTATGTTTTTCTTCAAACGTCCGTAAAATGTGACATTATACTGCTGGATCGATATATCTTTTGGCCCTAATAACATAATATGCTGTTTTCTTAGAACACTACAAAACTCAAATGCAGTTATTCTTAATCATTTAAGTAACGATAGATTTGTACCAATTTTTTCAACTTTTTTTGCTCCTAACTTGTTTCTTAGTTTGGACCATACATGCCTAAAAGTGTATCATAGGTATTTGAGATATAGGATCTTTGCTCACGTATGTAAGGCACTGATGGGTTCAGTCATAACGGTTGTCTCTTTATATATTTTTCCGCTAACGTTATGTAACAAATGGTTAGTAAACTGGTTATCATCTAGTCTAAGAAAATTCTTATATTTATTGGGATCTTCATATCGTAATTTATTATTCAATGCACTACGAGTACCTCTACCCTATACTCTTCCGTTTAGCTAATTTTTACACTACTGTAAATGTCTCCTTTACATTTTTTTCGTAAAGAATGTACCAGTAGCGTACTAACAATGATTGCTGTTGCAGAAATTAGTCTTTTTCTTTTATTTCTACTCATTGCACTGAATAGAACAACACTCCGTATTTTAGTATTCTACGGACAGCTCTTTAAAATGTGAGGTTAAGTGAGCATCACAGCTTATGTCAAAGTTGATGCAACGTCTAAATTTGTAGTGCCTACTCGTGCGCCGCAACAGAATAATCTACAACCGTGTCTATAAACACGTTAGTTATTTTGCTAAGTGTCACTTTTTAAAAATCAGTGCATAAATAGTAATTTACGATACAAGTGCGTAAAGCTACTCTTTAGGCACGAGTTGGGCAGAGCTAAAACGCTCGCTCACTCGCGTTGTAAGCCCCACGATATCCTAGATGTTAATAATGTGAAAAACCAGAAAGATGCATTTATTTAATAAAATTTGGTAATTATATGTACAAAACAATAATAATCGTGAAAAATGAACATAATTAATTATTATCAGTAACAGTAATAGTGCATAAAAAGTTCTTTACAAACCCTAGTGCATAAAAAGTGAAATGTATTTTGGGTTGCTTATTTACAAAATTTTATATAATTTTAACAGTTCATCGATCACGGCGCAACTTAAAACTAATTTCAATCAACCAACCAGTTCTGTACCAAAATAAATAAAGCAATTTATACAAAATGTTCAGTAGTAGAAAAAGTCTAGTATGCAACACGTGTGTAAAAGGTCTTTATCTTACAGTAGCAGCTATTACCATACATTATACAACTGTTTTCAGTGACTAAAATGACAACACAAGGGTAGACAACTTTTAAACAAGACTATATTCTGTGGGGATTTTAATTGCCACTACGCATTATGGGGTTGTAGTGATAACAGTACTAAAGGAAACAGATTAGTAGAGGCCATGGATGACTATGATCTGATTGTTATCAACGATGGTAGTCCCACTCGCATTACCTTGCCAGGGCAAAACCCTTCAGCGGTAGATCTCACGATAGTCTCACCTACCCTAGCTGATAAAATGAGATGGAAAGTGTTATCGGATACTATGGGATCCGATCACTTTCCCATACTAATTACATCAGAATTGAGAACAATATCAAACAAAATACTTCCGGCTTTAAAATGGAATGACTCTAGAGTAGACTGGGACTTGATTAGGAATAGTATAGAGATTTATCTAAAAAATACCGATATAAACACAAAATCAAATACAGAAAAATTTCAGACTGTAGTTGATACCTTAACCGAAGTTTCAAATGAGCTTATGGGTATTAAAAGCCTTTCGTTCCCACTCGAAAAATAAAACCTTGTTGGTGAGACGATGAGTGTACCGCAATTGTGAAGCGTCGCAAGACAGCGTTGCAACTATATATCTCAAATACTAATTGGGATAATTATATTAACTATAAAAATACGACAGCGGCAGCTAAACGGTTGTGCAGACAAAAACAGCGCGACAACTGGCGACAATACGTTAACTCATTGAATAAGAGTACATCAATATCCAAAATTTGGAAAACAGTTAGAGCAATTAGTAATAAAAATGTTGTAACTGGAAAAGTTCAAACGGCAGACGAAACAATTTTTGCAATATTAGACGCCTACGCACCACACACTGTTGCTCGTAAAATACCCATAGATCTCGGACTTACCGCACAAGGGGAATCGCTATCTAAAAGTTTCAGTATAGAAGAGTTGCAAGTGTCACTAAAGAAATCAAAAAATACTGCTCCAGGCCTAGATGGCTTTACCTATAAAATGTTACACAATCTTCCACAATCGGTAAACGAATTACTATTAGATATCTTCAATGCTTGGTGGATTAACCAAGCTTAAAAAAGTGGTAATTACACTTATTCATAAAACAGGCAAAAATATAGCACTTCTTCATACCGACCAATCTCTCTGATGTCTTGCATACTCAAGACATTCGAGAGAATGATAAAATTACCCATAGAATTTGATCTAGAGTCAAAACGCATGTTACCTAAAACGCAGTTTGGTTTTAGAAGGGGATTAGGAACAACCGACGCACTAGCTAGAATAGTTACCGATATTCAAATGACATTTTCACAAAATGAATACTTGCTATGTCTGTTTTTAGATTTAAGGGCGGGATATGACTCAGTGGACTTGGAAATTTTACTTAATAAAATGATAAGGGTGGGAATATGCAAGAAAGCAGCTTATAATGTTATAGAAATCTTTAGAGGTAGATAAATCTATATAAGAAATTATTATAACGTGTTGTATGGGTCAAGATTAGTATATAACGGTCTCCCACAAGGTTCTATACTGAGCCCTATTCTCTTTAATATCTACACGTCAGGATTACATGAAATATTTGATGATCATGTTAAAATAGTTCAATATACAGATGATATTTGTATATATGTCAACCATAAAAGTTATGGCCAGTGCTTAGATGACCTACATAAAATACTACGAAAAGTTAAAAGCTGGTTATTTGAAATGGGATTAACGATGTCTCCAGAAAAATCAGCTATCATGTGCTTTACAAGGCACAGAATTAAACTAGACGCGCACGTTGATATAGAAGGAGACTTGATTCCCATAGTAAACAGATACAAATATCTGGGAATGATACTTGACCCAAAACTGCTCTGGACACAACATATAGAATATACAAAAAATCGTTGTGAAAAAGGTCTCAATATTTTGAGAAGTGTTTGTGTAAAGGCATGGGGGTCTGCACCAAGTATAGCTCTACTTCTTTACAGGTCATTTGTAAGGTCCATAATCGATTATGGTAGCATATTTTACGGGTCATCTTCAAATACAAACCTAAAAAAAATTAGATAGGATTCAGTATAAAGCTGTGAGAATATGCATTGGTACATTTAAATCATCTCCAACTAATGTAATCCTGGCGGAGGCTAACGAACCCCCACTACACCTAAGGCGGCGATATCTGGCCAATATAGTTATTTAACCAACAAGTGTGTTAATGAAGGCGATTAATAATCAAAACTGTTTAAAGCACGAACGAGCGATAGCAAGTGAGTGCCTTTAATAGTTGAGATTATTAATCGCCCATTAACAAACGAGTTGATTACAAAATTTTTTCGTTGATCGGAAAATCTTTTTTTGTGGCGAAAAATTTGATTAATACAACTAACCTCCATGCAAAATATCACCAAAACGTCAAAATCACAAAAACATTTAATTAATGAAAAAGAGTGTATTAATCAAAAACAGTGTATTAATAGATCTATTAATCCATCCTTTTTTTAAAAACAGTTAATTAATGAAAAAGAGTGTATTAATCCAAAACAGTGTATTAATGACGTCTATTAATCCATCCTTTTTTAGGAAAAATAATTCATTAATATTGAAATTAACAAGCGGTCAACGAAAATAGTAATTTACGATACAAGTGCGTAAAGGTACTCTTTAGGCACGAGTGGGGTAGAGTTAAAACGCGAGTGAGCGAGCGTTTTAAGCCCCGCGAGTGACTAAAGTTGCTTTACGCATGTGTATCGTACAATATTTTATCTACGATAGAATCTAGAAAACACGGTAAATATGAAAAAAATATTAAATGTAAATTAGGATTACCAGCAACCGGTCGTAATTTTGGGTGTTTTAAAAATTTTAAAACACGTTGCTACTCACAACGTGTCTAATGAAATCTTTTAAATACGTTACTATTGACGACGTAAACTAATGAAAACCTGTTATTAAACAGTCGTTTTACAAACTTAAAACTGCCAACTAAAAGGCAATTTTACGCACTGTCGTAGATAAAATATATTACTAAACTGAGAACATACAACTCGTCTTTAACTAAACGCATGGGCTTCTTAAATACAGAAAATTTAACAAATCCGTATTGGCGGAAAAAGAATTCCCCGCCATTGACAACTGCTTTCTTGCATACAGAAAAACTTGTGAAGAAAAAATGTCGTATATAATTTTAAACACATTGAAAATAAAAACAGTGATATATACCGACGGCAGTAAAAGTAAAGAAGGAGTAGGCAGCGCTGTTTTCATACCAGAGAAAACCATAACTTTAAAATACCGATTGCCGAAAATGTGCAGCATTTACACAGCTGAAGCAGTAGCAATAGAGAAAAGTCTATGCTAGAGCGCGGATAACGACATTCGCGAAGTGACGGTAATATCTAATTCAAAATCTGTGCTACGAAGCATCGATAATCAAGATTTAAAATATATTAATAGCTGGATAATATGTAAAATAAAACATTCTTTATACCAACTATCAAGAAAGGGTTGTCGGGTTGTCCTTATTTGGGCCAAAGGTCACTCAGGAATACAGGGTAATGAACAAGTAGATCTAGCAGATAAGCAGGCTCGAACTTCAATCACTTATACTCAAGTCCCTCTTCCTCAAGATCTATGTAATAATTATAAAACAGATATGTACAAAGAGTGGATGGTTAGTTGGAAAGAAAATTGCCTAAAATTAAATAATCCGTACTACCTAATTCATCGTGAACTCCCGAAGAAAGTTCCACACATATTTAATTTTAATGTAAATAAAAAATACTCTAGTATAATAACCAAAATCAAAATAAATCATGGTTACTTTCCAGCTCATTTGCACAAAATAGGCCTACTAGATTCTCCATTATGTAGCCAGGACGGCGAAGAGGCAGATATAAATAATTTGTTTTTTAATTGCAAACTACATACAAATAGTACCAATGACCTTCTTAATAATAATAATTTATGATTTATTAGTTAAATTTATTAATGAAAACAACATTAAAATATAACATAAAATAAATAAAATATTTTATTAATTATATGGGATAAGTTATATCAATTTTAATATACGCGTGTGGAAAATGGATGTTCATCCAATGCCAAAAAAAAGAGAGGCACGAGCACTACTCTAACCGTATCTGAACATTAACACAGATTAAATGTAAATATTTCCGTTTTACATAAGGGAAATGCATTTTCCGGGACGTGTACTTTCTCCGAACAAGTCGGTTAAATCCAGGACTGCCTCACAAAAACCGGGCTGAATGCTCACGTTAGATCTAGATGTATTTTTTTACGAAATTTTGAAATTCCTGAGATCCGAAGTAGTGAAATCGCCAATTGTCCATGCAGAACGAAATAGTTTTAAATGACAAGAGTTTCAACAACCCAAAATTTTGCACTTTAGTTCCGCCTATGACCGTAGGTCTTTTATTTATAAGAGTTCAAGAGTAGATCAATCATACTCTTTAAATAATATGGTGGATTTGACAAGATTTTTACAATTACCATAATACGAACGTGTAGGTAGGTACCTAGTTCTTGTTATAAATAATTGATGGTTTGATACAATTGTTGATATGTAACATTTAGAAAAACTTAACCGTGAATTATCTGTTATTTACTATTAGCCAGTAAGTTGGTTTATCGATACAAGAATTTGCTTAAATCATTTCAGAACGTGGTTAGGGTATATCATCTAATATCCAACCTGAGCAAGAATGCATGTCTAGATTGGTTGGCCACAAACTTAATAATAACTAGTACATGCATGTGGTAGATGTAGTACAATTTTCAAATCCAATTGGTGCCTACCAATCTCTTGTATTTTTAAACGTGTATGTCTGGCATGCACCGGTACAATATTTGTAAATGTCTAATAATATTGCACTAAGTCAATGACTGAAAATCATTCACAATATGAATATTCTCTTCTTTCAGAAACATGACAGAACTTCAAGTGCAGCATCTGATGGAATAGCAACGAGTTGTCTTGCATGATTCTGCAGTTTGCACACCTGCTGGAGGTATATACATTTTTTCTACTCCCGCATGTAAATATTCTGTTTTCTTCACAATGGCAACACCTAGGCAACTTTCATTTATGTTTGTTTTGTTCTGGGCACGCCCTGCGGAAATGTGTGTGGCAAATGTGATTTTGTTGTAAGATATCTTATTAATGAGCGTTGAATAATTTTTCTTTTAATTTTCCATTTTTTTTCCATTGATAGGTCGTCGTAGAAACAATACACTGTACAACTCGAGTGGAATGTCCATATCACTCTCGGATAATGCTCGTGCGATATGGACATCATATCCATTCTCGTTGTACAAACTACTATAAATAAATTGTCACTAGAATATGGGAAAAGATTATTAGCATTTATAAAACACTTTTCAGACTCGAAACAATAACGAAAATATACCCTCACTTTTATTAGAATATTAGCATTTTCTAATGTCATTTATGAACTGGTAAACTGCAATTTTTAAAATCACATGCCAGTATGTGACGTTCGAACTTTCTATAAGGCTGATCCGATGCAAAAGCGTAATTCTCCATGGATGTCTTTTATTGGTTTTAGAAAGTTCGGCATTGCATCTGAAGCAGAGCAGTTGTGTCTGCATCCCAACAAGGTCGTGAAATATTATTTTGCATAACTACTTGGTTTTTATTTTATGTTGATTATATTTTGCTGCGTTGGAAAACATTTGGATGACCAAAATAAACTTAAACCAAGCCCTCTGATCATTTTTTATGGGTTGATCTACGTGAACCCAAAAAATATGTTTTAATTTATGATATAAACTTTGGATTTATAGTTATATTTTCGTTGATCGCAATAGTGGCTTGTTAATTTGTAACGCACTGTATACAGTATCCGCCAAAAAGTCGGATTATATGGGAAAAATTGATTTTTCAAATAAAAATTTTACGTCAATAATTTGTGTTTGTCTAAAAACCTATTTAGCCTCTATCATATATACCGAGTGATTTTTACTTTTAAGAAAATTGAGTTTTTCGAAATTGTCAAAATTGGAAAAGTGCTATTTTTCGGAAACTAAGAAAGATTTCAATGAGATTTTTTTAAAGTGTGTTATTTTTAGCCAACTGAACAATCTCAAGGCCAGAAAACCCCTATTTTTTTTAACTTTAGCTAAAAATTAATTTTTCAATTTTTTCAATATTTTTCAAAATTTCACTTATCAAGACTTAATATTTAAATTCAAATTTTTGTATGTGAAGACTTTAAAGATTCATAATTGGAAAAATAATATAAAATGTTAATTAATTATTATTTACCTAAAAGTAGTATGTTTGCACAATTTTTACGTTTTTTGTGCAAGATGCTTTTTAGGAGAAATATTTTTCAATTCTAATTAATATCGATTTAAATGGCTTCAAGAAACTCTAATCTAGTCCTGTAAATGAATTACTGTTACAAAAATCATGTAAATGTTCTTTTACAGTTGTCTAAATGAGGAGATTTTTTAGAACATGTAATTGGTTTTCGTTCAAAGTTTTCTCATCTCTTGCTATTAGAACAATATCATCCACATAGAGTATTTCTGATACTTTTACGTCTTGTATCTTCCAGTGCCCTACTTTATATTGTTTTATTATTCTTTTGGCTTTTTAAAATCCGTTGTCCAGTACTACTGAGAACAGTAAGGGGCTGAGTATACATCCCTGTCTAATGCCTTTTGTCGTTTCGAACATGTGCGATTTCTCTTGCCTGACTCTTACATAGTTTTTAGTTTGTTTGTACAAGGATTTTTCTCCTTGTATCCACTTTTTCTTTATTTCTCGTTCTTCTAATACTTTCCATATATATTTTCTTTCTACTTTGTCAAAGGCTTTCTCTAGGTCGATAAAACATAAATGTATCGCCCCGTCTTCTTTGATTGCCTTTTCTGTTAGTTGTCGTAATATGAAGTTTGCATCTGTCACTCCTCTGTTTGTTCTAAAGCCCTGTTGTGAATCTTCCAACTTTTCCCTTATTCTCGTCGCAAGCATCCTCGCGTAGAGTTTGCTTGCTGTGCTTAGTAAGGTAATCCCCCTGTAGTTATTGCAATCTTTCCGGTCTCCTTTTTTGTGTATCGGCTTTATTATCCCTACTTGCCAGTCTTCCGATGCTTCTCCTGTGTTCATGACTTTGTTCATAATAATTTTTAGTGTTTCTATTATTTGGTCTTTACCTACTTTTATCATATCTGGCGTTATCTGGTCGTATCCCGGTGCCTCACCTACTTTCAATTTTTTTAATAGCTTCTTGTATTTCTTCTGTGGTTATGTCATCCTCTTGGGGTTGGTTCCTTGTCCTAGTTTTGTCTTTTACGGTTTCTTTTGTGTTGACTTTCACCGATGTCATGTTCGTTCCTTCTAGTAGCTCTTTGAAGTGTTGTCTCCACCTCTCCATGATTTCTCCTTCCTTTGTGAGTAGTTCTTCATCAACATCTTTTATATTCATGAGCATGTTAGTTTTATCCTTTCTCGCATTTCTAATGGCCCCAAAGAATAGTTTTTGGTTCTCCTTATATGCCTTTTTCATTTTTTCGCCAAACTCTGCCCAGCTCTTCTGTTTTTCTTCCTTGACTAATCTTTTAACTTCTTTCTTTTTTGTATTTTTTATAGTCCGTCATTATTTTAGTGCTTAAGTATTTTTCCCAGCTTTGTTTTTTCCTTTTAATTGTGTCTTTTATATTCTCTGACCACCAGTGCGTTCTTTTGCTTTGTGAGTTTGTTATTCTTGTTGTTCCGCATGTTTCCTTTGCTGCTGTTAGTATGCTTGTTTTAAAGTTTGTCCACATCTGTTCTAATGTCTCTCGTGTGTTTATATTTTTCATTTTTTGTTCCAGTGTTTCCTGGTACTTCAATATGTATCGTGGTTCCCTCAGTTTATAGTCTCTAATCTTTCTGTTTACCATCTTCCTTTTGCTACCTTCTTCTGCTGTAATGTTTCTACTTTCCCATTTCATCACCACTAGAAAGTGGTCGCTTCCGATCTCGGACCCTCTTATGACTCTTACGTCTTTAACTTTTCTCCTCATATTTTTACTTACTAAAAAGTAGTCTATAATTGATCTTTCATTCCTACTCTTTACCTCCCTTGTGAATTTATGTATGTCTTTATGTTGGAAATGTGTATTGGTAATTATTAACTCGTTTTCTACACAGAAATTTAGTAATCTTTCTCCATTTTTGTTCTTGACGTTTTCTCCATATTTTCCTAAGCATCCCTCGACTCCTTTGTTTTCGTTTTCTACTCTTCCATTAAAATCGCCTATCACTATTACATTACATTTACTCTCATCTATTTGCTTTTGCAGTTCTTCAAAAAAATGTGTCCTTTTCTTCTTTTTTATCGTCTTCGTTTGGCTTAAAAGCAATCACAACTAGGTATTCTTTGTTTTCCCTTCCTTCTTTTATACTAACAGTAAGTATTCTTTCATTTATAATTTTTTCATTCTTCACGTATTTCACTTTGTCCTCTTTTACTATTAATGCTACTCCGGCTCTTACGTGGTCTTCTTTTCTCACTCCAGACCATATCATCCAAAAACCATCTGTGAGTTTCATCATTCCATTCCTCTTTTTTTTGTTTCCGTGATTCCCAGATATTCTATTTTGGTGTTCTGTAATTCCTTTATCAGTTCAACATCTTTACCAGTGAAGCTTTTTATGTTCCATGTTCCCATTTTGTTATATTTTTCCTGTCCTTTTCCTTCTTCCTCGTCTGTTTCTGTCTGGATCTTTGCTGTTATATTACGCTGCCCCTTTTTATTGTGCTCTTCATTTACTTTATTTTTGTTTTATTTCTGATTCATTTTCCGATTTTTATTCCTTCTCATTACCTTTTTTTGTAGCCGCTTTCATTACCGTTTTTCCATCACCTTCGCCCTTTAATAGTTTTTGGACCCTGATTTTTTATCTTTATCAGGTTACCTTCTTTTCCCTCGGACCATTCATACTTAGTGTCGTCTATCTTAATTTTCTTATAACCTACTTTGGCTTTCTTTTCTTTTGCCTTCTCTTTTCTTGCCATCTTTCTTAGTGCCGCTTGGATTCTTGGTTCGTCTTGTGTCAGGTCACATTCAATGCGCACTTCTCGTTGCCCTAGTCTGTTTTTTCTCTTTA
The DNA here is from genome assembly GCA_940337035.1 of Agriotes lineatus. Lineage (NCBI taxonomy): Eukaryota > Metazoa > Arthropoda > Insecta > Coleoptera > Elateridae > Agriotes > Agriotes lineatus. The sequence continues at coordinate 56,636,356 of OW679201.1, read as the reverse complement.
GGACCTCGAGTTTTTGTTCGAAATTTGCCATTTTCACCACCATCAGTTTCATTTCAGGGTTTCCCACCTGGTATGCTTCCTCGATGTCTGTTAATACTCCTACTTCCTTCATGATAAATTCCTTTATTTCATGTTGAATTGTCTCCTTACTAAATTCTATTCCCTTGATAATTAAGTTATTTTTCTTCTCTTTTCTCTCTTGCTTTTCCAGGCGATTCTTCATCATCATCGTTGGCCATCCAGTCCTTTGTGGACCATTGCCTCCTTAAGAATCTTCTTCCATCCATTTCTGTCTCCAGCTCTCGTCTTCCACTGGCGTATTCCGAGTGCTCGTAGATCCTTATCTATCTCATCTAGGTATCTCATTTTTGGTCGGCCTACGCCTCTTCTGCCCTCAGGTCTGCCTTCTAGGATTTTCCGAAGCGGATCCTCTACGCTCATCCTCGGACAGTGACCGATCCATCTCAATCTTCCAATTCTTACTGTCTTTATTATGTCTGGTTCGTCGTATATTTGGTAGAGTTCAAAGTTGTAGCGTCTGCGCCACATTCCATTTTCGTTTACCGCCCCATATATGCTTCTTAGGATCTGGCGTTCGAAGCATTGTAGTGCGATTTCATCTCGTTTGGCAATTATCCATGTTTCTGAACCATACATCAGTACTGGCTTTATTAACTTTTTATATCTTTTTATTTTTGTGTGTTTGGAGATATTGTTGGATCTAAGATGTTTCAGCAATCCATAATAACATTTATTCGCTAGGTGTATTCTTCTCTGAATCTCTGCACTGTTGTTATTTTCTGTATTAACTTGACACCCTAGGTAGACGAATTCCTTCACTGCCTCAAGGTTATACTTGTCTATGGTAAGGTTTTGGCGGACTATTGGGCGCTGTCCTTTACATGCCACAATCATATATTTCGTTTTTTGCTCGTTGATTTGTAGGCCCATTTCTTTTGCAGCTTCTTCGAGATTCACAAAAGCTTCTTTGACAGCTATCAGGCTTCTTCCGATAATGTCTATATCGTCTGCGTATGCTAATACTTGACAGGACTTGTTAAATATCGTTCGGTTGGTGTTAATCTTGGATGTTCTGATGGCTTTTTCAAGGGATATGTTAAAAAGCAGACAGGAAAGGGCGTCTCCTTGGCGTAGTCCTTTTACAGTATTGAATGGGTGTGATCGGTCGTTGCGTATTTACACTCTGCTTTCAACTTTTTTCATTGTTAATTTGACTAATTCGACAAGGTGTTTTGGTATCTCAAACTCTTCCATAGCTTTATAGAGTGCTTCCCTATTTATGCTATCATATGCACTTTTAAAATCGATAAATAGGTGGTGCGTTTCGATATTAAATTCGCGTGACTTTTCCAGGATTTCTCTTGAGTGCGCATATCTGATCTGTTGTTGATTTGCCTTGTTGGAATCCACACTGGTATTTCCCTATTATTTCTTCAGTGCATGGTCTCAGTCGTTCGAATAGGATATTAGAGAAGATCTTGTATGCTACGTTTAATAGTGTGATTCCTCGGTAGTTAGCGCAGTTGAGTTGATCCTTTTTTTTGTGAATTGGGCATATAATACCACAGTTCCACTCATCTGGGTGTATCGCTTGTTGCCATACCTTTGTTAGGAGTTTATGTATTACTTCAGTTAGTCTATCTCCCCCTTTCTTAAACAGTTCGGCTGGTAGGTTATCTGAACCTGGTGCCCTATTTGACTTCAATTTGTTTATTGATTTTTGCACTTCTTGTAGTGTCGGGGGGTTCGATTTTTGTTCTTCTTCTATTTCATTCGTTAGTTGTTCGTAGTCTCGTGGTAATTCTTGACTTCCTGGTAAATCACTATTGCTTAAGTTATCCTTGTCCTTATCTAATTGCTCTCGGAAGTGTTCTCTCCATCTTTCTAGGATTTCCTGTTTATTGCTAATGATGTTGTTCTTTTTATCTCTACACATAGTTGATCCTGGATTAAATTCTTTCCTTTCATTATTTAATTGTTTGTAAAATTTTCTCGTTTCTCTTTGGCTGTTTAGTTGTTCTAGCTCCATCAGCTGCCTTTCGTTGTGTGCCTTCTTTTTTGCTTTATGTATTTTCTTTTCAATACGTCTTAGTTCTCGATATTTTTCTTGAGCTCTTCTTGTACGGTGTGTTTGTTGCATTCTTCTATAGGCCATATTTTTTTCGGTTGTTGCCTTTTTGCATTCATCGTCAAACCAATCATTTTGTTTTTTTTTTGGGGCTGTTTTCCCAAGAGTTCGTCGGCTGTATTCTGCATTATGGTTTTACAGTTTTCCCATAATTGATTTATGCTACAATTTTCATCATGAATGCCATGTGAAAGGTTGCTGTTTAAGGCTCTGCTAAATTCTTCTTATTTCGTTTCATCTGCCAGTGCTGCCACATTGTACCGTTTTGTTCTTTCACCTTTTTGTGTTTTCTGATTCGATATTCTAGCCCGGAGCTTTGCTGCTGCCAAATCATGGTCTGAATCTATGTTTTCTCCTCGATAGGTTCGCACATCTAAGATATTAGAGAAATGTCGAGAGTCCACCAGGATATGGTCGATTGAATTGGTTGTGTTGTCATCAGGGGATTTCCAAGTTCCCTTATGGATTCTCTTATGATCAAAGCATGTGCTTGCTATCGTCATGTTTAAAGAGGCGGCTAAATTAATTAGTCGTATACCGTTATCGTTGCTTTCGCTATGCAGGCTATGTTTACCTATTGTTGGTCGATATATTTCTTCTTGGCCCACTTTGGCGATTCTTCATCTGTTCTATTTCGTAACGTAATGTTGTTTTTTCTCTCTCCTATTCAACTTCCTTCTTTAAAGATTCTTCCTTCAATACTCTTATTTCTTCGCCATATCTTTTTAACTGTTCGTTTATAGTGCCAATTGCCTTGCTTGTGCTGCTGGTATCATCCTTTTTATGTCTTATTTGGTTCGACAAACCTATTATCAGTGTTTCTAAATTTTCCATGATTGTTTTTGTCTTTCCCTCTTGATCTTCTGTATCTGCTAGCTTTGCTTGTGGTGATCTTTGTTTTTTTACTCCTTTTAAATATACTTGTTTCTACCTGATGTTCTTTTTGTACCTACTGATGAAGGTATTAAATAGAAAATTTTTATAAACAAGAGTGCCTCATTTTTAAGTAATTTTTATGCATTACAGCTTGTTCTGGTCATAGGTAGCTCAGGTGCCTATCAGTGTGACGAACTCACCAAAATAAATATCAGCGATATTGAAGCAAAAGACGGAATTTTTATTATTAAAATCCCAGATTCGAAAACAAGAATTCAACGCACGTTTGTCGTTAATGGCGAATTATCTACTGGAAATGTACCGAAAATACGTTGCCCTCAGACCTTAAACTCCGCATCAACGTTTTTTTTATTATTTACAGGGGGCGAAAAAGTAAAGTGCAAGTTACTGGAAAAAATGGATTGACAAAAATTCCTTACAATGTTGTGAAATTCTTGGGCCGTGCGCCTTTACTGGTCATTGTCTAAGGAGGACTTCGGCTACACTTTTAGTGATTGCTGTAGCAAACATTTTAAGCCTCAAACGTCACGGGCTTTTAAAAACCTAGAAAACTTACCAAGTTCCGAAATATCTCTGAATAATTTGTTACTTAATACATCAAATTCGTTAGCTTGCGCGGGTGGGACAATTCGCTCGACGACCAATTGTACCTTTAACATTAAATAATGTTTCTTAGAATACTGTGAAATCAAGTTTTTTCAAATGCAGTTTGACATTTTTGAAATTTACGGTCAATTTTAATTTATTCAATTTAAAATGCACATACCCTCAGCGGCTCGGTGCGTCCAGCACCTCAACACTGTGCAAACGGTATAAGGGATTACAGATTACAGAATCATTAGAGCTAGAGTTATATGTATATGATTCTATGGAAATTACTTTACCTCCCGTGGAAATTTTTGTTTACTTTACTTTCCGTGTGAGGTAAAGGCATCCTTTGACCCTCAAATTTGGGAGAAGATCGTTTTCTATGGAGCTAGGAGAAATTAATAATTTATTTCTCCTTTAGAGTATATGATAATAATGTGGAAATCATCATAAACAGTTTATAGATTCCCGAAATAAATCAGGTCCACGTAGCTGTGAAATATTCGTCAGTACTGTAAAATACATGTTCCTACAGAAACTTTGAACTTCTTTATGAAATTATTTGAAGGGTTACAATCTTTAAACTGTGCCGGGAGATAGTTGAAAACTTTTACGTCCAAAGAGTCGGAAGTATTTACAGCAACGCTGAGAATGTTATAACGGGGAGATTGTTGGTAATTTTCATGCCTTGTGTCACACTTTCGAATATCTCGACTGCAAACAAATTTTAGCTTATTCCGAAAAATAAATTTACATAGTTCTTAAATTAGAATACTTGGCAGGGGTAAAATTTTTAAAGCTTTGGATAAGTGACGGCATGAACTGGTTTTAGGTATATTCCCCATATACCATATAACGCGTCTTTGAGCAATGAAGACATGTAACGCTGCCACCGAAGATCCTCACATGCATATCCCAGATGGTACAAGGCAAGCAATTGTTCACAGGATAGTAATGATTTTAAGTTTCTAATTAGAAAACAGAGGAATTCATTTTTTTATCACACTCCCACAATGAGTACCAGTTAATATTCTCATCTAGTATTAACCCTACAAAGTTAACAGTCTTTGATTTACTAATGAGTTTATTGTTGATATTGGCCAGATCATTACTATTCTGATAGTTATGAAATCTTACATAATTTGTATTTGAGCTTTGGAAATAGAGGACATTGTTACTAGTCTATAACAGCACCGATGAAGATAAATCATATTTTATACAGCGTGCACCGTTCAGCACCGTGGTTTCAGTATGAATACTGCTAAGAATGAACTTACTTACTTAATCGCTCCTCTACCTTTATTCAGGTGTAGAGATGGCTACGAATGAAAGATAGTCCAAAATATAAAGGAATTTAGACTAATACACCTGATTGTACGAAAAATTACAATAAAATATTACAGAAATGTTGACAAAAAGGGTTTCCTAAAGAAAATCTATATCGCTCAATTCCTACTGAAGTTAAATCTACAAAAAAAGGGTAATTCATTTTTAAAATAATAAAATTTAATTTTGTGTGTAGTAGCAAACTGCTATGATACGTGTTACATGTAAGTACAGAGCAGTGCTTTGAATGGACTGGAACGCTGCGCCGGTTCATGAAAATCCTGTTTCATACCGTTCTGATTTGAGTAAAAAACCAGTTTGCTACCGTTTCGGTTTGTGAAAACCTGTCTGATACCGTACTGGCTTGTTACTTAAAGCATTCTCAAAAATAGGGACATATCGCACGCCTTGAAAACATTATCTTCTATTTTGTCATGGCGGTGCAGGCAGCAAAGTATTCAGTCGAAAAATAATCAATAAAGAAATAAGTGACATGAATATTGTGGAAATTACTGTATCTTAACTTTGTTGTGTTCGATATTTTTACTTTGTTGTTGCTGAATATCCTTTTCGCATTTATAAGTGTGTTGTGCTTGTCAGTGTGTCTGCGTGTGTGTGTCATGTTATCATCGGCAACGATCAGGCCGACTTCGTCAGCGTTCGTTTCTATCGTCACCGTGTCTTTCGTAATGCAATAATAAGCCTGTATCTTACAAAGCATTGCATCGATCAAGCGGTTAAGGCACTAGAAATCAGATTCCTCTAAGAGCTTAGGTTCGAATCCTATTGACGGCAATGTTTTTTTCTTTAAAAATTAATGCAATTCACATTACTAAGTGTTTCCTTATACCGTTTCGGTACTACTAGGAAGATTAGCACATTTTTACCTGTTTTGCACATTTTACATTTAACACTTTTCAACCGTCATTCGATGTAGCAAAACTAATTTTGTCGCGGTGAGTTTTCTTAACTTTAAAAAAAAATTTCTTCTGTAATTTTTTAATTTTCAATTGTTTTGAAATGCAAAAAAGCCCATTTCGAGCACTGGGCTAGAGCATATGCAAGGAATGAGTGGAATTATTACTAACAATTTATTATTGTTATAATGGGTGATCCAACAGTTAGCATGAATGTTTTCATCAAATAAAAATTCATTTTATAAACTTACACAAGAAATATTTATTACCTATATCAGAAAGTTTAATATGTAGCAATTATGTATGAAAGACAATATCATTCATATGACCTCCATCGCTTCGTTGACAGGAGGTTATTCGAACGTCAACAATTGCGATAACTTTTCGCAATAAAAGTGAATCAGTGGCATCTAATGCAGCTCGAATGTTGTCTTTCAGCTGGTAAAGTGTTTGTAGGTTGTTAGTATACACTTTATTCTTCATATACCCCCAAAGAAGATAATCTAAAGGAGTAAGATCACAGGATCTTGGGGGCCAATTCACCTCAGAGTTTCTGGAAATGATGCGATCATCGAACTTTGAGTGTAATAAGGCGATTGTTTCATAGCTTGTATGGGATGTTGCGCCATCTTGTTGAAAGCAGAGCTGAATCACATCCATTTAATTTTATTTAGGCCACAAAAATTCTCTTAGCATGTTACGGTAACGCTCGGAATTGACAGTAACAGTAATTCCATCAGCATCTTCAAATAAGTATGGTCCAATAATGCCATTGGCCCATAAAGCGCACCAAACAGTTACATTGAGTGGATGCATTGCTTGTTCAAAAACCACATAAGGGTTGCCCGAGCCCCAAATTCTACAAATTTGCTTTAGATATCCACCGACGTGAAAATGGACCTTGTCGCTGAATATGATTTTTAATGAAATTTTATTTTCTCTTTGCAGAACCCAATTAACGAATCTGCGGTGTTATAAATGATCCAACGGCTTGAGTTGCTGGGTTAATTGGATTTTGTAAGGATGTAAACCAAGATCCTTCGTTAAAATTCGTTGCATAGTGCCATAGGTCATGCCCAATTGTTGTGTCCGGTGACGGATTCAAGTTCTTGTTGTTTACGCACATTAACACTCACGGCAGCAATATTTTCATTTGAACGAGCTGTACGAGGATGCTAATACTTTTTACGACCTTCCAGTGATCCAGTTTTTATTCAAATCGTCCCACTATTCCGCGGATTCCCGACTTAGTAGGACGATTATTTTGACCAAAGTAGTCTCGAATTTTACAAAATATTTTTTTGATGGACCGATCATTTTCGTAGTACGTTTGAATAACTTTTACTTGTGAGGTTGAAAAAAAATCCATTGTGCAATTGCCAAAGTCTATTACTGACTTTTGCCAACAAATGTTTTTATGGCCATTGCGATATATGTCAGATAATGACAATCAACATCCACGCTAACCGTTGGATCACCCTTATTAACATTGACGTTACATCAGGTGTAATTTTGCATAATGTTTAATCATCATCTTGGACTCGATGCCTACTAGAAAGGAAAGACGAGAGAAGCATTTCCTGCTCTGTAATTCTTCATACCTTATCTTTGTCATTTACATATGAGGTTCTATACTGCGTATCGAGTAGTAACCATTCCTGTTGGAGCTTATAAATTCTTTTATTGTGGTGAATTACTTCACTTTTCTTATCTGTATTTTCCATAGTTTGTAATGTGATTTGTCTCTTGGTACTACTTCTCTCTAATTTCTTCTATCTCTGGCTGTTAATCACCAACCTTTTATTTCCATCTTCTGTATGTCTTCTATCACCGGATCTTCCTACCTTTTCTTTTGTCTTCTTCTTTTTCGGTTTTCATTTGGTTGTGGATGAGCCCAAACCATCTCATTCTGTTTCTTTTATGTTTCTCACTGTTTCCCCCTTCTACTATGCTCTTTACTTCGTTATTCATTAATTTTCTATACTCCCCTTTCCCTACTTTCTGTGGACCATGGATTCGTCTTATTATTGTTCTTTCAGATGCCTTTCCCTTTTCTTCCCCTTTTTTTGTGCCGTGTAGGTAAGGATGGGGTCTATTGCAGTCCTATATATTTTTAGCTGAATCTTTCCACTTAGGTTTTTGTTTTTCAGAATTCTTGTGTATTTTATAGTCGGACCTATTTCTTATTTGTATGCGTTGTTTGATCTCTCTGCTTCTTTCATTTATCCCTGTTATTAGTGCGCCCAGATATTTAAAGTATTTGACTTCCTCAAGACGGTATTTTCCTATGTGTCTCTATACTAGCTTGTTAGTTGTCTTTCTGCGACATCTCATATATTTTGTTTTTACTTAATATCTCTCAAGTCCTCTTGTCCCTGCCCGTTCTCTTATTTTCTGTACCCTTTAATTCATACTCTGCTTGTCTCTTGCTAACACTGCTATGTCGTCCACATAGGTTATGATCTGTACTGCTTTCCATCTGATTTCCCCTGTAATTCCTTTTGCTTTTATTGCCCCATTTAGCATTACATTAAAGAAGGTGGCTGATAGTGAGTCTTCTTGTCGCACTCCTTTATTTATCCCAAACTCTTCAGACTCTCTTTCTTTTGTTAGTACCGCTGCTCTTGATCTTTTCTTAGACATTTCTATTAGTCTTACCAATTTTTCCAATACACCAATCTTTAATGCTTCTTCAGTTATGTTGTCTCTATGTAGGTTGCCAAATGCCTGCTTGATCTATACATAATATATGTAAATTGATGTGTTCATAGCATTTCTCTATTGTTTGTGTCATAATATGTGTTGCATCAATCATTTATCGTCCTTCTCTTACTCCATGTTGATACATAGTCCAGTGAAATTAGACAAAATAAAAGCAAAACTTCGGAAAAATTCCCGGAAAGCTGGATTTTGGTATGAGCCTTTGTATTGTGGTTCTAAACAAAATGTCAAAAGTCCTCATCGATCCGAGTGCCGCTAAAAATTTTAAGGGGGGGCAAAGGTCACCAAAAACGGTATTTCGTGAATATCTCGTTAACGGTCACTTTTACAGGAAAAATATTGATTATCAAATTTGTAGCCTATGAAATTTTAAACAATAAAGTTATCATGACTTTTATTCGTAAAAGTAACAGTTTTGGAGATAATTCGATTTACAGAGTTGAAAGGTGCACTCTTTTCTACACCACCTTCGAGGTAGAGTACAAGGTGCGTTTTTTTTTCATGTGGTGTCCCCAGTAGGCATATTCCACGTTTATTTTTGTTTGGAAGATGTTTATTTAAAAAAAAAATTATTATGAACTTGTTCATTAATCAATTTTGGATTCAAAACAGGAGTTATTAATATTCATCTTCAGACTCTATTTCAATCGGTATGCTTTCCTCTTCATCATCATCTTCTTCTTCTTTTTCTTGTTCTTCTGCTGTCTTCTCTATTTCCATAGATTCAGTCAGGAAACGTGATGGATCTACATCTTCAGTGGAGTCGCAAGTATCGACGTCATTTATATCGGGTGTTACATTTAAGCAAGACTGACGAGATAAAGTATTTTTTTCGGATTTTGTTCACAACGTTGTTTATAGTGTAGTCATAGTGACGCTCTCCAAAGCACCCTACATTTATCAGTCTACCCAATCCTCTACCTTAAAATAATTCCAGGTTTCTTAAATAATTTGTTATAAACGTTTGAAGAAAAAATACTATATGTTATTCGGAACAAATGATCTTTATGTGGCTCGGCTGTAATTATCTGCCTCGCAAGCTCGTCAGGTAAACAGTCCAGCCACTCTAAATAAAGTATAATTTTTGCTCCTAATAACATAATATACTATTATGCTCCTACAAGAATAGCAAGCAGATGTCCCTTGAGGTTTTATGGCAACGGAGAGGAACTTTTCGGAGCACATTACTTCTCTATCTAGACTACAGTGTACTATATATGTGTTTCTTTCTATTTTTATGAGCTCTGAAACAAGGAAATTCTGGAATATTTCAAGTCGCAACTCCAATGAGATATACATGCCATTGAGGAGTGCATCTATTCGTTACAACTCTGTAAATCAAATTATCTCCAAAACGGTTACTTTTACGAATAAAAGTGATGACACCTTTATTGTTAGAAATTTTATAAGCTACAAATTTAATAACTAATATTTTTTCTGTAAAAGTCACCGTTAACGAGATATTGACGAAATACCGATTTTGGTGACCTTTGCCCCCCCTTAAAATTTTTAGCGGCACTCGGATCGATGAGGACTTTTGACATTTTGTTTAGAACCACAATATCAAGGCTCATACCAAAATCCAGCTTTCCGGGAATTTTTCCGAAGAGCAATGTCTAATTTCTCTGGACTAACACTCCAATTTCTTTTTCTATGTGTGTTTGTAGTCTTCTTTGGATCATTGAGGTTAGGATCTTGTGTACGACGTTCAGCAGCATTATTCCCCTGTAGTTACCACAAATTTTCAGGCCTCATTTCTTTAAAATTGACATTATTAGTCCTGATTTCCGTTGTACAGGCATTTCTTTGTTGCTTTGCATATTAGCTCATCCAACCTTTCCTTCATGTGTTTGCTTTCATGCTTGATCAGTTCGTTGCAGATTTTATCTAGGCCTGCTACTTTCTTCATTGTTAGCTTTATTATTAATTATGCATATTCCTCTATTGCGGGTACGTCTTCTTGCTTTGAGTTCCTTCGTTCGCTGTCTTTCTTTAATATCATATTTTTTCTGTCTATTTTGTTTATCTTTTTGTTCGAAGAGTTCCTTGAAATATTTTTCCCATTTGCTTTTTTCGATGTTTGTTGTTTTAACATATTATTTTTACTTATTATTTAATAACGTAAAACAATTTTCAGTTATTTCCACTGCTATCGCCCATTTTTGTATTGTCTCATTCACCTATTCTTTTTTTCTTGAAGAGATTCGTGGTCTCTTTCCTCAATTATTTGTATTTATTTTGTGCGGATTCGTCCAGTCTTTTTTCTTGTTCTTGTTTTTCTTCCCATCACATTTTTTATTTGACTTCATCCTGCCTCTATTTCTCTGTTTTAATTTTTTGTTTATGATTTCTTAATATTGTTCTTATATTTTTTTTAGATTTTCTATGTTCTATTTTTTTCTTGTCTCGTCTTCTCTTCTTTAATCATCTTCAAGTATATTTTTGTTATCAGTAGGATATGATCTGTAGCGGTACTTACTCCTCTGATCGATCTGGTATCAGACTTTCCCTATTTTTTGTAATTAGTAGATGGTCTATCGAATAGGCATCTGATTTTATGCTCGAATTTATGTAGGAATTTCGTACTGACCATGTAAATATTCATTAGTTCTGCTGTTACTTAATCTCATACTATTATCATTAGTTTTATAATGTACGTGCTTTGCCAGCTACATACTTAATACTTTCTACCTTTCCCACTTTAGCATTGATGTCCCCCAGTAGGTGGTGTTAGCTACCATGCTTCGGAATAGTCTCGCACATTTCTTCTAATTTGTCATAAAAATTGTGCTTTTCTTCATCGCTGCTTTCTTCGGTTGGTGCATATACATTTATTATTATTCACTTCGCTTGTTTCTTTCCAATGTATATATAATATCCTTCCATTTATTGATTTATAATCTATTACTTTTGCTCTTAATTTATTATTTATGGTTTGTAACTGATCCTAATCTTATTTTTTTAACTTCTTCGTATCTACCTCCTTAATTTGGTTCTGTATCAGAATTTCGTTGTTGATTAAGTAGTTGTCAATAACAATATTTTGCCCTTTTAATTTCTTCTTACCTACCAGTACCTTTATTTTCTGAGTCCACGTTTAGACTTTTGCAACTATTGTTTTTTGTATCGATCCTTCCAATTCTGTATGCTACGTTCACTTTTACGTTGACTCCTACCTTTTCTTCCATGAGTTCTACTTTTTTATCTAACTGTACATCATTGGCTAGTAGTAATCCCTTTATTACCTATAATTAGTCCAGTGAATCTACACTCGGCCACACCGTTATATACCGACAGGACGAACTTTTGCGTACATTTGGGGGGGGGGGGGGGGGCAACGGAGGAGTGAAATTCAATTTTGCAGCGTCCAACCCTTCTGAGTTTCTGCGCCATATTGAATTTAGGATTTAGTCTGATTTTATTACGTAACTCCGTTAATTTTAGTTTCAGGACGAAGAGTGTCGACATCAGTTTTGTAGAGAATAAAATTCTCTACAAATTTGCTTTAATAAAAATTTTCGATATTTCTATTATTTATCAAGTTATAGCTCGATTAAATCCTCAGGGAAGGGAATGAAAAAGCTTGTTGCACGGTTTTCTCAGTTTATAGCAGTTTCTTGTTCATGCTATAGTAATTTACGTTACAAGACCGGAAAGTAGCGTACAATATTTTTTTACGACCGACACTATGATACAAACTTTTTATAATTTTTTTAAATACATTTTCTAACAAATACGAGATGCAAATGCAAACAACAATAATTAAGTAAATAAATTATTTTTGAATATTTATGTTATATGTACAATTGTGAACGTTAAATATTTGAAGGGCTGATGTCTCTGAAGTGCTGGGAATTGTCACATTTTTGTCGTGATACTAAGAAAATTGGTTTTCTTTTGAGCTTCCTACTGGGATTTTGTTTGCTAAAACAATTTTGTTTTGGATGGAATCTTCCAGGTAGCCTTTCGCTACTGTGGAAGATTTCCATCTCCCATGCTTTTTACTTCCTTTTACGATAAAGGAAGTATTGGATTCACCCCAAAAATTCGAAATTGAGTTTTCAACAGATCTTCACGTTTTAGAGTCCCCTGAACTCAAAAAACATATTTTTTTTCATTTGTCTGTCTGTGTGTGTCTGTCTGTGAACAGAATGTCTTAAAAACAAAAAGAGGTATGGCGTTGAAACTTCATATATAAGTTTTGTGTACTATGTAGATGCGACAGCAAGCTTTTGAAGAAAATCGCATAATCGAAAGTAGGTGTTTACTCTTGTGATTTTTCAGTTTTTTTCGATTCTTTCAAAAACGGCTCTAACGATTTTTTGTAAACTTTACATTTTTATTACATTTTTAATGTGTATTGATGTGAGATAGGTTATTTTCCAGTTGAATACTTTTAAAATGGGTTTCTTTTGTTTTTTTAATTTTTTTTTATTAACTCCTATTTTAAATAGAACACCCGGTATATTATTACATTTTTGAATTCAGTTTAAAATTCTAGAGAAAATTTGTCTCTTGAACTAACACTCTATTTTGTACCGTTTTTGTAAAATTTGTAATTTTTGAAAAATTTTGACAAATGCTTAAAAATTTAAAATCAAATTTTTGGCTAATTATAAGATTACTGTAAAAGGAAGTTGTGTGCGTGTATCACACCAGATTTTTTAAATTGGTAATAATACCGCCCTCATCTTTTAACAAAGTTCCTGATCTTCACTGAAAGCAGTGGCCTGTGAATTCGCCTGGATTTCCTAATCCACGATAGGACGCGATTTTACTAGGGGCTTTTCCCGCAGAATGCATTTCTACAACTTGGGTTGAACACTTTTCTAAAAATATGAACAGTCTTGTATGGCTGGTGTGCGGTGGCTTTAGTTGCAAATAACTCCTATAAAGTTCTGAATGTACGAGGATGATTTGACGGGACGTGCGGCTCGACTACTAGTGCCCTCTAGCGCTAAAATTTAACATAATTTTCGAGTTCCGCCATCTTTTTTATGCTGACAAGTGAAGTTTAGTTGATCTGTGGCGTTCGGTTAAGAAATTGCAAGGGTTTAAAGACGACGCTTAAATGGAAAATCCTAAAATGGATAAAAACGCTATTCGTGGTGCGATTCAATATTTGTTTTTTAAGAAGCTAAACACGACTGAAATTTTGGCCGATATGCAACAAACATTGGGTGACAATGCCCCTTCGAAAGCAACGATTTCTCGCTGGATTGCACGATTTAAACGTGGTGATTTGAGCAGTGAAGATGATGAACAACCAGGACCATCAAAAACGGTAACAACCCCGGAAACAGTCGATCAAGTGCATGATATTGATTTGAAGGATCGAAGAATAAACATTGACGAGATAGCTAGGATCGTAGGCATATCAACTGAGCGCATACATCATATTTTGCACGTAGAATTGGGCATGTCTAAACTGTCAGCAAGATGGGTGCCGCGCTTGCTGAATGCTGATCAAAAAACGAGAAAGAGTGCGAACATCAAGCGACAATTTGAAGCTGCTTAACAAAAATCAGGTTGATTTTCTGCGCCGCTTTGTTACGGTCGATGAAACTTGAATTCATCACTACATTCCCAAATCAAAACGCCAATCTCAACAGTGGAAACATCATGGCAGTCCTCCACTAAAGAAGGCGAAGTCGTTTTCATCGGCTGGGAAAGTAATGGCAACGATTTTTTGGGATTCGAAGGGGATACTTCTCATCGACTATCTCACAAAGGGCCAAACCATCAACGGAGCATATAATGCTGCACTTTTGGACCAACTAAAAGCAGCAATTGCTGAAAAAAGACCCGGAATGGTTCGAAAAAAGGTGCTCTTTTGTCATGATAATGCTTCTTCCCATTCCAGTCGCATTGTTCGTGAGAAATTGGATCAACTTCGCTTCCAGGTTATCCCCCACCCACCTTACTTGCCAGATCTTGCTCCGAGTCACTTTCACCTATTCCCGAAGCTCAAACTTTTCCTTGCCGGAAAGAAGTAATTCGTGTCACAGAATAATCCTCCCGCTGACGCGGTCGGACTATATAGCCTGTCAAACTGACACTCTTTTATTATTGTGCAACAAGTTATCGACATATAACCCGATAATACCGAAGTACTTATAGTATTACTTCTGATTATTTTTTTCGTAGCGATCTCAACCAATCAGAAGGCTGGATTTAGTTAAGTTATCTTGTATAATTTCGATTTTACAAAATTGATTATACTAGAGTAACTTTACTAGGCGACGCTATGCATAACTTTTGTCAACTTGATGTTGTTTCTATGGAGATGACTTTCAGCTAGATTAATACAAACATATCGAGCTGTCAATAAAATATTTAATTGTTCTTAATATTGAAATTTACTCAAAAAATAATCAGATCGAATACAATGCGTACTTCGAACAGGTTATACCTCTCAAACGTCCTGTACAATAACAAATCGTGTCAGTCTGACAGAATAATCCTCACGCTGACGCGGTCGGACTATTTAACCTGTCAAACTGACACTCGAAGTACTTATAGAATTACTTCTGATAATATAATTATATAATTAATGAAACAATAACATAATGTTATACACCATTATATCATATCATATTACAATAAATAACACAATATGATAGTATTATTCAAAGTAATATCATTACAACTATTGTAAATATTGCAAATCCCATCTTTTAAGACACATAGATCTGACATGGCACAATTTGACGTGCTCGGAGACTTCAACAAAAGTTTCAGAAAATAAGAAGTAGTAGTAGTATTTGTGGGGAGACTACTACTACTACTAAAAGTTGTATATATTCAAGCTCTATAAGCTTCAGCACAGCCTTTGTAATCGTTGGACTGATAGAAACTGATAAAACTGCGAAAAACATTTCATTTTATTCTGTGAGGGTTAAATCGAGCTATAACTCGATAAATAATAGAAATATAGAAAAATGTTATTAACTCAAATTTGTAGGGAATTTTATTGTCTACAAAGTTTATATAGAAACTTTTCGTCGTAAAACTGAAATTAACGGATTTATGTAATAAAAACCCGACACACCCCTAACATCAAGATGGCGCCCAAACGCAGCGGGGACGCTGCAAAATTGTATTTAATTTCTCCGTTGGCCCTCCAACTGCACGCGAATATTCGTCCTGTCGGTACATAATGGTGTGACCGCTATTGATTTTTGTCTAGATTCACTGGACTAAATCTTATTTTCTTTTTACGTGCCTCCTCCAATGATGTTTTCCAACGTTTCTATTCTCTTTGCCATTTCTTGTTTTCATTCACTCATTGCTTTTTCCCAGTTTTTACTTGGTTGTGTACTGCTTGCTACTGTTCTTTTATTTCCTTGATGCCCTTGATCATTTCTATCATGCTCATTAGTGATATCTGTTCAGCATTTTGTTCACTTATTGACTGCGGGTGTTTTAGTTTTTGAAGGTGATTTGGTTAGCTTTTCATTTGTATTGAACATTTCTATTGTCTTTTCCTGGTCTTTCTGTTTGCTTTCGGTGGTCACCATTTGGTTAGTTTTTGATGGTGACCTGGCTGTCTTATTACACCTAACGAATGCTTCACCGTTTACTCACCTTATCTTTTTACTATCTTCAGTTAATGATCCATCACTCATAATTATAACTTATCATTTTTCACCAGTGTGCAGCTTTTGAATGTCACGGGTTTGTTTATGCAGCTGATTTACGTCCTTCATGCTCGTTGTTAGTTGTTGTGGTTTGCAAAAGTCGACTTTATGTTATCAGCTTCCTTTATTTCCTTGTGTGATTTTGCGGTTTTTAATTGCAGTGATCTGAGATTTCTTTCAGGGGTTATGTGATGCGATATTACGTTGCACCTCCGTTAATTGTTTTATTTTTAATTACTTTTTAGCACTTTATTAAACTTTTTAATAATACTGTCACTAATACACCTCACACTTCACATCTCCAACTTCTTGGGTCTGATAGCAATGTAATATATGGCATTTCGAGAAGTGTCTATGAGGGTTGTTTATACTATTTTGTCCTAGGAAGAGCTACAGTTGACAGTTAGTGTTGATGCGTTATGGACATGAGCTCACTATCAACTAATGCAGTGGTCGCCAACCTGTCGATCGCGAGCTACCGGTAGCTCGCGGGGGCAATTCTGGTAGCTCTCACAACGATTTTAATTTAAAAAATACAAAATCAGAGAAGCCTCCTAAAATTCCACAAAAAAATCTAATTGTCATAATATTAAACATAAACAGCGGCAACGTTGCGGCGAGCGATCTGCCGCTGACGCCATCAAGCTAGAATCGGCTAGAATCGGCTAGAACCGACCAGCCGGACCAGTGCGTTAGTGTTCGAGAACGATCTGGATTGCTTTGAACGGGATAAATACACACGGCGCGGCGACATTGCGCTTAGTTTAAAACTGAACGCGTAACCAACGTCCAGCGGTTGGGTTAGTAGTGAACAACAAAAAATAATATTATGGCAAGCAGTTGTAAGAAGGTAAAGACATACCACTTTCATTCGGAATGGGAAGAACAATACTTTTTTACAGAAGTTAAAGATAAAAATGTGTGTTTGTTATGTAATACTTCGGTCTCCGTTGCTAAAAAAGGAAATATTGAGAGACATCATAAAACTGTACATTCTAATTTTGAAAAATCATTCCCACTACATTCTGCCGCCAGAAAGGAGAAACTGAAACAGTTAAAAAAGCAGTTAATTGGACAACAATCAATATTTTTAAGAACAATCGACAAAAATAAGGCTGCAACTGAAGCATCGTACAGTGTGTCCCAGATAATTGCACAAAAAAAGAAACCTTATGAAGACGGGGAAATGATAAAACAGGCGTTTTTAGAAGCTGCTGACTCGTTATTTGCCAACTTTAGAAACAAAGACGAGATAGTTTCAGCTATAAAATCTATGCAACTTTCTGCTAATACAGTGATGAGACGTGTAGAAGTAATGAGCAATGATATTTTTTTACAGTTAAGAACTGACTTAGATAACTGTGTTTATTTTTCACTTCAACTGGATGAATCAACAGATGTCGTTGACACTGTCCAGATGGCCGTGTTCGTCAGGATGGTTTTTAGTGATTTTACGATTAAAGAAGATCTTTTGAAGTTTATTCCACTGAAAGGACACACTACTGGACAGGAGTTGTTTTCTCATTTAAAAAATATTATTTCTTCCGAGAAAATTCCAATATCGAAAATGGTAGGCTTGACAACCGATGGCGCTCCAGCTATGGTGGGTTTTGATAAGGGTCTGGTGGCGTTATGTCGTAAAGATGAAACTTTTCCGCAATTTCTCTCTTACCACTGCATTATCCATCAGGAAGCATTATGTGGAAATTTCCTTGAAACTAAACAACGTTATGAAACTGGTGGTAAAAATTGTGAACAAGATTAGAGCTCAAGCGTTACAAAGAAGATTATTCAAAACCTTGGCCGATGAAGTTGACTGTCAATACGGGGACCTACTCCTTCACTCTGAAGTCCGATGGTTAAGTAGAGGACGGGTGCTGAAACGTTTTAATGATGTCCTATCTGGCATAGTTCAATTTTTCAAAAAACGCGATGAACCGACTCCGGAACTAGAAAATTCAATCTGGCTTAGAGATTTTGGTTTTCTCGTGGACATTACCGAGAAATTAAACGAACTTAATTTGCAGCTTCAGGGGAGAGACAAAGAACTAGCAGAAATGATTTCTGATATAAAAGCATTTATCAAAAAGCTGGAGTTTTGGGAACAAAACCTAATTAACAGCGATGCCAAGCATTTTCCTATTCTTTCAGAAAAAATATCTCAAAATCCATTAGAACCCTATGACAGCAAATATCATGTAGAAATAGTTTCTACCCTGAAGAATAACTTCAAAAATCGTTTTAAGAATTTCAACGAAATGGCTTTAGTAGCGCAGTTTGTTGTTTCACCCTTTATGGAAATTGATATCCAACAGTTTGCAACTTGTGTTATGCAGAACTTTGGCGAAGACATCGCTGCAACAGAAATGGAAGTAATTGATTTTCAAAATGATTTAGCCTTAAAATCGTTAGTCTCAAGTACCAAATGTATCTGGCCTATTGTAAGTAAAGACAAATATTCAGTTCTATGCCGTGTTGCCTTGAAAGTGAAAGCATTATTCAGTTCAACCTATTTGTGTGAATCTTCTTTTTCCAATATGAAGTTTATTAAGAACAAATATCGCAATCGACTTACAGATGAACATTTGGATAATTGTATTCGAATGGCTGTATCAAATTATACTGCAAACATTAAAAAAATTATCGATGAGTCTGAGTGTCAGCCTTCTCATTGAACGTGCTTTTTTATTTTTCAATGTTTATGTTCATGATAGTGCGTTACTTTTTTGTTGTTATTATTAACTATTTTTAAATCTTACGTGACATGCCGTTGTGGCTGGATAAAAGTTTGTGTTTATTTTTCAAACAACTTCGTTTGGTAGGTAGGAATGTAGTTATTATTAGTACCTATGTATTATGTATTACCAGTTAAATAAATAGTAAAATAAATACATATAATGATAAATTAACTGTGGATTATTTCATTTACGTTGCGTTACGTGGCTTCCGTGTGGGTAGCTCGCTGTTTATTCCAAAATTAACAAGTAGCTCAACACATTGAAGAGGTTGGCGACCACTGAACTAATGCATTGCAGCATTACAGCGTATGCAAATAAGTGAACATCTAGGTAAGGATGAAGTCCAGTTCAAGAAAGACAGGGTGAAGATACAACAATGCAATAAGAATATGTTCCCTCTGTTAGAACAAAGAAGGTTCCAGTTAACTTTTCATAAAATATCTTATTTATCGTTGTCCTAATATACGAGGTTTGTTCTGCTAATTGCTACAAGCAGGCCATGGATGCCAATAAAAATGAAAACATTTGTCTAAAATGAAAGTTCATTCTATTGACAGTTTTTAGTTACAACTTTTAGAGGTTAGGGTTAAAGAGTATGAAGAGACAAATTTTTGATTTTTATAAGTTGTTTGTTGTCCACTAGACATTGCGGACGTCCTTCGTTATACACAGTTAGTTATTGTTTCCGTGAATTTCAACATGAACGGTGTACGTTGAAAAATCAACTGAAACCTGGACGACTTCCAGTAGCAGTTTGTGCCTAAACCTTAGTGCTACCGAAAAGTTGTGTAGGGAAAATCAGTTAAATAAGAACTAGGTATTGGATCATCTACAGTAGATAACGTTTTACAACAGTTGGTTGTCAAAAAGTTGGCAAGCTGGTAAATTTCATCTTTTTGTTAACCTGTGAAGAATACAAACACAGGTAGACCGATGCAGATTTATGTTAGAAACGTTCAATGCAGGATCTTGAAAGCATGTGTTTAATATACTCGTAGTACCTAGTTATGGGTGATAAGTCTTGGATCTATAATTATGACTCCGTGACTAAACAACTACTAAGTGTTTAGGTTTTGGAAAATAAAATGCCAAACCCGTTATTTGTGCTAAAAATGTATACCAAAAAAAGTATTGCTGCTTTCTTCAGCCGCGGTGGTCCAGTTGCTGTAACTCCTTTGTACTTATTGAAGAACTGTAACTTCCTCAAACCTCTAAAAATTTGTGTAGTAATTGCCGAAATTATTATTTGCGCGTAATTTTGTTACACCACGACAATGCAACTTGGCATACATCCGCAAAAATTTTAAATTTCTGACACGCAAATGCGGAGATTTCTGAATTTCAGCAGATGTTTGAGGATCTTCCAAAAATGTAATTCTCTGCCTGTATCGAGAAGTGGTTTGAAGAAATGAGCAAATGTATTATGGCAAGGAAAACATTTTGAAAGATACTATACTTCTTTAGAAATTCCTTATTTTATTGTAATTAACAATTAACAACATACCCTTCTAATATGTGTTCACTTACTAATAAAATGAGTTTAAACGTTTTTTCATTATTTTTTTACTTCCTTTTACTACTATAAAGGAAGTATTGGATTCACCCCAAAAATTCGAAATTGAGTTTTCAACAGATCTTCACGTTTTAGAGTCCCCTGATCCCAAAAAACATATTTTTTTTCATTGGTCTGTCTGTCTGTCTGTCTGTCTGTCTGTGTGTCTGTCTGTGTGTCTGTGAACAGAATATCTCAAAAACAAAAAGAGGTATTTCATTGAAACTTCATATATAAGTTTTGTGTACTATGTAGATGAGACAGCAAGCTTTTGAAGAAAATCGCATAACCGGAAGTAGGTGTTTACTCTTGTGATTTTTCAGTTTTTTTCGATTTTTTCAAAAACGGCTCTAACGATTTTTTTTAAATTTTACATTTTTCTTACATTTTTAATGTGTATTGATGTGAGATAGGTGATTTTCCAGTTGAATACTTCTAAAGTGGGTTTCTTTTGTTTTTTTTTCTATTTTTTTTATTAACTCCTATTTTAAATAAAACACCCGGTATATTATTACATTTTTGAATTCACCTTAAAATTCTAGAGAAAATTTGTCTCTTCAACTAACACTCGATTTTGTACCGTTTTTGTAGAATTTGTAATTTTTGAAAATTTTTAACAAATGGTTAAAAATTAAAAATGAAATTTTTGACTAATTATAAGATCACTGTAAAAGGAAGTTGTGTGAGTGTATCACACCAGATTTTCTAATTTCAATTAAAGTAGAGTAAAACATATGAGTGGCACCGATTAATGAGGGTGTGCTGTGCAGCTTTGTTTTACGTAATTTTTATAGATAATGGTACCAACATGATAATCACTGTGCATTACAATTTTTTTGTGTCGTTAAATTCTTAATGAGTTAATGACGATGTACTTTCGTTGTAGGAGTGAAGATGTCCATCTCTCTTTGGCTCACATATCGTTAAAAGGAATTTAAGCAAACATAATGAACATTAAACAAGAAACTTCGAAGAGTACCTAAGTTTTGTAGTTCCACAGGAACTGCATCTTGTATATCGAAGAAAATGAAGAACAGTGAAAATTTTGATAAGTCGTATATAAAACAGGAAGTTTTTGACAGTATTGATAAAATTGGTATTCATGCAGAAATGCATATTAAACAAGAAGACTTTGGATTAAAAAATAAAGACTATGGGAATAATACATTTGACAGAAATATTGTAAATATTACTATGGAAAGCGATTTAGGTACACATCTGAGGACTCATACAGGAGAAAAACCAAACAGTTGCTCAGTTTGTGAATTCAATTCAACACGAAAAAGTGATTTAGTTAAACATGTGAGGACTCATACAGGAGAAAAACCATTCAGTTGCTCAGCTTGTGAATACAAATCGGCACGAAAAAGTGATTTAGTTATACATGTGAGGACTCATACAGGAGAAAAACCATACAGTTGCTCTGTTTGCGAATACAAAGCAACACAAAAAAGTCATTTCACTGCTCATATAAGATCTCATACAGGAGAAAAATCACACAGTTGTTCTGTTTGTGAATTCAAATCAACACGAAAAAGTGATTTAGTTCAACATGTGAGGACTCATACAGGAGAAAAATCACATAGTTGTTCTGTTTGTGAATTCAAATCAACACGAAAAAGTGATTTAGTTCAACATGTGAGGACTCATACAGGAGAAAAACCATTCAGTTGCCCTGTTTGTGAATTCAAATCGGCACGAAAAAATGATTTAGCTAAACATGTGAGGACTCATACAGGAGAAAAACCATTTAGTTGCTCTGTTTGTGAATTCAAATCAGCACGAAAAAGTGGTTTAGTTATACATGTGAGGACTCATACAGCAGAAAAACCA
Source organism: Agriotes lineatus (assembly GCA_940337035.1). Lineage (NCBI taxonomy): Eukaryota > Metazoa > Arthropoda > Insecta > Coleoptera > Elateridae > Agriotes > Agriotes lineatus. The sequence goes on along the minus strand of OW679201.1, from coordinate 56,613,995 downwards.
TTCAGTTGCCCTGTTTGTGAATTCAAATCGGCACGAAAAAATGATTTAGCTAAACATGTGAGGACTCATACAGGAGAAAAACCATACAGTTGCTTTGTTTGCGAATACAAAGCAACCCAAAAAAGTCATTTCGCTGCTCATATGAGATCCCATACAGGAGAAAAACCACACAGTTGTTCTGTTTGTGAATTCAGAGCAGCACACAAAAATCAATTAGTTGTTCATATGGGATCTCATACAGGAGAAAAACAATACAGTTGCTCTGTCTGTGAATTCAGAGCAGCACAGAGAAGTAGTTTAGTTAGACATGTGAGGTCTCACACAGGAGAAAAACCATACAGTTGCTCTGTTTGTGAATTCAGAGCAGCACAGAAAAGTAATTTAGTTAGACATGTGAGGTCTCATATAGGAGAAAAACCATTCAATTGCACCGTTTGTGAATTCAGAGCAGCACAGAAAAGTAGTTTAGTTTCACATATGAGGACTCATACAGGCGAGATACCATACAGTTGCTCTGTATGTGAATACAAAGCAACACTGAAAAATCAGTTAGTTAGACATATGAGATGTCATACAGGAGCAAAACCGTACAGTTGCTCTGTTTGTGAATTCAGAGCAGCACAGAGAAGTAGTTTAGTTAGACATGTGAGGTCTCATATAGGAGAAAAACCATACAATTGCTCTGTTTGTGAATTCAGAGCAGCACAGAAAAGTAGTTTAGTTTCACATATGAGGACTCATACAGGAGAGAAACCATACAGTTGCTTTAAATGTGAATACAAAGCAACACTGAAACATCATTTAATTGTTCATATGAGATCTCATACAGGAGAAAAACCATTCAGTTGCTCTGTTTGTGACTTCAAAGCAGTACAGAAAAGTGATTTAGTAAATCATGTGAGGACTCATACAGGAGAAAAACCATACAATTGCTCAGTTTGTGAATTCAGAGCAGCACGGAAAAGTAATTTAATTACACATTTGAGGACTCATACAGAAGAAGAATGTCACACAGTTGCTTGTATTGCAACTACAAAATGACAATATACCTAAAAACAAATCAGTTTTACATATTTAGCCACATACATGAAATTAATCTGATGTTGCAGTGTGCGTTGATGCAAATTACTACAGAAATTTATGATTTGTAAATATGAAACTGTAAGTAAAAATGCTTGTGAAAAGATATTGCTGAGGAGCAGAGAAAATTGAAATTTCTAGTTAACTAGGTATACCTTCATTTCAAGCTTAAGAGTTTAAGAAAAAAATGAGACATGATGTAAGCGTTTTGCAAAAGACAAATATGGTAAAAAGCTTTAGTGCCACAGTTCAATACTGTTCAGACTTCTGTTTGCCCATAAAATAAACCATTGGGTGAAATTGTGCGGAAACAAATTAGACTGCAAAATTAGTTCACGATGTGTAACAATTATACTAGACGTGTGCCACTCTCAGCATTAATATGGTATCATTAGGTCAAGTTTCAATATACATTAGCAGGGAGGTGATCCATCATGCTGATAGTGGAGGTGTCTTAATAAGAAGCAATAAAACGCAGTAGTCTTCTCCACGTACATTTATTAACAAGGCGACATGTTTCGAAGCAAAACTGGCTTCATCTTCAGGCCAAAATGATCATTGGTTATAAAACAGGTAAAAACCACGTGTTCCAAATTATAGGTTAAATTGAGGTTAAGCGCTGAAGGCGAGGTAGTAATAAAAATTCACAAAAAACACCACATTGGTGAAGAAAATTAATTCAATAGCCAGTAAACTACGTTATAAAGATCGTTGTACTGGTTATTACATCAAATTTAACAAATCAAAAAAAAAAAACTGCAAGTAAAATAGCAACCATTCTCTGACGGAGAAGGCACATGGTTGCTATTTTACTTGCCGTTTTTAATTTTTTTTTAATTTGTTAAATTTGATGTAATAACCAGTACAACGATCTTTATAACGTAGTTTACTGCATATTGAATTAATTTGTCTTTTTTCTCCAATGTGGTGTTCTTTGTGAATTTTTATTACGACCTCGCCTTCAGCACTTAACCTCAATTTAATCTATAATTTGTAACACGTGGTTTTTACCTGTTTTATAACCAATGATCATTTTGGCCTGAAGATGAAGCCAGTTTGGCTTCGAAACATGTCGCCTTGTTAATAAATGTACGTGGAGAAGACTACTGCGCTTTATTGCTTCTTTTCAATATACATTGTTTACAAGCAAGGAGTTCTTGCAAGCGTTGTGTTTTGCACTTATGCAAATAGTAGGTTAATAGATCGTATAGCAAATCTCGACACAATTTAATTGTATAGGTATAAAGCTCTGTACTTTATTTGATTTTTTAATATACTTTTGAACTCTGAAGTGTATTCATTTGTAAACAAAGGCTAAAAATGTCTTTAGGGGTAGTTAGGTCTGGCAACTCCATTCACATCTTATCCTACAAGGCTTCATCCCTTTACCAAGTGTAAACCCAATCAGTAAAATAACCTGGTCACTAAACAATTTATGTTCCGAAGTGCATCCTGAACGAGTGCAAGAAAAATCCACGGAATTACAAAAATCGATGGCTTGCATAAGTTTAAGGAGCATTGCGGACAAATATTATAAAGTATGCAAACAAAAAGTACTAAAAGAACAACAGGCTGTAGTATATGATTATAATACCAACATAATAGAAAGTCCGCCACACATACACTACCAAGAATAAAATAATGTTTAAAACAATTGCAGAAATATAACAGGAATTGTCTGCGGGTGCAAGCAGCTGCTTCAATACAGCAGGATTATGCTTTAGCAAAATAGTTTGCCAATTAGCGTTCACTGCATATGTGGGGAAAGGCAATTTTATCTTGGACGTTAAAACATAGTCAAGTTGTTCACATGTATTTTAAAAATAGTCGCCAACGGCATGTCACGTTGTTTACTCTATCATAAGCAAGAGTAGCCGAATTGCAATTTGGTGGTTGAAACACATAGAATCCCATCATGGACTGCTGAGAGAGCGATCAAAAATTTGATGGGTATTCTGAAGTATTGTCGCTGCAAAGAACTGTCAAGTGATAGGGGAAACGCAACTGCAACGGACTTGCATCATTGATGAGAACAGCAATATTTTTTGTTGGCTGTACCGGTGCTATTGTTGCCGGCTACGTCCATTCCGTGAGAAGTAGTGAGTTCTTTGGAAAGTTTATTGGTTTTATGTAGCAACTTGGTGATTCTTACGTGTTGTATCAAGTTGGTAAATTTGCAGGTACTTGACTATCGGAGGTGTTCATATAGGGCTTCGTCAAGTGTATCCCAAACAGAAATCCGAATTTCACAGTAGACATATTATCCGGCATCAAAACTTTCTTTAATGCAAAAATTAAACGACGTTTGCCATCGATTCGGGAGTTTTGTGATATAGCTAGCTTTTATAATGTTAATGTTTAAGTGCTATTTGAAACTTGACCAAAATTCGCTACATTTAGTTTCACACTGGTTGCCTCGGGTAAAGTTCAAATGCACATTGGTTCGTTGTACTCAAATGTATAATTATAAGGCTAACACAATATAAAGAAAAGTAACTCGTATAATGTGTTTATACATACAAAATAATTCGTAATTAAGAAAATGTAATGTACATAAATATAAAATAAAACTTCTGGTCTCTTGTGTTCTGCGTTCCTGACTGGACCGCAACCCAAATAGCACCTTGGTTTGGCTCGGTTGCTGCGCCGGGACCCTCTTAAAGGAAGTTCCAATGAACTCGAACTGAATGCACGTTGGTTTGAATGAGGTAACTTCGCCGGACTTGAAGCGAATCTGAAACAGGCTATATGTATGCCTTCAATGAAATGGCGCGCTGTTGTTATGATTTTGCGGGCGGACAAATTCAATTGAATAAAGTGTTTTACGGTGTCGGTGACGTTCACGACTATACTAGAGCCGACGAACAGATAGAGTGGAGCAGGCAACCCAAATAACATTATAGCGATCACTCGATAATATTTTAATTGTAATTACTAAAAGGATCAGAGATAGAAACCCTTTCAATTGTCATTAAATAACTTTTTGTAGTTATGATACAAATATCGAGAGATCCAAAAAAACTAATCCTCAATGGGCTGTGGAAATTCAAACGTATGAATAATACGTTGGCAGCACTGTAAGGCTATGTCAAATTCGAGGTTATCAGGTTAGGTTTTGCGTCAGTTTTGACACAGGCTGACGCAAAACCTAACCTGCTAACCTCGAATTTGACATACAGTGACACCAACATATTATTCATACGTTTGAATTTCCACAGCCCGCTGAGGATAAGTTTTTTTGGATCTCTCGATATTTGCATCATAACCTCAAAAAGTTATTTAATGTCAAATAAAATTAGTTCTAATTATAAGGGTCGCCATCTCTGTTCCTTTTAGTAATTATAATTAAAATATTATCGAGTGACCTGTGTCATAGTTATTTGGGTTGTCTGCTCCACTCTCTCTGTTCGGCGGCTCAAGTATAGTGTATTACGCCTGGCTATATGTGGCGTTCTCTTTGTGTATAAATTTGGGACTTTTCGGAGTGATATTAATTGAAAGTATATACTTATTGTTGAGTCCGCCTTTGACAGTTAGAATGGCCTGGAAACTCGTTGGAAGGTTCGCGGTCGGCCCGGTCACACGGCAGACTGAACAATTTGGCCACGTCTAGGCACCTGTATTATGCTGACCTGAACGACCCACGTGCGGAAATAAGTTATTCCGTGGTACACTTGTTGGATTTTGTAGAAACCTCAGTATGTATCCACGGAGCTTCAGCATTGTGAGCTATGGGAACGAACCATGTGAGGAGCTCATTTTCAAAGCGCAGTAAGTTGAAACGGGTCAATTCGTGCCACCTGTATTTATTCAAATTATATCTTTTTATTATATGCTAATTAGCAACAAAGCCTGACAGTAACTGCTCTTGTATTTATACACGTAGGCGGTTAATATAGAGTGATATTTAATGTATACGCTGTACATGACTATAAGTATGGTGCGCCGCGAGCTCGTGACGGAGTTTATTAACAGTGCAGTTTTCGCACGGAAATAACCGGCCGATAAGGAATCAAAGCTGGACGCCTGCAAGATGTAGAATTCGCGCCAAAGCCCGGAGTATGGGGCATTGGCAGCCAGATCGTCAACGAGTGCGGTTGCTGCGAGTTCGCTGACAAACTCGCGAATTACCAGTGACACGGAGCGGGCTAAAAACAGCCCGAAACAGCTCATCATATAGTGCACTGTGGCCGGCAATAATCTGCCGCTGGCTTATTGTGCCTCTAAAGAAGAAGCCAGCGCTTAAAGTGTCCGGATCCTCCCGCAGTTGCAGCCTTGTTAGGAAACAACTATCGTTACGACTCCATAGGAGGAGCCTTAGTAGACGACTAGAGCATCGGGAAGTCACCCAAAAGCCAGGTTGGTTAATAGCCATAATCACCGTGCAAGCGAAATATTGCACCAGCTGGAGCCGTTACCCTTGCGTTTGTTAGCACGGGGAATTACCGCTGTTCGAGCTCCACGGTTACGTCATCTCAACGTTCACGCACTATCTTCAAACGCCGGTATCAGGTTACGGACACGTTTCAAGAAGGGGTAGCGTCGCGATAAGTTTATTAGTGCACGCCATTTAAATTTGCGCCGATTAATGAACTGCTACGTATCTGTTTGTAGTATTCGCATCTACGTAGCGTGTTAGCGCCGTATTTTGTATGTACTCATATGTATTCTATTGTGTGTATTTGTTTGCAGGTTATATGTACTCTTTGTAAGTTGTCAGGATTTTTATTGTCATTAACGATTGCAGTGGTAAGTACAACATTTCAGGTGTCTACGAGTTGGTCTCAAATAATAGTAGCTGCCCTTAGCCACTCTGCGAATATAAAAAAGAGTCTCATCAGCATACCGACTGAATTAGCTAGCGAACCCAGAGCAAAGTAAAGTAATAATTCAGTAAGTGTAGGTAGGAAAAAGACGCCGCGCTTCAAAGTCTACTTTTTAGATTTATGATTAGAGCAATGTAAGTAACTTCTCGGTTTCTACGAAGCGATTAGATGCGATAATTGCTTTCCATAATGTGTAAGAGATTAACTGTGTAGCACAGAGTATTTTCTTCATGCATATAACATAACAACCAATATAATTTTGAGCAATCTGACCAAAATAACTTGATACAATCGTTCAAAAATGTATGGCGTGGAATAATTTGAATAAAAAAGCCGTTCAGTGATTAACTCGCTCCAGGAAAGTCACAGGCTAAAAGTGGGCAACGACGTTTCAATTTTCAATTAGGTGAAAAACCTCTTATCTAGATGTAAAAAGCTTTAAAGACAACTTAGAAAACAGCTCTGCCTTCCAGACAAATGTTTAAACAAAGTTTTCAATTCTTATTAAATCATGGCTTTAAAAATCTAACTACCGTCTGTAGTGGCTGACTGACACTATAAAAACGCCCTAAAATTGAAATTCACTTGTGGAATTAGCGACTCTGAAGAGCGTATTTACCAACGCAATTTTCTTCCATCTCAGAACATGATAAACATGGAACATTTTACAGAGGAAAGAAAAAAATTATCCATTTTAGTACTTGATGAGATTGTAATAATGTCTGGACCAATGTACGACAATGACAATAGTAGTGGGTCTTGTATTTATGGTGGGTGGTATTCTAGTTCCTGTAAGTCAACTGCTGCATACAATTGTACTGGAAATTCAGTTTCGAATGGACAGTTAAAGAAAACTATTTCTGAAATTATTAAAAGCTGGGAAAATTAGCTTAAATTTTATATTCGTCATTCCCGAACTGGGCAGTTCTAATAAGGCTGGGAAGTATTCGAAAATTGCAAATGTATTTAAAACTCCGCTTAATGACAAAAGTACGAGTAATGGCGGATCCGGTTCACTTATTTAAAATTATTAAATCGACCATCCTATGAAATGGTTTTATTGAGCCACAGGAAGAGTTCGTCCAACAATATAACCTTTCCTCCAGAGTAGTAAACTTACGATGTAACAGGTTTTTAAGAATTACCTTTGGCGTGCAAGTACCTATGGTTAGCTATACGCCAGAGTACGCTGATTGCTTGGATTGATTAGACCAAGAACACCTTCAATAAATTATGTACATTATGTGTATTGTTACATCTTCGTGTGTAAAAATGCAATTCGAAGGTGATCTGGCGTCCCACGCCAATTTGGTCTGGCCGACGCGGAACGTATTGGACGAAATTTCGGTTGGAGGTGTCGGCTATGATTTTGAGTAGTGTATCGAACTCGTCCTAAGGGCTATGAGGAGAATTCTGACCACGTAAGTTATGTCTTTGATTAATTAGAGTGGTAGTTGTGCTCGAAGCATACTTACCACGCCGCGATCAGGTTAAAACTTAAAAGTGGAGCGCCTTGCTGATGCCTAAGAGTTTTCTTTTAACGGTGTAGTTACAGAACCCTGAGCCGGCTGGTTGTAGAAGAGAGTGTGATATACTCCTCTAAAAGAGTAGATTAGGGACTGGTTTTAGAGGTATCCTCCGGTACCATAATCGACAACCTGGATGGTAGATTAGGGGCTAATTTTAAAGGTTTTCTCCGGTACGTAAGTCGGCGATTTTCAGTAGTACAGGAGGATATTTGGAGTTCTTGAGGTTCCTTCCGCCTGGTTGTCTATTCAAATTCAAGTCGACTGGTCGGACATCGTTTTCTTATACCCTTCTGGGCCTCTCATTACAATAGCTATCTTCTGAGAAAATCCAGGTGGGTATGCGTCGTGGTTAGCTGCTTGCAAACTCGCGCACCGCTGCGCTTTTGCGCGTATCACCAAGCCTTCGTGCACTGGAGGCCAAACGTCGATTGTAACATTAAATGGCGGCGTTGTAACACATTATTAATGGGCAAATCTCTAATTTGCACTGGCGCAGACGTTACAAACGTCCCAATTATATAACCTACTATAGCTAAGGTTTATGAAAACATTGACTTTAAATTTGCCCAAAGGTTTAGTGAAAATGATTTAACTCCATCCTATTTTCAGAAATGGAAACTTTCGACCTCGGTAAATGTAATTAGTGTCATTAGTATTTTGAAGTCTCGCTGAAGAACTGTCAATGCCGGAATATTGTACGAAGAGAATCTCTTGAAAACTTTCATCTCGTGAGGGCTAAACAGCCAGTCCACGATGCTCTGCAGTGCAAACCAAATATAAAACTGATCATGCTTTCACAGTTTATGGAGAATTATTTTGAAGATGATCGAAATTAAGTTTCCGTTGTGTTTGATAGTAAAGAAATACCTGCGCCGTTCACTAAGGGTTTATTAATGTGGCCATCCTCGTGGACAAAAAAGATAACCTGCAACACAGTAGCAAAAGAACCAAAAACAAAGATGAACGGTGGTGTTGCAAGCCATAGTCAGAAAGGGTTACTGTCTACTCGCCAACACGCTCGGTGGGTGTGGCGCTGTAGTGCCAGTCCCTATCCCTCCTCTAAACTATTTCAATTATTACAATTTTTATACGTACAAGGCTCTTAGTCTGCAGCACACCTGAGTCGGCTGATTACGGTAGAAATCGACTTGAAGAAATAGCAAAAATGCTAAGAATTATTGCGAAAGCAATAGTTGCAAAATAAAAACGTTTCTGACGACAGCAATTTATAATATAAGATCTATGCAACGAGACAAAAATGAATATGAATTAGAAGAACCTAAACAAATAAACTGGGACATCAAAGGATTCTCTGTGTTCAAAAGAGGAGAAGAAAAGTGTGTAACACTAAACTCTGGGAACATTTTATGCTATAAAGAAGCAGAATAAGACGCAGATAATATAGAAGGTGTAGGTTTTGTAATAAACAAAAGCTTACTTTTAAAAAAGAGTAGTAAACAATATGAATATTATTTAAGTATGTGTACCAACGATCTAATATGACAAAGAAGTTGACAGTCTTTCGTAAGGGGAAATAACAGCAGCAATGCCAAGTGATGCATGCGCAATAAAAGGCTGAAAACTGGGCGCAAAACCAAAAGACAACGACGAATAACTTGGAAAGTTCAAAAACTTGGAAAGAACTGGGCCCAAATGCTTACGAACCTGTTAGAGCAACAAAACTTGAAGGAAATGAATACATTCTATTGAAAAAAGTCAAACTGAAAATAATGGACCTGGATTTCCTTTAAACAAAATTGATTACATTCTGTCTACAAACAAGAAGATAGTTAAGCACATAGCTTTTTTGAATGACATTAACACAGGCAGTGATCACACTATAGTCTGAGTAAAAACAGAACTAAATCAACAATGGAAATAAACCACACGCATAGAGAAGATGATACCTGAAATAGAGAGGAAAATCCTGAATACAGAGAAAGCGGAGTACGAACAGAAACTTCAAAAAGACTAAAAAACAATTAGAGCAGGCCTTGTTAAGATGATTAAAGTTTTTAGCAATTTCCCAAGATCAAACATGGTTTGGATTTATATTGAACAAGCAGGTGTCTCTACCTTGACAAATCAGAACAGAACACCTTAATGGTTTGCGTTAACAGGTTAGATTCCATTGCTTCCAAATTCCGTTAGCTCTTTTTCCGGCACGGAGGACATTTAGCTCTTTGCGAACGCACGTCGTTCTTGAGTACTGCAGCTTCCTCGTCTGGGACGCGCGTGTGTGTGTGTGTGTGGGGGGTTCTCTTTTTGCAATTGTCGAAGATCGCTACGCAGAACTGCTGCTCAAACCTGGTGTTACCCCCTTGAGGCTCCTGATAAGGTTTTATGCTACGTCTGATTACTACGTGGTGAATCAGCTACAGAAGTTCCTGTGGTTTTTTTAGCCGTAGCATTAGGCAAAATAAATCTACAGTTTTGTAGGATCAACGACACATTTAGCTATTATTGGTAATATAGCTATCCTTGAAATTTTAAGAGTAGTATAATTAACTGCACTAAAATCTATCAAAATAAATAATTAATAAACAAATAACATCTATTTAAAATATATTCTTGCAATTATGTTAAAAAGTTTTCTTGAAACAAGAAGCTTTCATTCGTGTCGCTGTTCAAGAAATTACATGAGGTAAAACAAGTTAAGACTTTTTCAGAAACAACGGCACATGTAGCTGTGTTATTGCTAACAGAACTATTATTGAAATGTTGTAAGCCAATGTCAATAAATAATTAATAAGATATCATATTCTTAGAAAACATATTTTTAAAACCTTGTCAGAAAGTTCAGACGCAGTTTCCTCATAACTAGCTAATTTCACTTGAAGCACTGTTCCAATAAAGGGGCGATATTATTTCACCTCTATCTTCTAGCATGAATGTAGGATTTCTTACCAAAATTAGAGGTTTTATGCTACGTCTGATTACTACGTGGTGAATCAGCTACAGAAGTTCTTTTTCAATCCGCTCTATTTCCCCCAATGAGTAAAAAGACAGAGGAGGAAAGGTAGTAGTGGAGGGGACATAAAATTCACTAACGGAAGCCGCCATTGTCAGAAACCACTTTCTCAACGTTTTTACCGTTGGCAGTTGGAAGCTGCGGGGTTAAGGTTGACTTTTTCATGCGAAGTACAGTGCTAATATGTTTGTGTGCGCCATTTGCAGAAGCCACATCGGTCGCGTAACAGGTTGACATCACTTTCCCTCCTCTCTCCTTTTACTCATTGATTTTCCCCTGCGTTCAGACGTTGAACTTCGGTCTAACTTTCAATATATGGGATTCCTTTTAATGTTAGCCTTTTCGCTTTATATTTTAATGTGTACCTATGGCAAATATCAGATTCCCTTCATGATTACATAAATAATAAAATACCGCAGTACTTACCTATCTAGGGCAGCTTTTGCAGTTAATTAAATCTGGTTAATTGTAAACTGTCAGATTAAATTTCGATGGTGGATGTGTCTCACGTTCCATCCAAGTTAGTATTACTTGTAATTTTGGCTTTTGTAAATCGATTCTGCATGAACTTTGTAATTTAGTTTTGAACTTTCACTTCATATTAGCTACCGAATAACACGGTTGAATTAAATTCAATTTAGTTTCCCTACTTGCAAGATATTGTCTTAATTAATTCGCTTTGCCCGAGGTATTGAAATCGATGACGATTTAAAATAATTACCACCTATTTCCGGGATATATAACACGCTGCTTTGAACCAAGATCTTGAGGTCTGTATGACCTTTTTGCTAATTACTAATAACACCTGAATGTTTTTGCATTTGAGAATTTGGGGTCAAATTCAACCCGAAACCCAAAATTAACCTTTAATAACATTATCACGGCCATACGTCTTTACCGAGAACCTTCCGGTATTGCAAATTGCTAGTTGAAGAGTCAACTTGTACTCATTTTCTCAATACTTATACTAAACCTTCATAATTTAATTATTGACTTTCATGACGATCCTTATTCGTACTGTGATAATGGTGATATTTTGATCTGGTTTGCCGTGTTTGTTTATTTTTGTGTATGTTAATGCCGTGCATCTTTATAGTTTTATAAATTATACTCATTCGTTATCTCTGCTTGCGAATTTTATTTGTGCCCTTGCCGTTCTCTTTTTTCATGAATTGGTTAGTAGCGCCTTTCGACGTGTACCTTTACTTGATTAACC
>OW679201.1:56295975-56602273 GCA_940337035.1 Agriotes lineatus | reverse complement strand
CTTCCTTCTTTTACTAACTTAGTTACATTCTGTCTGCTTTAGGTTCCTCATTTATCTTCCTCTTCCGTAATGCTTCCAACATCTTTTCTTCATCTACTCATATATTTTTACAATTAGTATTTTGTACTATATTACAAATTGTTCTAAGATTAGGTTTTGTTCATTATATATTTGAAGAACCCTTCCACAATTTTAGAATATTTTTTAGATTTATTTTGCTCTTGTCGCATTTAATTCCGCTTATTTGTGCCCCTTTAATGATCTCCTAACGCCCTTCTTGTTTAGCTTTCTTCTATTACCTCTCTCTTTTCTTCTTCCAAATGTTTCCTTCTGCATTTTTTATAGATTCGTTGATGTTTTATTTATGGATTTATATATTCTGATATTTTTCGTGTTATTTCTTAATAAGATTTAAAGGGTCTAAGATGCCCACGTACGAAAAATATCAAGAGCACTTTATTATTGGTTTTTCAGTTATACTAAAAGTAAATTTAAATCAATTGTAATACATACCCGATGCTTGATTCGATAATCAAAGCTACCCAGAAAGTAAATAAATACAGAAATACATAGTTACGCCTCGTCAAATAAGAAAAAACAGCAATTAAAATGTATGCATTATTCATAAAGATATAGTGTGCCATTACAAATCTTGACGTGAAATTAAGGAATTCCCCTTTGGAATTCCAAACACTAATGCTCTTAAATTGAGGCAATGCTTATAACTAAGGCCTTTGGATAACGAAGCGCATTCATAAGTACAATCAACGATTTGTAAAAAAAAACAAATGGCATAGTTCAACGCCTTGCGCGTTAAGCTAGAATTAGTAACTCATAATATTTTAGCAAATAATTATACAAGTCCAATAAAATCAAAAATTAATTAAAATGTTTAGCTAATCGTCGGCTGTAAAGGTCGTTGACTATAAACAAATGAATATAATTTAACGATAGCAAATATTAAATAAAGTTTAACGAGTTATTACTAGAAACATGTTCTCTCTCTCTCTGAGCTTGAATTCAGAGAATACACTTGTCTTCTCTGAATTCTAAGCGACGGATGATTTGGATGGAGCACAGATTGAAGTTTTAGCGATCCTCTCCGTTGGAGTGTAGCGTGTGCAGCGACAGTTGCTTTAAATAAACCTCAACAAAGGTGGTCACTGGGATAAAGGTATCATGTTATTGCTGTTTCTCTCTCAATTAAATTTCTTACCTCGTCATTCTTTATTCTTTGGATTCTTTGAGCTGACTTTCTGAATACTTAATGTCTGGACATCGGTTCTCATGTTAACTGTACTAGACAGAAGACGTTCTCAGCTATAGAATTGCTCGCTCGGAAACTGATCTGTTCTCTGGCCTGGTGCATATGGCAATCCCTTATCACAAGGTTCGTTAATATTGGTCCGTATAATTTACTATGTGTACAGTTTATGGAGAGACCCCTATAATTTCCACATTTATTTTTAGATCATTTGCTAGGTATGGTATGTTATCCAGCTAACCGTTTGGGGTTGGCTGTAATTTACTGAATGTGTTCAGATCTAGTGCATCCACTCTCATTTGTCATTTTATCTGTCATGTAATTTTTTAATTTGTAATTAAGAAAAGTCATACGGTTTTCAAATCACGGCTAATTCCAAACAGTTTTATTAATGAACATCATTCAGTTTGCTGTTTTTAAATCTTTAATTGCTGATGGTAATACTTCATCTTCAATCTGCACTCTTCTACGCGATATAGTTCTTGGCCAAGTGGAATTAAACATTCTGGGCATTGTGCTTGCATGATGTTCCAGAAATATTGTTGCCATTGTTATTATCTTTAAATGTGTATTCTTATTTGTATTACTTTTTATACGCCTTATTTCTAGATTGCTTTTCTTGTCTCCATGCATATTTATAATTTCTTTATGTTAGGTAAATTGGCTAATTATTTTTAAACATGCGAACTTGTTGTTCATTTGTGACTAACCTCAGATAAATAATATGAGAACACGTGCTGTAGGTATGTGCTTCATATAGAATTATGGTATCGGCAAGATAGGACGGTATTTTTTTGTTTTGCAACCACAGCTGATTGATTGCGACATTCAGTTAAGCTTGCAGCTACATGTCAACAACGAAACTACTATCATTTTAACGCATACATTCAAACACAATTTTTAAATAATATATAACTGAGCGTCATGTTTGTGCCCTGAATTTTTTATAGTTTTAATAGCCAGGGCATACATTCAGCATTAGACTATTGAATGGAACAACGACAAACAGTAAGATAAACCTGAAATAATTACGTGGTATCGAGCGCATTTAGTATCAGCCACTTATTTATCTATTATGAAAATTGCAAGTTGCGCTAATACAGTATCAAGTGATTGTAGTTAATTAGTCCGAAGCAGTTATTTTATATCGTATTCTCCATCCTCGCAGGTTTTTATTACAGGAAGTGCGAGTTATGAATCCAATTAAGGTTGTATTTACCTACTGAGGTGATTATACTAACCACGAGTGTAACTTAATAATATTGTACTGCAACAAAATCACTTAGAAATACAAGCCGCAATATACTAGTCTAGTTTATATATTTTAAAACTGCATTATATTAATTAAACGACAAAATATAAAAAAAACCTGCATCTAAAGTGTGCACGCGGTAACATTTATAAATAGTGGAGAAAGCTGAAAAAATAAATATAGAAAACGGAAGCAAGGGTCACTTTCTTTGCTTTCCGACAGATCAATAAACCGATTGAAGATTTTTTGGTTGCAGATATACCCTTATTTGTAATCTTTATATTAATCAGATCATAACTTTTTAAAACTTGTTTAGCACCGAACTGCATTGCATTAAAAGTGAAATCGCAGCACCAATAAATAAGAAAACTAATCCCACTAATTGTCGCAGTTACTCTATTTAATTACACAGTTATTTATTAATTAGTTGTAATAGATGCGTCGTTACGTTTTCCAAATATTTAAAAAAATGAGGTCTGCAAACGCAGTCAGGAATGTAAGAAAATTCATATAGTTGTTTTAATCATGTTAACAGATATAATTTTGATTAATATTTGTTAATTTTTTTTCTAAATAGTCTCTTTAGAATCTAATTTAAGATCGTTATTAATTAGAATTTATTGATTTGTTTAAACTGCTGCCAACAGTGCTAAAGCACCAAAATTAGGCTACAGTGTAATTACTACAAGCATAACAAAAAACAATATGACGTCATATAAGTGCATAAACTAAATTTCGATTTAAATATATTCGTACCTAATATACTCCTGCATTTGAACAATTTAAGAAAGTAAATGTAAACATTTGCAGAAATGTAAAAAATAACGTACCGTACCGAATTGACAAAAACTTAAAAAGTAAATAAAAACTTAAAAATAAAAAATTAAAACAATTTCTATTTCTAAAAGACTGAATAAAAACTTAAAAATTAAAAATTAAAACAAATTCTATTTCTAATTAGTGGGGTAACCCTACAATGCTGTTTCGGTGGAGCACGCAAATACAATCATGCTTAAATGCCTTTATGTTTCCATTGAAGATGTCAATTTCTTGGGACAGTAAGTTAGCTATACTGCAAGTTGCATATAAAGGTGAGTGACGTAGGATATTGGTTCTTGGTTTATTCAAGTAAAAATAAGCTCGAAAGCGTGAAGTTATTCTAGGTACAAGAAAATTTAGTTGCATGAGAATTGTGGAGCAACAATCAATCTTGGAATGTACTACTCGATGTAAAAATATTAAAGATGAAATATAACGACGCGTTTCTAAAGACTGCAGTTTATATTCGTCCAGCAACTGAGCATATGAAGGTGTTATTAAAGGGTATATACCCGTTGGTTTGAAGTGCAAAAACCGTATGAAACGCTTCTGGATTCTTTCTACTTGAACTTTATACGTTGGCGACCATATAATTGCAGAGTATTCTAATCCCGAGCGAACATATGAGTTATAAAGTTTTGCTAAAGTTGAACGACTGTAGTACTGACTATTTGAAGACAGACTCAGGGTTAATAAAAATCGATTTTTCTTTATTTATGTTGGTTTATGAAAATGCTCGTACACTATAATATGTTAATTCATACATCCATGAGTGTGCAGTGTGTTCTAGAATCCGTGTGGTAACCGCTTGGTAAATTTAAATTTCTACCAAACTATTTAAAAACGCCGACTTTTTCCTTGCACAGCGTAGTAGACGGTTTTTCTATATCTTACCAATAACTGTTTTATGTGATTAACAATAAAACAAGCATAGTACGTATTATTAGTATTACGTATAATTTCTAACTTTAATAGTGCACCTTATTTTTATGTTTCAACCGTTTCAAGATGTATTTTAAAAGTCAAAACGGTTTCATCATTTTGTTGTATTGTTACTGTTCATGGTGACTTTGGTAAATTGGCAATGTTCTTTTGTTTATTTTTGTGTTGATTTGGCAAAATATAAAAATAGTAATTTACGATACAAGTGCGTAAAGCTACTCTTTAGTCACGAATGGAGTAGAGTTAGAACGCGAGTGAGCGAGCGTTTTAAGCTCCGCGAGTGACTAAAGATGCTTTACGCATGTGTATCGTACCATATTTTATCTATGATAGAATCTAGAAAACACGGTAAATATGAAAAAAGAATTAAATATAAATTAGGATTACCAGCAAGCGGTCGTAATTTTGCGTGTTTTAAAAATTTTAAAACACGTTGCTACTCACAACGTACCTAATGAAATCTTTTAAATACGTTACTACTGACGACGTAAACTATAATGAAAACATGTTATTAAACACTCGTTTTACAAACTTAAAACTGCCAACTAAAAGGCAATTTTACACACTGTCGTAGATAAATGTTATTTAAGTCAATGATTTTTATAATTAAATTACTCCATTAAATTCTATTTTAATGAAATGATTTAAATCTGCTCAACCCTGCTCAGACCTCAGACTATGTGAATTTCCTATGACTCAGTAAGCGTGTATTATGTAGGCAGGTAGTAAATGACCCCTTAAGAAAATAATCTACTAAGGAATGTAGTTATTGCTGTTAGTTTAGTAGGCAGGTAAGAAGCTTCTGCCATAATAATGGCATTTGCCAGGAAATGTATTCTTCTTAAAGTAAATTTTATTCTTTTCCTCATTTACGTTTGTAAACCTCTCTGTGTATTTGTACATAAAATCAGTACGTTGCTAGAAATCGTGCATCCAATATTTGAAATTTATTATAATCAACCACAATCCGCAAAACTACTGAAATTCGTCATGAGCCGGTAAAGTTTATCAGGTAGATGAAAAGGAATGAGGGGTGGGGGGAGTATCAATATTCTAGTACTGTCGGAGTCGGAGTCGGGAGTCGGAGTCGGATTCAAACTACTAAAATATCAGGAGTCGGAATCGGAGTCGGATTTTTCTTTACCGACTGCACAGCCCTGGTTAAAACCGTTGCGTATCAGGAATCCCAACATTTTAAAAGATTTATTTACTGCGTTGTTTATATGATTGGAAAATGTGAGTGAGCTATCAAACGTAACGCCTAAATCCACTGCTTCATTTTTAATTGTGCAGTAGTATTCATATTATACGTAAATCTAATTATGTTTTTCTTTCTAGTATATGTTAGTGTGGAGCATTTATTGATACTAAAGTATAATTTATTTCCCTGACTCCATTTATAAATCTTGTCAACATAATTTTGTAATGCCTGACAATCATTGGAAGATTCAAC
Organism: Agriotes lineatus; assembly: GCA_940337035.1. Taxonomy (NCBI): domain Eukaryota; kingdom Metazoa; phylum Arthropoda; class Insecta; order Coleoptera; family Elateridae; genus Agriotes; species Agriotes lineatus. Next base: position 56,596,543 of record OW679201.1, on the reverse strand, counting down.
CACCTTCCACAATTTAAGATCATCCGCCAACAAAGCGTGCTCTGAATTTTCAATGACAATGGGCAAGTCGTTAATGAATAAGAGAAATGACAACGGACCTTGATTGGCACCTTGAGGTACACCGCATGCTGCATTGTGTTCCTTCGAGACATAACTTTTATAGACCACACATTGTCTCCGGTTTCTAAGATAAGAACTTAAAAATAAAATTAAATTGTTAGAAAATCCTAAGTGGTGTAATTTTTTTAGTAAAATAGTGTGATTTGGCAAAGTCGGTGTATATAACATCGACATCGTCTAAAGCCTGAAATATTTTTTGTGTAAAGGGATACAAATTCGTAACGGTTGAGCGATTTGTCATGAACCCATGCTGCTTATTAGATATTTGTGATCTTACATAAGAAAATACTTTTTTGTATAAAATGGTTTCAAATACCTTTGATATTGATTGAAGTATAGATATGGGTCTGTAGTTAAGTAAATTGGTTTTATCACCATGCAGAGAAAGATTAAATAAAGTTGTCATAGGAGAAGCTAGAAACTCCGAGCACGCCTGTTATATGTAAATGGGAATTCCATCAAAACCAACAGCTGTTTTGGGTTTGAGAGAACGCCAACCTAGTATCGTCTCTTCCACAGTTATATGGTCAATGCCAAAGTTACCCCCATTGTACATTTCCTCCGAGTCCATATCTATATCTTTCTGAGTGTACACAGAGTGAAAATTACCTGCAAATGCTTCAGTTGTCTCTGCATAGATATTAAAGTATGTACCATTAACATGCATATTACCAGGAACTGATTTTGTTTTTTGTTTATTTTTAATAAATGACCAAAAATGTTCATGTGCCGTCAGAATGGACTCTTCGGCAGATGTACAAAATTTTTTATATGCAGTATTTATGTCTCTTTTTCCTAACCTCCACGTAAACACAACGAAGTCCGTTATCATACGATTTTTTCTTACATTTTCTGTGCAAACGATTTTTCCTTTTTATATCTTTAACAATAGAAGGCGTAAACCATGGAGGATATCTGTGTTTTAATGGTCTAGATTTAGGAACGGAGACACTAAGAGCCAAATCAAATAATTCTTAGCATTTCTTAACAGCTAAGTTAACATTTGCAAAATTATCTAAAATATGCCAATTTATTTGGTGTAGCCTATGATAGAGCTCAAGAAAATTTGCTCTTTTATAGATGTATTGCTCACCCGCAAAGGTATTTTCAGATTTTACTCTGGCACAGTGTAAAGAACACTCAAGAGACGGATGCAGTGCATCTTCTTGAACAAAAGGAGTATTGCATTTAACAACATCAACATATATGTTGGACAATACAAAATCCAATATCCTACCCATCGAATTGCTTACATTACTATGTTGGGTTAGGTTAAAAAAAATTAATAAAACTCAAATAGTCGTTCTGAAGTAAATTATACCTAATGTTATACTAGGATACAAGTAAGGTAATTTAAAATCACCAATCTCCAACGGCTTGTGATGAATAACATCAAAGTGATTCTCAAAAGCGTTATATAATATAGCATAATCAGCATATGCACTTGAAGGTCGAAAATACACAGCACATAGATAATAAAAATCAGTACCCAATTTAATTTTTACCCAAAGATCTTCGAGATTGGTTTCAAAGTCTATTAACCTGACACTTGGATATTTATTTTTAATTGCCACTATAACCCCACCCCCATCACTTTTCCAGGTGCGTTGTAAGTCTCTGTCACGACGAAACACAGTATATCTATCGTCTAAAAGACTTCACTATCACAAATATTCGAGTTAAGCCAGGTTTCAGTTAATATCACAATATCAAAGTTTTCAGAGAGAACACTATTTAGAAATGTACTAGTTTTGTTTTAATTCCACGTACATTTTGATAATAAATAGTTAAGTCGGAAATGCTAGTGGACATCTTTAAAATCTTCAACGGATTTAATTATAAATACGTTGCTTTCATCCTTTGGTCGCATGTAGATCTTGCCGTTGCGCCACCAAAGATATTTAATGTTATTGTCCCGTTTCTACTCACGCGCTTTAAAATAAATAAATTTTGTCTGCTGTGTTAGTAATTCGTTTACGTAAATAACATTATTTTGTACCGGTGTTTCAGTAATTGATAGATCGCTTACCTTAAGATTTCCCTTGACTTTTTTGCAGCTCATGAATTCATCTTTGTCTGTTTATCTTGGCGATTAGCATCTTTGTCTAAACAGTGCACTACATCTATCATATCGTTTTCCATCTTAAACCCAATAGCATTGCCCATTAATTTCATCACCGTAACTAAATTCTCGCCCTTAACTTCTGGAATACCATGGAGTTCTAGGCAGTTAATCCTCGAGTAGTGTTCCAAATCGTTGACGCGGTTCTTTAATTCGATATTTTCGCTCTGTAACGCATGGGTTTTTGCTTCCAGGTTCTCAATCTTTGAGAAACATTTCGTTATAAGTGCTTGTTGGTTCTTTAATAATTCGTTGCTTTCGTCGATCTTGGTGTGACACATTTCTACAGATTCAGTAACAGTTGCTAAGCGATCTAACACGCTATTCAACTTATCCATAATTGTAGACAAAGTTGGTTCTTTGTTAGAACATACCTTACATAACCAACAGCCCACAGTAGCTAGAGATGCTATCTCCGATTGCGATAAACCTATGCAAGCTCCATGATAGGTTTCATTACAGGTATTGCATTTTATTTTTGTACTAGTTTTAGCAATTGGCACATTGCACGACCCACAGTTATCAACCATATTGGATACACCTGATTCGATAAATAATTTTTGGCCTCGATGTATTGAGTAGCACGCACTAATAGTGTAAAATATAATATATTTTTAATAAACTTTAAACTGTTATAAGTATAGCACTTTTATTTAATACATTAGCACAGGAGAAAATTTTATACGTGCACAGGGCGCGGCGACATATATAAAGTCCTACACGTTCTCAGCTTTTTTTTATATCAATGGGGTAAGCAATTTTGCAAATATAAATCGGCGGTAGCATTTGGGTAACTTAACAGCTTATTCCTCAAAAGAAAGATTTTTACCTCAATTGAATTTGTTTGTTAAAATTTATTTTACCAACAACCGGGCCCAAAATAAAAGTTTACATCTTAGTAACCATGACCATGGCACCTTAACTGTGGTAGCAATTTTTGGCATAAAAAAAACCTAAATTTATTCTAAGTGTTTGTTTGTTTTTGACATTATCATGGCAATTAAATGTAGCATTTTGCAATTTAATTTTTTTTCTTTATTTTAAAAGGTGATGATTACTTCGTCTGTACGAATTAATTTAAAATTGATATTCCAGAGGCGTGTTCTCTAGATTAAAACAGTAAGTTCTTCTAAACGTTTCTTTGAATTACAGCTCTGAGAAGAGTGACATAATTTGCGTTTATTTGTTTAATACTGGCCACAGTATCAAGCTGTTATACGCATTCTAATATAATTACTACAACATATTATACATACAGTTAATATAATATATTATTTGGTATCATATACCATTAGTTTTCTATAATTGCAACTATATTTTGGTCCAGGTTATTTTTCAACGATTGATCGCCCTCTTGTTGATAGTATTCAAGTAGTGCATTCCGCGCATTCACTACCAATACCACTTAAAGAACAAGGTCGCAGATCTCCAGCTTGACGTTAGCACGGAAAGCCAAATTTCTCTTAAATCGCATAAAACCAGAGAGTCTACTGTTTATAACTTAAAAAAATAAGGGGTTCCTGTGGAAATGGAGCCCTTAGTCGTACCCATTCGCCTTTTTTGTAGAATAAAACGTATTTTCAAAGCAAAAAGCATAATTGTGAATACTAAACTGGCGTATACTTAGATAGAGTACTTAGTTTTCTACGTTTATTTCCTTTGACCAATCGTTCCTCGCTATGGTATTGACCCAGTACCAGTAATATACACTAAACAAGCCCCTTATTCTGTAAGGAATTTTAAAACTCGTTGCGACATAGTTTTATTTATTATAAACATTTAAAAGTTATTTTTAAAAATACTCAAGTAATTAATTGAATTTTACATAATTAAACAAAAGGTCGTGTTTTTGGTTCTCTGAAGTAGTCAAAGTTATGAGATTATTGGAAAGTAATTTTACTGGCAAATGCCACATTCTTGGCAAGGAGTACGGACTGAAGAGGAGGTTGATTTCTCAGGATATATTCGAAGTATACTGTTTTTCTTCTTTTAATGCTACTCGACATTTATTCTTCCTGGATATACTTTAGCATTAATCACTTTCTCAATCTATGGTAGCGTTAGTGTTTTTCTTATGGTCTACACTGCGAATGCTTTTATATTTTTTTAATATAATTTTCTTTACAGTCCCGGTCTCAAATCCGTATAACAAGATCGACTATGTGCAATTGACAGTTGAAGCCTTTTGTTAAATTACATGGTTACGAATTTGAGCTACTTCAATTTTTAATTATATATCTTCATCTGGTTCTAATTGATTACTACTTATACTTAAACATGTGCTTTCGCTATTGATTTGGGCGACTATATCTTCACTTTGTACCATACATTTTGTTTGTGTTTTAAAATATTTTTTGCACTTCCGGGACTAAAGTTGATACTTTAGTCCCCGTAAACAGGGACTAAAGTAGCTCATTTAATCCCTAGGGACTAAAGTAAACATGATACCGTAACTATGGTAAATTTATGTACACACGAGGTTAGTAGGTTAGGTTTTGTTTGTCATTTGACACACACGACGCAAAACTTAACCTGCAAATCTCGAATTTGACATATACTGACAATACACTTCAGTGCTGCCAACTGATTCAGGCTATCCAGGACCTGCTGCAATTCAGTTTTTAATAAATAGTAATTGTCTTAATTTCCAAATTGACAGATTCCAAATTTTGGAAATGTTTGATGATACTGTTTCCAAAAGTGCAAAAAATAGCGTATATACCTCGGGACTAAAATGCCTAAATCCCTTGAGTGGGTGTTGCCCTCGGGCTTTTCCTCGAGGCAACAAACTCCACTCGCGGGATTAAATGGTGCACTTTAGTCCCTCATGATATAATATACTATAAAAATTTCACCCGCACAGTGAATATAATTAATGATTTCTCCATGCATTTTAATCCCCTCAGTTGCTTCCCAGAACTCACTTGGAAAACTTACTAAAAGTACATATTAAACGGAGAAGAGAGGGGGATTACGCACCCTTATCGTGCATCTCATCTGATTTTAGTCTCTTGCGTATTAGCATATTGAAGTAGTACTATCATCACTTAGTGCCCATATACATTTCTTTACTAATCATACCTTTACTGTCTAATCATGTTTTCATTTTATTTTATTCTCGGAGTTTATAATGCTCGACACAGTGAAACGCCTTCTGACAGACCTTTTTAATAATTGTCCGCACTTATATATAGGGTGTTCATACTAAACCGTGATCCTCGAGACTACATCTCATTTCTAAATCTGAAATGTGAATCGGTTACCTTAATATCACATTTCTTAATAATATATTTAACGTATGAGTCGGGGTACTTGTAAGTCTACAGTCACTGTATGGGCTTGCATGATTTTTATTTGTTATGGGCTGACTTTAGCTATTTTTGTGTTATACATTGTATTCTACATTTCATTTAAATAATTTCTCCGTGGTACATACCTATAATGTTGTCGTCAAAAGGGTTTAAAATTTCGGCTGGCGTTACATCTGACCCTGCTGTGTTACCATTCATAGTAATTTTAGAGCACATTGTTATAACTTAAACCTCGCTTTTGACAGGTGACAAGCTTAAAAGGGTTGAGTCACTGCACGAGCCAGCATGTTTTTTATTTGGTATGGCACAAATACTGAATTTAACTACTCTTGTGTTATACCTCCTATATTCTGCATTTCATTTAAATAATTTCGCAATTGTACATATAATGTTGTCATCAAAGGGAATTACAATTTCGGCCGGCATAGCATCTGACCATGCTTTGTTGTCATTCTTAGCAATTTTAGAGCACATTGTTACAACTAAAATGTCGCTTTTCACAGATGACAGGCTTAAAAAGCTTCAGGTGCTTTGCATGAGGTAGGGGGTCATAACCTGAAATAAAAGGGATTACTTTTTGTAACATTCATAAAAATACTTCAGCCCTGCCGCTGCGACAGCAAAAAACACAGGTTTCGAAACAACGGAAAAAAGTTGGTCCCGGCGGTCATACAACATCATGACAGTCGTTAGTGGGGTTGGAAGTCCTCATAACTGCACAGCGACGCCTGTAATTAGCCTAACGGCTGTTGGCTGAGTACAAATAAAAAAAAAATAAAAAAAAAAAATAAAAAAAAATTCTACCTGCTTCTCGTGACATCACGTCGCGTAATCAATACCATATTGATGCAAGGCGCTAAGGACGTTGCTGCACTTTTAACAAAGATACGCCCAGAAAATAGTTTCACAACGTGCAAACTTATCACTTATCAGATTAGAAAATTGGTGGTAATTTCAGAACGCCAACTCCAAGCTCAGTGTATACCAAATTAGCCGTCAATTATACATAAAATAATGGACAGCAAAACATATATAGCTTAGTTAGGTGCAGGGACGTAGTCGATAGCAAGATGCGAAAAGCAAGGGATGTCATTATCACCGGGCACTTAGCAAGAATCTTGCCGACGATAAAGCGACCCTGGCGATCAAAAATAGTCGATATTTGAGGACTTCCATAAAACCAAAATTGGTAACTTTAAAGTTGTCGACATTGGAAGTGTGAATCTACACAGCGGCAGCTGAAAGAGTGACTACGAGCGTCGGCGTCGATCCACATGCTTAAAACGGTTTTTTTTTTGCCAGCACTGGGTCGGGATTATACAAGAGTTGTATCCGACAAAGATTGTAATTTGTCAAAGCTTTCACAGTAATGCTTTCCCTAACAGCAACATTCGCGGAATAATGGTGGTGACGTAAGCGGAACCTTTCTCTTTGAAATCATAGCCGGACTGAAAATTGGCCCTCGGCGCTAATTTGGCGTGACGAATTTCGCTATAACTTCCGCTGCGTATATTATTATAGAATATCTGAACGTTCCATGTCCACTTTTTTTTTCAAGTTCAGCTCTTGCCCATCTTCTTCAAATAAGAGATCTATGTATTCTTCCCAAGTTTTAAAAGGTAATTTATTATTTACATTTTTCGTAATGTACGGCACCTTTCGTTTTAAATGCCCTGTTATTTTCTTCATTCTTCTGGAGACTTGTTAACGTGGGAATCAAAGAGACAATTTTGATCGTGCTCAGCGAAATAGACCTTGTACACTTTGTGTTCTTGAAAAATGTGTTTACTGGGTGGACTTTATTTTGCCTTTAACAGAGTGTGTATTTTGTTACTGATTTACGATCGGTGGCTTCGCTTTGCTTGCATCTACCTTTCTTTAGCTTCTATTATTTTCCTATGTTTTTCAACTTTATTTTGTTTGAATATATGTTGGTATCTCTTCTTGAGTATTCTACGTTCCACCAATGAAATTTTAGTTGTTTTTTATATTTTTCATTTAATTATTATATATTTCTCTTGCGTTATTAGCATTTTCCTTTATTTCGTTAGTGATACTTTCTCATAATTCATATTGCATCTCTTGGTCGTTGAGATTTTTACATTTTTGGCTTACAACTACAGTCGCTCAAGTGACTACCGATGAAGTTAAAGAGCGGCCCACCGCCTCAAACCCTTTTATACGGTGCTGCCCATTGAATAGTTGCTTAAAAACCGTTGCCTGCTTGGTTGCCCAGACAATTAACAGTCCTGTGTGTCACAATTACTCGAAGAATTACGATATCCGTAAGCTGTTGCAACGTTTTTTGTTTTATCTGTGTATCTGCGTCTGTCATCAATTCTTCCTGGCAAAGCTGAATCCAATCCCCACGTTCATTCCTACTCTCTAATCCATATTAGCCCACTTTATCACTAACCCTTCCTTTTCTTATACATATCTAGATAATGTTGATATTTTTAGTTCCATCGTATTGGCATTTACTAAACAAAAGTAACGGGAGTAATTATCTTTTAAGGACGCCAACTATATTTAAAAAAGAAGTTATGGAAATAATTTATGTATATTTTAATTAACTTAGATTTTAAAGGTATGCTCCAGCTCACATCTGAACTATGCTCGTAATTAAGCCATTAACTGTAGCTAAAAGCTCTTTACCTCTGTAAGCTGCAGAAAATCAGTCTGCCAGAGCATCCACCAGCAATTACAGGAGAGTGCATTTCTCGTCAATAATAACCGTAAAACTGCACCTCTTAATTTCCAACGATCGGAACGAAATCTTCTTAGTTGAACGACGATTAGACGCGCGCCCTCAGGACAGATTCAATTACTCTCCGAGTTATCCGAGAAATTAAAAATTATTCTCTCGAGCTGCATTCGTGGATTTCCATTGGAATGCGCATTAAAATTGCTTTGGTTCATTTGCGATGGGACGTTCATCTTCGGGTAGAAGTTTTCGCTCTGGAGACAGCTCGAGTTATACGCCGGAAAGTTGTCTCCTCGAACGAATCTGATGATTTCAAGAATCGAAGGAGAAGAATGGCATGGCTTGTGGCCGGAAACAAACTGGAAATAATTATTTTTAGTATATGGGGGTTGCCCATTGTTAGACAAAACTAACCTCCATGGACATATTCATTTTTTGTCAATTGTTGCAGTCTGGTTTCCAAGTCCATGCCGGAGAAATCTTTCGAATGGATTTAGTTTAACAAGCGTGTAGTACCTATCTGTATATATGTCGATTTGTTAATAATTAAGAAACGTTTCTAAGTTATAATTATGATGTAAATCAGTAAAGGTCAGTTCCGATTTGCGAGCTTATAATGCAGACGTTACTGGCTGGTTAGTTTGAATTCTAAAGCAAATACGTAATTAAACAGCCAGGAATTGTAAGTTACTTGATCCGATATAACTTAGTTTCGAGCACCACATACAACAACTCTTTGAGAGTCAATTAAAGTTGCAACACGGCAGCTTTTCAGTGCTTGTCGCAGCAAGAACTTGAGCCGGAAAGCGAATACCGAACCATCGAGATCAACATTTTCTTTAAGTTCCCTTGTTAAAGTCGCATCCGATACTTTCGAGTTGTTTTATGCGAGGAGCGTGTACAACCAAAGCATCCCTAATGCAACTATCTGGTAGGAAAAGAAACTTCCCAACTCCATTACAACGGCAGCAAACGAGTCCGATACGCGGCGCGTTACCTCGGTTTCATTACTGCGAAACGGCCCAATTTAAAGCGGCGAAGTAAGCTTGCTTCGAATTCCCTACAAATTACACACATGCTCTCCTCTACAAATTACGCACATCCCTCCCTCTGGACCTGCTTACACGCGTGCATAAATTATTTCTGTGTGGTGCCAAAGAGGCGCATTAATTCTGCTCGGAAGATGGAAGGCTCTGACGCGAATGGCAAAGCGAAACAATGCAAGTTGCTGCCTAAAATGTTAGCCAAATAATGAACGGCAAATCGAGCATTAATTTGTGCTTTCAAAAACTAGAGTCAATTAAACATTGAAGATAAATAAATGAATGACCAAGATTGTGCGATGGGGAAACATTCAATCAGCGAAACGGATTTTGGACTCAACAATGTTAATCTTTTCGAAAATTGTTCTAAAACATTCTATATCTATTTACAATGATTTATTAGAAAACTTTATTAGATAGCTGCAGTATTTATACTGATGCCAATTTTTAAACTTTTAGTTTAAGGCCAAATGGCATAAGTAACACGATTTCTCAATCAATGTTTTGATGGCAATCGCTTAAGTTGACAACTTTTGCAATTAGAAGTATCACAAGGTTCTCCTTTGAGGCCACTGCTGTTTTATCCGATTTAGAAAGCGATTGCTCATGTTACACTAGGGCTTTAATTCTGCTGATTCTAGAGACGCATAGTCTAATTAAAATACTTTAACCTTAGCACTAAGTACATATTCATTCGATTACTCCTGTATGAATACCAAACGTATATTGGGAGAATGGCATATTATATGTGGTTCAATCAAGTTCTGCACAGGTAAAAGTGTTTATTTCGATCAGGTTAATTTTGCATACACAATAAAAGCGATATAGCTATGTAACGAGCAACCTCCAAAATTGGACCAAATTATTGTTGGGAAAGTTGAACTCGCTCACTTTCACAAGCAACTGCGCAATTTAGAACAGAACCGTATAAGCCGCAGCGTCAAAAGGAAATACAAAAGCTCACCCGAAGGTGGTCCACGAAATACTGAACTTCAGCCAATCTCACCTCAATAATCCACCAATAGGCTTTTAAAACGTTGCTACAAATCCTAAATTAGCGCTAACATACCAATCTTTAGCTCTAACATGCGACAATAAAACTAAAACACCTGATGCTCTGGGTAGCGACGAACTGCAGCGCTCTTGACTGTATCACAGCATAAAGCGGAAAGGAAGGAACCACGCGACGCTCAATCACCAAAGGTGATTTTACACCGTAACAAACGAATAGATGAGCACGGTAACTCAGCGTGTCAACCACGCCAGAGGTGAAACCCTTCTGATGTAACTCGGCGAAACACTGAGTTCTGACACGGCCAATGTTGGAAGTAATTCGTTGCATAATGATCGTGGTAGCGTCCGAAATTACAAGAAATTGCTGTTCAATTAAATTAATTTATAGTTGTTTAACAAACACGCGTGTTGACTACAGCGATTAGTAATCGGGATACTTTAATGCGTGAGCGCAGCGAACTAGTTAATTGTTGAGATTATTAATCGCCACTAACACATGACTACAATATTTTTCTATTAATAGTATTTTTTATTGGAGAAAATATGATTTGATTCTATGACAAATATTCTAATTACAAATATTACTTTACTTATTTAATTGCGATATAACACATATGGAATATAAAACAACATCGATAGCAGGTAGAAACTACTAAAATCATTTCTTATTTAATAAAAAATCGTTCACTAATAGTGAACGATAATAAACTATGGTTTATACATTCAAAACCCAAAAACATTTTTGGAGAAAAACACTCTTGGTTCCAAGATAGCGGGCACAAATTAACTAACAATAATAAATGAAACTTATCGCGAAGGATCTCTGTTACAATATTAATCTCAAGAACGCAAGAGGATTTTGATAAGCTGAATAAAAGAATAAAACACAACTAAGTTTAGGTACTAATAAATAATAAAAAAATTAACCAACTGCAAATAGAGATTAGCAAAAATATTATTGTATATTTCAACAACATTTGCGCTTCAATCCGAGGTACATATTAAATGCAATTAAATACAACCACGGCTAAATGTTTTATGTAAAAATTATTTTTATATACTTACTTATAAAATATTTTATGAAAAAATAGTATATGGCTTCTCTTAAATCTACAAGTCCCCATCAACATTCAAAGTCCACTGAAAGGTCAGTTGAAGGTGAAGAATATTGATGGTTAGTTTATAGAAAGCCAAACTACGTGTAGGTAAAGCGATAAACTGCTTTCATAGATGAGATTTTGTGCGACCAAAAGATGGATTTAAGTATAAAATACCATTCAATCCTGGTTTAATTAGATAAGTGTACCAATTTATTAAATCGTAATAACAAATCTGTGCACGATTGCTGATGATTTTCGAAATGAATGCGTCTCTTAAGCGTCACCAAACGGAGCCCCAAGATGCATTTTACGCCATCGGTAAAGTGAAGATTCAAAACTCTCAAAATAGGCATTGCAGAGACAGCTGTATTCTGAAATTATGCACTTAGAAATTTTCAAAGAAGGAAATCTTAAATGTGATATAAAACCAACCAAAAACTATATAGGAAACTCAAATGCCCCCGCCGTACAATCGCAGTGTAGGCTACCCAATTTACACATTCACCCTCTAAATTGTAATAAAAGCGAAAATGTAGAAAATATTTTATTTTGATTACAAACTGAAAGAGATTATAAAGAATACGGTGTTACAAATAATTATATAATTATGACGATGATATGCCCTATCGGCTATTGTAATATTATTTATTATTTAATTAAACAATTGTTAATTCTTACCTTTACTCTTATAAAGGGTTGGGTCTCTACAGCCTGCCGAATTATTACTTTGATTTGTACAATTATTTGCTAATATATTGGTTTTTTACGTCAGTCATTCAGGTCTTTATTAAATGCAATGGTCTCTACACTGCCTGTTTAACTTATGACATCGCCTTAATACGGAATTTCTGAATTGATGGAAAACAACTCAAACCATTCATTTATGGCGTACTAGCGGCACATTTAACACAGAACAACATACCAAAGTTGGCTTAATTATAAACAATTACGTACGGTATTACGTATAACGCGTTGGCTAGGTGATAAAAGTAAGTAAACAGACGCCACTTTAAAAACAAAGCACTCAAGGTACTCCACCACCGGAAGTAAAACACAGAAATGACGCCAGAGAAATATTCGCTGATTTCAATTTTAGGATAAACTGTTTTTTTACCTCAATTACACTTCTGCAATGGACATTAGGCCTATATCGAGCCCCAGCAAGTTCCTCGATAAATAGACCTCTTTATTCTCGGTTGGCCTGCAGAGCAAGCCTGCTGATACCTCGCCATGCAACGCCTGCAGTCCGATCGCTCCTCTCGTATCCAAACCTACGTCCTTTATTACAGCTAGGGCTTCGCTGGAATACACGATTAATGCTCCTACCTCAGACTTTTAGGCCCTGGATCTCAAATAAATCGGCACCCAAAAACACCAGCTTAGCTCGATACACTTTTCGACACCTTTTACCCTCTGCAGAGGTGCCAGAAATTAAATCAAAATTACTGCAGCCTATCTACGACACTCTACTAAGTTGAAAAAACACTTTTTATAATTAAAAAAATGCCATTTATTGTCTTTTAATTAACACACCCAAGTTGCTAGGCTTCGCTTCCCCAGTTGTTTGTGTTTACATTGTTCTTACTGTGTTCGTTTAAAATCAGAGCCTGCTATGATTACAGTTTCATCTTCAAGCCAAGGCTAACGCTATTTTAACAATTGCAATTTCAAATTATCACATTTATGGAATATTTTAAAAATAATATTTGAAATGCTTGAATTATCCGTAATTCCTATTATAATTGATTAATTTGCGTTCATCGCAATATACACAGGGTGTCCATTTAGTGTGCCGGTGTCCGACTACCCCTTTACTTTTTTCCGATAAAAAGTTTAATTGAGACTTACCCAATGGAGTAGAAAGGGGCACATTTTAAAATTATTTTGACATATACAGCGTGTTCCAAGATATCTTGGCTCCCTATTGAAACACCCGTATGTCTTTATGGCTATTCAAGCTGCTATAAGTTATACGTTTAAATATAACTTTTCTTTTAAATTATTTTTATCGTTTCCAACTTATGAACGCTTTTAGTATTTTTTGCCAATATCAACCTTTCATTTAAAACGTCACATTTTCTTTAATTTTGAATATTGTTTCTCTATGAGGGGTGTCATAAAACGGGATATTTTAAATACCGGTTCAAATTTCAATATCTTCAATCTTTATTTTCTCAATTTTTTAAATAGAACACCATATATCTTATTACAGGAGTATATAGAGCCTTAAATATATTTTATGTTTACCCCAATATGTGATACTTTATTCCAAATAATAATAATTACGAACAAGATCACCCATTATCTCAGGCCAAGATAACTCCAAGAGTTGGTTTCAAGACGCTTTCAGAGCCTGCAATACTAAAGTTCGCGTGATACACGAATTATAATCATTTTAATGCCTTATTTTAGTAATAAAGTTGTTTATTGTATTCGTTTCATTTTAGCTCGATGAATGTGTGTATTAAATCTATGCAAGTATAGCTGTAAGGGTACTTGCGTGCATAAAGGCTGCAACCTGAAATTAACTACTTTGATAGAACTTGACATTTGGAACGATAATGATTTCCTCATTTAAAATAACACTTTTTGCGTAATCTGAGCTGTCTCGCTGATAACAAAGTGGATGTTCAGATTGTAGTTTGTTACCATTCCAAGGTATATTGAGTGTTTGTTTTGATTTTTTTGAAAAATCAGACTAAAGAATCGGAACTTTTTTTATTGCCTGGAGTAGCGCGGTTGACTTACATGAGTAAAATCGAAACCTGTATAGAGCTTTTTTTAGAAAAAATCAAATTTTCTATAATTTATAGGATGTTATATTATGGTTTTTATTAAATTGAAGTTAATTTGCATTTGTCTGTTTCAAAAATGGTAGTTTTAAAACAAACAAAAAATTTACCAGAAAATATAAATGTGTACTAATTTATTAGTGAAACCCCTCACTTTCCCTATATATAATTATGTAAACTTCGAAGTACGGGAAAATAATTTCTAACTAAAAATTTTTATTTGAGGATCAATATTCTTCGGCATACATACTTTCAAACGAGTTGACAGACGTCGACCAGTTAATGCCATACGCATAAATTTTGGAAAGTCTGGAAAAAAAAACTCTTTTTAACGATTAATTATCAAAATTAGATGTATTGTTACGGTATCAAAGTGACTTAACGACACCCAAGCGGGGTGAGTATCGCACGACTGGTTAAGTCCGGGGAAAAGGTGGCACGCTCGCCCTGAGACTCGTCAAAACAGGCTAAGGGCCTCGGCTGGTACGCTCAGGGAGATGGGCGTGGTTCAAACGATACGTCACTGGACAAGCGTGGCGTGGCATATATAGGGTGAGTCAAAATAAAAGGGCGCCACCAGGTCTGTCTCGAGGTTTATTCGTGCAACCGGACCTGGACGGTTAGACGGGACGAGAAGTACACAGGGTACTACGTCAGGAAGGTACTCGAGAAGCTGTAGAACTCGAGTGACAATTTAAAAAAAAAATACTTGAATAACTATTTCGGGACTCGTCGTTACTGCGGCGGCGTCGCCAGACCTACTTGTGTCGCTCCGACGCTCAAACTTCGTCGTACATCAATCGTTACACAGAAAACTTATCCTGAAAAGAGCATGCACAGATTCGCCACAATAATAAGGCCCTAATTCAAATATTCGTCTATTGGTCTGACGTTAATAAAGGGGTAATTTACAGGACTACCAAGACTACACTAAGCCTAATATTATTGCCCCAGCTGGAGAGGCGCGTTATTTATAATACATGCAGCAAGTTGTTACACAAAAATGGTTGCAATCTCAATGGCCGGAATAATAGCTGACTATTTTAAGCCTTGCAGACGATGTCTGATCGATTACAGATAATATTAGCAGGCAACAGGTGCTAGATTTGGTCACCTAAATATCTAGTCATTAACGGCAAATGAATACGGCCAAAGTACAATGAATTAGCAAACACTGTATGCCAGGTTTAGTTACATAAATAACAAGTAATTAGCGCCAAGTGAGTGCAGCCAAAATACAATGAATTAGCAAGCACTGTATGCAAGGTTTGTCACATAAATAACAAGTAATTGGCGGCAAATGAGTGCGGCCAAAATACAATGAATTAGCAAGCACTGTGTGCAAGGTTTACTTACATAAATAACAAGTAATTAACGGCCAATGAGTGCGGCCAAAATACAATGAATTAGCAAGCACTGTATGCAAGGTTTAGTCACATAAAGAACAAGTAATTAACGGCAAATGAGTGCGGCCAAAATACAATGAATTAGCAAGCACTGTATGCAAGGTTTAGTCACATAAAGAACAGCTGATTAGTTACTACAACTGCAATCAAAAAGCACTAATTTAGTTAGCGCAATACATTAAACTGGGTTGAGGCCGCATAAATGACAGCTAATAGGTTCTATTGGCAGTGATTAACGCACAGTAAAACTAGCATACACACAATATAAGTTCAATCCACATAAATGACAGATAATACGTTATAAATTGGTTACACAGATACCTGTATTCTCGAAGATTCCTCGAGCGTCAGGGCGAGAGGTCGCCTAGCGACGCGCCTGCAGAGGCGACGAAGGTGCGACAGCTAGGGCGGCACGTGTGAGTGCGGGCAGGAATCCGCCTTGTAAAGGCGTCAGCAGGAAAGCGTTCCTCATGGGACCAAAACGACGTGAGGCCAAGAAATCCAAACGTCCTGCAGATGTAATCTCCGTTTTATTGGGAACAAAAGGTCAACCCTCACTCAGTGAAGCAGAACTCGGCCATCGGAAGGCCCAAACACCAACGTACCGACGGTACACAACACGGCGTGCTATACGCTCCTTGCGTCTGAACGAACAAAATAATCCCGGCCCAGAGCGAAAGCGTCACCAAGCGCTTCGGCGGCCAATCGGAAGACGGCATTGTTCACCGGGCAAAAACAAATTAAAGCCGGTGTAACAAGGAAGACATAAAGTGTGGCCCAAATCGAGGTAACTGCGCTAACTACAGGGTGTTCGAATTTAAAATTGCTAGGATACGTGATGCAACGTTAAAATGCTGGAAACTGGTTTGAAATATAAATAAGCTGCCCTAAAGCCCTGATTGGTTAGTTATATTACTGTAAGCTGCCCAAAATGACCTGACAGTATAAGATCCTGAAATATATGATCACCAGTGAAGCTCAATGCAAATTCATCAAGCTAGAAATATGATATGTGATATTATCCCCATCAATTTTTTAAATTGATATCTCTGCATTTTATCACAAGAAATGAAGTTATGAAGACTGTTCTTTTGGAACTTTTTTGGTGTCGGTAACAACGGTTCGCCCTTTTCTACCTCTTGACATCTTCCAATGACTGCGATCCACAGCAACTGAAAACCACTTTGTCTCTAAACAGTCATACTGACAATAAGCCTATTAATTAATGATTATAATGATTTATTTTGTAGTTGCTGCTTAACTATTAAAGTTATTAATTTCATAATTTCAAAGGAACCTTTCGCCTTTGCTCTGCACTCACTTTTTTCAATTAATATATTTCATAAAAACTTAATTCGAAGTGAATATTTAGAAAATGATCTATTTCAGATAAGTCGTCATATAACGCATTGTCATGAATTGAATATTTTGCATTAATTTTTGTACCACCAAATTTTAACTGTAAGCTATATATTATACATAAACAGCTCTAGATTCAAATTCTAATAGGCTACTTTGAAATTTACTTATATGTTCTACTTGTTAAGCACTACTTAATGCCCTCAACATTAAACATCAGTAAATGTTTGTTTTTCAAATTCTGAAGCAGTTTATGGAGTCATCATCTCACGAGTGTACTGAAATCGCAAATCAGCATTCTGGACGGCACAATGCTATAGATCACCGATAACTTTACACAACACTATTCAACAAAATCCGCCTGCACAAATATGAATGAACCGCAAAATTTTGTTAAATATTAATTTGTGGTTACCTTTAACAATTAAGTCATCAACTATTACTAAGCTAGCAAGTTTTTGTTAATATTTTATTTATTGTAAGGTAAGGTTTCAATTCACCATTAGTAAAGAGTACGCCCATAATTACTTGATCTTTAAGGTTCGACACCGGCTTTATCCTCAACCCTTCATCACAATAGATCACGTTCCAAGCCATAAATGAGTACACTTACGTGATCATTAACATTTGTGGCACAATCCGCATAAATCAGTAAAGCTAAGTTTATATCTTAAAAACATATAAAATTTCGAAAAGTAGTTATTTAAGAGGAGTAAAGGGTACGAACCCATACCCCAAATATACTGTAGAATAACTCCAAAATACTTCTCAAAATACCGAAAACAGCTGGGGAAATGAATTTTCAACATGAGAACGCGAAATAATCACTTTCCTGGTTAGAAACCAGCCATTTGGGGAGACAAATAAAGTGATTAACCGATTAAACAAAATACTGAAAATCTACCACAGCTACTCGTACCTAGACAACTCGACATATATAAATTCTCAAAAATAATTTTACAGTAAATAGAAATAGCGAAAACTACATCAGGAACACTTCAAGAATCAACAATATGTTATTATACGGGTGGATTCGTATATTCCTAGTCCGAGTACTAAGCAGTTATTGCACAGTTATGAAATTCAAGTAATCCATCAATCTAACCTTGATAGGAACTATTTCTAATGATAAATTTGTCTGAAATTTATAAACAAAGTTGTCGCACGTAAGAGACGGTTGTGTGTAAAGGAATGGATACATTTGAAGTTCGAGCAATGATTAAACATTTAGAAAAATTTAACATCACAGGGAACTTTTATCGATATTCAAAATACTTTAGGAAACTCTGTATATCGATAAAAACTTCTCTAGTTAAACACACTTCTGTGTAAATATTCAATCACTCCACGAACATCAGATTTATCTATTTTTACAATTTTTTTACACAGAGCCCCTATTTTTTCTTGTAAAGCTGTATTTTATCTATGAAAATCTCTATGGTAAACTAACATTTTAATCATAAAAAAATAGTCAATAATTCATAGCAACTGACAAAATACATACGTGTGTCTGGGTAACTAGTACACAACCAGATAATATAATTACATATTTAAAATTATTTAGTCAATTTTAAAACTTACTTATATAACTAAATGTAGGTACTAGAAAGAAATGTAGATCTCACAGGTGAATAAAGATATTTTATCTATTCGGGAAAAGTTTTCCCTTTATGGATAAAATGACTCCTTATTTACTTGTAACATACATAACTATTATGGCCTACGCGACGTTGGGGTACAATAAACATCGTTCTTCTCCGAAGACTGGTTACTAACGTCTAACTGGACTTACATAGTCATTCGCATACCT
Organism: Agriotes lineatus; assembly: GCA_940337035.1. Lineage (NCBI taxonomy): Eukaryota > Metazoa > Arthropoda > Insecta > Coleoptera > Elateridae > Agriotes > Agriotes lineatus. The sequence continues at coordinate 56,577,762 of OW679201.1, read as the reverse complement.
GCATTGAGTTATACAATTAAATTACCACGGGTCAAAGACAAATTGCAGGAAAGTCGAAACCCTTGGGCGTGATGTCACCTTACCAATACAAAATAAGAAACATGGTTGGCCATTTTGACGGACCCCCAATGGCCCATAAAGGCGACTAAGGCCCCCGAAACAATTATAGCAATGAAAACCTAAACCTAAGCTATTCGTCGTTTAAGGCTGACCCAGTCCTCAATTGCATCACAATTTGGAAGGAACTCAAACGATAAATATTTAAAGCCCGCACAGTGCAAGATGTTGTAATTACGTATGCTTCTAAAGCCTAAAATATCCGCCCTCGGTCTCCGCCGGGCTCGAAAAATTAGTCGCTGTGAGTGCAAGAGAAATGGAGCGATACAAATGTTTAAGGAACTATCACGACCAGATGGAGTGCACTGGCTAACAGTCGGTTGAGAATGTGTTGAGTAAACCCCTGGCGTATCATCCGCTCAAATCTAGTTCCAACGGATATAGACCGGTAGTTGCAGTAGTTAGGCACGAAAACTGACATTTCGTCTGCCATATCCGTAGAGAGGACTTCGAACTGCCGAATGACAGAGAAGCACCTCTCCGGCTGGCTTTAATTTGTTAGCCTTTGCGGGTTCGGCCCGGGAATAAGAAAAAACCGTGGACGAGATTGCAAAATACACTAACATGGTCTGTGAAGTAAGTTAACACGGTTAGACACACACATAACGTGGAGGTAATATAAGTTCACTCTTTATCCAGAATTTTAAAATCCAAAAATACCTTTGTCTGGAATTTTATGATGCGCCAATGTTTCTTTATACAGTCGACCTGCCGCGTTGTACATCAGAATGCAGTAGGTGATTACAAAGACAGCATTGCAACATTTAGGCTAAATCACGCATTGCCCACTTGTGACTGTGAGAGAACTGTGGTAAAATGCTTTTTATCTTGCAAACCAAGCATCGACGGGTACATGTTCTTATCGATTTAAGATGTATTTAATATTTTAATTGCAAGGAGAGATGCCAAATCTTTCCCACCACTTGGAAATTATTCACGTTTTGGAGTAACTTCTCAAAGAGAATACAGTTCTGAACCTGCTCGTTTTATAGATATTCCCAAGTGTGGGACGATGCGAAGCAACTTTATAGTACAATAACTTTAATTATGGCTACTCGTAACAGGTGAAGTTTCCGTCACTATCAAATTTCGCAACTGGCGCTCCGCCTGATTAATAGTTTTAATGACCGCCGTAACTCGCGAGCAAGCAACAATAAAATCGCCATGTAGAAGAATTAAGGTGCAAGGCTGCTGCCCTAAAAAGGTGCTGGAACATTCCGTGTCGTCGTCCCATATATCTGCAGCAGTTAAGATGCAATTGTCTACAGACAGAACTGGCCGCACAGTTTTAAAAATAGATCACGTGTTTATGGTACACAGTTGGAGCAATCAATAGGACATGCATTTTCTGAGCCCCTTCCTCCCGCTGGTCCCCAATTTGCATAGACCTCCGCGGAATTCAATCGATGCGAACTAAACAGAATTTACTACTTAATTTAGGCGAGCGGGACGCGCCAAGACAAATAGTTTCCGTATTTGCAGCGGAATATTTTCCGAGCTATAAAATTTTCAACAAAGCCATTTCCCTTAATACAGTCTTATCGCCACTCGAAGTAGTCAGATGCAGATAGTGCTTATTTATTTCTTCTCTAAGACCGCCCGCTGCCACTGCTACCTAGCAGCCAAAACAGAAATCTACAGCGACGAGTCGCCTGATTTATAGGCATTCCGGTTGAATCTCATTACTTTATAGTTGCCTTCCAGCAGAAATATTTGCCAAAAAGGAGAGTAAGCCATACATGTTGACTGATACTTTAAACAGGTGAGTTTCTACCTATTTATCTTCTTGTTATTCAATCATTGTTCATTAATTGCGAGATGTAAATCTTCTCTCAGATGTTTCCAAACAAACTAACTACTATCGAACCTCCCAAACTAGCTCATAACACTTTTTAAGCAAATTCGTTCAAACACCAAATATCACAATGCTAGTGTTGATGTGCATAACTTCTGACATAAGTGCGGAATAGATAAACAGCATAATCAGAACTCCGTATTTGCTAGCCCCAAGCCGGCGTGGGAAAGGATGTGGAACAGAAAAAGAAGAGCAAAGCCCCTTCAAAAACAAGATTTGTACGTCTACCCAGTAAGGGTTCCTGGAAGATAGAAGACGTTTATCAAGAAGAGAACGAAAGATCCACCCAAGAAGGAATATGCAGCCCATAAACCCTAAAACGCGATCAATGTAAAGAATGTGAAGCTTGGAAACAAATACGTAACTTCCTTCTCCAAGTTCGGGTTTAAGACATTGGGTCAGTAGCGCGACCCCTTTGAGGACTCATATTAGCAAAAAATCTTTAAAAATCGTTGGATGAACGCACCTTGCCTTGATCTGCTTGGTGTTTATTTTGCTTATAAAAACGCATATGCATATTTGCGTTAGAACACCAAAAACTTGCTACGTTGTATTGAATACATAAATATACACACAAAATTATAAGCCTGCAGTCGGAGCTGGCCCATTATCAAACAATTGTTACGAGGGAGGAGATGGCTTGGCGGTGACGTCACGATATTACATGCTGAGACCAGGAAATTTTATTAGACTCAGCCCAATCCAGCTGACGTATTAAAAAAAACGCTTAGCCTTTTGAGGAAAAGTTTTAAACTTTTGTCCATTAGGCAAACGCTTGCCTTTCATTTATCCACGAGGAGAAGTTATACATACACTAAATAAGTAATTTTAAGACTAATGCAGAGGTTAACAATACCAATATGAAGGCAAGCTGATCTTCAGCCCCAGGTAGGTAACTGGGGGCTGTTGAAATGCCCTGACACACAGAAAGGTAGACTGGACTGATCAAAGTTTATAGTCTGGGCTGATGAAATACTGGCCTACAAGGGCTAAGTGCTGTGTCATTGGTTAAGGGAAAACTGCTTCTAACGGGTAATGAGCACTGATATGATAAAAATCGAATAACGGAGTTCGACGGTAATTCGATGAACGATAAACGGGGCTCAAAAATCATATGCACTACAGAAGTTTTAACTAAATATATGATAATAAGCGAAATTTCTTTACGACCATTAAAATTACTTCTAAAGCTATGGCTATTACATGAACTAAGCCACTAGCACACGTGCGAAATCCCTGAGCTTTCTCTCAATATTTCGTCCGGCCCAAAATGGAAATAATTTATCTAATTCACACCAACGCCTTCTTTGCCAACATTCATCCTACGTGGAATCAAGTTAGGGACTGCCTATCTTCGAGGGGAGAAGTGACCAAAATGTTACCCCATCTAACGATCTGCGCAGTTCTGGTCTGATAACTAAAATCAGCGGGGTGCGCTTGAAATTGTACACGGGAAAGAAATGAACATAACAGGAGATTGGAAATAAATATAAATAAGGGAGCTATAGTTATACATACAAAGACCACTAAAGTGGCTACACAGAAAGAAATTGTAAATTGTAGCTCTTAGAGTCACCACAACATATATAACAGTTGACAAGGGAGAAGATGGAATTAATGCGAAATTGTGTTTCTGGAAAATCTTGTCAGTAAAACTTGGCCCAAGCAAAATTTCGTCATCAAGCCTGATAAGAGAATAAAACATTAAAATCTTGTTGAAGTGGCGATTACACACACAGTATCTACAATGGTACCGACACCTTACGTTGTAGATCTCCAATCTGGGACGTAACTCGACAAAAATTAATCCTCGAAATTTCGAAAAGAGTGGAGGGGATGTAGAAAGACTTTTACAGCACTCATAAAAGGTAGATAACCAAACGGCATACCTAAGATGATGTGCTTTTATATGTTTGTATTGAAGGGGAACGTAACCTACGTTAAATAATGTTACATTATTTTTGACCGTTCTTGAACCGGAACATGTCATATAATGATAATACAATAGCACATTTAGATGATAACAAATGGGATATAAATTGATATGGAATTACTGATAATAAACAAACAAACCTTAAAATATTTTAATATTGTAATGGTTCACTGCCCATAGCAATTCTGATTGCCCAATTAACTAAATAAATAAGGTCAACATGAGCACAGAATTAAATATTTAATTTATTGCAAGATAATCAGTACTTTACATTAATAAATGTACTTGATGTGAGCAGCAGTAACTAATAATTTGAGGGATAAAAGTTAGCATAAACAAAACAAGTTTCAGAATGGTTACGTTCAGAGTTTCAGATCTGATAAATGTTCGGAAGGGCCAATGCAATTTAATTTGTAACGAACTGATTTGAGCTTAGTTATGTCAGACATAGTGTGAATAAAATGATAGAGAATGATTTGTTAAGTACGGAAAGTATATGAGCGTTATGTATTAAAAGTGTAAGCCAGCAAACAGCAAATTAGCTGAAAGGTAAACGAAAGAGGGCTAGCAAAATAATGATTGCAATAGAGCAATGAAAAATGGAAGGCAACCGATCGAAAGACAATTGGCGAGAAGCTTAAGGAACTCAGTGTATCAGTGAATTATAAACCAAACTGATTCAAAAGCAGACCAAGTGTAGTGACATTTATTACAAGAAAAGGGCAATTTTAGTAGTTAGGTAAAGACATGACGTCAAAACTGTAGTCCATAAAGTCAAACATGTTATCAATTCTAATTTCTTTTATAAAAATTGAAAATCTAGTTGCTAAGTTACATAACAGTCTTTTGTTGAGATGACCAAACAAGTTTGTAAAATTTATGCTAGGGGCAGATTGTGCTCTACATTTTAGAGAATTATAAATAAAATGTTCCTTTTTTATACCAGTTGTATGTAAAGTTATTCATCAGTGTGCAGGGCATCTGTGAGTATAGTTTGCCAGGTGTTAAGTATACCAAGTGTAGCAGTTTAGCCAGCAGCGAAATTCGTCCAAGTGCGAGTATCTTCGACGGCGCATTTCCATAAGAGAGCAGCCTCGGCCAGCAAGAATTTTGTTTAGAACCGTTCCTCCTGAGTGTCTGTATACAGAGTTTCGGAGCAGGAAGCACGAGAATTGCCATCGACGAAGCGTCTCCAGAAAACGTATCCCGCCTACGAAGCAGCCCTTTTTAAGATTAGATTGTCTACGAGGTGTAGCACCAGGTTCCAGTTGTCCAGGTCCGTCCAGCTTCGAGAAATTTAGGTAGCGTCATTTGAAAGTGCAAAATGACGCAGCATTTTTCAGTTTTGGCCGGATGCAGAACAAAAAACGATCGCGCGTGGGTTTCGACGTCAGACTAGAAACAAAACGCGCTTAGCAGTTGCTGCGTCACAGAATTAATAATTACTTGAAGCTTCTTAGCCATTTTGGTGTTTTAAAATTCAATTTAATGCTGTCTTCGCACTGGCAGATCATATTGTTTGCTGAGTCAAATTTAGAGTTTAGCTAAACGTCAGATGCAAATTGTGCATTTGCCGGAAATATTTGAGAGTAATTGTCATACAACGAGGTAGTTATGATACAAAGAGTTTCTTAATTTTATGAACCTCCACCCTGAACCAAGTTTGTCTCATGTTCTACGGAGATAAGCCCGAAATTATTGCGGATAAATAAAATAAAGAAAGGGAATAAAACATTTACTTGTGGTAATTAAATATTACACTCTTTTAATTTGCCCTTAGTTTGACAGGCAGGTTCGTAATTGAATCTAATACTATTTATAAAGTGTAATATTCCTTGCCATTAATTATTTTATTTAAAAACTATCATATATACTTTAGGTAGGCGAGGGGCTATTACAATATGTATATCTTAAAGAACTTTCCTACTAATACGTGGCTTACTCAAATCATATCGGGAACAATCACTGCAAAACCCTACCGAGAGGGGCCTGAAAACTAACACACTAATGCAATAATAATATTTTTAATACGCGCAACGTAAATTTGTTGAGTGACTAAATGTGACACTTTTCAAAAATAAAAGTGATTTATTTACAAAAAGAAGACCAATTTGTCCAGGTACATACGAGTACATAGTTTCTCTACACCCATTCAAAATTATTTTAATATCTGAGACAGCAAGCCATGCTTATTATATTATTAAAATGAATGAGTTCTTTGCTGCTTTGGGTTAGAATGCCAACCAGCCACTCCAATTTTAGGTATAAATGCTATATTTAACAGGGATTAAATATGCATCTCAGCACCGGACTTGCACTTTGATTTCTTAATTAATTAAATTATTGGGTAAAGCTCAGGTACATACATTATATATAACATAAATTAGAATGACTAAACTTGAATAATTTATTGTTGCTTTACAATACGAGGGAAAGCTTTGGCTTATGCACAGATGCCACAGACAGGTGCACGATTGCACTGCATTTACATCAAACTACGCACATACTATGTTAATCTGCGTTGTAGAGAGACCTCATTTTGAATATGCGAAGGATGTATCATTGGTTGCAAACCTACCAGGTGAAATACTTTGCAATAAGAACATTTTAATAGTCTCAATTAAAAAAAAACAAAGAAGGAAAACTCTATGTGAGCACTGTGGCTATATATACAGCATATTTTAGGTGCAAGCGATAATGACTGTGACATTAATATAATAAAAAGTTGAACAAAATTCTTTCACACATGCCTTGATCTAAGTTCTGACAATTCTGCATCCTGCAAAAAACTACGTGGCTGCCTGGGTGGTTGAGAGCGGCCAGCCTAGCAACCAAGTCAATATGGGTTCCAATTCAGCCATAGCCGCCGAAGTTTTTCTAATAAATTTGAACTGATTAGTTGGTTTAGCTTTACGTTAGATTAAGATTTGTCAAATGTGTAGTATGGACCCTCTCCCTCCGTTGTAGCATTATGCATGTGTGCCTTTGTAGTTGATCTTACGGTAGTCAAATATGGAGATGTATCTTACAATTTATTTTTCTTTTCAGGTACGTTAACTGCCCTTATTCATAAATATTGTAAAGAAATCGATGATTATTGGTAAGTGTATATAATATAAGAATAAGATAGGTAACGGATGGTCAAAGTTGAAATATACATATATATTGCAACGAAGCGAGATTTTGAAATCTATTTCCCCCGGTTGCGATTGTCTTTCCTGTGTAGTTCATATTGCAGATTTTTTAAATTACAATATTATTTAGACAAGAGTGAAAATAAATTGGTCTATTTAGAAATACTACATATCACAGAATTCCGAACTTAAAATAAAGTTCACAAGCAAAGCATGTAGAAATAAAGATGCATAAATAAAGACTGCATTCAAATAATCGCTCTTTTAAGTCTCTCCGGGTCTCTCCGCTGTATGTTGAGCATTCTACGAAACTCGGCGCGTGGCGGCCACGACTTTGGTTGGCAGCACGGATGATGCGGCCAAACTATCTGAGCGTTGCTGCCGTTTTCTGTGACTAAAACTGGAAACACGAATGTGTGCAGTGTATTCGGTGCTATTACGACAGAGTTTCAATATTATCGTTCTACGGAATTACTTGTGTGGGTGGTATTTCAAAGTTGCATGTGGTCTGCCACTTGGGGATATTTCACCAAGTAAGTTGAGATGAAGCAATAAAACTAAATAGTCTTCTCCGCGAACATTTATTTTAAAATTGGGTGGCGACGTGTTTCGAAACCAAACTAGTTTTATGTCAGGCCATAATGATCATCTACAGAGGCATATGGTTAACAATGATGTACATAATAAAGAAAATCACTTACTAATAGGTAGTCAAAGCACATGTTAAAATGACGTTAAGATTTTAAACGTTGACGACAACATAGAAATTGTATTAAAAAAACCACACCACATTGGAGAATAAACTAATTAATCAGCAAACTACATTATAAAGATCGTTGTACTGATTAATCAAAATTTGAAAATTTAAAATTATAAAAGGAAAGGAGCGTCTGACATTGAAGATGGCAGCACCCAGAATAAAACTAAATACAAAAGTAACTAGCCTACAAATCGAAAAATCCCTAGATTTAATGACAATGAAGTTACCAAAATTATAAAGACTATAAGGACAAAATAAAATCAAGAGCAAGGAACGAAATCAGCAAGAAAATAACAAAACAAACTATTTAGTATTCAAGAAAATGTACTGTTTGAGGCTTTTGCGGTTACTCGAATTCAAACAACACGAGCCACCAAAGAGCATGACCATCGCGCGCGTTTTTGCTCGACTTCACAAGGTGCAAGGCACATTAAGCCAGAAAATACTACGCGGTCTAGGCCGAAATTCCATGTTAAGAAGAATAAGAAAATGTAATTAGTATTAAAATCTGTGACTTCATTGAGTTTGAATTCATTATTATTGGACATAATTTAAATTTTTTTAAGTAAATTCAACAAAATACCTTTATTAGCTACATGCAAAATTTTTTAATCTTTATTAGGATCAAAGCTGTGGTCCAAAATGTGATTAGCAAAAGCAGATTTATTAGGTTGGTCGATTATAAAATTGTTGTTTCTAATACAAGCGGAATGTCCTTTGATTCTATTTCTGAAAGTACGTCCTGTTTGGCCAATATAAAAACAGTCGCATGACGAACGGTCACGACGGTAGACACCAGATCGTTCTAGTAAAGCGGTCGAACCTTTATTGAAGACCAATTTCTGAAGGCATTGGTAGTAGAAACGAAAATATGAAAATTATATTTAGTTACTTATTAGTAAGTGATTTTCTTTATTATGTACAGCATTGTTAATCATATGCCTCTGTAGATGAGCATTATGGCCTGAGGATGAAACCAGTTTGGTTTTGAAACATGTCGCTACCCATAATTTTAATATAAATATTAGTGCAAAAGGCTATTTAGTTATATTGCTTCGTATCAAGGCATATCCGCTAAGAGCATGACGGATTACCTTCTTATTAAGTAAGTTGAGCTTGAAGCTTCCAAGCAGCTGTATGCTTGTCTGAGCGATCTTTGCTCCGATACTAGTTCGGGGGGTTCCGAAATGGCTTCAAGATAGTTGCTACTACTAAAAATCGACTCGACAAAGGATTAGGGTTTCTTCAATATATTGTGCACAGGTTTCAGGACCTCACAATGGTTCCTGGCTTTCTCGGAATCAGCTCTAGACTCAAAGGTCTTACACAGACCTGGTTTTGTCCTTATAGATCAGTTCGAACTTTTGCCTACTTGTAGCATTTTCTGGGGAAGAACTGTGGGTATACCCTGCGGGTACATGCTACGCAACCACGGCACAGCTTGGTATCAATGTGAGTCATATAATTGTTTATTGTGGCGAAATGGCCACTTGCAACCTTTACATATTAATATAAATCTTTCAAAACATGTATTAGATGTGTTTACTTCGAAGAAGACGGTCATTCAAAAATCTTATGTATTCTATTTGCACGTCGTCGAAGTTTTACAATTCTTCAGCTCTTTTGGAAAGCATCTATTAAGGGGGATGTCAAACTTGATTTCTCTTAATTTAGGAGTAACGTGCATGTATTCGTAACAACTCTGTCTGCCAAATGCTGTAGCTGATCAGCTGAACAGCCTATCCTTATTATTTATAATTTATTGCGTACAGGTTTAAAATTTCTTCAATAATTTTATATTATACGGAGTGGCACAGATCGAGAACCTAATCGAAGAAAAAAATAGCAAGCCATTTCGCTTGGATTTTCCCCTAGTGTCAAGGTAGTTTCAAACATATCTATACTTAAGTTTGTTTTTCTCAACTCTTTATTTAATTGCAACATCGTTTCTAGAGAGCGTATGACCGGTTGGTAAAGTGTTGGTTACATCGAATGCTGTCCGACCACCATACCAATACTTTGTGGAAGGGGTTTACTCCTTAATTCAAAGGGTTCGCAACCCGCACGGGCAGCTGTCTAAAATGGCATAGTACGGCAGTAACAGATTCTCAACCTATGTTAAGAGGAAGAAGAAAAGCATAGTTTTTGTCGATCTTTGTTCGCTAATGGAGCTAGTTCACCGTACCTTAAATAATTCAAACAGTTTTTCTTAAGATGACTCCGTAGGCGACTGTTCTAAATTTTTGAACACATCCCTAGCACAAGGTTGAATCACCGTTTCTTTACGTAATCGTTTTGTTTAACCAATTCGACAATTATTCGTGACTCTTTATCTGAGCTGGAACCCAAAGAGGAAAGTCACAGGTAAATTGCATTCGTTGCATTTTTCTATGAAGAATTTAAAACCGGTTGGTTATTATTTTTATCAACAGTTTATATATTATATTTGACAGCAGTTTAATAGATTTGTAATTTTGAAGCCTTTTATTGTGCCCTTTAGTAACAATACAATCGTAGCATTAAACTGTCCTTGGGGAGTTGTTCCTTCTTAAACGCATTCATTAAAAAACCGTTATTTTGCTTTTAATTGCCTATTTAACTATCACAATATTTCCAGTAGCTTAGCCATTTTTCATTTTTTAACACAGATATATCCGCCCTGCCGTAACCTATAAACCTTTCACTTGATGTATTCTATACATTTCCATATTTTTTTATAAGTTACTTGTTTTTCACCTTAATTTGTAGTTTTCTGTTTAATAGCTATTTCACATATCAACTACCATAGCCCGCTACGTCAATATCCTGTTTATAAATGTTTAACAAGATTTTCGTAAACTTTGTTTTTACTGTCAATCGGCAGTTAGATCGTCTACCATAGCAACCAGTGACGTGCTCAGCACAGTTGCCATCTTGTCGTATTAGCAAGGTTCACAACAGCGACACGTATTTATCAACTTTAATAACTACCTTAGTGGGTATAACAGGGCACTGTATTGCCACCATTTTACTTCCTTTTACGATAAAGGAAGTATTGGATTCACCCCAAAAATTCGAAATTGAGTTTTCAACAGATCTTCACGTTTTAGAGTCCCCTGATTCCAAAAAACATATTTTTTTCATTGGTCTGTGTGTCTGTCTGTCTGTGAACAGAATATCTCAAAAACGAAAAGAGGTATGGCGTTGCAACTTCATATATAAGTTTTGTGTACTATGTAGATGCGACAGCAAGCTTTTGAAGAAAATCGCATAACCGGAAGTAGGTGTTTACTCTTGTGATTTTTCAGTTTTTTTCGATTTTTTCAAAAACGGCTGTAACGATTTTTTTCAAACTTCACATTTTTATTACATTTTTAATGTGCATTGACGTGAGATAGGTGATTTTCCAGTTGAATACTTCTAAAGTGGGTTTCTTTTGTTTTTTTTTCTATTTTTTTTATTAACTCCTATTTTAAATAGAACACCCGGTATATTATTACATTTTTGAATTCTGCTTAAGATTTTAGAGAAAATTTGTCTCTTCAACTAACGCTCTATTTTGTACCGTTTTTGTAGAATTCGTAATTTTTGAAAATTTTTGACAAATGCTTAAAAATTAAATTTTTGACTAATTATAAGATCACTGTAAAAGGAAGTTGTGTGAGTGTATCACACCAGATTTTTATAATATCGTTTACATCTTGGCGACTTAGCTATAAGTCAAGGAGAGCCAAGACTGGACCAAAATGTCAACTTGCGTTCAAATAGATTGTGTACCCTTTGCTGATGTTGTGACTTCTACATAACAAGATAAACTATATGCTGTTCAAAATGGACTTATGCTATCCGACATAATAATTTGCTTTGCTTGACGGCACTTTGAGAGCGAACCCGTGGGCGAATTGGCCGATTTTGGTGTCAATCGACTCAGGGCGACGCAAGTAAGCCAGTAGTAGGGTTTTAAAATTTTTATAAGTGACTTTTTTTATGTGGATTTTCTAACCAGAAAATTAACTTGACACACAAACTGGATCACTCTTGAACAAATTATTATTTCGCGCCGAATTTGGGTGCAAAACGCTAGTCTCTAATACATAGTAACCTAATGATATAAAGAAAAAACAAAAGCGAAAAAACTGAGTGAATATTTATCTCTTATTGTGTATGAGATCTTTAGTCATGTGGCGAATAACCCTGATGCTAAATTTATACCAAAATTAAACCATTGTGGCTATATAAGCACATTTAAAGGTCTGCTGGCTAACAGTAAAAACGCATGGGTTTATTGCAAAAGCTCAGATTTATTCAATATTTCAAAGGGCGGGGGGTGGGGAGGGGGGGCAATGAGTCTCAATACAGCAAATATACTCAGACAGAAACTCAAAGCTCATTTAAAATCATATATCATAACTATGTCATTATTTAATTTGCATTAACTAAAACAGACATATTAATAGGAAAATGTAAAAACATTTAGTACCCCAGGTGCACTCAATCAACATATGATCTAAAATAATAGAACTACCTAAATATCACAGATGTACCAGCGGTAGCTACCCAACGAAAGCAAAACACAATAAACATATAAAAGTATAAATGCAGTCGAATCCACGTTAAATGGACAAACCAGAAGTTAAAGAGTGAATAACATTACCAAGGCAAAATAAAGCTCCGACGAGGGTTTAAGGCATTACAAAACGCATGAGATCAGAACCAAATTATCAATTTTATAAGCAAAGCTTATATTCGGGGAAGAATTTAATCAAATGTGCTGGCATTTGCTACAGCTATATAATCTCAATCAAAATGAACACAATGTGAACTACACTGGGAATTTGAAGAATTCGGCCCAAGACATGAAAGCATTCCACAAACTTCTCAAAGTAATAAAATTGCTAAGCGCACAACCAAACAGTCGTTCCGTTGTCGTAGATTACCGGCTTCTAGGCAATAGCAAAAACACAAACCGACGTAAGTCAATCCGCATCACAAACAAGTCCCGCCAGAGAATGACGCCACAAATGCTGGCATCAAAGGAATCGGACAAGAAACCCGGTCAAAAATCAACCTACGGAAGCAACTAACTGGATAAGAACAGCATGGGCACGCTACGTGACAAAAACACCTAAATATAAAACGATCATAGACCGATATAGGACTAAAACAGCTGGTTATAAGATCAGAACAGCTAGAAATACCCCAAGTGTTAAATCAACTCAGCAGGAGTCAGAGAACAGGCTCAAATGGCGTGCAGTTACGCCAGAGGTCGAAATTGAGATGAAAAAACAGGCATCTTAGGGCTGACAGGATCGGAACCCAAATGGGCGAAAATTAGGCAGCAACCAGCAAAGAAAGTACGAGAACGAACACCGCGACAAGGCGGACAAGTTAAGAACGACGGCGCACACAATTCAACTAATACACCAAATGATTCTAGCTCCAAGATACGTCGGTTTTTGTCCATAACAACCTAAGCACGTCGTTTTTGATAGACAAAATATATTTGTCACTGTACACTCTAATGTGCCAATCGTAAGGCGGTAAGCCGTATCTAAAACAACGCTTAAAAAGTCCTGTTCATGCTAAAAAAAGTCTGTACTGCAATTACATCAGAACAACAGATTGTTACATGTTGAAATTATTTCCAGTATTTTAAATAGTCTTCTTGTGCTACATTTCTTAGACGCTCTTCTTTGTGAGATCTATCCATATTTCTATAGAATTGCTTAGACCCTTGTCTTCTATTGCTTAGTTTTCTGGGAATGTATGTTGGGTTGCCTACGCTTCTAGTTTAATATTAAGATTTTTAAAAATCTTCTAGAGCTTGCTTTGGCAACCTTTGATTTACTATTCCTATTATATTTCTTGGGGGTAGCTATTTCCTGTTCCAATTTTAGAATTGCTTCGTCAGTTTGTTCCTGACGTATTTTTGGTTGATGTACCCTTTAGAGGTATTCTCTTACATCGCCTGGAATTTGGTTGATATTTCATGTGAGACTAATTTATTTGTCGACTCCATTATTGGCAATTTTCACGGGCATAAAAGACCCGAGTCGAATAGGCAACTGGTTTTACAATCTTATATTTTGTCGAATGTAGTTGTCTGATTTAGTACAGTTTCATGCAAACTGCAGTTTTCCCGCCAAATGCAGTAATTCGTCGCTAGATGGCGATAAAGTTTTGGATCATTTCCGGTTTCCCAAATTTTTTGGGGAAGACGTTTTTGGTTTTCTATGTGCATCCGTGTCTATCGGCCGTTCTGGAATTTCCTGGTACATGGTTTTGAGCTTTGTGAATTGCTGGTGCTGTCAGGGTAATGCAGAACAATCAATCAAAGCGTATTTTGACCCGAAAACTGCATAAAGGAATTGTTTGAGAGAGCACATGTTTTTGTGAACGCACTGGTAGAATTTCTGGTAAGGCATTTTATTTTTTGGTGGTTTATTTGCTAATTTGGGGTGTATATATAGCCTTCAACCTACTGGCTAAACAGATGGATTTGCTAGAAATGTGTCGTCAGTAGCAGTCTTGCCCGCAGCTTCCTTGTGGGAACGTAGACTGTTGAGTAGGAACCCCACCTCGCGTTGATTTTCTTGTGAAGTTACGTGCAGGCAGAAGGGCTGGACAAATCGTCGCTGGAGGCCTCTACCTCGTGCTATATTTGTTTTCGTGATTCAGAATACGTCCAGTTTAGTGGTTTGAATCTAATGGCCTTTTATTTATTTGTATAAACTTATTTGCGATTGATTTCACTTTTATGGCTTCACCGTTTTAACTAATTGTGTATTTTTTTATGTTTGTGCTGATTTGACGCCAGCTTAGAGCTTAGTGGTTTATTTTAGAGTAAATAACATCGCCTTGTATGTCGATATTAGCTGAGTGGGTGGTCGCACCACTTTACGATTGTTGCCCCCTAAATATCGTCCATATTAGGTTTGTCGGCTGGGAAAAACGGTCCTAGCATATCACATTGTAACACAAACTATCATACAGATATCTGCATGTTATATTATTTGAGGTATAAAATTAAATCGCTAAGTGTGGAACGCTGTAACGTTTATCATTCATTCTGCAATCGGGCTGTTTTAAAATTAACTGCTTTGGCTACTTACAAATTTACAAATTAACAAATTAAACCAGTTTGGAATATTAGAAGATGTTTACTCAGCGAGGGCTGCGTTTATATGTTAGCACCCATACACACTGTTCCAGGCATGATTTGTGATAATTAATTATGTGATATAGTATTAAGTGTTATTGTTCGTTGATGCTAGTAATTACAATCGATTCTATTCTCCAATATTGTTATTCTTTACGTGATTGAATCATTATACGAATTTTCGAACTGTGAGTTTTATTGATTATATTGTTTGTTATTACCTTTGAGCAATTTAACGGTTTGTTCGCTCAAACGAACAAAGGAACATTGGCGTGAATCATTTGGCGCCCCTAGATATTTAGATCTATTAGTTTTGAATGTAAGTTAGCTACCCCTTCTCCCTGAGTTAGTCCGAGTGCATGTTCCGATTCAATATCGGCAATTTATAATATAACATATGTAATGGTTTGGTTCAAACCAGGATATGGTGGTGTTTTTTGTAGTAACTTACCTTTTGACTGATGAAATTTCATGTAAGGTCATATATTCAAGTTGTTTGACTTTCCACTGCATTTATTTCAGATCTACAACTAATCGTCAATGCACCTTTTATTATTAATTCATCACGAATTCATCAAAGTACAAAGTACAATGTTCTTGGTACTTTTAGTCTGATCGATTGCATATTGCAAGCTGGGGAGTAATAGTACCATGTTTGCCGTTTGCTCTCACTTGAGCGGCCGTTTAAGTAGCTTATAGTATTGCAATAAATAGAATGTCAGACAAAGCTCACTTCTATTTAGGACTTGCCAAGAAACAATATTGTCAGCACTAGATTATTAAAGATACTCAAACCGTACACTTACAGCTTAACTCTATTTGTAATTCGATGCTTAGAAGTATGCACTGATGTTGAAGGGAGTTATCTACCTTCTTTCAGGTTTGTTATATTTAGTCATTTTGATAACTCAATACTGTCCAATGCTTTACTGTATGGCTTGGAAAAATAATGTATTTAATTGGAAATGCTGAAACGAGAAGAATAACTTCCTTAAAATTTTGAAAGCCGCTAGAAATTCCGGGTAGTATAAAAAACGGCCCATCCGCCTCAGGATTATGGGGCGCCGCAACGTTGCGGCACGGCGAGAGCCCTTAATTTAAGCTAAAATGTGTGTTTAGCTCTTCATAAACAAAGCCCAGAAGTTGCATTGTCTTCACGCGATATCCTGTGCGGGATGTAATAAGGGGTTATCCTTGCGCCACTCCGCATGCTTTATATCCCGGGGATACTTCCAGCAGCACGTCACTGTAATTGAATTCAAAATATTTGTTTCAATTTTCGCCGGCATATAGATCAGTCGATTTGCATTTAAAAGTGTAACTGGGCCCCAAGTAAATCAGTGGAAGTTCGGGGGCGAAGTTATATAAATTACTTTGAGCCTTTCGGCGGCCACATTTGTATCGAAAATTTTTATTTCACCTTATCCCGATTGAAATCGGCGCGGAGATGGCTGAATATAGCAGCTAAGTATAACGCGCGCCCAGGATACGTACATATTTCTTTTTTATTGGTGTTCATTCAGTTAATACGAGCGTTTTCCTGTAGAAAACACTTTGCCTATATTTTATTAAGCACGAACGCGCCGCCATTTACACCGCCGAGTTGCTCGGCCCGAATGCTATTATTGTAAAAAGCGATTCGTGTCAATAACAGCCACTTTCCCTTAAATTATGAGCGATAGGGAAAATCCCTTAATAAATTCCGATGAAAGTGGCAGCTAGCGAAAGCTAATTAGTGTGAGTGCAATCGATGTGAGTAAATTAATAAAGCGATTAGAGTAATGCCAAGATTAAAATTTATGCAATCTCTATCAATTACACTAACGGGTTGTCGTATATTTCCCTAAACGGGTCTATGAGCTTTTTAGTTTAAATTATTTTATTTAGAATTCCCATAAGTGATATCCAATTTTTAAATTCATTCATTTATTCATAATCATTAACCTCATTGTGTTACTTGCGCGTATATGTTTGTGTGTACAGTCTTGATACTCTACTGAATACATCAATGTTCTAAAGAAAACGTCGTAGAGAATTGTATCTCACAGTAAAAAATATAAAAGAAACCAACAGCCTTGATAGTACAAAAATTTAAGTAGGAATTGTTGAATATATACAAACTATATAACTGCAGTCAAAGTTATCAATGGATGGGATCTTTTGAAACGTGTATTAAGCGATTTATTTGCAAAAGGGTTAACGCTTGATTGTAAAATTGATTACTATTTGTGTTTTCACAACAGCAGTAGTAGTAGTAGTAGTATTATTAAAAGTATCATTTTTCTTCTTCAATATTTTCCAACGATTTCCACCTTGTTAAAATAGTAAACTTTAACATTTTTAAAAACAGGACATACAGAAATCTTGAATATAGTTTATATATTACTTGTTATGAAGAAAACTTTATTTGAAACTTCACATCTTCATATAAGAAAAGGGATACAGAATGAAGCTAACTTGCATTTCTAAGTTTAATTCCAAAACATTAAATATGACCAATTTTTTATCTACCAGGTGCCCCAAAAAGGAGTGGTAACTTTTCCGAATTGCCTCAACAGATGTCGCTTTATCTAAAGTACAGCGACCAAATACTTATAATTTTTAAATTGAGTTGGTACCTATCACTTAATTTAAAAATTATAAGTATTTCGTCGCTGTACTTTAGATAAAGCGACATTTGTTGAGACAATTCGGAAGAGTTACCACTCCTTTTTGGGGCACCTTGTAGTACAAAATTTACATGACATAATCTTATTTAACGTTTATAAAATGGTGTGTGTATAGAATGTTACAATAGTTTTGGGTAAAATCTAACAATAAAAGAAAGTTCTTACTATTAACGTTTTTTACGGTTTACTTTCGCGTTGTTGAATTGCTATTATTTTCTGATTCTCGAACGCACGTAGTTAGTGATTTCATGATGCGAACGCACCTTACCTGAGCAAGAGCGTGTCGGGGAACGCAAATCGGGCTTCTGTATTCAGAACGCTCTTGATGAGGTCGTGTTTTTCTAGACCTGAATGCCAATGCTGAGGTTATAATTCTGCACGTGGCAGAATTAATTGTCGTAGACGTTGATTTACGGATTTATCAGTTTGGTTTGATGTTTATTTCTTGGGGACGAATTGTCGCTCGCTTATAAAAACCATTGCAATATGGAATTTAATGGGTCGAGGAACGTCACGTTGTTCCTCGACCCATTAAGTTGTAAAATTACGGCGCTTTCGTTATGAAAGTAGACAAGTTAGATTTGCTTTAAATAGCTCGCTAATGCGTGGTATTAATTCTTAATTAGCGCTCCTAGTAAAGCTGCAAAATTCTGGGCAACATTTGATAGAATTCTACATGCACTCCGTTTGAAGTTGCACACCTGTTGTTTGGCTGGATCGCACCGGTCCACGTGAGCAAAGCCGTGACCACATTCTCAATAGAGCAGCACACCGTCGAGCATTGACATTATTACATCATTACTAACCTGCTAGGGAATCTACGAACTATTGTAATCAAGATTAGAAGACGCAAATTTAGCATTTGCTTTGCTTACTTTTGTAAATCGCAATTTCCATACTGCAAGCGATGAAGTACCCGTTTCGCAAATGGTAGATGCAAATACTATTTGATTTTACAAGCGGCTTTCACCAGGTGTCAAATCTACAAGCCAACAGGCCAGCAACTTGAAGCTACTTTACTCATTAACGGATTTTCGTCAGATAGCATGGCTAATCTCCAAATCTTCATAGAAGTTTCGGAAGACAAAATCAATATACAACAAACATTCAACAATTGAAGATTTATGCGATTATTCAAATTATTTCTATTTTTTATTTTTAACAATACAGGAAGGAAAGCTGTAAACAATTACAGGAAGGGAATCCACGAAATTATCGTTCTCTTAATTCTATATACAGAGTGCACATTTGATCATTCGTCCTAAAAGTTTGAAAATATGCAAAACATCTTAAAACCCAAAGGCAACTTAGTGCGAAACCAATTTTTTTAATAAAAAAGATTACGTGACAAGTTGATCATTTTTATTTTAAATTGCCTCTCGATTGCAAGCTGTGTGGCTTATCTGCAGGTCTTCTTTGAAGAAATGATAAAAATGTTTCTCTGTGTACACACAACAAATTTTCTATGCTCGTGATTTCTTCATCCCCAACTTCCATGCTCTTCGATCGTAGCAAATGTCTTCTTCGAGGTTCTTATCTCCATCGCTTACTCAGTTTCATTTTTTCAGATTTTATATTGTATTTCAGTATTCCATCACTGTCAGAACAGAAGGAGACAAGGAGCAAAACCGATAACCAAAGATGTTTTACAGTTTTAAGTTCTAAACTACAACTACAACGAGAGTGATAGTGGTTCAGCTCAAGACATCGAACACAGGATAAACAAACCGAGAGGCATTTTCATCAACATGAGCAAAATCTAGAGAGCAAGTAACTTAAAAGCGAAAACAAACTAAAAGTTTTTAATAGAACCTTTATGGGTATATACCAGTGCGACTACAGCAAAATTACAAATCTTTGTCAACAGGTGCCTGAGGTATATACTTGGATTACTGTGGCAATACAAGGTGTCAAATCAGGAACTGTTGAAAAGAAAAAACCAACAAGACGTAAATGCAGATATTCGTAAAAGAAAGTATGGATGGATTGGCCAGAAGAAAAACCCTAACGTATAACCCAGAAGAAAGAAAGAAACCAGGTAGATCAAGAACAACATGGAGATGCACCGTGGAAGAGGAAATAGAAAATCCGATTCAGTAGCTGAGGAGGAGATTCAGTAGCTCATGAGGAAGGCAGGGAACAGAGGCGAGTAGAAAAATGTCGTTAATTCCCTATGTCCCATAAGGGAGTAACAGGACTTGTATATATGCATGTATATAAACTGCAACTATAAATGACATTTATGTGGTTATTATTTTCAAATATTTAGTACAAGGTTGATTCTGGCACAATACCAACATTCAAATAGTTTTTTTGAAAAATGAATCTTGGGTTCATTGGAAAATCGCACAAATAACTAAAGTCTGCATAATGTAATATTATCAGAAGATGTTTAGAAATTCTACGTCACCCAAAATAGTTGAGGAGAATTAAAAAGAGCGACATGAAGCATTATCATATATCATTTTATTACGGATCGATTATAGGTTTGTTAGCGGCGTAACAATTTATTGTACTTTACTATTTCCATTAACCTATCTTCGTTTGAAAAACTGATAAAGCGATCGGTTTACTTCAAATAATGGAATTTTAATGCACCGTTCTAGTGGAACTATTACATTATTTATGTTTAATGTTAGTTCGTGTTTTGTAATGTCATTTTTTAATCTTTGTTTAATGATGTTTAATGTGTTGAGAACACGATCGATCTAAATGCAGCCTGTTTTATTTTTGCAGGGTTGTTAATAATCATTTACTGAATATTATTAGACCCCAAACAATATTTTAGGAAATATATTACTTGTCATGTTGAACTGAACCACTTAAACAAGTTTACATTGATATTTAATAACGATTGTGCTATACAATTCATTTTATTCACTTATCACGTTTAACTCAATACTCTGTAAGATTGCCCTGTACAGGAGATTGTCGGTTACCATGTCTTTTTTTAGTTTTTCTCATTTTTGACCATTGTAGCACGTGTGAATATTCAAAGCTTACTAGGAATTAATGCATTTAAACCCGTTATCAATGGTAAGTGGTATAGAACTCTCCAATAGATGAATTTTGATTTTCAATTCACCCAACTAAACATGAAAAGCAATCATTTATTGTACTTCAAGCATCTCTAGTACCTGACCCTTGTGTTATATGTAAGCCACTAATTTGGAATTAGTAGTAGCAACCTGATTGCCTTGGTTCGCAGGAGAACTTGAATTGGAATTGACGTTTCCCTTGCTGAAAAGAGTACCAGAAGGTATATGTTGCTAGGCAACACTTTTAATTCCTAGGTTTAAAAGTACTTTTGCGTCGGAGGAATTAAAAGTAAGTTGTACTTGATTGCCTATAGACGCAGACACGCGATTGACTGTAGACACAACAGTCACAACATAACACAGGTGCGAAGCTCCGTCGCTGCAGGCTGCCACACAGAAGTACAATGATCTCCCGCTCCAGTTCTAGACCTTTCACATGGGCGGACAGCGAGGGAGCGCAGCACCCTGCAGTCTTTTTTTCGTTATTAAATATTTAACGTAAAACGTGAAGCACGCCTTGGAAGTTTTCATTCACGTTCACAGCCCGATTTTCAAATATTACCCGCATCTGCGGCGAGACCACCCGCCGTAACCCACCTTGGTCCGACCGTGTTTACGTTACGCTCCCATCCCTACCTGCAACGATGAAGATGGTCATATGATTAACGCCCAAATCACTAATCAGCTGAGGATAATGGTAGTATTTCACGCGGGTGTGTAGCATCCACTAGCTAAAGCTTGAAAAGGGGGGATGTATACATATCGAAATCAAACTAGATATTGGAACCCATTTATTTGAATGTTTTCTTTCGAACATCATCTAGAAACCAAACTAGGTTTTCGTATTTCAAGAATAACACAACCGTGACTTTACACGCAGCACATATTGTAGTAGAAAGAGTATACAAAAGAGTATGTGCAAATATACCCACTGTGATTTATCCTGTAGTCATCTGAAATGGCTAAGCAGTTTAATATACTAATTATATTATTTCCTGTAAGATACAAAAATTAATTGCTTTTCTTCAGACAATGTAATGATTTGTTGTAATGGTTATCAAAGTTCCCAACGAGTAGATTTTTGGGTTGCCATGTGAGAATGGAGTAAGGAACTGGCGTTTTTTTCGAGAAAAGCATTATTTGTGTATATTAAATTATATAAACTGGTCTATATCAACAAATTGAAGTGAAGCAACTCGGAGCATCACTTCCAGAAATATTAGAAAAGGTTAATATTTTTCTGAAGATCCTCCTATAAGTAACTGAATTTCTTTGTGTCTCAGTCAGCTGAATGGAGTAGGGGTTGGGATGTTAGCTCAAAGAAATACTCACATTCGGTAGTCAAAAGAAATTTTACTTTAAAGATATTTTAAAAATTCAGGTAATTATAAGGCGTCACCTGCTGTGTCTACTGGGTTCATATGGGGTGTTCTAATTCCGAAAAGGTACATTTTTGGGTTGCCATGTAGGAATATAATGTAGTGCAAGTAGTAAGCAACTGGTGTTTCTGGGAAAAAAGCATTATTTGTGTATATGAAATTATATAAACTGGTCTATATCAACAAACTGAAGTAAACCAACTCGAAGCATCACTCCCAGAAATGATAGAAAAGGTTAATATTTTTCTGAAGAACCTCCTGTAGGTAACTGAATTTCTTCGTACCTCAGTCAGCTGAGTGGAGTAGGGGTTGGGATGTTAGCTGAAAGAGATGCTCACATTTGGTGGTCAAAACAAATTATACCTTAAATATACTTAAAAAATTCGGATAATTTTTAGGCGCCACCTGTTGCGTCTGCCGGTCTCATATTCTAATGCCGAAAAAGTAGATTTTTGGGTTGCCATGTGAGGATATAACGTAGTACACGTAGTAAGCAACTTGTGTTTCTTGGAAAAAAGCATTATTTGTGTATATTAAATTATATAAACTGGTCTATATCAACAAATTGAAGTAAACCAACTCGAAGCACCAATCCCAGAAATGATAAAAAAGGTTAATATTTTTCTGAATATCTTCCTGTAAGTAACTGAATTTTTTCGAGCCTCAGTCAGCTGAGTGGAGTAGGGGTTAGGATGTTAGCTGAAAGAGATGCTCACATTCGGTGGTCAAAACAAATTATACCTTAAAGATACTTAACAAATTCGGGTAATTATTAAGCGCCAGCTGTTGTGTCTGCCGGGCTCATATCAGGTGTTCTAAGCAGGAAGAAGTTTGCCTCAGGAATGTACTCGGCTCCTTTATGTGAATTACCTTGCTTTGTATCTAAAATTGCTTACGACACTTCAAAATTCGCATAACGCATCTCCGTTTGATAAATAAATTAAAAGCATTCAAAAATTACTCTATTAAAAATAACACACACATTAGGGGCCAAAACCGAAATAAATTATCTTAAAAAGCCTATTGTGGCGTCATTTTACACTACGCAAAAAGTTATTTTCAGGGCGGTGCAATCCCATGTTAAGCAATTATAGATGGGCTGATGACCAGCCCGCGATAGGTTGCAACTCCCCATTTCAAGCGGCTCCAGCGGTAACATTGCTCAAACAATGGGTCGATGTATAGCGCTTACTTTCTTAAATCGCATGTAAGGCCCGCTGCACGGCGAAAATTTGCAGCAAGTGCCTCTAACATGCACACTTATCTTTGCTTGGAATGCAGTAATCTGGCCGGTACCATGAAAGCAAAATACAGGTTTGGTCGTTCTAGGTTGATGAGAAAAGTTATTGATAGCGGTGGAGAGAGCAGTGAGCACGGGAAACCGTCCTGCAGCGGACTTAAGTAATTAAAATTGGGGATCCAGCGGGCTTGAGCAGTTGCTGCGGGCAAATAAATATTGGTATGCAGAGCAGGAGCTACATTATGAATGATAAACCGTAGAATTGTAGTAGTAGATTGGACTCATCAATATTGTGCTCTTTAGTTAAGTTAAATACCGATTCTGTATTTTTCGATAAAAGATGAAGTTGAAAGTTTAGTTTTGGTATATAATTTTTACGGCTCCTTCAAAAGTGATTATTTCTAGTTTTCAACTTTGGCGCAGATGACTCAGAGGGACGTTGTGCTAAATTGGCCGTGGGACTTCGAATTATTCTTTTGGATAAGCTTTTCTTCGATGTTTTGTATAATTCTGTGCAAATTAATCTTCTCTGACCAAGATGTGTTAGGTCCGTTGAAAAATTGTACGCCTCCAAAAAAATCGTAACAAGCATTTTCACGAGCTTGCAAATACGGACAATTCCTGCGCAACGTGGAGAAAAGGTTGAAGAGGTCGTTGAACTTCTTCGCTTCGGTGAGCGCTGAGGACTAGCGAAAGGTTTGATTGTGACTATTCCGCGTAATGTTGCAGCCATATTGGGAGCATTGACAACCTGTAGAGGCAATTTCGATTTGCTCAAATTCAATAATTTCCAATGCACAGCCTGGAATTCTGTTTGCAGTCTAATTTTTGAGCCGTGGAATTTTATTTCGATCCCTGGTCGGATATTTGCAATAACTTCTATCGTACCATTGTCAGAAGGTCTTAAACTATCCTTTCAAGCGACTATATAAGTTGCCACGTAGCTCACACAATGCCTTTTTTACTGTTCATAGCCCTATGGATACAATATTTCAGAGTAGGGGGCAATCCAGCAGTCCATTATTCTTGGATCCTACCAAAATTGCCTAACTTGCAAATACAGTTCGGACCTTAGCCCTGGCTACCATGTTAGAGTATGTGGAGACAAACAAATTGCTCTAGCTTTATCAACTCCTGTTGTCAATTCCCGCATTTACAAAAACCCAGAAATGTTACCAATGAAAACCATTGAGTTTTAGCGGGCAAATTTTAAATGTGGATCTAAACGGAGGAAAGAGTAGCCAACTATGAAAACATGCAAGGGTGAGGTAAATAACGTGATGGTCGGCGGAAACTTGCGTGAAGATTATTATAAGGATAGAAACCTACGGAGATTAGGCTGCGAGAAACGACCTATAGTGTAAAGAAACACGGACACATTATCAACCTTTATATATTTCTAAATAGTGTAGTGATAAAATAAATTACCAGGGTATTCTTGAATGGAATTGATTTAATTTCATAGTTTTAACAGTCATAGTGAATATATACAAAAACCTTTATTACCGATTCTTATTGAGTTCGTCGAGTTTTCATTGAAACCGGTCGTCGCCACCGGGTCGTCGATTGATTCGCCCATTGCGGTTCGTTTTGTTGGATGTCATAACTCTTTATTTTGCAAATAAAGGTACAAAGCGCGACGAAGTTATTGTGGGCGTCGTCGATTTGGGTTCGCATGAAGTTTACAACTTCAGTCCTCTCAATTTCTTAAATCGCGCATACAAAACGATAAATCCCATTGATGTTCGCCCAAACTACCGGTCACATTCTGGCTGTCGTCTTATTTTTCTCTTCCGTTATTTAGGAATTTCCACTCGAGTTGCCGGCGGATTGAAATAAGTTTCGAGTTGAAAACTTTTCCTCTTCTGTCATGGCGCCTCGCCAAAATATGCTACGTGGTTTTATGTACTGGCCCTTTGTCATTCCTTCCGGTCTCTTGACTTAGGAATTTTTATGGGCGCCCTTCGCGGATAAAAGCGCTCAGAATTAGGAATTAAAAAGCGAGGTTCACGGCAACGCACCGCGGCTAAATACCTTGCGGCGCAGAATTCTGATGCAGAGAAGGGCACCATTAATCTGCCCCGGTTGCAACATAAACCTAATATATTCCCGAAGGGACTTTCAGGCACAATAAAAAATGGACAGACCGAAATTTGTGTTTGGCACACAATGGCGAGCAGAGCGTAAACACAATAAAATACGTGGGCCATCAATTTGTAAGTCTTAAAGTATTTAGTAATGGGGGCCGGGACGGACAAAGTGCTCCCTCCTCGCCCTTGCGATTTTAGTGTGTTTACATGGAGACCTTTGTGAACGGAATCTGAAATTTTGTTTGTTCTCGATTACTTTTGTCGTGCACATCGCGGAAAACGAACGGTTGTCGGGACACGCGAAGCTTTCATAAAGGAACTTGTTTGGGGGCTGCTGCTGCTGTTCCCAGGCGATTTTATGTATTCTAATAGCAGGTTATAATCCTCAAGAAAGACTGCGTAGATGGAGCTTTTACTTATTTATTTCTTTCTGAGAATCGTCAGTTTTGAGCCTTCTGTCAAACCTCTGCGTGTAGTAAAGTTGATGTTTATATTACAAAGCAGTGGAATAATAGAACCTGGGGGTTTTATTCTGATAAAGGCTCGTTTTCATACAATTTATTTAAATACGCGGGTCAATAAAATATGCATTACATATTGCTTTTAAAAGGCTATATTAAAATTATATGTAATATGGGTCAATTGTCCAGACAGTACACTTCGAATCTATTTACAATAATAAATAGCTTCTAGATGCAATAACAAAGAAGTGCTTTTCTATTAATGCAATAACTGCTAATATCGGTTAACTCATAGCAACAGGCCGAAGAGTAGGCATGAGCCAACTGCGTAAAGGTCGAATTTTAGAAAAATCCATAACCACCTTCACAAAGATTCGCCCACTTTTTAGCTGTCGAGATCTTAGCATGGATCTGAAAATGAAAATCTTCAAAAATTGGACCATGTCTTAAAATACGGAGAGATGTATGTGACCTATCGTCATTTACTTAAGATCATGTCACCAACCAGGAAGTCCTTTGAAGAATAAGTGGCCAACGGAAGCTGCTAAATAGTATGAAGCAGAGGAACCTCGAATACTTTGGCTGCGTCATGAAGAATATGCACAAATAACGCCACCTGCAACTGTTCATTGAAAAATAAAGTAGAAGGAAGAAAAGAACCCGGTAGAAGAAAAATCTCATAGCTGGCGAACCTGAAGAGATGGTTCGGCGTCACTTATTTACGTTATGCAGAGCAACCTAGACTTTGCATCCAGAAACGACTCGTAAGAAAGAATAGAGACTATTGAAGATACTTCAAGAGAATACAGATATTTATGGAACTAAAGTTTATCGTTTGTAACATTGTCAGGCCATTTTTAATTGCAATAGGTCCGTGACCATTTGGAGCAGTTTGGTACAATGTTGGCGAGTCTGCCTGCATATCGGGTCTGTTCCGCACCATATAATTCTTTAGATATTTGCATCAAACAAAAATTCTAACACGCACGTGGCTTTTGGCTTCATTTAAAAGCCTGGTGTACCGCTCGAATCTCTAGGGAGTCGTATTTGCAGCTGTCAGTTCCATCGCGTGTAACAACGCTTGTTTTCAACATTTTCAGAAACACAGTCAATAAGAGCAAGTGAGATACCTTTCTTTAAATATTAAAAACACGAGTCGATCTCTCTCGCACCGATATGGCTTCATCGTCGTCATGCGAAGTTACTTTTTTCCTATTGGTTGCATCTGGCACGCGCAAGACAGGCAGCTTGGGCTCAAATCATGGCTTGTGTTTTGAGTCAGACGGTGTTTGGCTTGATGTGAACGTGAGCTGTTGTGTGGTGTCCGTTTCGTTAGCTTACGCCACTCATTAATTGTGGAGGCCTGTTGGTCTGTTAATCCGTCTTTTGGGCCGGGATCCATTCCGAGTGAGCTATTTAACTACCACGCCGATGTCTGTAATTGCCAAGGGGGCATAGCACATCTCGTCCCGCGAATAATGCAGGGGACTCTTTGGACGTCGGTGTTTCCACCCACATCATGATAACAGCAGTGATAGCGATAATCGTCTCCGTCTACAACGAGCAACGCCACGCATTGAGGCCAATCTACTCATCAAAGTAGCGGGCGCTTTATTATATTTAAATGTAATTAAAACTAACATATTTGCCATCCGCCCCTTAATCAAAGCGTGGTACATTCATGTACAAATTCAGAATTTGTGTTCTAAGCTCGGCCCGATCTTTCAAACTTGTTTTGCCGCAAGCTGGCATTTAAATGTAATTAAAATTAACATATTTGCCGTCCGCCGTTTAATCAAGACGGGGTACACCCACTGACAAAGTTTAACCTTTGTTGTACGAGCCAGCGCTTGGGCTTGTGCCATAGTTGTAAGTAATATTGGTTAGTTAAGGCGTCTCCCAGCTGGGCTTCATTCATTTTAGACTTTACCTTTGTAATTGCAAGACTGTTGTACATGCCGACCCCGTCGGTACCGCTGTAAATTTTCGGCTATGAGTGTGGCCTAAGAGATATGTTTACGGT
Source organism: Agriotes lineatus (assembly GCA_940337035.1). Lineage (NCBI taxonomy): Eukaryota > Metazoa > Arthropoda > Insecta > Coleoptera > Elateridae > Agriotes > Agriotes lineatus. The sequence continues at coordinate 56,549,925 of OW679201.1, read as the reverse complement.
ATTTGAAAGAAAAAATGTCGGCGCACTGAATTCTAGAATTTTTCTCGTTGTTATTAACATGTTTTTCTTTATTTTATTTCCAGCTTGCTCAATAGCAATGATATATTTCTAACGTTACTTGTCCTGATTAAGAAAGTACCTGTTGAAATGAAGCACAAGTTGACCTATACTGATGCTAAGTTGAAAATATTAGCTTTAAAACTATCTAATGAAAATCCAAATGAGCAGCAAACAAACTGCAATGTTTTCTGTAACTGTCACTCACGAAACTAAGGGCTCTTTTTGCTCCGTAATTATTTTAATCGCAAAGTCAATCTACGCGCACTATGCATTTGTGTTACCAATAATTACATCCAGGCGCAGTTGGCATCGCTGATACACCAAAAAATAATACTAAGTCACGTTTGCCGCCGTTTAAAACGCAAACTGCCAAGTACTTCGGCACAGCGGGCATAGAACACAAAAAAAACAAACCTAAGCGTACCCCGGCACATTACGACTCACTCAGTTTCTTCGCTGGAGATTCTCGCATGCTCAAATAAGTTGTTAAAGTACTCACCTACAGTGATGTCTACCGAATAGTGGTGTAACACTTGGACTGTGGGCTTCCGCAGATCTCGTCGGCGATGCCTTTATAAATGCATTACTAAACGCTGCTGCCGCTTCATATGTGGTTTTTCTTGGCTACAGCTCTCCAAATTGAGACGTCTGTAGAACTTTAACTTGCTCGTTTAGCTTACCGGTTGCTATATTTTCGCTTACAGTTTTTCAGGACTCGTAGAAACTTTGCTTTTGGCTAACACAGTCTGCAGCTTCAAAACTGTTTCAGTCGGCGCTCACGAGAACAAACCAGCTTTTCTTACAGAGTATCGGCAAGCTTCTGTCGTGCCTGTAACAAAATCAACATCGCTTTATGCTTCCTCTAGCAACAAGCGCCTGAATTTTAGCGCAAAATCGGCACAACTAAATGGTGCGCGCGAGTTCAAAACGAACTAAATTTAATTATAACTACACATACCAACAAGCAATATGCACAGATGTCCACATCGATTGTATATCGAAAAGTTATTCCTAACACAGGCGAGACACGTCAAGTTTCCGCTTCAAAAGCTAGATCAAACTTCAAATTTGAAATGCAGAAGAAGATAAAACTATGATTAAAAATGTGAAAAATCGAACAAATTACGTTATAACCTTTTTATCAATTGAACTGTAGCCTTAACTGCGATCTTCTTTCAAACGCCCCGTCTACATTTAGAAACAATCAGACCATTCTCTGAAAGTCCTTAGCTATAATGTCCTCAAGCCTAATCATCACATCAATTCGAAGGTACTGCGATCAATTGTGGCCAAACTTCACCAAAGAATACATAAAACTTAAACCATAATCAATAACCCTCATCCAAATCATCAAAGCATTGAATAAATGGACAGCACCATAGGAAAAAATAGAAGGAATCGATTTTGCCTGTAAAGGGTGACTATGTTATGGCATAAAACTACAATGATATAATTTTTTTATTTTATTTTATTTTATTCCGCACTCAGCTGTTAGGCCAATTATATGCGTGACTTTACATTTTATGGAGACTTCCAACCCCACTAACGACTGTCAGAATGTTATCATAACAACCGGGGCCACATTTTTTCCGTGGCAGCCGTACCACGAGGTGCCGGGAGAAGCAGCCGTGGAACTCCCATCCAAATTTTGACCAGAGAGAGCGTTGCTTAACTCTGCTGATCGAACGTGGACGCTTGTTCAAGCTACACCACCCGGGACCTGACCATAGTCAAGGAATGTAGAAAGTGAACATCATATTCAAAACATAAATTACGCTTAAATGTATTAGTTCATAACAAACAAATGGGCAAGGAACTGAATGAAAATGTAAATAAATTAACACATAACAATGGAAAAGCAGCTGATATTGTATGATAATATAATGTGTAAAATAAGAAAAGATATGTTACGTTGAACATTGAGTTACTTCTGTAGTCTTATTTTGAGTTGAAGATATTGGCAAAAACATTTCATGGGTTGGAGCTGCAGGTTCGCTTGTGTTTGTACTGCACACTCGTAATGAACTGTGAAGAGAAATAGTATCGCCATCTGGCTAAATACTATTTGTGCATTTAGGATGAACAGTGTTACAGCGAAACTTTTTTGAATATAAGTGTATGACTTAATTTATAACAAAAATGTCACCAGGCTCAACCCACAATAACAATAGTTAGTAGCAGAAAGCAAACAAAAACGATAGAAATAAATTACAGTTTACAATGTGGCCACAGTAGTCCCCATAGTTACGCCTTGAAAATAAATCCCCACAAGTTCGCTGGTGCTACAAACACAGGGCGACGTTTATGTGTAGCATCTCAAGAGCGCTTTGAGTGAAAGCAGAAACTCCAGCAAGGCAGAGAGCTTCTGGGGTTGCTGTAAACAGCCGTCCTAAAGCTGACAGCTGATGTGCGCGGTTAAAACTTTCCGCGTCATATTTTAACTCGGTTAACTTATTTAAAGTCGAGGAAATCCCGAGACAAGTGCATAATTTTTGGCTTGTTTACTTCCTCGAACTGAAATAGAGGAGCTAACAGGGCGTGAGTTATCGCCTTTTCTGCTCACGGGTCGACTCAACTACTTGCATCTGAGGTGTGCGCAAACACGCCACTTGAATATTAAGTTTCATGACTGACTATTTCAAATAAATGTGGCGTTTTGTCTACAATATTCCTTGTATAAAGGAGCTGTGCGACGTGCGTGGAGAAATTGGAGTTTTTAGTATCTTGTAGAGGATTAAAATCACCTGGAATATGTTCTATTTGGTAAACTAGAGCAGTTTAAAGACATCAATCTGGATTTATATGTCTAGACTTTCTAACTACATATACTGCTAGGCACTAGGTGAAGAGCGCATATAATTCGTTGAGAAGAAAAATGAGACGCTTGTATTATAGTGATCTTTCCTCGACCACTTAGGACAGCATATGACTCTGCTCTAGAAAAAGTCCAAGAACTTGATCTGTGAACTAAAATTACATCCCATAGATATTTCACATCTTTAGTATGCTATATTGTTAAAAATTCCACCGTCGCTGCACTTGTCGTGCACAAAGAAGAAAACTAATAAGAAAAAGTTGACATTCCGTTGAGCTCTCGCGCCAAGTTGAGGCGCACGGTTGGCCAGGGAGAGCTAAGCAGATGGTTTGTGTGTACGATGTGAGAGTTATTGTTCCGTAAATGTAGCTGTTTGGAAAGCCTCTTGCCGTGCCAATTTGGGTAAGTTACAACCTTCAGTTTTCTAAAGGGCAGATTACTCATCTGAAATTCCGATTTCGTATTGTTTAAGTAACCCAGAATTTCATATCACTCGCCGTTCGGATATATGTAGAGGAACCCCGTCTCGACCCATCTTTGGCAAAAAATCTCGTTGTCAGCTTGTAGATTGGCTCCGACGTTGGTAACTAATCTTCGAACTACCGTTGTCTACCCTCCAGAGAAAGTCCTCGAAAAGTGGCTTTTCCAAATTTCGCCAGTCAACAATTTTAACGCTACTTATTTTGGTCTCATCGAAACACGCAATCCTCGACCAACTTCTGGAAGGCCCGGTGACGGTAACGGTGAATACCTCGCTTATCGCGCAAGGTAAAGTCAAGAAAAGTAGGTAGCATTCTTAGGAGCCATAACCGGTCAAACGTATTTTCACGAATGCTATCTTAAGTTTACTGTATAATCGACGCTGGCACAGCCTGATGGATGCACGCCCACAGCTTCACTCGCTTTAGTATATAGTATATTTCATTTGTATGGCACCACAATTCTACGACGAAAAGAAATGCAATATCATATACAAAAAGAGCAAAATAGCTTTTTGAAGAAAATTAAGTTATAATACACGTGCACACCCAATTGATATCGTACGTCATAAGAAAGGAAAGTAAAGTGTTTTAAGTATCCAGAAGAAAATTGCTAAAACAATATAAATGGCAACATATATTTTAGAGCAAATGGCGGCAAGACACTGGGCGAAAATATATAAGGAACATGTAAAATGTAACGGAATACATAATGCATTTCATAAAAAAAAACTGGATTGAGGACTAATATAGTGAAAACTTTAATTTTCACAAAAAAGTTAAACAAATTAAAGGTTTTCTACAAAAACACACTTTAACGGCAAATAGCTTGGCAAACCATGGAAGAAACATACAATACCGATGACCATGAAGAAGATCTACCTTGAACGTAACAGCGCCAGAAGTTTTAGAAATAGAATGCGTTCCGAAGCAAACGAAAAACGGGAAAAGTCCTGATCACGACGACGATTATCCATGGGTCCGAGCGTAAAACTTCTATTGGAACATAATAGAGATACAAATAAGCACTTCTTCGTGTACATACTACCTCAACGTTACTAAAGTCATACGCAAAGGATGCATATTGCTTCAAATGGCACTAGATGATGGCATAGATTGTTAGGCAGTTTGAAAGATTGACGCCGCCACTGCTTTTTATGCAATGCGTTGAATATCTTCAAGCGAACGAATACTAAGGCGAGGAAGCGATTCAAAAGCCACGTGCATACCTTCAACCGACCAAACGGGGTTTGAAGTGTTTCGTTTTTGTGCGGTGTGATTGCCGTATCAGATCATTGTATCTCATATGGCAATATCGTCGTCTTCACCGGATTTAGAATTTTTCCAGGCATAACCTCATCTTTACAATTATGTTCTTGCCTCTGAGTATCCGGGAACTTAATTAATAATAATAATAATAATAATACCATTTATTTGCCCAAAAAATACAAGTTAAAAAAAATACAGTTACTTTACAAATAAATACAAATAAATGTAATTAGACATATAAAAGAAGAAGAGAAAGATGGAAGCATGAAATTATGAATGAAATTTAAGTCTTACACCGGATATCGCAAACACCTGGCTGGTTCCGCCCGCCATTGTTTTACAACCATACTCATTATATTCAACCATTTCATCAACGCCGTTTCAATGACTTGGGCTACTACAGCTACCCATTTCCTAGACCGTCGTCATTTCTTGAGTTAAAACCGTTGTCGTTTCTTAAGCCTTAGGCAGCTTAGCATCTAGCCAAGTAGACCTATTTCAATTATTTCAGTAATGTGTATAGTGGATTACCACAGATTTTGAGTAACCTAGGCCAAATGCATGAATATAATATCGTAAGAATTGACCGCATCCTTGATGAGGTGCGTAGATCGTTATTTGTAATAGGTTTTTGACCTGTCACTGGGCTATCAAAACTGAGTTGCAGAGCTTGTATACGGTCGTGATGTCACGCGCGTAGGTAGATTAAGGGTGATTTATTGCGGGTATTAATATCTGCTGCTGGGCCCTGCGAGAAATGTATTTTTAAGGATATTGTTTAATATAGCCATCCAGATTACATACTGTTTGATTTCTTGTGAAGCAAAATGCAGTACATGTGTTAACCGAATAGAGATAAGCTTTTTCAGAGGCATCACTACTCTTTTTAGGTAGAATTGTTTTGGCTATCGCGAGCGAGCCCCTCTGGGACAGCCTGTAACTACACCTTGTTGCATGTCGTGTACGTGGTTTTCCTTGTAACAATGTTGATTAAAGTCGATAAAAACTAATCAATAGCATTCGTTACACGTACGATACAGCAATTATGGCGAATACTACAGATATGGCCAAAGCACTCAACAAAGCAAGAAAAAGTTTGGTTACAAATCGGGAGTCAACAGTTTTTCAAGGAATAATTCCTTAGCCATTAATGACATTTTAGAGACGCCATTAAAATAAGTTATGTCACTGTTAATTTAAAAATTATAAAAGATCTACAATAAGGGGACTGAATAACTGTAGGTGTTGTTTCGTGTTATTATGAATTACGCAACAAATAAATGCGCCAACTTTAAACTCAGAATGTTTTATTCTATGAACTATATTACTATATACCATGTTAGAGTCGATAACTGGTGAACCACCCTTTCAAATGCCAAATTGGAAGGTGTTTCTAGTTGCTCCACTTCTTGTTGAATCATAAATCCTCAGGGTCCCAAGTTGGGGGCGGGAAAGTCACATAAGAAACTGGAAAATCAAGAACCAATAGAACGAAATAAGTGCTCCAATATACTCGGTCTAAATATGGGAGTCCCCACTGGTCTGTAAACTAAAGAACTCTTCACGGTTCGCGGAGATGGATGCTCCCCGGGCGGCCAAGTGATTCATGGGAGCGTTCCTCCAGCTCCAGCCCTAAACGTCCCGCATTCATCCCCTTTCTTACAAATCTAGACTTAGCAACGCACGACGTCACCAACGGAATATTTCTTAGGCGCTCTCATTTTTATTACGCCATATTTCTGTCTTTAATTTGCAATATGGGCCGCAGAGAGGTTCATTCTTTCCGGCCCACCTGCGTGGGCGAGTTCTCTGCCTTTGCGCGGGTTGAATTAAAAAAATCCTCGATTTACAAGGCGCCTGAACGGGACCCTCGCGTTACATAAGTTACAATTACAAAGGATTCGTTTAACGAATCCGAACGAGCGAAGTGCGCGATTACTTTCGTTTATTAACTGTAAGCACCCTCATGGGGTGGAAGGGAGAACGCCCGAACAAGTTCGACGTTCCGAGGAAAACTCGGCCAAGTAGGTTAGATCGGCATTAATACGCTTTGAATCCTGCGGAACGAGCCAACTCCTGCTCGCTTTATTCCTGCGGAATGCGCGCCTAATCGAATCTGTTTTCGGTTATCAATAAGTTAGGGGCATGCAAATACTACGTGACGTATCGCAATGCGCGCCGCGGTGCAAAGTTCAGCAAAACTGAACGAAGTTCACGTGCATGTGCCAATATTGCGAATGGGAATTCTTTGGTTGACGTCTTGCAGCCCATTTTATTTCCCTCGTGCCTTACCCCACTCCCAAGATTGCGTTCGATGATTTTGCCCCTTTATTTTCTGCAAATTGGAATTTTATTCGGTTTAGGCAACTGAAGTTTAAATGTACATATGGATTCTTGCCAATAGACAGGAAACTATTTTGCTAGACAGGCTTTTCTTGTATTACTAGAGGTAATTTATATTGCCCCTAAGCAGAGACGGAACTGTACATTTTCAGCATCTCTAATCTCCATACGAAGTTTTTGAGTAGGATCTCTACATTTATAAAAAAAAGTCTCTTAATAGACAACTCAACTTAAAATCCAGGTCACTCTGAATTTATAGTCACACTAAGGTGACGAATATGAAGATTTTCAAGAATGGAAATATTAGTGTGGCACTCTTTATTTTAATTGTTGGTGAAGTTGATGTGATTGAAAGTATTTCTCCAGTAGGTATGATTTCACGAGCAAATAAAATGGATTTGAAAGTTGGCTATGTGTAAACGACTCCACAGCATATTTTTCGTTCGCACTGACGTTAGCTATTCCATGGGTTACCTGCATCGGGGTATCTCCTTCTCAATTCTAGTATTCAGGTCTATAGCTTCTTTGATGCTCTTCGAGAGCAATGTATAAAACACTTTGAACATTATTGGTACAATGCCAATAGCTCGATATAAACTAGCTTGATTAGGCGGCTCCGCAGGTTTCAGAACTTCAGGAAAATCTCTACGTTATCGGATAATAAAACATTCCCAGCTTACCGTTCTATATGATTGTAAATAATACCAGTACCTTATTTCGGAAGAACACCAAGCCCAAATGGTCTTCCAGTAGCGTAGTGGGAAGGGAAGATTGCAGGCTGGAAGAAAATGGGCGCTCGCGATTATAAAAACAAGTGCAACCTTGAAGATAGTGGGATAAATCCATGTAATTTGTGTTAGGCGCCACCTGATGTATCTGTCCGGGATTAAATGAGGTTCTCATCACGAAAATTGTCACATCGGCTATAGGAAACGTTCTTAGCTTTAAGATACGATTTTCCTTTCTTCGTAGTGTCTTAGGCTATAACTACAATCACACAGCATGAAATATGAGACGATTATGTTAAGACAACACATATGAAATATAGTGAAGGCTGGTGCTTGTCATAAATAATTTTCCCTGAAACTAGTTGAAGACTTGTCACGTCACGTTACGCTAGACCAATATAATAAAAACGATATGTTTGCCCGCAGTGTAATTCCACAGGCGCGGGTTAGATTGCTTAAGGCGCTACTGTACTTTATTGGGTCTCCCTAAAACTATCATATAACATATTCAACATTCCGGCAATTGACAACACGCATTACTTAACCGATAGAACATATTCAACTTAGCGCGAAATTCAACAGCTTATGTGGCGTTGCATACAAGCACCATAGTAAGGGAATACATGGCGCTCAGCTTAAATTGGCGGACATATCTAGTAGGTAACTGATCTGTTGTCACGGAAACAAATTTGTTTGTGTCATAAAATATGGTAAACTGTGACACTTTATACTCTGAGGATTAAACAAGTTGGTACAACTCAGGTACATAAACTTTAGTGTTTTACTGGTTGGGAGATAATAGTTATTTGTATACCAAGGCACAGAAGTTTAACTTTTATCATGAATGTGGATTTAGTCACAGAGGCCCGTAGGGCCGAGTCAACTAAATCACATGGGAGATAAAAATGAACTTTAGTGCCTAGGTGCACATTATGTTTTTTAAAGCAGAAAATTTTATAATTATTTTGTAACCAAATCTTATAGGTTATGTTGATGTTTACTGTCACCCATATGTCACCCCGCCAACTGCAAAAAGTTGTAAACAATGCATTACTTTATTGCAGATTTCTCGTATTTTAATGATAATTGCGACGTTCTTCACTGCCGATTTGAAAAAATATATTATATAGTAACTTTAAAGCTCTAGAAGGTTGATGACTTGATTTGTAATTGTGTTCTATCGCTTTCTTAGGCTTTACAATTGGCAATATACTCATATGTGGTATGTTTTCTTGTAGTTCCTTCGTCCGCCTTGTTCTCGGTCTTCTTCTGTCCCATAATTTATTGTCGAATATTAGTTTTCTTATTTGGTCTACTACTTTTTAATAACATATTTAACGCGGACACCAACCCATTAGCTTTTAACAGTACATGGGGTTTATCCCTCACGCGTCTAGTATTTGTTCGTTTTATCAGATTAGCTACTTGATTGAACATGAAACTCTTTTAATACCTCAGTGGCTTCTAAAGGACATTACTTACCAAAACAAGAAACTGGTTTACCCTGTAGTGTTGTAGAACTGGAACTGACGAAACAATGAACAACAAAGGAAATTTGTTTACATCAATGCATTGACTTCCAAACACAAATCAAATAAAATAAATCCAAATAGACATATGATTCAATCCTAATACAAACTACGTGAAAAAAAGAGAGAGTGAGAGAGCTGCATCTACTCGCTTGTGCGTTTAAATATACCAAACACACATAAAACATCAATGAAAACGTATCAAAATAACGTTGAAGGAATTGTCTTTGAAAATACCGCAATTGTCAAAATATCTTGATATGGTCCTAGCTGAACGTCAGGATCGCGCTTACATATATTCAAAATACATAGCTAAGCACATTCTCACACCGTTGCAAAACTTCTCGCAGCTGAACGCAAATCGTAATAGCGCTGACTGCATACATTTTATATGGAGTTCGGTCCTCAGATTTGCTAAGTGCCTTTGAATTTACTACATCTTAGATTGTAGCATTGATTCTGGGCGGTGCAACACTGGAAAATTCCCCGATATCGTGCAGACGTGACAACTAATACTGAATTGGCGCTTTCCAAAGTGGACGCTGTAAATGCGCCTCTAAATATAGCACAATTGGTGTACTTACATGTACACTACGTAAATTGCGTCGATGGGGCTAGTAAACGCTGGTTCTCTGCACCTGTATTCAGTGATTATCGGCTGCAATACCCGTTTAGGCCACTTCTAATTATTTTTATCTAAGGTGACTTGCTCAATGTACTTCTGAATGCAAGATGTCCCGCGGACAGGCTTAGACGTACATTTATCACAGAACACATAAGTTTAACTGATGTAAGCACAAGGATGGACTTGCACTTTTATTACACTGCTTAGATCTAAAACATTATAAGCGAGGGATGGCTGAGGCCCGTTTGCTTGAATTGTAGGTTTTGTTGCATTTGACCTATCTAACGTTAGTGCTTTCCCTGTTCTTCTTTTTGCTATTGTGATTGATGCTCTATTAGCAATTCTTCATGTCTTCTATAGTTATCTTTATTTAATTAGCACCTGAAAATATTTTGCCTACGATTACCGATTGCCATTATTATTTTTATAGAATACTGCCTTCTTTTAGTACCTCATTTTCCGGTCTTTACTTCTGGTTAAGGAGGTCTGATTTCCTTATTTTTGCAATAACTTTCTAGACCAGTGATTCCCAAAGTGGGCGATATCGGCCCTTGGGGGGCGCTGGAACGATCCAGGGGGGCGATAGTAGCTTCGGGTGCATTTGGGGTGAATAAAAATAAGGGGACGGTGAAAGCTTAAACAAGGAAGGGAAGATAAGAAGGATTAGAAAAACAATTCGTACATATTTCATCTGTTGTGTAACATAGTGTAACATTATTTTTCAAATAAACACACATCGACGATTAACGCGCTGTGAGTTCAAGTTCAAGTGCTTGTATGATAACGCGGCCTCAGCCGCCTTATCTTTAATACCAATAATCGGACAGTGAATTAATCTAGTTTTAGTGAAGAAGCCAAAAACAGGTAATTTCTTCCCCAAATTACCACAATGCTACCAGCAGGCAACGGACCTGGCTATAATTATGTATTTAGCCAGCCACTAACACAAAATACACAGGGTCAACCTCAACTAAGCGCCCAGATGCTACAATTTCCAAATCCTTACCAAAATCAAACTTACATAAATAGCCAAACTCCAGCATCCTGCAATACACAAACATTTCAATTAACATCAGGGCCCAGTAATTATTTCCCTCCAAATCAAGAACAATTCCTTGCACAACCGCCTACAGGAGCCTACTTAAACTGCAATGCCCAACAACTTGTTAGAATGTCCTCAACTAGCGACGATGAAATGGAAACCATTACAACATCAAAAGAAAACCCTTGGCAAGTCGTTAGAGCCACAAAACGTAAAAAAATAAGAACGAACACGCAAGAAAATGGCGAATCCAGTGTAACACCACTATCCAACAAATACAGGGTATTAGCAAATACATTAGAAAGCAATACGCAAGAAAATAATACTAACAGCAACACAACAGAACCCAAAACACCCAAACCTCCCCCCATATTCGTTTATGGTGTAATGCAACTATCAGAAATGAAGACAAAACTTGCTGCAGTAGTAGAAGAAGAACAATATGTCACCAAAAGTTTGATGAACAATACTGTAAAAATCTCTGCTAATACCCCAGAGACGTACAGAAAACTAGCGCGGTTTATGAGAGAAAATGAAATAATTCATCACACATACCAACCAAAGGAGGAACGAGCGTTCAGGGTAGTTATTAAAAACCTTCATCATTCAACACCTATAGAAGAAATAAAAGCGCAACACCGCACAAGGACACCAAGTCAAAAATATAATCAATGCAAGACATAGAACCACAAAAGAGCCAATGAATCTATTCTTTGTAGATCTGAATCAATCTGAAAATAACAAAGATATATACAAAATACATCTACAATACAATCGCATTTCAATAGAGCCACCAAGAACCAGTAACAACATAGTATAGTGCACGAGATGCCAGATGTATGGCCATACTAAAGCATACTGCTCCCGACCATTCGTGTGCGTCAAATGTGGTGGCCAACACACTACATCAAGCTGCAAGAAAAGTAAGGACACGCCTGCTACCTGCGCCTTATGTGGAGGAAGGCACCCAGCCAACTATCGAGGTTGTGAATACTACCACAACTTAATCAAACACAAAAACCCTAACTACAGACCTCAAACATATCAAGCCCCACCAATAAACTCACCAAACCAGTCTTCAAACATCCGTAGGCTAACTAGCTACGCTAATATTGCTAGAAATACAGAACTTCAAAATGCAAATTCCGCTGATCAGTCACTCAATCTCTCCCTCACTAAATTCCTAGATGAATTTAAATCCATGTTTTCCCAATTAATCCAGCAAAACAGCATGATTTTAAACATGTTGACAATGATTCTTAGCAAACAAAACAATGGATAAATTCCTCAGAATATCAGAATGGAACGCCAACGGTCTCTCAAACCATAGAGAAGAAATAATCCTTTTCCTAAAACAAAACTTCATAGATATAATGCTAATAAGCGAAACACATTTCACAGAAAAATCCTACTTCAAAATTCCAAACTACATAACTTACTATACCAACCACCCAGATAAAACTGGTCACGCTGGAACAGCTATACTAATAAAACAATGTATCAAACATTATGCTCTACCTAAATATGAGATCGAAACGCTCCAGGCCACAACCATCAAAGTTCTTACTCTACCGTACGAACTAACCGTCTCGGCGATCTACTGTCCCCCCAAGCACAACATTAAAAAGGTAGACTTTGAAAACTTCTTTCACACCTTGGGACCCAAATTCATCTCTGGAGGAGACTTCAACAGTAAACACACTACTTGGGGATCTCGCTTAATCACAACTAAAGGAAGAGAGCTACTCAAAGTACTACAAGAAAACAAATATGGCTAAAACACCTGACCTTCTCGACTTCTTTATCATCAAAGGAATTTCTGCAAACTATACAGACATCATCGCAAGCTACGACCTTTCATCAGACCACACGCCAATCATTGCAACAATTAGTGCAAGCGTCATACATAAAGAACCTCCCCAAAAAACTCCACAACTCCAGAACAGATTGGGAACACTATCGATGCATTCTCCAGGAAAATATAGACTTGAAATACAGACTAAAGAATCCAAAAGAAGTAGACGCCGCAGTCATTCAACTTAACACAATGCTTAAAACAGCAGCGCAACAAGCCACCCCCCCTATCGTTCACAGGAAAACTATCAGCAACATATCCCTAGAGGTAAAACAACTAGTTGATCAAAAACGGAGAGCTAGAGCTCAGTGGCAAAGAACTCACCATCCGTCAGACAAAACAAGTTTCAACAAGCTAACCAATCAGCTAAAAGCAAAACTCAGGAATAGAAGGGAAGACTCATACAAAAGTTACGTGTTAAATTTAAATAGATATGATAATTCGATCTGGAGACCTATCAAATCCTCCTTAAAACCCCAATCTACATCACTACCTATACGCAACCTACCTCCAGCTCTTGGATGGGCCAAAAGTGACAAAGAGAAAGCAGACCAGTTTGCATATCACCTATCTAACGTATTCCGACCACACGAAGACATAACAGACGATCCACTACCAGAAACCCTTCCATTTCCCGTAACACCTTCCACGATCACACCATCAGTTACTCCCATGACCATCAAATCTGAGATTCAGCGACTATAGCTCAAAAAATCACCAGTAATGGACCAGATCACACCCAGAATGCTCCGTAAACTACCAAAAAAGGGAATCGTACTATTGACTTACATATTCAACGCGATACTGAGACTCCAGTACTGGCCAAAAGAATTTAAAAAAGCTGAAATAATACTTATCTCCAAGCCGGGTAAAGATCCTGCGTATGCTACATCATATCGTCCTATAAGCCTGCTATCGGTGATTTCCAAACTCCTTGAGAAAATAGTGCTACGAATCCTAGACCCAGAGTTTACAGGTGCAAACTGGATCCCTGACTACCAGTTTGGTTTTCGCAGGTCCCACTCTACAATCCAACAGTGTCATAGGATCACTCAAACAATAAATACTGCCCTAGAGAAAAAGGCCTACTGCACAGCCATTCTACTCGATGTTAGCCAGGCCTTTGATAAGGTCTGGCACATAGGACTCATACACAAAATTAAACAACTATTACCACCTCAATTCCATAAACTATTTGAATCCTATTTAACTAATAGACAATTTAGAACGCGAGTACACGACGATGTCTCAGAACTATGCCCAATCTACTCAGGAGTACCCCAGGGAAGTGTCTTAGGACCTTTTGTACTATATACTTCCGACCTACCAACCAACCCTAACACAACTATCGGTACTTTCGCTGACGATACAATCATACTCGCGAGTCATATAGACGTAAACATCGCATCAGAATATGTCCAAAACCACCTCAATCAACTTGAAGACTGGCTTAAGTTATGGAAAACTAAAGTAAATGAATCCAAATCAAGTCATGTGACATTTACCTTACGTAAAGAGCAGTGCCCCCCAGTCTACCTCAACAACATTGACATACCTCAATCCACCACTATGAAGTACTTGGGTCTCCATCTAGACAACAAACTCACCTGGCGGGACCACATAAACAAGAAAAAGAAACATATAGAATTAACCTTTAAAAATCTCTATTGGCTACTTGGACGAACATCGCCTCTACCATTGGACAACAAATTGTTGATCTACAAAACCGTTATCATGCCCATTTGGACTTATGGAGTGGAATTATGGGGCTGCGCCAGCAAGTCCAACCTTGCCATCATTCAAAGAAACCAATCAAAAATATTAAGAACAATAACCAACGCGCCATGGTACATAACGAACCAAATGCTACACGAAGACCTTCGAATTCCGCTAATAACAAAAGTTATACATGACAAAACAACAAAGCACGTCGATAAAATTTCGGCCCACTACAACCCCTTGATAAACGAACTCCCAAACCATCAGGTCATCAGAAGACTTAAAAGACGTTGGCCCACTGATCTAAACTAAAGAAGACCCATCAATGGAGGGGCCCTCATCACGTCATTCTCAAGACATCACATTAGCTTATAGAATAACACATGTATTCTGATTGCTGATATTATGTAAATAAAAAAAATAAATAAAAAAAGACATAAAAAGTGGCCGAACGAAAGCCACCGAAATTACGAATTCTATTAAAGTCGAGTCGCTGGAAGTTACGGTAGGAGAATTAAATAACAAATTTTATTCTTTGATTATTGATGAGACTACTGACGTTGCAACCCAAAAATCCTTAGTTGTAATGATAAAGTACTACCATGACAAAACAGTTAAAGATAAGTTTTTGGGATTATTAAAAGTGGAATCTGCAACAGCAAGTGGAAGCTATTTGTGGGGGTAATTCAAAACCATGATATTTCTTTAGATTACTTTTTGGGCTTTGCTGCAGATAAAGCCGCGGTAATGATGGGAAACATAGGTGGGGTGAAAGCTCGTTTTCGTGAAGTGCTGCCGAATGTATTGGCAATTGGTTGTGAATGTCACTCTTTCCATTTGTGTTCTTCCGCAGCTGCCTTAAAACTTCCTAAATCTGTTGAGAAATTGACACGCAATATTTACAATCATTTTACAAACAGTAGCAAACAAGTTGATGAACTACGTGAATATCAAGAATTGGTAAATTCCAAACCCTACAAAATGGTAAAGCCAATCCAAACCAGATGGCTGTCGTTGCAGGTAAAATCAGTTATCTATTATGCCACTATTCAATTCTATACTGTTTTATTTGTTATAGGCTGATGTAAATCGCATTCTAACGTCGTGGGGAGCCTTAACCCTATATTTTACAAACGCTGTGGTGGTTGATAATTTGCATGTAACCCAAAATATATTGAATTCTCTGAATAACCCGATATTCAAACTATACTTTATGTTTCTATCCTACATACTGGACCTTGTAAATAGACTTAACTTAGAGTTTCAATCTGAGTCCCCGAAGATTCATTCTTTGCTGCAAAAAAATTCTGAATCGTTTCGAAGCGTTTTAAGAAATTATATTGACAAAAATTATTTGGATAAAGTTCCATTACAAAATATTTCGCTATCTGATCCACATTACTTTATTCCAATTGAAAGGATATATTTTGGTGCACAAGTTGAATTATTTTTAGAAGCCAATAAAGATATAACCCAGCTGAGATTCACAATTTTAAAATAAATGCTCTAAACTACTATATAGAACTGAGTAATCAAATTAAGAGTAGATTTAATTTTAATTATGGCTAAATTCAACCATAAGACTGCTATATCTGGTGAAGAATCGTCAATAGTATCTGTTAATAAATACTTCCCTCAAATAGTTTAGAAATTGAATTTTGACGAACTAAATAATGAGTGGAGAATGTTACCAGACCTCGCAGAATTAAAAGAGGTATCAAAAAGTAATAGTTTCGACGATATTTGGAATTACATAATGAACATGAAAAATTCTATGAACGAAGAAATGTTTTCAAATGAAAATAAATATGGTTTCATTATTCTGTTTACCTCATTCTTCAGAGGCAGCTGAACGGCTGTTTTCGCCATATAATCTTGTAAAAACTAAGACCAGAAATCGTCTAAATATTTCAACATCTGACTATCCTACATGCTAAACAATTAATGGGTTCCAATACTTGCTACACTTGGGAACCATCTAATAATGAAAAGAAATTTCAGGGAACAACATTGATAATATTTTTAGTATACTAATGTTTTTACAGTGTAGAGTTACGTAATAAAGGTTTTTTTTAGTTGACAATTTTATTTGCTTTTCAAACTGTCTTATAAATTGTATAGCTTGTACGCTGCAGTATAAATCTTGTACGTTTTGTAAAATAGTATATTGTAAACCTAGGCGGTAAAGTGATTATTTTCCAGGCTGAAAGAAGAAATGGACAGGCGAGCTTTAGCGAGCCTGGACACTTCTTGAAGCCTGGAAAATCACTTTACCGCCCATGGTTTACACATTATTTTTCATCCTACAACACCATCCTGCCATAATTTTTTCAACATAGCTCTCATCCAGGTTATTTTTTTGAAATTGACAGAGCTGTTAACAATAATAAAACCATTTGCAAATGTTGGCAAATCGAATAGCGTTTGTAACTGCAGCGTCATCTACCCGTAGTTAGACATAAGCTTCTACAGAAATCTTATCTGATGTTTATTTTATATTAAAAATGTAACGAATACCTACATTGCTAAAATTAAGTTTTATTGAGCAAATATTTTTATAAAAGGGAAATAGCTATTATTTAAAGCAAACAAGTTAATTATAAATGTGATTTTTTTTAAAATTTGGCTTGAAAGATTATTGCAGCGTCCTCTACTGGAAAACGTCGAAATTGTTTTTCTTGGCGAGCCATTGGGGGTTGTTTTGCAGGTCTAGCCTTAGAAATCAGTGGCGTAACTATGGGGGGTGATATGGGTGTCGGAACACCGAACACCCCCCAGAGGCTTTAAGAATAACTAAAATTCGTCTTAAACAAAAAATTTAAAATTACGTTTTAGTAATGTATGATTGAATATCAGTTATTACATTCTGAATTCGGACTCGACCATTTTTAACATTTTGAATAAGTACATCACTATGACACACACCTCACACAATGGTTGCTGGGCAAGTACAAAAGGAGCGCTCCAACTCTATATCCGGAATCCGGGGCAAGTTGAGCATTGTACTGCCAGATGCAAGTGTATAAAGCACCAGCCTCTACACCGCAAGGTAAATGAGGTTATCGATAATACATACCTACATGTAGTAATCTTATTATAATATTGTCAATTTAACTAATTTTTTACAGTCAAAATGACATTTAATATTTTCATAGGTTAGAGTTATTGCAAGGACAGGCATATCTTGCAATGTTGTTTTACAAGCAATCTAAATTGTTACTTAGTTAGCAAATAATTATTTCTGACTTCGTTTGGTTAATAAGCAAATAAAATGCCACACTAGTTAATTTCACTTATTTAAATAGACGTCTTTCAACATCAGTTCTTAAATGTATACCTAGGGTATTCAGTAAACACAAAAACATTTGATTTTTTTCAAGTTGGCACATGCATATAATTTTTGTTATAGGAATTCTGTATTTTGTTTTGCAAAGGTTTCCACACCTGTATACAGACAGATTTGAATTTAAAAATGACAATTAATATTTCTCCTTGTCAGTGTCAAAGTAAATATTTTTCTAGAAATTCTCACCTGAACTTCCCTAAAATGTAATAAAAATACGTATTAGTAAACGCTACATCAATAGTATGTAACACAGTAATTGTATAACATCCTTAAAAGTAGTTAATTACAACATTTATAGCAGATGGGAAGTAAATGTCACACCCTTAACCTATTTGTTTTAGTAACTTTTTGTAAGTACATTCCTAGACAAAGATAAATTCTGGAAGTACACTCATGAAATATTGGAAATCAAAGGCCACTTTGTGTTTTTATGTTTACTGAACAGACTATAACTAAAGTACTTTTATTTTCTATAATAACTGTGAAAGTGTTACAATGTTGGTAGATTTGTGATTGAAAACCTAGGAAATTTTTATACCTCGTGTTGGTAGAACACTAGAACTTTTTTCAAAATTATGGTTATGTATCAATTTTGAATGTCAAAGTTTCTTAATTTGAACTCTTGACAAATTTCTTTTTTAACATGGATTCATCATCATGATCAATAATTAATGAATTTGCAATATTTTACTATGCTGTTCGTTTTACCTACTATTATGACATATCTGTCAAAATGACAATCATTTTTTTAGTGGAAAAAAGAACTAAAAATGTATGTACCAGCATTATTAAAACTAGGGACCCTGCAGGAATGCAACTTATCCCCTAGAAAGTTGACCTTGAACATTATTATAGAAAAAAATGTACTTTAGGTGGTCTACATTGCCAAGAAGTTAAATCAAGGCCTACCGCAAGTCCTATAAAAATGAAATCAACTATACTTTCTGGTACGCTCATTTTTACTTCCTTTTACTATAAAGGAAGTATTGGATTCACCCCAAAAATTCGAAATTGAGTTTTCAACAGATCTTCACGTTTTAGAGTTCCCTGATCCCAAAAAACATATTTTTTTCATTGGTCTGTCTGTCTGTGTGTCTGTCTGTGTGTGTGTGTCTGTCTGTGAACAGAATATCTCAAAAACGAAAAGAGGTATGGCGTTGAAACTTCATATATAAGTTTTGTGTACTATGTAGATGAGACAGCAAGCTTTTGAAGAAAATCGCATAACCGGAAGTAGGTGTTTACTCTTGTAATTTTTCAGTTTTTTTCTATTTTTTCAAAAACGGCTCTAACGATTTTTTTTAACTTTAAATGTTTACTACATTTTTAATGTGTATTGATGTGAAATAGGTGATTTTCCAGTTGAATACTTCTAAAGTGGGTTTCTTTTGTTTTTTTTTGCTATTTTTTTTATTAACTCTCATTTTAAATAAAACACCCGGTATATTATTACATTTTTGAATTCACCTTAAAATTCTAGAGAAAATTTGTCTCTTCAACTAACGCTCTATTTTGTACCGTTTTTGTAGTATTTGTAATTTTTGAAAATTTTTGACAAATGGCTAAAAATTAAAAATGAAATTTTTGACTAATTATAAGAACACTGTAAAAGGAAGTTGTGTGAGTGTATCACACCAGATTTTTAAAATTCTTATTGTAAGGTTGATCACTCTCCCAGAACACCCCCCGGAGCAAAATATCAGTTACGCCACTGTTAGACACGCACACTGTCTCGTCTGTATGGAGATGGTAAAATTCGATTTTCTAATCATATAGGATGAAAAATATCTTGTACCAAAATTTTTGCATGTGTGGCAACCGGGGTTACATTATCTATGGTGGCAACACTGCCTTCATTAAATATTGTTTTGTGTGAATGCTAATGGCCGTTTGTCGTTTGGCAATTATCAGGGTTTTGTGGTTTTAACTTTACTTGTTATCTGACAATCATTGGTGAGATAATCGTTACAGGAGTTTGTATAAATTAATAATTTCAGACGGTATTTGCAGTAGATCTGTAATATAACCTAAAATACGTAAAACTTCACATTTACAGCCGGTGTGTCTGTTATGTATCACAATATAGTGTGGCTGCTGGCATATGCAACCTAAGGAAGCACCAGTAATAAATTTTGATAAGTCTGATCGGTCTCTCTGCATACATAAAATACATTTATTTACATTGTTCTACTCAAATTATGTTCGACATATTCTTCAATTTTGACTATAAATATTATAATTCGTGGTTCGTTATCGCTTGCAGTTCCATTTAATTTTAATTTGTAAGAAACTTATCAAACCTTTTTATGTTGCGTATGCTGCCGGGCACACTGTATAACAGTACAATATTCGTAAATGTCCAATAATATTTCGGTAAATAAATGACCGGCAAGCATGTAATATGAATTTCTTCTTTCAGAATCTGTACGAAACTTCCAAGTGTAGCATCTGATGGAAAAGAGACCAGATGATTCTGTAGATTTACGTCGCAGGCTTTAGGTATAAATTTAATCAATTGTCACTTGAACACATGGGAAACGATCGTTAGCAGACTGAAAACACTTCCCTCGCTCAAAAATGTATCAAACATGTGTAGTAACTTGTATTTTAATATTGGTTTTCCTAAAGTTTATAAACCGGTTAATTGTAATTCTTAAAATAATTTATTGATTACCAACTATCTCTGATAGTTAATCTACCTTTTTTACCGTTTGTAAATTATTGCTGAATTTGATTACTTACTGATTCGATACACTTTGTTTCAGAAATGTTTCTTCTTTGAATCTAAATAAACGATTTTTATTGCAGTTTATCTTGCATTTGGCAAGTTAGGTTTCTACAAAATATATACTTTGATTAACTTATGTAATAACATTTTTTCGTTGAATAAGATTTACTACAATTTTGAAAATGCACTGATATTTAAAATTACATACAGTTTTTAACATCTAAAATTACTAAGCAAGTAATTTTAATAAGTTTCAAATGTGTTATTTGTTCTTATTTTTTTGTACGTACATTACATCTTAACATAAAATAGAATATGAAGGTATACGACCATTGTGATCATGGATTTATAAAAATGTCATGCATTGCTGTTGACAGTTATGTAACTCATGTAACACATTCAATTGTCCATATACAATATACTGTTACTGATATCGCCTCCTGAGTAATGTATTTAATTTCACTTAATACAGGGTGATCTACAAAGTCAGATACATGATAATATAGCTACTAGAAGTTCACATTGGGGAAAAGCCATTTAAATAGCTACTTGAAGTTCACACTGGGGAAAAGCCATTTAATGATAAAATCAAATAAAAATCTTCTTATTAACAATAAAAGTACAAAATTAAAACTATAAACACAAACACGGGTAATCAAGGAAGCCTTGGCAGTAGTTAAAAAACATCTGGTTTTCACATAAAGTACCATTGGAAGGCATTGCAAAAATTTTTCATCTCATACACACGGTTTTATAAAAGTAAATCAATATTTCTGAAATTTTACATTATGAATAACTTTCTAATAAAATTTTTTCATAATATGAACCGATAAAGTACTTTATATCATGATCCTTTCTAATAGCATACGGTTTTGCTCCAAAAAACTACTATGTCGGCGACTTTTAAGGAGTCGCTCCTAGGATACTAAGGAACTTTTCTTCCAAAAATCAGGACCCATTTTTGAGGTTTCCTTTAATATGTGTCTAATATACCTGGGCTAATGATTTGTAGCATGTAAAAGATCCCTTGCTAGGGTTAGAACTAGTCTTGGGAAAACTCTAAGTAGCACCTGCCACAGCAGTCGGTGTCTAAGGTACCTGGTACTCCGCATGCCTAGACATTGTCCATAACAAACAAACAAAAAACAAATGGGTTTTCCCCAGTGTGAACTTCAAGTAGCTGTATTATCTTAAGGAAGCGTTTAACGACAAAAGTTCATATGCAATTTTTTACTTCAAATATCATCAGCAATCATCTGTCGAAGTTTGTACCCGACCTTGTAGATCACCCTGTATAACTCTGCTGATCAACAATTTTGAACCCTTTTTTTAACATTTTGAGAAAAAAAGTAAATCATTGGTTCTAAATAAACAGTATTAACATTTCAGCTAAAAATATCCATGTACAAAATTAACTTTGTTCAACTTTTATCAAATCATAAGAGCACGTAGTATATGCTCACTAAATTTATAGCGATCTTGCTCCAATGCAGATAGAGTTAAATAATATATTCAGATGAAGTTGTATCTGTATTTTAGTTCGAGGTTCATGGTTAGATCTACCAAAAAAGTTTAATTGGCTTATGAAGTAACTAAACTTCAATTTGTGTGATACACAGTATGCAGAGTATAGGCAGGGAGCTGAGTGGAATTTTACTAGTGGATTATTAGTGAAAATGTATTAATGTGTTACACTTAAAACTCAACGTTTTATCAGGAGTTCCATTTAGGAAAACATTGTGTTTAAGTTTTAATCAAAATCGTAGGCTCGATACGAAAGTACAGTGCAATTTATTTCGTTGTAATATTAATTATTAAATATTAAATATCCTAGGTTTTCACACAGCAACGCCTAATATGCATAGTTACATTTCAGAAATTATTTATTTTATTGCAGAAGGCATTTACACTCTGCAAGGTTATATAAAACCACAAATTTACCTATTTACAAGTGTCTTAACGTTTAAAGTATTTGATAAAGATATCTAACATGGAAATTTACTAACTATTCATTTTTATTTGTTACAGTTACAATCTGAAGATCGATTAGAGTCTCATGGTCCTATATTTCAACTTTAATGGCATACTATTTGTTGCCAATTGTAGAATGTTCGAATGAAGCATTCTAGAGGACAGCTGTAGCAGCCATCAGTTATATTTCATATTTGTAGCGTGACTGCAGTGTCTTTCCAGAATTGTCAAGTAAGTTATGCCCAGTACCAGCATTACTTAATTCTTATATAGGTAACAATCTTTTTGTTTAATTTTTCAAATATCGTGAGCTAAAAATGTGAGTTGGCTTTAATTTATTAAATTGTAAATTAATAATAATTATTTTATCACTTCTGCATTTACCTTAATTAAAACAACCATGTTATATAGCATATTACCAGTAGTTGTATTTCTAAAACATCGATTAATATAAAGCACATTTAAGCAAAAATAAATTATGTTCTTCTAGTACACAATTATCTGCATATAGAATTAGGGCTGATTATACTAAAATGCAACAAAATGTTTATAACCAGGTGAAACAAGGACATGCTACTTTTATTCGGAATGGAGAGGTTGGCTTAACTATACGTTATCATCAGGGTATCTCTATAATAAAAAAGAAAAGCAATGCAGTAGACAAAACTGAAACAGTCTGATAAAGAACCTATTAATTGTTTATTTTCAAAATTGCTGTGGAATATGTACAAAACTTGCTAGTGTTAGTGGAGAACTGACTTTGGAAGGATGTTAATGATGGAGAAATCAGAGTTTAAGGTTTTAAGTCTTACAGGCTTGATAGAAATTCTCTCGCCAGTAATAAAAAGCAAGGAGGTTGTGTGCTTGTATATATTAAGGACCATATTTTTCCATCTGTAATTAAGTTGCCACAGAATAGTATGGAGCAATTATTCACATCTTGTGAATATAATAAGGCCAAATTTATAATTGGCGGTGTTTATTTACCACCTCCATATCCAAATTAATATTTTAGACTGCATTGCGAAGCTGTTGAAGAAGTTATTCGTTTGTTTTCTCATAAATTTGATCTTTTTGGGGACTATAATTCAATATAAAACCTGTCCCAAATCTGTTTTGCTCTCCACCATGGATTATAATTAAATGATTGTTAATTTCTGTTATTAGTTTTTCTTTTATGTTTGCTTCTTGGAGTCCCATCATATCTACTTTATATTTTTCGGCCTCTTTTGTAATATGTTTTAATGCCCACTCACTGTTTATTCCTCGTACGTTCCATGTTGCGATATTTAGTATATCGTTGTTATTTTTTAATTTGCCAGTCTTATTTTTTTAATTCTCTTCAATCCCAACTCCTCGACCCTTTTTAGCCATTTTTCCTCTGTATTTCTTCCTTCTAAATTTGCTAGTTGTAAAAGTGATTTTTTGGTATAGGTACTGCAATTTCGTTATTTTCTTTTTAGTATCTCGATTTCGTAATTTATTGTTTAATCTTTGTATGCTCTGATAGAGCGTTTCTCTTTCTCTACTAATTTCTTCTTCTTTCCTCTTTATTTCACCTCTTAATTCTACTAATTCCACTGTGCTTCTCACTATTTCGGTTTTTAAAGACCCGCCTGCTCATTCCGCTTGCAGCTTTCGGATTTCATTTGCTGTTTCTTCCATTATTTTGTTTATTCCTTCTTTCTCAATTTCTTAATCTTAATCTCTCAATCTTTCGTGTATAACACTGATTTCCTTTCTTACTCATCAACATTTTCTGTTGCCCCTTCACACTCCACGCCACTGCGTTCTGGCCTTGACAAAAATGCGCAAGCTTATAATTTACTCGAATGCGCCGGAGTCGCGCTCGGTTGTTTCACGCGATGTTATTGTGTGCGATTATCGTCCGTGTATTATCGCTGCCTGAATAATATTTACTAATTTCCCACTCTATGTTATTCTGCTTTCTCGTTAATTTGTTTCACTGCACTACCGCACTTTTATTCAGTTGACACACCCTTTGCCACTTTTATTTTTCACCTTTAGAACTGTAGTTAAACCTCAAATTCGTGCACTGTTGACGGAGCCTATTTATAGGTTATCGCGCCGAACAATTATATTGAATAATTCACTAAAGAATGCCATAATTGAGATGAGAAAGGTAAACGAAAGAATGAGCTATATTAGATTATGGGGCAAATATAGAAAAATAAGTGCAATAAACGTACATGCCCCAACTGAAGATGACGACGACGAGGAAAAAGATAAATTTTATGAAGATCTAGAAAGTTTATAATATACCATCCCAAATTGTGATATAAAAATAACGATCGGTGATTACAATGCAAAGATCGGAAAAGAAGAAGAATATAAGAAAATAGCAGGCATACATAGCAAACACTCAAGTAGCAATCAAAACGGGAAAAGATTAATAGCGTTTGCAGCAGAGAGAAAAATGATAATAAAATCAACATACTTAGCCCGAAAAGAGATATATAAGGGAACATGGATTAGCCTCGATAAAAAAACTGTAAATCAGATCGATCATATCGTCATTGAAAGGGTTCATGCATACACAATAAAGGAAGTACGCTCATATCGAGGTGCAGACATCGACAGCGACCATTTTATGGTGAAAGCAAGTCTTAAGCAATATGTACCAAGAATAAATTCAGATAAAGGAAGATTACAGAGAAACTATGAGTACGAAAGTTTAAAAAATGAAAAGAACAGAATAAGATATATAAAAGATGTAGAAAGAGAATTATCAAAAAAAGAAGAAAGTGATATACAGTTAGAGTGGACCCTGATAAAGAACAGTATAAAGAGAAAGTGAAAAAGCCAATGTAAAAGTAAAAAAAGAGGGAAAGTCAAAAGAATGGTTTGATAAGGACTACGAAAGAGTAATTGACCAGAGAAGGAAAGCAAAATTAAAACTTCTACAGAATTATTCACAACTTAATGTATCCGAATATAAAGAAGCAAGAAACAAAGCAAAGAGTACGCTACGAAATAAGAAGAGAGAATCAATGATAAGAAAAATAGATGAAATAGAGGAAAGTTATAATAGACATAACGTAAGATTATTCTATAAGAAAACAGCGGAGATACAAAATAAGAGGAAAAAACGTCCAATGCTAGTACATAATAAAATGATAATTCCTGTTCGTAGTACTCCGCCCAGGAATTATCAACCCAAGATATTGAAATTAAAAATACACAACAGCAGCAAGAACGTAATTTGAGTGAAATAAACCCGTCCACATTTGAAGAAATAAGAAAAATAGTAGAAACATTAAAAAATAACACGAGATGAAATAACGGCAAAACTAATCAAATACGGCGGACAAAAATTAACAGAACGAATACACAAGCTTCTATTAAGTATATGGAAAAAATATTAAATGCCTCTGGAATGGACCAAAAGTTTAGTAGTGCCAATTTACAAAAAGGCAATAGCCTAAAATATGAAAATTATCGCCCAATATCATTACAAAATGTAACCTACAAAATACTGGCAAAAACAATTGAAAACAGACTGAGGCTGTATGCGCAACGGGAATTGGGGGAGTACCAAAGTGGCTTTAGAAAGGATAGGTCGACTTTGGATCATATACATTCTCTGAGAAGTACACAAAAAAAGTGCGAACAAAAAAAGATACCAATTTACATAGTTTTCATTGACTTTAAACAGGCATATGACTTCTTAACAAGAAGTGAAGTAATAAAAGCCCTAAGATCATTAAAATGCCCAGAAAAGCTAACACAACTTATCATTATGACGCTAAAACGAACAAGCTCGCAAGCACAGATAGGGAGAATGAAATCTACAGAATTCAACACAAACCTCGGCTTAAAACAAGGAGATCCTCTGTCTGCTACGATTTTCAATTTGGTGCTAGAAGTCATTATTAGAAACTGCAAATTCAATAGGACAGAAACGATTTTCAAGAATGCAAATCAACGCTTAGCCTTCGCAGATGACATTGCAATTTTAGCAAGAGCAAAAGAGGAGCTAAAATCTCACATTCACAAACTAATCCAGGAAGCAAGTAAAATGGGAGCCAAAGTAACGCTACTAAATCAAAATATATGATAATGGGATCAGGAAAAACAAAAAAAAACAGAAAACTTAGAGGTAAAATTAGACGAAGAAATATATGATTTTGAAGAAGTGGAAAAATTTACTTGTCTAGGGACTGAAATAGGAAAATATGTAAATACAGCAAGGGAAATTGAAAAAAGGCTAGGTATGAGTAGAGCTGGAGCTTTGAGAAAACTATTGAAGAGTAAAAATCTATCGTTCAAAATAAAAATACGTATTTACCAATCTTTAATAAGACTAGTGGTCACGTATGCGAGTGAAGCATGGACTCTTAGAAGGAAGGGCGTAAAAAAGATAGAAGTATGGGAAAGGAAAATACTAAGGACTATCTACGGAGGTACAAAGCAAAATGAGGTATGGAGAAAGAAAACAAACAAAGAATTTTAAGAACTCTACAATGACGACAGCTTGATTACAAGGATAAAACAGAGTAGAATCAAATGGATAGGCCATGTAATGCGAATGGAGAACAGTCGAACACCAAAATCTGTTCTGAGAGAGGACCCATATGGGAAAAACCGCAGGGGAAGACCTAAAAGAAACTAGAAATAGTGTGTAGAAATAGATATAAAAGACCTGTTCATTACAGACTGAGAAAACAAAGCAATATGTAGAGATCAATGGAAAGAAGTGATTAAACCAGCCATGGGCCTTGTGTGGAGACTATAATTAACCAGAGGCAACTTGGTCTAATGATGAGAATGGTGTAGTGGTTAATTGTGCTGTTGGATCCCGAGCCATGGAGGTTGCACAAAGCTTTGGATATTTACAGCTGTTTCAAGTTAGTTGTATTCCAAATAACAGAAGAGTGTACCTAGACTTAGTATTTACTCATGATAGAAATTTTAAAATTAATTTGGCCAGCGATTTATTAGTATCAAACAGTTATCACCACTTAGCCTACGATAGTAATTTGTTTTTGATGGATAATGTAAAATGTAGTAGGTAGCCTAAAATATCAGGAATTATACTAAGATTTTAAGAATGCAAATTTTTTTAGTTGAATAATTACCTACTTTAATTCGTTTGATTGGAATGTGTGTCTACACTCCAATGATCTTAATTGTTGACTTGACATGATGCCCTTGTTCCTTTTCTGTTCTTTCAAAACGACAATAACTAACAACAAAAAATCAAAACAACAAATAGCTGCTAGTTTCGTATTGCCAAATTTCGGCCCTTCGTGTGCCTCTAATTATATGTATTAAATTTACTGTTACGACTCTTTACCTCTTAGGTGGCTCTTCTGATATACTTTAGTTGCCCTTTAAGGGGACAATAAAAAAATTTTTAGCTCCGGCTATTTGTTTCGTCAATTATTCATCTATTCCGGGCCAGCCTGTATATGTTCACTCGAGTTATGATTTGCTATATTTCAAATGATACCAAACTTGCTTCGCGCGAGCTCTCTGTTTTCGGTTTTCCCCAAATAATTCCTTATCATTATGCGCCAGCCGCAGCGGTCTTTTTCCGTCCGCGATGTCATTTAATTTTCGCTTTTGGTTGGAGCAACTCGTTCCAAGAAGGCATCTTGTGTGCTATATTGCACCTCAATTATTTAATTTTGTTTGTGGGCTGATGATTGAAATCAGGTATGTTTGCGATACTTTGTTTGATATTCAAGTTTAGTAATTTTCCTTTTCTTATTAGCTCTTAAACGCCGTTTTTAAACGACTTCTTATTTGGGTCTTCTGATCGACGCCACGTTTGATGTCATAATTGACACCGTAATTAATAACTTGGGCCCGCAACTCCTTTCTGGAATGTCATTTTGAGCTTGCCAGTTCGTAACTAGGACCGTCCGTTCCATTATCAATTTCGGCCGCGAAGTCGGTGCTGCTGTTGGCATGGAACGCTAAGATAATCATGGACCAATTCACCGCCTGCATGCGACGTTTTTGTCACAATCCAGGTTAGTCTTATTTCAACGTTTGTTGATAACCCCGCCCATGAATTGTTGGCTGAATTGATTCCAACGGCGCTTCACCACAACTAACAAATTTACAATTTACATATGTAATCTACGTTAAAACGAAATGTATTAATTGTTCACAAATCTACGATTTACAAATTTAATCTATTATCAAATGCAATGTATTAATTGTTCACAAATTTACGATTCACAAATTTAATCTATTACAAAATGCCCATTTGAATACTTATTAAGTAATTTTTGTAAAAAGTGCCCTCACGCCATTTTACTATCATTACCGAAATAACGGTTAAAACATATGACAGTGGTAAGCTTACTCCTTCATTGAGTTGTGGTCACATTCAATCCAAGAGCCCAAAAGAGGTTCATATATTTTTTGCTGTGCATGCTGCATTTTCAGCATAAGTAAAATACTGTATTCAGACATTTTAATACTGTGACAATCAATTTAAGGACTTAATAACGATGTTGCAAGGCAACTATGAATTGTTAATTAAATAAACTTAATTGTTTGCTATGACTTTATTTATTTCTCGAAATCTGTGATTTCTGGCGCCGTTTTTTATTAAAAGAGCTTGCAGTAGTACAGGTGATGGTAAGAATCTGCGACTCAAGGCCGCCGAGATTGAGTTAGCTAGGTCATTACGGTAAGTACAAACCTTTCAGAGCTACCGTGGTGTATAAATGATAAGGGGGTTGATCTGCGATTATACTACCATTGATTATTATTAGTAATCGATCGCAGGTAGGCTTCTTTATTGCTTCAAACTTGCCTTCTTTTCTTCTTCGACATGTATGAGACGTATGTATCTTACAACTCTTATTATTGCTCTCTTTATCTCTTATGAGCCAGTGTAATAGCTTCTTTCTCTTCTAGCTTTTGTCAACAGAACACTAACGAACAACGAAAACTTAAAACGATAAATGATTTTGTACTACTAATTTTTCCTTCTTCTTCTTTGACATACAGTTATAAGGTTTATACATGCTGCAACCATTGTGTTTGATCTCCCTAGCCCTTATGCTGTCTTCTTTGTCTTTTTGCACTTTACCTCATTTGAGCACCCTTGATCTTCCCATTCTTTCAATAGTAAATTCTACAAAGTTATTAATGTAGGAATAGCTTTATTTGTCCTATTGAAGAGATTTAGAACTTCAACATATAAATGGTTTTCACCAGATTTGAGACATTTAATTTGCTTGAAAAAACTCTCACAGTAAGTTTATGCTGAATAGAAATCACTAAAATTATCTTGAGTTTTCTCATTTTAGATCAAGATGTAAATTCCTGACCAATTTGTGTTATAGAAATCAATTCTAAATTATTGTATTCAATTTTGACAGTTTAAAGTGTCATTATTAACTCCATAACAACCTTCATAAACACTATATGATTCACAAGAGAAATAAAAGCTTTTTAATTCACTAGAGAATTAAAAAAGGTAACAGTTTACTTTAGCATGAAACGCTAAAATCCGGTTTTTTTAATCCCTGGAAAATGGTTATGCAGAACAAGAAGTAAGTACAGAGAAGTCGGCGGAAAGGTGTTTTTAAATACAAAACTTACAAAAATCCATCAGAAATTCCGAAAAACACGAAAATCACCGGCGAAATGACATAACCACGTAATTTTATTTCGGTGCGCACGCAACGCAGGCTGTAGCTCGAATATGTTACTAAGCTCGAAAAACACCAGGGGCGGCACCCATTGATTTAAAATAAATAGATAGAATGAAGGAAAACTCCAGTATAGTAGACCACAACCTTTTAGTGGGTACTAAGTACACATAAATCTTAAACTGCAGCTAACCTAAAATACCTGCTGGTCATGAGACAGAAATGGTCTACGATACTGCATTTTAGCCAAAGTATTTACTAGAGGCCTCTATACTTTTATACTCGTTGGGGCTGCGCCACACCGTTTAGGGTATTTTAACGACAGTTGGCAACGTAGCTATCGCTGGAAGTGTCAATTGTGTTAGTTGAGGTACATTGTAGTATGGTATTTACTTGTTGAAAATATACATTTTTCGCCTTTTCCGACAACAGATTTGAGTTCAGCAGGCCGAAACCATAGGGATAGTGCAAAACCGCTTCCGAAAGCTGCAATTTAAGCGTTTCAAGCTAAAGTAAATAATTACCTTAAAAAAGTTTAATTCACTAGAGATTTAAAAACGTTTCAATGAAGAACAACATATTTTTATGATTACTACAAATACTTACATTCAATTATTCTTTCTCTTTGTAGTGTGTAATATATAATTATCTTAATTTGAATATTTTTAATGTCATTTATTTCCAATTTTGTGTATAGCTGTAAGCAGGTGACAAACGTCACTTTGACGATTGGCACACAGTAAGTGTGCTGTTTTATATGATATTAGGTAAGTGATTTAAGAGCAGCAGGCGCTATAAATTTGAATATTTTTAAATTTTTTATTCAAAATTTCGTCAAAATTGAATAAAAACATATAAACCACGTGAATTAAACATTTATTAACTCAAAGATTTGATCTCACTCGCACTGCGTGCTCGTGAGCCCAAAACCTTTTCGTGAATAAACATATGTTTAATTCACTTGGTGTATAATATTTATTAGAAATATGTAAATGACAAAAATCAAGTAAAGTAACGGAATGTATGTTATACCTTAATAATTAGGCTAATAATAGTTAAGATATAGTTAATTTATTTAGTAATTATTTTCCTACTGCTTACGTACAGTCGTGTTCAAATAAATCTGGGACAATCTTTTTTTCATATGTAGGTTCAGTTAAGAATTGAAGAATAACTCCATGGATTTTCTGCTATCAGAAGGAGTTATATTAAACTTTAACAGGTAATGAAATCTGTAACTCTTTCTGATAAGAGGAAATCCATGGAGATATTCTTCAATTCTTAACTCAACCTGCATGTGAAAAAAACACTGTCCCAGATTTATTTGCACACGACTGTACATGCCAAGTAATAAATACTATCAAATTATCTTGGGACCATGACGTAAGTAATTTAACTAGTTCTAATATAAATTATAGGAAACTATCTTTGTCTGACATACAGGGTGTAGAAATGCTTTACGCACCATAGGGGGTTTAATGGTTGCTTTTTCATATGAAAATATTTGCTTCCCAAATTATTTTATAGCAAACTTGCATCAAAGTTTTTTGTAGAGAAAATAATTCTGTATCTATTTGTCATTTTACATTTCGAAAAACCGAAAATTTAAAAAAATTACATTACCATTTTTTGACAAATCAGTGGCGCCTTGAAATTATTGAAGCATCTCAAAGCATCAACAAATTAGTTTGCTGTTTATTTGTTTGCATCTGCACTTATTGCACCTGATCTGCTTCCAGCATACCGCCACTTCACAATTTGCACTGATTTTTGAAAAAATGATAATTCTAGTTTCTTTCATTATTAGGTTTTCTGACGTACAATGACAAAAATGATGGCATAGGATGCCGAATTGTTTGCTCTACAAAAAAACCTATTTACAAGTTTGCTCTAAAATAATCAGGGAAGCAAATCATTGCTAGACCCTGTATATAATAAGCCAAATAAACATAGCATTGGATCCAATGGTATGCCTAATTTACTACTAAAAATTTGTGTCTGTTCTTTGACAACACCTTTACATATACTTTTTAATTTTTCACCGAAAACTTGCACATTTTAAGACTGGAAGCTTAGCTATATAATACTCATTTGTAAGTCTGGTGATTAAGAGTAGTATACAAAATTATAAAAGTGTTGCAATCAATCCGTTACACCTAAACTTTTTAACTACTTGATTAGTGAACAATTGTCATGGTCTTGTCGGGAGATTGTAAGCAATCAACAACATGGTTTCTCTCCTCAAAAGAGCATAGTAACTAACTTACGGTCTTATTGAATGCCTTTTAGGCCAGAAAGCAAGTGGATACCGTCTGTACTGATTTTTCCAAGGCATTTGATAGGGTTGACCATAATTTGTTGTTAACAAAATTACACAATTATGGTTTTAATTTAGGAATGTTATCCGACAGGAAGCAATATGTTAAAATAGGATGTTATCTTTCAGGTCCGATGGTTGTTATGTCATCACTTTTATTTAATCTATTCATAAATGACTAGCAACCAGTGAGACAAACGTCTCATTTAATAAAACAAAAAAGACCGTTTTTCAAATAGAACGCGTATTAAATAAAAACAATAATATTTTTTAAAATCAGGTGATTGAAATTCGGTTCCTGACCTGACATGACCATTCCAAACATATAACTTTAATAACTTTTTTCTCTATCTCTTACGGTTTAGCTGCTGAAACAGGGTCCCGGATGGACCAGCGTCCCGGACAGACAAGTCTATTAGATAAAGGATATTGTTCATTGTTTCCAACATCAATTGTTTATTTGCTGATGATCTGAAACTATTTAAAACTATAGAAACAGTCAATGATCAAATGTTTTTACAGGATTGTTTAGATTGTCGGTCTCATTGGTGTAACGACAATAGTCGTTCACTAAATATGCAAGTGTCCTTTTTTAAGAAAACAAAAAAGTTTCAAACTTGTTACAGCATAGATAACAATCATTTGGGTTGTTCTCAGTGTTAGATATGGGTATCATCATTGATGAGAAGCTTACATTTATAGATCAACAGACATCGAATTTTAGGAAAAATGCCTTTTCTTTAAAATTACAGGCAGTAATAAATTTCCAACACCAAAGTGCAAATTACAAAAAAACAATAATTTTGAGGCCTATTTATTTTTGCCTAAATGCCCAATTTTTGTATTTTAGGGAAAAATACCCTTTTATCATTTCATTACCTTTTTATCGTTTAGGTGCCTATATTTTGGCCTAAAATGTTTCATTTATTGATTTTTATTTTTTTTTTGCGAGTTCTTTCTGATTTAAATTTACCGCTGAGTCGATACCGTAACTAATCGAATCGATGCCATACCCAATGACCCGACCGCCCGAGCCAAATATTGTTCCTCGAAAATTGAGGGTTGGATCAAAAGTAAAACCTATTTTAAAGCAGATGGAGAATTCTTGTTTTGCTCGGCTTGTAGGGTAAGGTATGTTGCATTGAGGTTAGGTATACATTCTCAAAATATTACCTCAACGTCTATATACAGGGTGTTTCCGAAATAAGTACATTAATTTTAATAACCAATGATGGAACTCGTTGAGAATAACAAAATTTCTATGTGCCACTTTATCGTAAGCTTATGTTTTTTTAACATTGTACCCCCCCCCCCCCCCATCAATTAACGGGTCTTCTATGCAGCCTTCCGTAATTAAGTCATTTCCCCGACAATTTTTACAATTAAGTATAATACAATTGTTTCCCTGATGATTATAAATGAAACACGTGATATTTTTCCTCATCCATTGGCGGGTAGCAAATTTTCAATCTAATTTTTAACAATTCTAACTTAATAACTAAAGAAGATATGCAAAAAAAGTACTCAAAAAAGTTGTTGACTGACGAATTCTATTAATATATAAAAATGATGTACTTATTTCGAAAACACCCTGTATAAAAACATATTAACTGACAAAAGATATAAACTTACATCAGAAAATTTAGTACAGTTGATAGTTTGCAATTTTAACAGCCGAACAGAAATTTAATAATTTAAAAAAATGTGTTAGAAGCATTTTTTATTGGAATTTATTTTTACTTTAAGTTGATTTCTGAAAGTTTAATGTTTGTGTTATTTATTTGTTAAAAATAAATGTTGCTATTTCTTGTTTTTATGTGCCTTTTTTATAAATTTTTTGGCTTAAATGCCTACTTATTTTAGGGGTTTTTAGTGCCTAAAAGTCCGACCTTTATAGATTACATACATAGTGTAACTGTAAAATCATCAAAAATGTTAAAATTCGTGTTACGTAACTGCGAAGGCATATCATTGAAGTCGATTAAAACTTCAGTGTTTACTAGTACGTAGTAAATTTGGTCAATTGAATGAGTTTTTACATATATTTTTGAGATTTGCTGTGAGATGTTTAGATTTTAATATTGAGAATCACAACCACTCTTGTGATTATGGAAATGATGTCTTGGGACTTTTAGAATATCCAAGAACTGCTACTAGCTAATGCTTCATTTCTAAACTGTCGAATGGATCTATCCATGATCCATATCTTCGTAAACAAATAACATTGATATTCCAATGAGAACCTTGAGACTTATTTTATATGCAATGTCATGCAACAAATTATGGCCAAAATTCACCGATAGATGGGTACTTAAATTTAACAAATGTATATAATTTAGAAGTTGTGGGTATTTCTCTAAGTAAATTTCGAAGTGATACTAAATGAATGTGATGTCCATGCAATATTGCTTTTGTTATACTAAAGGTTATGTTTATGACACACTGTTATTATGTTAGATTAAATGGTTATAAACTGTTAATTAGGTTATCCCGTAAATCCATAAATAAGTAAATAATTGAATTTCAATGACAATCTCCTTTTGTTCTAGATGTGAAGATATCCAACTTCCCTTGGCTCATATATCATTAATAGAAACGTTCAGGCAATCACTATTCATTAAGAAACTATGGAAAATAAGTCGTGTAGTTCTACAGGAACTACACCATGCATATCGCAGAACATGAATAGCAATGAATGTTTTGATAAGCTATCTATTAAACAAGAAATCATCGAATTAAAGGGAGAAAATTATGAAAACAAACCATTTGACAAGAATAACGTAAATAATGCTTGTAATGAAGAGAAACCTTGTAGTCACTCGGTTTGTGAATACAGAACAGCAGTGAAAAGTAGTTTAGTTAGACATATTAAAACTCATACAGGAGAAAAGTCATACAGATGCTCGGTTTGTGAATACAGAACGGCAAAAAAAGATCATTTAGTTAGACATATTAAAACTCATACAGGAGAAAAGCCATACAGATGCTCGGTTTGTGAATACAGAACCGCACGTAACAGTAATTTAGTTGCACATATGAGAGTTCATACAGGAGAAAAGCCATACAGTTGCGTAATTTGTGAATACAGAACAGCAGACAAAAGTAGTTTGGTTAGACATATTAAAACTCATACAGGAGAAAAGCCGTATAGTTGCTTGGTTTGTGAATACAGAACAGCAGTGAAAAGTAGTTTAGTTACACATATGAAAACTCATACAGGAGAAAAGCCATACAGTTGCGCAGTTTGTGAATACAGAACAGCAATGAAAGTAGTTTAGTTAGACATATTAAAACTCATACAGGAGAAAAGCCATACAGTTGCGCAGTTTGTGAATACAAAACAGCATACAGAACTTATTTAGTTGAACATATTAAAACTCATACAGGAGAAAAGCCATACAGATGCAAGGTTTGTGAATACAGAACAGCAGATAAAAGTAGTTTGGGTAGACATATTAAAACTCATACAGGAGAAAAGCCATACAGTTGCTTGGTTTGTGAATACAGAACGGCAGTGAAAAGTAGTTTAGTTACACATATTAAAACTCATACAGGAGAAAAGCCATACAGATGCACAGTCTGTGAATACAAAACAGCAAACAGAACTTATTTAGTTGAACATACTAAAACTCATACAGGAGAAAAGCCATTCAGATGCAAAGGTTTGCGAATACAGAACAGCACGTAAGAGTGGTTTAGCTACACATATGAGAGTGCATACAGGAGAAAAGCCATACAGTTGCGTAATTTGTGAATACAGAACAGCAGATAAAAGTAGTTTGGTTAGACATATGAAAACTCATACTGGAGAAAAGCCATACAGATGCAAGGTTTGTGAATTCAGAACAGCTCGTAAGAGTGATTTAGTTACACATGTGAGAGTTCATACAGGAGAAAAGCCATACAGTTGCGCAGTTTGTGAATACAAAACGGCATACAGAACTTATTTAGTTGAACATATTAAAACTCATACAGGAGAAAAGCCATACAGATGCAAGGTTTGTGAATACAGAACAGCACATAAGAGTAATTTAGTTACACATATGAGAGTTCATACAGGAGAAAAGCCATACAGTTGCGTAATTTGTGAATACAGAACAGCAGATAAAAGTAGTTTGGTTAGACATATGAATACTCATACTGGAGTAAAAGCCATACAGATGCAAGGTTTGTGAATACAGAACAGCACGTAAGAGTGATTTAGTTACACATATGAGAGTTCATACAGGAGAAAAACTCATACAGAAGAAAAACTCATACAGAAGAAAAACTCATACAGAAGAAAAACTCATACAGGAGAAAAGCCATAGAAATGCTCGGTTTGTAAATACAGAACAGCAGATAAAAGTAGTTTGGTTAGACATATTACAGGAGAAAAACCATACAAATGCTCGGTTTGTGAATACAGAACAGCAGATAAAAGTAGTTTGGTTAGACATATAACTCATACAGGAGAGAAACCATACAGTTGTTTAGTTTGTGAATACAGAATAGCACGTAAGAGTGATTTAGATACACATATGAAAACTCATACAGGAGAAAAACCATACAGTTGTGCAGCAAACAGAATTCATTTAGTTGGACATATTAAAACTAATACAGAAGAAAATCCATACAGTTGCACAGCAAACAGAACTCAATTAGTTAGACATATTAAAACTCTGTAGCCTGACGGGCTAGTTTAATTTAATTTAATTACCACAATAACCAGACTGCAACTGGTTTCCCAAGGTTAGCACAAAATGCCAAGATCCAGGTGATAAACTCAGTTAGCGACGTAGGAATGAAACACAGACCAACATTTTACCATTGTATAATAATTTTTAACTAAATACATTAAATTAAATTGTATTCAACACATGAAATAATAAAATGTAACGATGTTTATAAAAGTAAATCAAATCCTGTAACGGGGCGTTTCGCTCGCTGGTAATCGGACGGTGACACTATTTCGGGACAACTTGTATATAGATTAGTTCCAGTGTCGTGTAGGCATCGCGCCGGACCTGTACAGATAATACGACAGGTTAGCGGATCGCCACGTAATGGCGGACAAAAACAATATACTCGGTCTTGAAATTGTTAAATATACGAAACTGTGGGCAATATCAAGTTAAATTGTATGCATACCTAGTGCGTCTTGTGTTTAACTGTGGAACTCCAGGTGTTCAGTCGGCGGACGACGAATTTAATTTGTTTTACCTGCCAGCTGTTTTACTGCCCCAGGTAAGTGAATTTCGATAAAATATGCGCTGTCTCTTACTGGCGTGGATGCCCGCCGGGTTACCCTCGATTCAAACGTGCGTGCCTATGGACGACGGCCTCTGGCTCGCTCGGCGGGACCTCCTGGTGCACGTTTCTCGGCTTCGGAGAATCCAAGTTACTCCAGACGTAATTAGGAAACTTGCTTCACGGACGGAGTCGTCCCCGGCGAGCTCGATTTGGCCTCCCGGGTGTTCAAACTCTGGAGGGCGTCGTCGGCGAGTTCGGCAAAACCCTACTTGTAACCAGGTGTTCGACGTCGTCGTCGTCGGGCCTGAGACGGCTTTCTAGGTCACTGGGTGCTCGGGGAATGACGCTGAAGAGTCCAAAGACAATCCGAGCGTCCAGGAGCTTGAGGGAACGACGTTGAAGAGTCCTAAGACAATCCGAACGTCCAGGTGCTTGGGGGACGACGTTGAAGAGTCTGAGGACAATCCGAACGTCCAGGAGCTTGAGGGAACGACGTTGAAGAGTCCGGTGACAATCCGAACGTCCAGGTGCTTTGGGGACGACGTTGAAGAGTCAGAAGACAATCCGAACGTCCAGGAGCTTGAGGGAACGACGTTGAAGAGTCGGAAGACAATCCGAACGTCCAGGAGCTCGGGTAACTGGTCCGGGTCCTCTCGAAGAGTCTGGAGACACTCCTGAGAGAGCGTAAGCAAGGAGAGAGGACTGGGAAAATTCTAGGAAATTCTGTCTTGTTGGGGCTTCGATTTCTCCTTTTATACCTGGTGCGGGCGTAATCAGAGGTTCGTAACAGGTCGCTGGAGCGGGGATTCGTGGTCTAAGTGCGCAGCGGTGTTACTGCGATTGTTCGCGGTGACGTCACGTCGTGCTCTCGGCGCGGGGATTCGGTACCTAACGTGGTGCAAGACAAGGGGGAACGCGCAAATTAATTTTTAATTTATAGAATCGCGTTCGCGCTGGGCGAAACGTTACAACTCATACAGAAGGAAAGCCATTCAAATGCTCGGTTTGTGAATACAGAACAGCAGATAAAAGTAGTTTGCTTAGACACATTAAAACTCATACAGGAAGAAGCCAAACAGTTGCTTAGTTTCTGAATACAGAACAGCAGTGAAAAGTAGTTCAGTTACACATATGAAAATTCATACACGAGAAAAGCCATACAGTTGACGTGTTTGTGGATATTAATCGGCATGTAAAGGTAATTTAGTTCTACATTTCAGATCTCATACAGGAGAAAAGCTACACAGTTGCTTGGTTTGTGAATACAGAAGAGCATGTAAGAGTGCTTTAGTTACACATGTGAAGAATCGCACACAAGAAAAGCCATACAGTTATTGTGTTTGTTAATACTGAACAAAGCTCGAGGGATTTGGTTACACATATGAAAGCTCATATAGAAAAAATCTGGTGTGATACACGCACACAACTTCCTTTTACAGTGATCTTATAATTAGCCAAAAATTTGATTTTAAATTTTTAAGCATTTGTCAAAAATTACAAATTTTACAAAAACGGTACAAAATAGAGTATTAGTTCAAGAAAAAATTTTTCTCTAAAATTTTAAGCTGAATTAAAAAATGTAATAATATACTGGGTGTTCTATTTAAAATAGGAGTTAATAAAAAAAGAGAAAAAAAAACCCATTTTAGAAGTATTCAACTGGAAATTCACCTATCTCACATCAATACACATTAAAAATGTAATAAAAACGTTTAAAGTTTAAAAAAAAATCATTAGAGCTGTTTTTGAAAAAATTTAAAAAACTGAAAAATCACAAGAGTAAACACCTACTTCCGTTTATGCGATTTTCTTATGTCACATCTACATAGGGAACTCTAAAACGTGAATATCTGTTGAAAACTCAATTTCGAATTTTTGGGGTGAATCCAATACTTCCTTTATTGTAAAAGGAAGTAAAAAATGTAGTCACATATGAGACTCAAATCTGAAAAAAACCGTGTATGTGCACTGTTAGTGAAAATAAAGCAACGCAAATGTTATCTAAGTACACATATGAGCACTGATACAGGAGCAAAACGTTATAGTTGTTCTGCCTATAAATACAGAGGAGCACAAATAGTAATTAACGATGCAAGTGCGTAAAGCTTGTCTTTAGTCACGAGTGGGGCAGAGCTAAAACGCGAGTGAGCGATCGTTTTAAGTCCCGCGAGCGACTAAAGATGCTTTATGCATGTGTATCGTACAATATTTTATCTACGATAGGATCTAGAAAACACGATAAATACTAAAAAAATATTTAAATGTAAATTAAAAGTAGTAGCAACCGGCCGTCATTTTGCGTGGTTAAAAATTTAAAATACGTTGCTACTGACGACGTAAACTAACGAAAGCATGTTATTAAACAGTCGTTTTACAAACTTAAAACTTCCAACTAAAAGTCGATTTTACACACTGTCGTAGATAATAGTAATTTACGATACAAGTGCGTAAAGCTACTCTTTAGGCACGAGTGGGGTAGAGTTAAAACACGAGTGAGCGAGCGTTTTAAAGCCCCACGAGTGACTAAAGATGCTTTACGCATGTGTATCGTACAATATTTTATCTACAATAGAATCTAAAAAATACGGTAAATATAAAAAATATTTTACATGTAAATTAGAATTACTAGCAGTCGGTCCTAATTTTGAGTGTTTTAAAAATTTTAAAACACGTTGCTACTAACTACGTGCCTAATGAAATATTTTAAGCGCGTTGCTATTAACGACGTAAACTAATGAAAACATGTTATTAAACAGTCGTTTTACAAACTTAAAACTGCCAACTAAAAGGCAATTTTACACACTGTCGTAGATAAAAGTATTTCAGAGCTTATAGGTAGTTCAGGGCGTAACCACTTCGATTTTACACATTAAGTCCGATAAGCACAGTTTATTGGTTGAAAACTAAAATAACCAATAAATAGGCCGCAGTGGCGAAATGAACATAACTAATAATAAGGGTTGGAACGGTAATGGTCCGGCGCCCGCACCTTCGTCCAACACCTTTGCTTTTCTATACAAGAATGCCCTGATCTCGGCAACGTTACTCATTCCCATATTGTTTGGGTCTCGCAGGCGCCGTTTCATTCAATAGGAATTACCTATCGCGTTCCTTCTATGAACTCATTAAATAAAACAGTTCAAACGAACCATAACATAACTACAAAACATAACTCATAGGCGGAGACATTAGTCCAAATATCTTCGGCGCCGACAAGTATTTTAGTTACACATATGAGTTCTAATTCTGTAGTGTTACACACAAGCTATCGCTTAGGAAATAATCTTATTATTTGTGTATACAGTCCAACCATAAAAGCAGTTTACATATTATGTAAACTAATAATTTTTATAATAAATTAAGGTATATGACGTTCTAGTGAGAGCATTCCAGGTCACCTCGGATGATTTGTAGATACAACCCCTGCTGTAATAAATTGGGTTAGAAACCTTGATATTGAACTGTAATATATTGTTAACAATTGTATGTTTCTATCAACCACTCTATTTTATTGTAATGTCTATGTACGATTGCCTTCATAGAAAACTAAGACCGTGAGAATATTAAGATAAGTACCTTAATTTTTAAAAATTTTAGTTGCATAATTGTGCCTTGTATTGCAGGTTTTTCTTAGCAAATAAGACCGTGTTCCAAACAATGAGTTCACGCGAAATTGTCGTTATGTTTGCCTCATTCCTCCATCTGGTTCAAATGATGGTTTTCAGAGCTTCGTTTAAAGATGCCATCTTAACTTGACAGCTTTATGTGGCAGGGGTTTGTTGGAATTTGTAATTACAGGCCAATTAAATCTGTTCAAATTTGACTGTACCAGTTTTCTATGCTGGCAATGGTAGATACATGCCATATGCTAAATAAATAAATAATAAAATATAATTTATTTTTGAAAAAAATCGTAGCAACAAAATGCTAAAATTGTAACTATTTGTGTATTTTTATGATGGTAACAATACTTGATATTAAATATGCATCGGTGGTAGTGATGGTTGATATCGTGATTTTTGAATCGCACCTAAAATCGTTGCTGCGATTTTTTTACATCGGTGATTTTAAAGCATGACGTGATCACGACTTTCATATTTCATTCTATACGAATACAAGCACCCAGCGTGTTAGAAGTATCATTTCGCGAAGACGCGAACTAATTTATTACCAAAATAGTGCTCGAATGCTCGGAGCTCTAATACATACATTGCAAACATGCAGGAACGTTCAGTAAGACGGTGTACTCCTAGACCTGTTTTGGTTTTAATGTCACGTGCATTTTAATCAGCCTTCAGCGGGGAGATGTACATGTAGGCAGTACAATGTCGTTTTTTGCTGAAGAGTTGTAGCGGTTAATTTGATTTTTTTCTTTAGTGAAGTTGCAAATGTCACCGAAAGTAACAAATCAAACAAAAACCAGTGTTTTTCACGCCGATTTATGAAACATGTGCGAATTGTGCAAGCAAAAATCATC
Source organism: Agriotes lineatus (assembly GCA_940337035.1). Classification (NCBI taxonomy): domain Eukaryota; kingdom Metazoa; phylum Arthropoda; class Insecta; order Coleoptera; family Elateridae; genus Agriotes; species Agriotes lineatus. The sequence continues at coordinate 56,507,753 of OW679201.1, read as the reverse complement.
GTACAGAAATTCAAACAGGAAACCGTGATTTGACTTCATCTAAACTATAAACCATGATTTTTACATAGAGCATTAAATGGTGAAATTAATGCAACGAATGGTAATTTAGGCTGCTTCTATGTTTGAGCAACGATACCCAACAACAGCGGGCCTGAAAGCTAAGCTAAGAAAAATAACACCTTAATATTACATACATATTAAGGTGTTGTTTACCTTCTCTTTACTTTCAGCTCCACTCTTATCGGTTATCGTTGCTCGAATTTAGGCCTAAATTCTTAAGGCAACAAGTAAAAATGGACTCAAGCTGTATTTATGTGGTATTTATATCGCATCTCGCTCGCAGGCCAACAAGATATTATATAGGGCCGGTTGCAGAAAGCAATGTTAAGTCTGGTGTTAGCTAACGTCGCGTCAAAGTGAACAAAAACGAATCAAATCTCAAATCTTTATGGTAACTAATACATTAGTAAACAAAATTTGATGCGATTTTGTTCACTTTGACGCGATGTTAGCTAACACCAGACTTAACATTGCTTTCTGCAACCGGTCCTTAATGTAGTAGATCTGGGAGCTGATACCAACCAAAAGTCGCAATCACGTTACGGTTTCCTAGCAACTGTTTGTTACAGCACGAAAACGTTATTACGACACTAACAAACAACTAACCACTTTTGGTAACACGACGAAACCGCGGTAACGGCATTAACAATCTGCCCCTCAAGCATTCAAAACAAAATCATACGCTTGAGAGCCAAACCTGTTACCTGCAATATGACTAAGACATAATCGGGAATATCGCCAAATACTCAGCCCCAACCTTCGTTACGAGATGTGCTGCAACGAGGCGCGCCGGCTATTGGATGATCAGTGAAGAAGGCCGTGGATCTTTACTATCTAACAGTTAGGGCTGTGCTTTGACACAAAGGGGGTAAATGATGTTAAATAACGGAACGCCACCATTTTCTTGACTAAATCGGAAAACAACATCAACAACACGAGTGAGATTACTTGAAAATGGAAGTGGGTAAATCACCTTGCTACTTCTACCTTGGCACAACCTGAGGTAACGACGTCACAGCTGGATCAAACCTACCTTAAACGGCATCAGCTTACACTTACATGCACCAACTAGGTTCCTGTACAAAACATAGACACAAGGCATGCAAACACCAATGAAAAACGTATAAACAATTAACAATAAACTCTATTGATGAAATAACATGAAACAAATGACAATGAATGTTACAATGATTAAATATTACGCCCGGAAATAAGCAAAAAGGTTAGTTGGGTTAACGACGCAATTTATAAACTAAACTCGAATGACCAAACGGCAAAAAATGACATGTTTACAATTACAAACAATATTGACGATACGTTCTACCACAAAAAATACTTTACATCATCGAAATTTAGCAACAAACACTTCAAAAATGGTACAGCACCGGTTACGTGAGCTTAATACACATAAACGACATGAAGACAATAAAACTTGACGGAACTGTTCAACATTTTACGGTTTAAATCAACCAAAAGGGCTCAAGTGGCCCAAACTACACTTTGGCAAATCACTTCACTATAAACATTTAACGGCTAACAAATTACCTTGATAGGAACATAGATGCCCTGACTTACGTTGTTTTCTTCAGCTGCGAGTTGCATCTCAAGTCAGTGCCACGAACGGAAACGACAGGAAAGCTGCTGGAAATCCCAAGAAGGTGCGATAATCGAGCGAGGGTGAACGGTAAAACATCCCCGCAACAGGTAAACTTGAATGAGGCACCTCGACACAGGCGGATGACGATAACGAAACTCGTGCCTTCATTCCACTGATGGTTTAACACAATGAGCAAGGGCTTCAATTAATAATCCGCTATATGCGTAATTAGGGTTGCCTGACCCCACGAAACAGAAGCACCCCGGTCAAACCTTTACTTGTACATGTACATCACTTAAACACCGATTCTCGACAATCACAACAACGTGGCTTCACAACTAATGATTTCGACTTTACGCGAGATCGGCTACGCGAAGCCGACTCGCGAACAAAGCGCCACCCCCTTAACGTCTTGAGGGCTGCACGCTAAGTGTCGCTCCTGCCGAAGATACAGGCGCGAAAAGACCCCGCGCAGACGCGGCTTATCTACGTCCTTGTTGCTCTTACAGTAGAACGGTTCAAAAGATTTTGGGATCACCAAAGCTGACTCAAAGCTTCTGCTTAAAGCTACGAAAAAGTTTTAGGCTAATGAAATCTGACTCAACACTTCCCACGAAACTTGCAGGGGACCTTGGGTGTACCAGAACAATGTTAAATACTAAGAAATCGGTAACCTGAGACTACTTTACGAACAGAAGAGAACAAAGCTTGATTTATAACGTATGCCAACATAAACCTGAATCGGCAATCTTAACTACGGCGAAGCGTTAATATTTCGACTGAACCACGCGGAAATAAGGTTTATAGAAATGAATTTTGATAACATTACCACTAAATTACGAATTTAACTTGAGTGACTCGTGAAAATGCTAGGACTTGAGGCTAAAGTACCAAAAGTAACTGCTTTAATAGAATTGTTCTAACACCTTACCAGTTATTTTTTGTGTGAAATTTGTACGATCTGTTGAGCAAGGGATTTGAAGTTCATAATGTAAATGTTGGGGTCAATAGCTAAACAATACCACAACATCGAACAGTTAAGTATGAGGGCTGTTTTCTATATATGGCTCCCACCTTATGAACAGTCGCATTCTATTAAGGGTAAGGTGAATTAGTTAATAAGTAGATATAGAATGGTCTTGTTATGTTGTTATTATGGACTGCTTTCTCTTAGATAAAATTTGTGTGTGTACAGCATTTGCTTGTATTTGTGTCATTCCCTGGGAGGGTGGAAGACTGACTTTGCCAAACCCCCTCGGTTTGTACACCTTTCAGGTATGCAATAAATGGATTTATTATTATTATTAAATATTTCCCATCACTAGTTGATTGTAAATTTTCTTTCTGGTTAGATACAGACCGCGCGGTAAGTAAAATTTGGGTTGCGCAGCGGCTCGGCACCCGATCGGCAAATCTCATGTATAATGCTTCGATATATCAAAAACTTCGCCTTATCGAAATTCGAATTGCACCTTTAAAAGCAAGGCATTTCGTACACGCGCTGCTACTGTGAGATTTGCCAATGGGGTGCCGAGCAGCTGCGCAATCCGAATTTTACTCACGCCGCGCGGTCTGTATATATATCTATATCTTTCTGTATTTATTACTTCCCTCTTCTAGAAGCCGAAGGAAGTATTGTCATTGTGAAAAATCACATTCCGAGATTTCTACAGATCTTCACGACAAAAACACCTTTTCTGAATTCTGTTTGTCTGTCATCTGTTGGCGGTATAGCTCGAAAGCTATTTGTTGGAAGAAGAGGATATTTTGCATTTGGATTATATGTTTACCTGGCTCGAAACCGAATATATAAACCGTTCAATAATTATTTTCCCGGTAGGTAGATATGGAATTTTGTTTTTGTTTAATAAAATTAAGTCTCCCTAGAATCTCTTTCTGACACTTTGTCAGAATCAGCTGTTATGTACAGGAGGCTCACGAAAGTGTCTAATTTGACATTTTGAGGTTAAACGTGCAATGTTGCCAGTGCTTTCATACTTTGTTTGCCACTAGGCATAATATTTATAGACATCGGTGTCATGGATACCTATCTGTCAACAAATTGTAATACTAAAGCAAATATGCTGAAAGTCATTAAAGGTGACAATTCAATGCATGGTACACTAAATATCCTATAAGCCACGGTTTTTTGTCACTAAGACAGCGGCAAAAGTTTGCCCTAACTTGTCTAGCGACAAAACGGAACCTAACTTTTAAAACGGTCTAATTCTAGTATTCTAATTCTTATAATTTTCGGCTTGTTTGTTAATTTAGTGACTTCTAAATTACCTAATATGTAAATTAAATATGTATTCATTAAATTGTCCTACCGAATTACACTCAATCTTTTTTTTATCGAAGTAAACTTAACATTTATAATTCGAGTTTCTTTGCCTTCAGGCACTTCAACTCAAAAAACTGCCAGAAAAAATTACTCGTCCTTCGGACTCGTAATTTTTTCAGAGGCATTTTTTTTCGTTACACTGCCAAGCAATGAAATTCTCATTAAAATGTCAAGTTTACTTCGACAAAAAAAAGCTCTCGTGTAAGTATAAGTGACACAAAACTACAAATTACAAAGGCCTACAGGCATTATAAATCCGACAGACCAGACCTCAATGAAACTGAAATATTTGCCCGGCTTAGTGACATTTGGGTATTTATGCATAAAACTTAACTGTTGGTTTAATTTTGAGCTTTGTACTGTTTTAGGTATCTGAAAGAACTATTAGAAATATTATTGGGCGGGACAATTTTGAAGTTAAACCTTTTGGTCCACGACCTAAAAATGATACATACTATAAAGGTTAAGATGGTTTGGGCAGAGAATGCCAGATGGAAGAGCTACTAAGATAGTATTGGAAGGCAGAGCGCAAGAAACTAGAAGAAGAGGGCGACCAAGGAATAGGTGGAAGGAAACAGTAATGGAAGACATAGCAAGGAAATGAATAGAAGACTGGAGAAATAAAATCATGAATAAGGGACAATGGCGACTAATTGTTATGCAATGGGTCTAAAGTGGCTTGTAAAAGCTTTATTTATTTATACTGAAAAAATACATAAATTGTAATATTTAAATATTTTTGTATACAATTTATAATTACAATAAAAAAACGACTTTCATTTACCATTATGTCTACTCAACAAAGTATGAAACGTATTCAGAATCAGCAAGTTATCTTTGATGAAATTTATCTTAACCAATAATAAAAGTGGCACAAAATCCAAAACCAAATCTGGCAACCACGTTTTGTACATTAACATAAAATTATTGTGTATAAAATGGACATAACCCAACTTTTGTTAATGACTGACAGCATATTTACAGGGTGAAATTCATCACCCTAACATGGCCTCCTATCGGGAAAATAACTATTGAACGGTTTCAACTAAGGTCACTAAATCACACAGGTAGGGAAACACCATTTGACAAGTTCAAAAAACGAGTTTGTCAATGTCAAATTTACCATAGGCGCTACTAGTAAGGGCATACATAATTTTTCTTATTATTAATGTGTATTCTCAGAATGTAATGCCACAATCCTTTCTATAGATTGTAAGTTAGGCAGATCGTCGTTTTTAACCGGAATTTAAAATGTTTTTCATCATCTACTGGCCCTGAAACTTCAAGATCTGAAGAAATATTAAAGGTGATTTTTCACGTTTATTAATCATTTGCCTAAATTATGACCTAAAGAAATTATCGTGATCTTGGATTCTCAAAATCTCTTAACGAATTTTGTTAAAACGTATTTATATTTAATAGCATTATGGTTTTCATTTGCTGCGTTAAAGGTTGTCTGAACAACAGCAGAAAAGGGTATACGCTGTTTCAAGTTCCTGAAGGTAATTTAAAATGCAATATTTAGCAATACTTTTTAATGAATTACTTATTTCAAATTAAGGACCAAGAAATATCATAACACGCCAGAAGTGGTTGAAATAAATAAATAGACCGCTAGACGACATGCATCATTTACGTGTATGTGAGGTGCGTTTTCAGTTCTCATACCAATAGCGTAGCTAACGTGATTTAGTGACCTTAGTTTAAACCGTTCAATAGTTATTTGCCAAGTAGGTAGACATGGAATTTTGTTTTTATGTTTAATAAAATTAAAACTCCCTAGAATCTCTTTCTGACACTTTGTCAGAATCAGCTGTTATGTATAGGAGGCTCACGAAAATGTCTAACTTGACATTTTGAGGTTAAACGTGCAATGTTGGCAGTGCTTTCATTTGCTTTGTTTGCCAATAGTGCCATTTACAGGCACGCTTTTTCGTACAGATTTGGAGCGGACGCGCCAAACCCGAGTGCAAAGAGCGCGTATGTAAATACACCAAAACTGTACAGGCAAAGAACGTGTTGTAACAGGCACGCCAATATCGCACTCTAGGTGCAATGCAGTCTGGGGCTTCGTATTAAATTCAAGTTTGTATTTAATTTGGAAAGTGCCCCTGTAGCATTAACAATTATGCCCTTTTAAGAATGGTAGCTGCTTATTGGGTCCAGGTCCTGATTACTCACACTTAGACTGATTTAAAGAAACAGGTTTGACCAAAATATACATTTATTCCCTATTACATACACGTCATAACTTAAAATAAATTATATATTGAATTATGTACAAGATAAGTTGTTTTGCGTTAATCCTTTGGTTAGTTACTGGACGGGTAGGCTGCCCTCCTCACACCGGTGTAGGACCGTGGTATTCACGACGCCAGGTTGTTGGACAATCGAGAGTTCTCACGTTTAGGTTGGCAGTCCTGTAATCCCAAAACAAATTAAAAATGACAGTTTAGCACTGATGTAAATAATCGGGAGCTTCAAAATTACTTCAACTATAAAGTGACTTGATTGAAATTACGAGTTGTTTAATCTATGTTAATATCTATGCAAGTGCACGTTCTAGTGATAGACAGGATGTGCATTTAGCCTTTGACCCGAGGTCGAATTCTTTCTACTGTTATCTACGCTCCGACACGTGCGGAGGTCATCTACACAACGTAAATATTTTAACAGGGTCGGTGAGTTTTGACTTTTGCAATACTTTGTTTAACCCCGCGTAAAATAAGGGACTGGATTTGAATTTATTGTTATTTCAGTGTTCGTGGATGTTATCTTTGAATGCTAACTTTATTCCTACGGAATAAACTCAATTGAAACTCGCCGATATTCCAGCCAAGTTCAATTGTGATCTATTCGTTCTGTAAGATTGCCCGGATCGCTCGCCCGCGAAATTAAGCTATTTCGATAACCCCAAATATAACTTAATTCGCATGCGAACGCTCGTGACAAGCCTCACGGAATTGTAAGAATAAAATTTGCACAATCCGAATTCCAGAGTTGTGCGAAACAAACTTATTGATTTCAATTTACAAATAAATCTTAATAAACGCAGTCCGAGTCCAGAAATACGTTTATATAGGCAGGTACCTGGGGAAAATCGAGTTAATATTTCGAATTCTTCAGGTCGGTTTCTGGTCTGAGTTTGGCTGAAGGCCCTGGTTAATTTAGGTTGGAGATCCGGGATGTTCTGCGGCGCCAGCCGCTGAGGGCGGCTGGAAGCCCGCTTAAATTCTGGTCAAGATCTCCTCGAGCTCGCTGCGCGATCTGGTTTTATAGCTTATCGCGTTCCCTCCTCTCGTATCAACGTGCGCGTTCGTTTCGTTTGCGCACAGCGAGGAACTGGCGCGACTCGAGCGCGAGCTGAAACTTTCCAATTGTTGCAAACCGATTGTTGCGGCGTTTTAAATGCTCTAATATTATGTATTATTAAAAACGCATTTAAAACCAGAGTGAAACGTTACACAGGCTCTTGCAATATACAAATTCTTTCTGCAATATGGTTGAGGCTTGGAGTGCGCACTTGATTGGTGTTAATATAATAATACTACCGGGTGACCATAAATGGTTGTGATTTCTTTCTTAGGTTGACACTATTAATGTTGGTTACCCTGCTGTCAATTTTAAGTCTATGTCAAATTCGAGGATAGCAGGTTAGGTTTTCCGTCAGTTTTGACACAAAACTTAACCTGCTAACGTCGAATTTGACATAGACTTAAAATTGACAGCAGGGTAACCAACATTAACAGTGTGAACCTAAGAAAAACAATCACAACCATTTATGGTCATTCGGTACTTATATTTAATAAAATCCTTTAAAAATTACCATGTCCGACACACGGTATTAAGCAAAAGATACATTCGAAAAGTTTATAGAAATGTATAAATCTTTCCCATGTCTATAATCACACGGATCATTTTCAAGCAACTCTCGTATAGGGCATTCAGGAAACACAAAAACATTTTTAAAAATTTTGAAGTTGGCATGTCCACATAATTTTTTTACTAGGGATTCTGTATTTTGTTTTGCAAAGGTTTGCACGGCTGCATACTGGCAGATTTGAATTTAAAAATGACATTTAATATTTCTCATTGTCAGTGTCAAAGTAGATATTTTTCTAGAAATTCTAACCTGAAGTTTCATAAAATATAATAAAGATACCCATTAGTAAACGCTACGTCAATAGTATCCAACACAGTATTTGTATAATATCCTTAAAAGTAGTTAATTACAACATTTATGACAGATGGGTGGTAAATGTCACACCCTTAACCTACTAGTTTTAAGAACTTTTTGTAAATACATTCCTAGACAAAGGTGAATTTTGCAAGTACACTCATGAAATTTTGGATATCAAAGGCCACTTTGTGTTTTTATGTTTAGTGAACAGACTATACATACAAGTGTTATGTGCCCAAATACATTTCTGTTTTCCTTCCATTTCTTTACCCATACTGATCGCAGTGCTTTCTTTTTTAGTGTTTCCCAATAAATATATAAATTTGCGCATGCAACTGCACACTTTATTTTTTTTTTCTTCTTGAACATTTTTATTATTCTGCAACTGATCAACCAAGCGCTAACCCAAAACTTTTAGAATTTCTAAAATTCCACACGCCACATCAATACTTGACGAAATCGCATTTACACTAAAAGTTTTGGATTGTACGCTCTAAAACTGCAGATCAGTGTGCACGCCTGGAGTGTTACGATTTAGGTAACAACGCGATTGGCGCGTGCATTATTTGTACGTGTAAATGGCACTATTAGGCATAATATTTATGGACATCGGTGTCATGGATACCTACCTGTCAACAAATTGTAATACTAAAGCAATTATGCCGAAAGTTATTAAACCTGACACAAAATTACAAATTACAAAGGCCTACAGGCATTATAAAGCCGACAGGTCAGACCTCAGCGAAACTGAAATCTGTTTGGGCTGCAATTAGTAAAAGAAGAGTTATAGGTCCTATATTTTTTTAAGGAAATTAAGTGCAGCAAAACGATAAAATTTTATTTTAATAATTAAAATTTTAGGTTTGCTAAATGCACAACCATATTGTACTGAAATTTTGTCGCCGTTTTTTGAAGAGTTACGTGACGAATTACAAAAGGGTTACTTTCAACAAGATGGGGCAAGACTTCACACAACAAGAAAATTTAAATTTACTTGGAGAGTTTTACGAAAACAGGTTTATTAGTCAAAACATGTCTACAGTGTGGCCCCCGAGGTTTTGTGACTTAACTCCCTGCGATTTTTTTCTGTGGCCATATTTTAAAAAAAATCCATTTTTCAACTTCCACTGGACAATATTCAGCAACTTTAACAAAGAAGTAGTGGAAAAAATGAAGAAAGCAATAATAATGCCGTAATATTAAGATTTGAGAATAGACCGAGTTAAGGAGTTGACTTTCTTAGTAACATTAATCTATAAAATTAAATTACACACAAGAAATTAAATCAAGCTTAATAAAGGCATCAAGATGTGCGGGCGCGTTAAATAGTATAATGTCTTCAAAAGAAATGTCGCGAAATGCAAAACTACGACTTGTAAGACTAATTCGACCCACAGCTACGTATGCATGTGAAACATGGACGATAAACGTGACAGATCAAGACATGATAAGTAGGTGGGAGAAAAATGCTGCGAAAAATATTTGGAGGGACTCGGACGGAGGATGGTGGGAGAAGACTTACAAACGAAGAGGTACAAGAGAAGTATGGGGAGCCAAGTATAGTAGACTTCATTAAAGCTCAAAGGTTAAGATGGTTTGGGCATATATGGAGAATGCCAGATGGAAGAGCTACTAAGATAGTATTGGAAGGCAGAGCACAAGAAACTAGAAGAGGGCGACCAAGGAATAGGTGGAAGGAGGCATTAATGGAAGACATAGCAGGGAAAGGAATAGAAGACTGGAGAAATAAAATCATGAATAAGGGACAATGGAGACAGTTTGTTATGCAATGGGCCTAAAGTGGCTTGTAAAAGCTTTATTTATATTAAAAAAAATACATAAATTGTAATATTTAAATATTTTTTATACAATTTATAATTACAATAAAAAAACGACTTTCATTTACCATTATGCCTACTCAACAAAGTATGAAACGTATTCAGAAACAGCAAGTTGTCTTTCATGAAATTTACCTTAACCAATAATAAAAGTGGCACAAAATCCAAAACCAAATCTGGCAACCACGTTTTGTACATTAACATAAAATTATCATTTTGTATAAAATGGGCATAACCTAACTTTTGTTAATGACTGACAGCATATTTACAGGGTGAAATTCATCACCCTAACATGGCCCATCGGGAAAATAACTATTGAACGGTTTATATGTGCTGAAGACACCAAATATAGATGCTCAAGTAGGTACAATACCATTGCAATGTGTAAAACTAATTTATTTTTGTGTCATTTTGTACTTGCAATTCGAGCACGCTAGGGTTTTTCTCCTGTATGAGTCCTCATATGCTTATTTAAACTACTTTTCCATGTTGCTGTGAATTTACAAACAAAGCAACTGTATGGTTTTTCTCCCGTGTGACGTCTCATATGTTTAACTATATCATTTTTTCGTGTTGCTTTGTATTCACAAATAGAACAACTGTATGGTTTTTCTCCTGTATGAGATCTCATATGTTCAACTAAACCAATTTTCTGTGCTGCTCTGAATCCACAAACAGAGCAACTGTATGGTTTTTCTCCTGTATGAGTCCTCATATGTATAATTAAAACACTTTTTCGTGTTGCTTTGTGTTCACAAATAGAGCAACTATATGGTTTTTCTCCTGAATGAGTCCTCACATGTTTAACTAAATCATCTTTTCGTGTTGCTTTGAATTCACAAATGGAGCAATTGTATGGTTTTTCTCCTGTATGAGATCTCATATGGTTAACTAACTGATTTTTTCGTATTGCTTTGTATTCACAAATAGTGCAATTGTATGGTTTTCTTCTGTGAGTTCTCATATGTGTAACTAAATTATCTTTCCGTGTTGCTTTGTATTCACAAATAGAGCACCAGTATGGTTTGTCTCCTGTATGAATCCTCATATGTTTAACTAAATGATCTTTCCGTGTTGCTTTGTATTCACAAAGAGAGCAACTGTGTGGTTTTTCTGCTGTATGGGTCCTCATATGTTTAACTAGACAATTCCTCTTTGTTGCTTTGTATTCACATACAGAGCAACTATAAGGTTTCTCCTCTCTACAAGTCACCCTATCAGTATTTAACTGCTTTTTCTCAAATGTTTTGTTCTCACAGTCTTCATTTTTTACTATAAAGTATTCTTGCTTAATATTCATTTCTGTATGAATACCAATTTTATCAATACTTTCGATGATTTCTTCTTTTATATATGACTTATCAAAATTTTCACTGTTATCCATTTTCTGTGATCTACAAGATGCTGTTCCTGCGGTACTACAAGAGTTACTCTCAGCAGTTTCTTGTTTAATGTTCATTATATTTGCTTACATTTATCTTAATTATAAGTAAGCCAAAGGAAGTTGAACATCTTCACTCCTACAAAAAAAGTAAATTGTCATTAACTCATTAAGAATTTATCAATACAGCAGAGTAATTAATAGGTTAGTATCATTATCAGTAAAAATTTCATAAAACAAAGCTGCATGGTACACCCTCATCAACTAGTGGCACTCTAGTATCATTATCAGTAAAAATTTCATAAAACAAAGCTGCATGGTACACCCTCATCAACTAGTGGCACTCATATGTGTTTTACTTTAGAGTACGGTAGCTACTTGAATTGAAATTAATCTACCTACATGAAAAACATAGTTTAAACTGATTTCATTAGTAAGTGAACACAAAAAATATATGTACAAGGGCTGTTCTGTTCATTGTTAGTTATAAAAAACATAATGACTTTCTAAAGAAAATACTTTTAATTATTTTCAAATTGTTCCCCTTGCCATAATACATTTGTTCAATCCTTGAAACCACTTCTCGAAAGACGAAAAGAATACCGGTTTTCGAAAGTCGTCAATCATCCGTTGAAATTCAGCAATCTCCACATTTGCATCAGGAAATCTCTTACCACGTCTCCTTTTTCAATCTTTGACCAGCTGGGCTCAATTCATATAAGAAATTAAAAGTTTTTGCGGCTGTATGTGGAGTTGCATTATCGCGGTGTAACAACATTTTCAGCAATCACTATACAATTTTTTAGAGATTTGAGGAGTTACAGTTTTTAATGTCCGGTTTTTATTAAATAACTCCGTTAATTTCACTTTTGCAACAAGAAGTGGTTACATCAATCTTGTGCAGAATATAATTGTCTGCAAAATTGCTTTAATACCTCTTTTCGATATTTCTGTTCTTTATCGAGTTATAGCCGATTTAACCCTCACAGAAGGGGATGCATATGCTTTTCGCGCGGTTTTCTCAGTTTTTATCAATCTGACGATTACAAAGGCTATTATAAAACTTATAGATCTTGAAAATATCTACAACTTTTGTATGAACAATTATTTTGTGAAACTTACTATTTACGTCTTAGAGCACGTCAAAATGTGCCCTGTCAGATCGAAGTCTCCTAAAAGACGGGATAGGCAATACGTGTTTACAGAAGTTGTAATTGTATTACTTTGCGTAATACTACCATACTATGTTATTTAATGTAATATAATTTTGTATAACATATGATTTTACATTATATAATATAAAATATTATTATATACTGTAATGTATAACAGTCAACAGTATAATATAGTATTATTGTTTTGAAATTACATTTTATTATAATATATTATGTTATGTTATATTATATTATACTAGTATTTCTGCAATCAATAGCTCTCGTGCAACTCAAGTTTTCACCCATAAGCTCAGCACTGAAATAAAATTTGTGGCCGCAGGTATCTCCCTCCCTTGAATTTTTGAGTAGATACTGACTAGAGGGTATCACTTATGAATAAGAGGAAACTGGCAACTGTAAAAATGATCAAAATCTTTAGAGCCATTTTTGAGAAATAACATCTTTGTCGTATTTTCGACATTTTTGGGGTATTTGTGTCTCTTCACAGCAGACACTGCATCCTAGTGAAACCAAAGTCTGGTACCATCATTCTAAAGTTTCATAGAATATCTCCATAAATTTTCACTTATAATACCATGAGTAGTCAAAGTTATGTCGACTATTTTTGTGGTGGTGTCACGAATGTCCATTGCGCTTTGGTACGATTAGGACGAGTGCGATAGCACGAGTCCTAATCCAAAGCGCAATGGACATGAGTAGTGATACCACCGCAAAAATAATCTACTTAACTTTGACTAAGAATGGTATTCGAGGGACTATTTAATGAACCCAACTACTTTTTCAAATTAGTTTTCAGTAAATCTAGCACGAAACTACACAATTTCTATAGTAACAGAACACTAATATTGACTTTTTCTAATAAAAATAGCATTTGTTAAAAATAGTCACTTGAATACCTTCTAGGAAGATATATCCACTGATATTTTTTTGATTGGTCAAGAAACGTCAGAATTCTGGATTTTCATTGGTTAGTTTTTGATAGATGACAGGTGAATTGAATAGTCATGGAAATTTATCTGTATGAAAGTCCACCTCCCCCCAGATATCTCTCTCCTTGGAATTTGTTGGTAGATACTGACTATGGGGTATCATTTATGAGTAAGAGGGAGATGTAGTCTGTGAATATGTTCAAAATCGTTAGTTATTTTGAGATTTTTTGTTATATTTTCGACATTTTTTGGGGTATTTGGGCCTCCTCACACCGAATGGTGCATCGCAGTGAAACCAAAGTTTGGCACCACTGTTCTAAAGCTTCGTACAATACCTCCATACATTTTTATGTAAAGTTGTCTGTATGAAATGTGTACCCCCCTCATGTCAGATATCTCCTTACTTGGAATTTTTGGGTAGATAATGACTATGGGGTATCACTTATGGGTAAGAGGGAAGTGTCTAAAATGATCAAAATCCTCAACCCACTTTGTAGTCAAAACATTTTTTTATTGATTTTTCCACATGTTTTGGAGTATTTGGGCCTCCTGACAACGAACACTACAACGCAGTGAAATAAAGGTCTGTTGCCATCTTTTCAAAGCTTTATAGAACATCCCGGTACATTATCATGAAAATCCACCTGAACTTTTGATCAATTATAAGTCTGACATAGAAAAAACGAGGTCTCTTACTCTCTGCACCTTAATAGGACCCTAGCTTTTGAAGCTTCGATGTGGATTCGTAAAATAAATGTAATTATATAATTAGTGAAACAATAAAATACTGTAATATACTATAATATGATTAATGTGTAATATAATATAGTATAATAAAATACAATATCAATGAAATAATACTATATTATACTGCACTGCACTATCCTTTATCTAATAGACTTGTCTGTCTGGGACGCTGATCCGTCCGGGACGCTGTTTCAGCAGCCAAACCGTATGAGATAGAGAAAAAAGTTATTAAAGTTATATGTTTGGAATGGTCATGTCAGCTCAGGAACCGAATTTCAGTCACGTGACACATAAAAATGTTTCAGTGGCCAAACGGAGCTGCGACCCTCTGCGCCTTAAAACGTCGATCGGGTTAGGCAACCACTTTGACACCTTCCAGGTCTGGGTGGTTGCCTAACCGATCGAGGTTTGAAGGCGCGTTAAATGAGACATTTGTCTCACTGGACTGCTAGTATGCACTATATTACATTACACTTCATAATAATATTGTGTGTTCCAAAAAAAAATTCATTCACAGCATGCCATGATCAAATTGAAGTTTGCCGTAACTTGAGATATAAGTATAAGTAAGATTATTTGCACACATTTTCATTATTAAACTCAACTAGTATGGCCACGGAATATTTCCTAATTTATGAATGCAACTACATTTCCACTTAAATTTCAAACTTGACATTTGATTTTTAAGTGAGTTATAGTTGCATTCATAAATTAGGAACAAGTCTGTAGCCATACTAGGTGAGATTAATTTTTGATCATACTGTATACAGGGTGGGCAATTTTAATCGACGCATCCGAATATCTCCGTTGGTAAGCCGAATAAAAAAAATTGTGCAGACAAAAGTTATTCAGGACAATGGGGGTCATTTGACTGTACTAATAACTTTGACCTTGGCGTCAACTTAAGGTCATTTTAAGGTCAAAATCTTTTTTTTTTAATGGGAACCCCTATTTTTGACGCTGGATTCGGAAAGAGCGGAAATTTTGATGTCCAAAATGACAGTTTAAACTTTTTGGAGTGACCTTGAAAAGGTCAAATCCAGGTTAAATGTTGAAAATTCGTCCAGAAGCTGTTTTTTCGAATTTGGATGATTTAAGGGCGAAAAAATATTTGCGTAGACTTAGGGGACAATAACCTTAACCATCTTGTCCTTTAGGTCAACTGCGAAGATCATTCGAAGGTCAACGTGATTTTTTTGAAAGAAATGTTGATAGCTACAGCTATTTAGAGTTACTAAGAGATCGGTTGCCAGAACTGTTAGAAAATGTTGATTTAATGACAAGACGAAGAATGTGGCTTCAGCAAGATGGTGCTCCACCACACTTTGCACGAATAGTACGTAACTTTTTAAATCACAATAATAATGAGAGATGGATCGGCCGGGGAGGTCCAGTTAACTGGCCTCTTAATTCATCAGACTTGACATCTCCAGATTTTTATTTATGGGGCTTCCTAAAAAATGCTGTTTTCACACAACGTCCAACAACTGCAGCAGACATGATAGATCGTGTCAATCGGGCTTGCGCAGCAATTTCCAGAGACTTTGCTAAGAACAGTGCGGCACTTTCAAAAGCGTTTACATTTGTGTCTTGAAGCAAATGGATACAACTTTGAACATTTGCTTTAATAATTATAATGCTAGTAATAGTAGTGAGAGGCAAGAGGACTCACGGGAAACAAGCACCCCAAACGTGAGAGGCAAGGGGACTCACGGTAAACAAGCACCCCAAAGGAAACGGAGCTTACTACGTCTACGTCGTTGTTTCTGAGTAATGCTAAAACTAAGATTTAAGGACAATAGCGAGATTTTTTATTTAAAAAAATCACTTTGACCTTCGAATGACCTTCACAGTTGACCTAAAGGACAAGATGGTGAAGGTTATTGTCCCCTAAGTCTACTCAAATATTTTTTCGCCCTTAAATCATCCAAATTCGAAAAAACAGCTTCTGAACGAATTTTCAACATTTAACCTTAATTTGACCTTTTCAAGGTCACTACAACGAGTCATAAACTATCATTTTGGACATCAAAATAGGGGTTCCCATTAAAAAAATTATTTTGACCTTGAAATAACCTTAAAAGTTGACGCCAAGGTCAAAGTTATTAGTACAGTCAAATGACCCCCATCGTCCTGAATAACTTTTGTCTGCACAATTTTTTTTTATTCGGCTTACCAGCGGAGATATTCGGATGCGTCGATTACAATGGCCCACCCTGTATAACAGCAATAAGATAACATGAACAAGAAAATAACACGTATTGCTTGAGTAAGAAAGAGATAAACATATTAGCAAATATTCGAGTAGGCCTGAGGCTTATTTTAATTATGACAGATGTCAACCAAGCATGCCTACTAAAATAATTTTTTCGTATGGTCATCTCTTTCTTACTCAAGAATTCTGTTTTGTTGTTCATGTTATCTCATTGCTGTTATACAGGGTGATTCATATTTAGTGCCCACCATTGCTATCTTTGTTATTATTAATTTTACAAAGTAGGTTAAATTAGTAAACTAGTAGTGTTTTGGCGCTGATTAATATGCAATTAATAAGAAAACAATCGAATAACGAGTTTGCGACAAAATTAAAAACTTTTAGTTTTTTTTTTATATCTATACACTGAAACTTGCGATAACTTCTTTAGTATTCATTTTAAGACAATAGTGTATTAAGACTTTTATATCACAAATTCATTTTTATTTCAAGTTTTTGAAAAATATACAGGGTGTTTCATTTAAAAAAAATATTTTTTAAAATTTTGTCGCCAATGAGTTATTCGATTGTTTTTTTATTAATTGCATATACCTAATATTCGTATTGAGACAACTGACAGAAAAACTACTCATGAAAGGGAAGGAACTACATATCTGTTATATCGACCTGAGAAAGGCTTTCGACAAAGTGAAAAGGAAAAACGTGTGGGAAAGTTTGGAAAGAAGAGGAATAGGAAGAGATATGATAAATATTATTAAAATACTATACAAAGACAACAGAAATAAAGTAAGAACTCTCAACAATGAATCTACAGAATTCGAGACGAAGATAGGACTAAAACAAGGATGTGTGTTAAGTCCACTGCTATTTTCTGTAATCATAGACGAAGCCATTAAGAAAAGTAAAAAAAGAAGTAATAGCATTGAAATAGGATACCGAAAAATGGAAAGAGTAGTATTACAAGAACTCATGTTCGCAGACGATATGTTACTGATAGCAGAGTCGGAAGAAAAATTACAACGGAATCTAACAAACTACAAAGAAGAACTAGAAAAAATAAATATGGAAATAAACATCGATAAAACAAAAACCATGATAATATCAACAAAAGAAAAGAAACATAAGATAGAAATAGAGGGAAAACCGCTCGAACAAGTTAAAAGCTATAAATACTTGGGAACATACATAGAAGAAAATGGAAGGATCGATACGGAAATAAATGAGAAAATAGGAAAAGCTGGGAAAATCTATAACACATTAAGAAACACCTTTCTAGGAAAACGAGAAATTCCAAAAAAAATTAAAACAGAAGTCTACAAAAAAGTAGTAAGACCGGCGCTAATATACGGGAGCGAATCATGGACTTTGACCGACAGAGACAAAGGAAGAATCACAGCTACAGAAATGCGATTTTTAAGAAAGATCGAAGGAATTACGAGGAGAGATAGAGTGAGAAATATGACAGTAATAAAAAACCTAGATATAAAGCCAATAACAACAATAGTAGAAGAGAGACAGCTAGGCTGGCTAGGACACCTTCACAGAATGGAAGACCACAGAGTGACGAAGCAAGTGTACGAAGTAAAGGCACAAGGCAAAAATAAAGTAGGACGACCACGACTAAGATGGGAAGAACAAACACGACAAGCTGCACTAAAAAGAAGAATTAAATGGGAAGAAGTAGGAAGATTAGCACAAGATAGGAATAAATGGAAAAGGTCAACGAAAGAAAGTCCGACAATATTAGATCTAAACGTATAACTAAAGCCAATTAACTTAAAGTAACTTAAGTACCTGTAAGTTTGTTATAAAATTTATATAAGTCCGACACCTAACGGTATAAGGACTAAAGATTAAAAATAAAAAAATAATTAATTGCATATTAATCAGCACCGAAAACACTACTAGTTTGCTAATTCAACCTACTTTGTAAAATCAATAATAACAAAGATAGCAATGGTGCGCGCTTAATTTGAGAATCACCCTGTATATAATTATGGCCCCATCAGTATTTGTCTTTTCAGTAATGGAAAATGGACTAGAGTAACAAATGGATTCAAAATATTAAACATATTAGCGTATTTCAAGCAACAAAATGCCAAAATTACGGCCTGTGAAACCCATCCCATCAAATAGTGTGATTTTCAAACCATTGGGCAATTGGAGGGTTAATAACAATTCATATCAAAACTTTGTGTCAAAAGTATGAAACGTCTATAATTATTTGTCAGCAATTATGGACAGAAGCGCTAAGCACTGTAAATATTACATCTTTAAATTTGTTTCCAAAGAAAAGCAGTATTGACAAGAAAACTGAAATCAAATAAAGGTCATGGGGCAAATAGAAGTAGGTAACGCGCCATACAGAATAGATGCTACTGGCATATTTCTTTGATATTGCAGGAATTGACCTAATGGCAAGCTTATGGTCAAAATACTCTACACTTAAAGCAACTATAATCTTAAAAGAAAACATTGACATTAACAAATTTAATACATTATTTATGTTTTTTTAGAGGCAAAAAGACGATTATATGCCGAAACAATCAGAGACGAGAGATTTTTAATCTTCCATTAACACAGGAATTAGTCATAATGTTTTACATTCGACAGTTAAAGTTATAACATTAATTGTTTTTCATTAATACAAAATCATTTGTTAGTAAGAGTTATTATTAAATGATTTTCTACGCCTCAATGAAACCCATAAATTAATGATCGATGGAAAATAACTATAAAAACAAATTTACATCCTCAATTAAAATATATTTTTTAGGTTCATATGGAAACAACCATACAAAACGATGAGAGGGCCTGGTTTAGATGAATTTTAATCAACCAGATTTATTCCAACACTGCAAAACACAATCGACATAAAAACTAACTGTACAAAAAAATAGTTCACGACATTGTTGGGATGCAGACACAACCACTTGACTTCAAATGAAACGTGGAATTTTGCAAGAGTAAAGCTCACTCAGCCATAAAATAGACTCGTTCAATAAGTCCTGCATTATGTGCTTGTTATATATCTTTCCTCGTATTCTAGTGACAATTCATTTAAATGTATATACCTCAAACAGGTGTCAAAACTGCACAACACACAGGACACCTCGCTGCTGTTCCATCAGACGCTGCACTTCAGGCTGTCATGGTTCTGAAAGAGAATATTCATATTGCAAATCGTTAGTAACTGAAATATTATAAAACATTTACAAATATTGTATCGGTACATGCAGGACGCGTTCGCAAATACAAGCGATTTGTAGACATCACCAGGGTTTGAAAATTGTACTGCATTTACCAAACGCATGCACTCAGTTAGTATATAAGTTTGTAGCTCACCAATCTAGACAGTAAACAAGGGCTTACCAGATTCTTGTATCGATAATTCAGCATACTAGCTAATAGTGAATGATAAATAATTACGGTTAAGTTTTTATAAATGCCTAGTATCAACAGCAGTTATAACGTTCGCATTCTAAACGCTTTACCAAATTCGCCATATTAAGTGTAAGGTGCCTGATTGATCTACTCCTGTACAAAAGACCTACTGTGTAAAACAACAGAAAAATTAAAAAGGAACGTTAACACCATATATATATTATAGCGTTAAAACCATATATATATTATAGTATTACATATATTGTTAAAACTGAGCAGCCGTTAATAAGTACAACGTGCCAGTGTTGCCAGGTCAAAATACTAAAAGTCACTAGCTTGCAGTGGAAAAAATCACTAGATTGACAAAAAATTCACTAGATTAATTTAAACGTGGAAAAAGCTGGAAATTAAGAAACAAAATCAAAGTTTTCACAACAATTATAAAAAATAAGCAAAATAACGAACAAAATAAAATGTTTAAAAATATAATAAAAAGTATAAATGAACAACACCTACAATAATAATTATACAATATGTAATTTAATCATACATTTTGTTATTATGATTTGTTATTATTGCATCCGTAAAAACAAAATCGTAACAGTTTTCTGGCAAAATTAAGTTTTTAGAATGAAGAATTCCAGTCAAAGTGTTAGTACTTATCTATTTTTGGTTTAATTAATTTTATTTCAATTAATTGAACTGAAAACCGTTTCAACGCAAACGCTACTATGGGGAAGAACAAAAAAATACTCACAAACTGAGAAAGTTGGGGATATAACAAATTACCGTCGGCGTTTTTTCAATTAAAAATTTCTTTCCAAAATTCTAAACCATCCATTTCAAAATTAATGGCAGAATATTTTAGCGATCGAATTTCCCGATTTAAAGCATTGACATCCGTTATTAGATTAGGAAAATTTATAATTAAGGGGCCGAGACTATCAACATTTGCAACTATTGAAGGATTTAGAAAATTTAATGATTTAAGCATAACAGCTTCATGGGAATTAAAGCGAAATCTTTTGAAAATTTGATGCGCTGCTTCGGTGTAAAAATGTAAACACTTCAAACCGAAAAAATGTTTTGCACTATCTCTTAAACTATTATTTGCTAGCGCTATTGCGATATTTGGACCTAAGTACAAATGCTCAATTAAAACATAATGTTCCGGATTTCTATACTGTAATTTGCTTAAATCCGTGTTTTTTAAATACTCTGGTTTGATGTAATAACTAACTCAACAATAATTTAAAAGCAGTTGCTATTCTTGGATAAAGCAAGTGAATCTTTGGAGCTTCAGCCTGCAATCTTCAATTCATATCATTAAATTACCTGAAAATCCACTTGAGTCGCAGTGGTCACAGTACTCACAGTACACTTCGAACTTTGATATTTTTTTTACGTTCTACCGAAAGTAAAAATGCAAATGTGAACAATTCCCTTTCGGAGTTCTGTTTATATCCTCGGGCATTTAGTTTGAACCAGAGAAATACCTATTTTCTGTTAAGTAATTCATGAAATTTACTTTCGCATTTCAAATCTCAGGCTGCCATCTGTCCGTCACCGCGAAAACTAATTTCTAAGATTGGAATAATAATAGTAGGTAATAATCTGCAACAACGGCGAAAGGGGCGTAAAAATCACTAGATCTAATAAAATTTCACTAGACCTGGCAACACTGCACCGTGCCGACCAATTATAAAGAGTGTAACAACCCGCAAGAAATTGCGTTTATATTTATAAATCTTATAGATTTTAAGTTGTCAGGAGGAACAATAAATCAAAGCCGCCCCTGCATAAATTACATTTATTGCGAACGCAAAAGTATTTATTGCTATGATTGGCAGATTCTAATTAAGTTAGGTGTTTAAATTGTTATAAAAAAAACGAGAAAAAAAATCTAAGTTTCTTAAGGGGTTCAAACTTTTAATTCGGAGTAGGGCTAGTCCGCTGCCACCATTTATAATATAAGGTTGGCAGATCTTCATAGATTTAAATTTTTATAGAAAACGAAGAAAAATGTAGGTTTTTTTTGGGTTGAGAATTTATTTCGGGGCTGTAATTAGGGGTATTTTAAACCGCTGCCACCATTTATAACCAAGGGGTTGTTTTCCCAACCCCCTGGTTACCAGTTTAACGTGCTGCCACGTTTGTGTGATATAGGGGTTGATTCAAACCCGTATATCACTAATTGCCCTAAGGGGTCGAAATTTCATCTTCTGACCACTGTGTGATAACTTAGGGGTTGTAAGTTACGAGTTATGGTTAAATAAAACACCCACAAAAGAATAAATAACTTATATTAAAAGAACTTAAAAATTTGGATCAAGTACAAATTAATTTTATCCTATCTGATCAATGGTTAATTAACTCGTAAAAGGTTGACCAAAATTATGCTTAATTTTTATGACATCAATTTACTTTGGAAGGAAAGAATAAACCTAGCAGCCCTGGTTAATAAAATATACATAAATGACTGACCTTCGTCCAGGTGCCGTTGCTAGAACTTGGAGGGTGAATGTTAATTTTATTTATTTGCGGTACGCCCGAATTGACATAGGAAATTTAAATATGTTCGGCTAGATTTTAGATCCCCTGGTCGGCAATCCTTGAATTTTGAGTGGCTTGTCACATGCACTAGTCACATAACGATTTGAATATAACTTTCAATTTTGACTTAGGTTGATTTGCGCTTCGCGCGGCGTCGCGCCGGACGCGGTACGCCCGAAAATGGCTTTTGCCGGTAATTCGTTTATTATCTCGCGGGATACGGGTAGACTGCCTGTCCAGTTTGCGTTACCCAAAAGGCAATTTTCTTTCGGGTCAAAAACGAATGTCTTTCGTACTCTCCCGTTTTGCAAGATAGCATTTTTGAATTAGAACTCGCGCGCTCTGGGATCGCAAATTCTGCATATCCCACGCGGTTTTACACTGCCTGCCAATTCGGCACTTCTTTATTCTGAGAAAGCTTTTGGTTAATTAACACCGGATGTAATTCAACCGCTTCGTGGATTATAACGATGTAGTCTTTTCGTTCTTACCAAATGAACTTTTGCGTTCGCAATAAAGGTAATTTATGCAGGGGCGGCTTTGATTTATTCTTCCTCCTGACAACTTAAAATCCATAAGATTTATAAATATAAACGCAATTTCTTGCGGGTTGTTACAAGAGGAGGTGGGATTTAGTGATGGCGCCGAATTCAAACGATAGCTTGCTTATAAAAAGAGTATTCCAACCAGAAATTGGAGAGCTATTTAAAATAAAGCCAGACTGCTTGATTGTCATTCAATTACACTTTGTATACAACCTTCAAATTTGACATATGCATGTGGGAATTTTGGAAAACAAATACGTTTTTTCAACATTTTCTATGCTAGTATACGGTTTTAAAAACTACAATTAGTACATAGGTAGGTACTTAAATCATAGAAAATGTTACAATGCCTTAAGAAAACAGTTACATGTTCAATTTATATATAAACTGTCATTACTTTAAAGCTGATTGACTTTAAAAAAATATGTATTGCTTGTATGAAACCAACAATAAAAATAACAAACTTAGACATGACTTCCACTTTCCATGATGTAGTTACTTGATTTTAAATAGATTTCTAATTTTTGGTTGGAATACTATACCAGTATTATCGTACTTAGACGTCATTTGGGTTAACTAGCCTCCAGTGTTGTCCTCATAAATTTTGTTAATATTTCCAATATTCCAATGTAGTGCTTATCTAAATTATTCTACAAATGTTTCACTATTGACATTTCAAGTTTCCTAAATCTTATATCTATTTTCTTAGTGTGACACCAATATTTTAAAATTGATAACAAAAGGTTAAAATTGGGTAAATATACAAATTTAATTATTAGTGTTTACAATAAAATTTAAGTTAGTATTATTGCACGGCAAATTCTAAAATTTCAGTTAAATGATAGTTTGCCTTCCCATAAACTACAAATAAACCAAAATTTACACTAATTTTTTAAACTGAATTCTGACAAATTGAACACCCACTACATATTGTTAAATAGATTTAGATTTCTCATTCCTTCAGAACAAAGAACCTGCCAGCCTTGCAAAAGAAACAAGGAACAAATAACATGAACAATTCTAGAACCTTCGACAGCCAAATCAGCGCTTTCAGCGAGCGAGGGGCGCAATTCAAGAAGCTAAGAAAAGGTATTATTTTACAATCTAATTTCCAGGAAAGAAACTTCACGTCGGCCTTGTGCAGGCGATCGATTCCTGCATTAAAGAATGAATTCGCGGACCCAATTCGGCAAATGCAACATAAACGGTGATATTTATAATATAGTTTCGAGGAAAGAAATCTTACTATGGCCTTGCGCCCGCGTTAAAGAATTGGTTACTTAAGAAAACAAATACGAAGCGCAAGCATTTCAATGCCCGCCGGACTAAATTTAAATGTAACTAGTACAGGGCCGAATCCAGGAAAAATTCGGGCAGAATATTTTTAACTAATTTCGTTAATGACCCTTATAGTTGGACTGATAGCAAAAAAATGGCTGAACGAGGTCGAAAATGATCTAACAAATGTTAACATTACGTATATGGTTGCGAATAATAGTATATTGTATGTTAAGAGCTGAAAGTGCATTCTTGCCGCTTGCGCATGAATATTGCTGGTTGAGACGAAGTCGAAACCAGCAATCATGCAAAAGCGGCAAGCGCACTTTTAGCTCGAAACATACATACTATTTTTTCGACGACTGAGCATATTATTAAAGGAAAATATCAAATTTCGTTTTATCGCAAAAATTAATTGAAAAATCAAGTTAACATTACTCGCGCAGTCTATATGACATGTGACGCGATTATTTCCACAAATGACGGGCGTTGTCAAGGAAACATTCGGACGTGGCTACCTATTTTGTTCACGCGGAAACCCAAAACGCTCGGCGAGCGGCAAAAAGATGAAAACGCACGCTCAGCGGCAAATGTCAACTTTCTGTTGTCAAATGACAGTGAGAAAAATCTACTTTCGATGTCAGTCGTCGAAAAATATTATTTTTTCACGTGTTAAAAAAAGTTAAACTTCGCGTATCTATAGCGATGCATAAATGTCACGTTTTTTTGACGGCTGTAGAAAAATGTCATTAGTCATGTTGATGAACCAGTATTTTGTGTACCGTTATTATGTATATTACATTTTTGTTTTTACAGAGTTAATGGGTTATTGTTATTTGTTATTTTTAATTATTTGCACGCATTTTTATTATTAAACTCAACTAGTATGGCCATGGGATATTTCCTAATTTATGAATGCAACTACATTTCCACTTAAATTTCAAACTTCACATATGATTTTTAAGTGAGTTATAGTTGCATTCATAAATTAGGAACAAGTTTATAGCCATACTAGGTGAGATTAATTTTTGATCGTACTATATACAGGGTGGGCCATTTTAATCGACGCATCCGAAAATCTCCGTTGGTAAGCCGAATAAAAAAAATTGTGCAGACAAAAGTTATTCGGGACATTTGACTGTACTAATAACTTTGACCTTGGCGTCAACTTTCAAGATCATTTTAAGGTCAAAATTTTTTTTTAATGGGAACCCCTATTTTTGAAGCCGGATTCGGAAAGAGCGGAAAATTTGATGTCCAAAATGACAGTTTATAACTTTTTGGAGTGACCTTGAAAAGGTCAAATCCAGGTTAAATGTTGAAAATTCGTCCAGAAGCTGTTTTTTCGAATTTGGATGATTTAAGGGCGCAAAAATATTTGCGTAGACTTAGGGGACAATAACCTTAACCATCTTGTCCTTTAGGTCAACTGCGAAGATCATTCGAAGGTAAACGTGATTTTTTTGAAAGAAATGTTGATAGCTACAGCTATTTAGAGTTACTAAGAGATCGGTTGCCAGAACTGTTAGAAAATGTTGATTTAATGACAAGACGAAGAATGTGGCTTCAGCAAGATGGTGCTCCACCACACTTTGCACGAATAGTACGTAACTTTTTAAATCACAATAATAATGAGAGATGGATCGGCCGGGGAGGTGCAGTTAACTGGCCTCTTAATTCATCAGACTTGACATCTCCAGATTTTTATTTATGGGGCTTCCTAAAAAATGCTGTTTTCACACAACGTCCAACAACTGCAGCAGACATGATAGATCGTGTCAATCGGGCTTGCGCAGCAATTTCCAGAGACTTTGCTAAGAACAGTGCGGCACTTTCAAAAGCGTTTACATTTGTGTCTTGAAGCAAATGGATACAACTTTGAACATTTGCTTTAATAATTATAATGCTAGTAACAGTAGTGAGAGGCAAGAGGACTCACGGGAAACAAGCACCCCAAACGTGAGAGGCAAGGGGACTCACGGTAAACAAGCACCCCAAAGGAAACGGAGCTTACTACGTCTACGTCGTTGTTTCTGAGTAATGCTAAAACTAAGATTTAAGGACAATAGCGAGATTTTTTATTTAAAAAAATCACTTTGACCTTCGAATGACCTTCACAGTTGACCTAAAAGACAAGATGGTGAAGGTTATTGTCCCCTAAGTCTACTCAAATATTTTCTTGCCCTTAAATCATCCAAATTCGAAAAAACAGCTTCTGAACGAATTTTCAACATTCAACCTTAATTTGACCTTTTCAAGGTCACTACAACGAGTCATAAACTATCATTTTGGACATCAAAATAGGGGTTCCCATTAAAAAAATTATTTTGACCTTGAAATAACCTTAAAAGTTGACGCCAAGGTCAAAGTTATTAGTACAGTCAAATGACCCCCATCGTCCTGAATAACTTTTGTCTGCACAATTTTTTTTTATTCGGCTTACCAGCGGAGATATTCGGATGCGTCGATTACAATGGCCCACCCTGTATAACAGCAATAAGATAACATGAACAAGAAAATAACACGTATTGCTTGAGTAAGAAAGAGATAAACCGGAAGTCGACTTAACATACGGGTAACTGGTATTGATAATAATAATTTTTTTTTGCTATCTCGGTAAACAATCGAGATATTCGCTTGGTACACCTTAGCCGTCAACTATATAACTGTTATTCAAAGCATCTCAAGAAAGGGTTACAAGAATCAACGATTTTAATTTCATTTTTTATTTAGTCTAGTGACCAAAGGTACAATATCTTTTTACAATTTCGTTGTTCTTGAACATGAAAGATTTTTGTCTAAGAATTTGTTTTGTAAATTTATTCTGCAGAACATGCTTCCAAAAGCTTTTCTGTGTCGAATAGCTAAATCCTATTGAGATTTTGATGGACCAAAGTTTTCAATAATAATTACTAATACTTCCATACTGAGATTCTGCTACCAATGCAGTTTTGCGCTATTGTGTTTGAATGTGGTCCGTTATGAAAGATTTTCCACCACCGGCTATAGAAAATGTCGAGTTGCACGCAGTGCACTGTAAAAAAGTGCTTTCACAATTAACTGCACGAATAAATGAAAAATGGGGGTGTAATCATTCACTGAAGCGAGCCTTTCGCTTTTTTGAACTCATAATTTTAAAATAACAGGTACGTAATTAATTTAAGGTATAGAAACATATATGGCAACTTACAGTTTTAATCTTGTTTTTAATTAATAGCACAGTAAATACAAGGACACGCGTTCAACGCAAGGCACCTTTTCGTTCATCACTGAACTCGTAATGCCATGTTTCCAGTAAATCCACCTGCAGAGTCGAATGTATGTTTGATTTGAGATCATTCACAGTGTTGTCAGATTAGCAGAATTTCATAATTTTAATAGCAAAATAGAGGTTCCGGTCTCACAGTCATTATTGTATAACAGAAGACACCAATAAGGCCGGGATACCAGTCCTGTTTCGAACTGTCCCCAAAAATTGAGGACGAATGGTCACCTTACAAATGTATATTTGACGTTACTGGTCACTTTTTAACTCTCTGCCAACTTTGCTACCCCGTAAAAATAATCTTCAAATTTCAACTTATTTTTATGTCTTATTACTAAAGTATCCAGAAATGGGAGTTGTCCTTCGTTTTCCACTTCATATGCGAATTTTATGCTAGGGAATTTAGAATTTGACCAATTCAAGAAATTAATAGGTAAATCAAAAATAGCAAAAATGTCGTCCACATACCTGAACCAAACCCTTGGGAAATATTCTGCATTATTCTTAAATTCAGTTTCGAAATTTGACATAAAATAGTTGGCAACGAAAGGAGAAAGGCTGTTCCCCATTGCTGTTTCTTCGTGCTGTTCATCAAATGTTCTATCTATTTGAAAGTGATTCTGGGACATACAATGGGTAGCTAATCTAAAACACTCCTCAATTTTGTTTGAACCCAAATTATTATCCGTAAGTAATTGCCGCAGATATGTCATGGTTTGTGTGACTGGTACATTTGAAAATAAAGAACACACAACAAATGAAACTAAAATCTCGCTTTCACCAAGTTCCAAATCTTTAATGGTATTTATAAACTCCGAGTTTTCGACCGAAAAATTATTTTGAAGTTTTAGCAAGTTTCTAAATTTATTTCTTAACCATTTAGATGAGGTAAGTCGAAGAGTTAATCCTAGAAACAATAGGTCTCACCGTTTCACCTGCTTTATGTATCGTAGGTCAACGATACATTTTTGTCATTTCTGAATTAGAAAGAGTCAGCTTATATCTAACAGCTGGAGTTAATTTTATCACATCCTGTGTTTTAACAATCATGCATTTTAGGGGAGTCTTTTTCAATTCTTTGTGGGGCCCATTGTTAAGCAATGAACATACCCTATCAAAGTAGTCTTGCTTATCAAAAAAAAAAAAAACAATCTTATTACCTTTGCCAGTCTTTAGGTAACAACATTCCTTGTTACACAATCCCTTAATAAGTCTAACCTACATGTCTTTGAAAACTGTTCCATTCTTGGAATTGGATTTCGGATAAATTGCATGTGAGGGCGAATTGCAATTTATACATCTCCAACTCAAGTCTGCTTCTTTGCCCTGCTTTCTTTTTTTTTTTGACGATCGAGTATCCACGGAAACCAAAGAAAAAATTTTCAAGGATCTGAAACGTCCACAAAAGCCCGATTTTCCTAGACGTATAGAAATATCCAGCGACCAACCCGGTCTAGAAAGTTTCGTAACTGAGAGAACAAGCTTCTTCTTCGATGTCCTTCTCACTGAAGGTCAAAGCAAGGCTGAAGCATTTCTGAAAATGCAACTCGAATATTGGAGAGATGAACCCGTTTATTTAGTACTTCATAAACGTTGCTATCAAATGCATGTTGTGAATGATGTTGCTGAACGAGGTACTGGATTAATTGAAAAATATAACTAATCACTTAATAAAGACGAAGAACAAGGCAGTTCATTGTTCGGTTGTTGGCAAATCATAGAAAACAGCTTCTTACAATATCAAAGGCATCCCTTACTTCATAATTATTTAGTTTTTAAATTTTGTTATTTTCATTCCAAAGTTTAATGTTGGGCGACCTCCGAATATTATTTGTTAGGAAAACGCTTTGATATAGTAATGATTTATACATTAAAGAATAAAAATTTAGTTGTGGAGAAATATTTGAATATTTTTATTTTTGGACCACCCTCATGTCCAACCATTTTCGTTTAACAAATTTAATGACTGAATTACCCATTTTACAATTGGCATTAACTTTAATGTTGATAAAATGTGGAAAAGCACCATGCATTTTACAGTCTTTTAGAAATTTAATACTGCTTGCAAATTCTTAACTTATGATACCTGTTCATCTCAAATTCTAAATTCTCTAGCTAGTCCAGTCACTATGTCCAAAAATAAGGCCTTTGCTGGAAAGTGAAGGGAAATTTTAAATTCCTTTTTTGGGGTGTTTGGGGGGTCTAGCAAAGCTTAACTTCAAGTTGTCGACCAAGATTTCCTACGTGCTATTTCCGCCATCTTGATAAATGAGTGCGTTTGATTTTTTTGCGATAATTCGGTTCCCGTTAACACTACATGAAAATAATGTAAACATCTTTGTAAGAATTTTGAATGTTCTACAATTTATGTTCTATTACTTTTTCGCGTAGGAGCTATATTTGTCGAGATATCGAACGCGAAAGGAGAGCGTGAAATGGTCGAGATTTTTTTTCGAGCTTCTAGGCTTGTGTCTCTTTTCTCTTTCTATTTAGCAAAAAAGTAGTTATTATCAAATTTGTAGAGGTTGAAAATAGCTTCAATTTGACCTATTACAAATTGATATGCGACTAAAATTACGACTTGTAGAGCGGGCCAAAGTTGTCAAGTCGGCGCTTAATTTTTATTTCATGTAGATTGTTATTTTTGACGTTTCTGCTATAGAAGATCGGTTTAGAAATTTCTAATGAATTAAATTTATTAGTAGGCCAGGATAGAATCCCAGTTTCTGATGATGTCAAAAACTTGGGTCTTTATCTTGATAATGATTTTAAATTTACTAAACATATTTCAAAATGTCTACAAAAGTCATATAGTTCCTTGAAACTTATTTATCACAATACAATTTTTAAGTGTAAATGTGAAAATCGTTTTGTGTAATGCATTAATCTTGTCCTGTTTTGATTATTGAGACGTTGTTTATCATTCGCATTTCAGTAGCTTTAATGTTGCTAGAATTCAGAAGATTCAGAACTCATGTTTACGCCTCATATTTGGAATACGAAAATATGAGAGAATTTCTTATAAGCTGAAAGATTCAAACTGGCTTAATACGAAAGAAAGGCGCTTCTTTCATTCTGCATGTCTTTTCCACAAGATCTTGAGTAGATCACAGAGTTACTTATACAACAAAATAAAGTTTAGAACCGACGTACATACTTTAAATATAAGATTTAAAGGAACGCTGACTCCAACTCAACATAAGTCAAAATTTTTCAAGCGATCGTTTGCTTACAGAATAACTAAATGCTATAATTCGTTACCAAATGTAGTAAAAGGCTATTGTACGTCAAAATTTAAAAAAGCTATTTTTCAAAATTTTATGGATACTCATCAATGAATTAATTATTAGGGTCAAAATAACACACTTAGTAAATTGCTATATCACTAAACACCGCCATAGCTGTTTTGTGCGTAATATTTCGCCTGGCGCCAAAGCAGATCGTTGGATTTTTTTGTTTTCTTTTCTTTTTGTTTTTCACCGGGTTAAGTGGAAGAACAGCGGATAGATCTGTTTTTCTATCAAGTTGAACTTCGCCCAAGACAATATTACGTTTTAGTCAACATTTTTTCTGTGTAATTTTGTAATAATTTAATAAAGACCTTCGTTATTATTATTATTACTATTATTTTTATTATTATTAATATACAATCATATAATGCTGTATACTATCTACTTGATGAAATATACTGATTTCAATAATGCAATGAAGTTTGTTATGTCTTCTACGTAATAGTACGATACATGAAATAAAAATTACGTGCCAACTTGACAACTTTGGCCCGTTCTACAAGTCGTAATTTTAGTCGCATATCAATTTATAATAGGTCAAATTGAAGCTATTTTCAACCTCTACAATTTTGATAATGGGTACTTTTTCGCTAAATAGAAAGAGAAATGAGACACAAGCCCAGAAGCTGAAAAAAAAATCTCGACCCTTTCACGCTCTCCTTTCGCGTTCGATATCTTGACAAATATCGCTCCTACGCGAAAAAGTAATAGAACATAAATTGTAGAACATTCAAAATTCTTACAAATATGTTTACATTATTTTCATGTAGTGTCAACGGGAACCGATTTATCACAAAAAAATCAAACGCACTCATTTATCAAGATACCGGAAATAGCACATAGGAAATTTTGGTCGACAACTTGAAGTTAAGCTTCGCTGGACCTCACCAATACCCCAAAAAAGAAATTTCAAATTTCCCTTCACTTTCAAGCAAAAATGACATAGTGACTGGACTAAGCATAAAATTTACATGTGAAGTGCAAAATGAAGGACAAATGCCTGGATACCTTAGCAATAAGAGATAAATAAGTTTGAATTTTATGTTTATAGAAAAGAAACCAATGCAGACAGATTAATTTTAGCGCATTCGAATCATTGTTTTCAACAGAAAATGGCTGCTCTAAATTTCTTAGAGCACCGAACTTCAGACCATAAAAACATTGCTGTGTACAATGGTTTCCCTTCTAAAATTATCGACAATTTAATTAGAAAACAAAAAACAAAATTGCACGTTCAAAATTTTACGGCTCTGGTCAGTCATAAAAGTGAAGGACCCAACGAGAAAATTACAGCCTAGAGAAAATTTGTAAAGATTTAGGCTATAATTTTTTTATAATTCAATATTCGCAATATTTGTTGGGGAATCCAAAAGACAAAAACTTAAGACTAGAGAAATCTAAAATTTACGAAATTAAATGTTTCCATTGTGATTTTAAACATATTAGGCAAACAAGTCGTAATTTTGGTACTAGGTTTAAAGAGCATATATAGCTCATTTTAGATTCAACAGATTCGAAAAATCTAGTATTGCGTATTTACGAAATGGGCCATCGTGTTACTGAAAGTGACCTAAAAATTCTAAAGGCGTTAACCTCAACAAAGCAGCTAAATTCTTTTGAAAGTTTGATAATTTTTAAGAATCAAAATAATAAACTTTTAAATAAAGATGGGGGACCCATTCCCCACTCTGATCCTTACTATTGAAGTTGTTGACACTTGCTTGGCCGCTTAGAGCATGCCCTCCGGGTCAGACAGTATAAATAGCTTTAGATTGCGTGGAAGTGCTGACGTTCAAAGGTGATTTGGTGAAGAGGTATCTTCGGTCAACTTTGTTGTGTTTAGTTTCTCTCCAAGTCTAGTGGAAATAGCAGCTTAGCTGTCGAAATACATATTTAGAGATTATTAAAATTTGTGTGGTTAGGGGTTTTAACGATTTGTGATACAATTTTTGCACTTTACGATATTTTTTACGATAAAATAACCATTCATCTAATTTTTCATTAGTATAATATTAGTTTACATATATTCCAATGCTTTACTGTCCACAATTCTGGTTGCCTAACTATCACGAAAATGAAAGAACAATTCAAGATGAGCACAGAATTAATGTTTTATTTATTGCAAGATAAAGTCAGTATTCTACACTAATAAATGCACGTGATATGATTAGCAGTAACTATAATTTGATTGAGGAAGCTTTAGATAAGGCAGAATCAAACGGGTTACGTTTAACGTTTATTCATAATTGATGTTCGGAATGGCAAGCGCACCTTAATTTATGTAGCTGACAGATTAGATTTGGTTGCGCCAATACAATAATGTGAATTTAACATGGTACAGAGATGGTTTGTGAAGTACACAATCTATTTGAGCGTTCGTATTAAAAATTATATCACCAACAACCGACAAAACAGCTGACGGGTAAAGAAACAGTGCAAAGGAAGCAAAGATTGCAAAGGCTAACGAAAGCTTGATAAGAATATTGAATTGCTAATTATAAACATGTGAAACAGTGCATTTAAAACTAATTGTGAAAAAGCAGAGATTTAAAGTTAAAGTGCAACGATTGAAAATTTCCAAGAAAAAGAAGGTTTACTTCTTAAGTAAAAACATATCAAAACTTATTTCGTAAAACAATTGACTTTGTTGCTAGGATATGAGACATTCAATTGTTAAAAAATAATAACAAAACAATCCTTGTAAAATGTGTGTTGGGTGCAACAGGTGCTCCCAGTTTTATGTAAATTTTCAAATATAAAAGTTTTCTGTCTGAGCCAAAAAATTGTTTTTCATATTCAACAGTCTGCAGAGCATCTGTCTGTATAATTTTCGTCGTGTTAACACACCCCAGTAAAAAGGGACCAGCTCTGCGAAAATTCGCCCAAGAGCAGTTAACATCGAGGTCAATTTTTGAATAGTAGGGACATCGGCCGGCTAGAAATTTATGTGCTACGTTTGAATCAGATCTTCCTGAGTGCATAGGTGCAGAAATTTGGAGCAGGGGGCCATCACCACCCTACGAAGCCGACTTTGCAAGGTAAATTTCACAGACAAGCTGTTGCAGAAGGCCCGCGAGCTGTGGGTTTTATCAAGAATAAACATTGCACGAGGGATTGAACGTGATTCCAGCTACGTAGATCCATCCAGGGTTTTATCGAGGTAACGTCCTTTGATTTTGCGATTTGGTTCAGAAATTTGGAGAGTGGAGGAAGTTAAACAAATGCAGATCTCGGCGTGCCTTTTACGTCATTGAAATCAGGTTGGCCGGAAAATACGACAGATTAGTGGCATTGTATTCAACAGATGTGAATTTTGCCATTTTTTGTG
Organism: Agriotes lineatus; assembly: GCA_940337035.1. Lineage (NCBI taxonomy): Eukaryota > Metazoa > Arthropoda > Insecta > Coleoptera > Elateridae > Agriotes > Agriotes lineatus. Next base: position 56,473,644 of record OW679201.1, on the reverse strand, counting down.
TTTCAATTCAATTATGCTATTTTCGTGTACCAACAGATCGTCTTTGTGTACAGTCAATTTTAAGGTTAAAGCTGTTAGGTACGAATTCGAGCAGTTGCCATACAAGTTAATCTGTCCTACTTAAAAGTAATTGTAATACCGAGTGTTGAACCTACCCCTTTGAAAGAGTTTTTCTCATGCTTGACCGGAGCTTTATTTTATGTGATTGCACATGAATAAAATATAAAGAGCAATAAACCATTTATTTTTGCAAGTATTAATTACAACATCATTTTAATAAGCCCTGAGATTGACACAATATTTAATTCTATTATTAAAACCACTTGTAGCACTGGTCGGCATGAAAATCACTTTTCGATAGTTTTGAGAGATGAAAAGGATTAGTTTAGCCTTTACATTTCTTCTGAAGAGCTAGAGAGGTGAAAACTTCTAGAACATGAACATTTGTAGCAAACAGGTAGATTGGGGGGGGGGGGGGGGGGAATTTGCCCCTTTAAATTGTAAAAAAACATTAAAAGTGATCGATTTTTTCGCAATTTTGTTCACTTATTTTCTATATATTCCAGCTTTACACAATTTAAACAACTTGGAAACACAGAATCCCCACCCAGAACACCGACAGGTTGACTCTACGATCGCTACAGATGTACTGAGGGAACACTCCTGTGCGAAACTGCGCGCGCGTGAGGTATTGAGAGCGCCAGCGTGGTACAGTTTCCGAGCTGTTGCTATATATTTTTATTATTGTTGCTATATATTGTTGTTATAATATATTTTTATTATTTGGGGATGTTTGGGGGAGGATGAGAGGGGCTGAGAGCTGAAATATGTAGATTCACTGTACCACGCTGGCGCTCTCAATACCTCGCGTGCGCGCAGGTTCGCACAGGAATTTTCCCTCAGTACATCTGTAGCGATCGTAGAGTCAACTTGTTGGCGTTCTAGGCGAGGATTCTGTGTTTCCAAGTAGTTTAAATTGTGTAAAGCTCGAATATGTAGAAAATAAATGAAAAAAAAAAATTTAAAAAACCGAGAGAATCGATCACTTTTAATGATTTTTTTACAATTTAAAGGGGCAAATTCCCCCCAAATCTACCTCCTTGCTACAAATGTTCTAGAACTTTTCACCTCTCTAGCCCCCCAGAAGAAATGTAATGGCTAAAATAATCCTTTTGATCCCTCCAACTTATCGAAGTGATAAAAATAAGTGGGGGGGGGGGGGATTTCTTTGAAAACGGCGGATGATGGAAGAAAACGGGAGTTATATTCGGATTCAGGAAGTCATTTTACATAAGAATCTGTAGGAATGGTGTCAGGGCTCGAAAAAAATTTCTTTTTGCCGACCAGTGTAATTTGTGGTGATTTATCTATTATTTTTATTTACTAAAAGCCTATAATAGTTAAGGGCAACATTACAATATTAACATTCTTTTCTCTGTTCGTAAACAAGATATTCTGTTACAAAAGTATTATTACTTGCATTGCATATTTACAAATCATTAAATCTATTGCCCTATGCTATAAGACCACGTGTTATATCAATCATTTTTCCATATTAAGCTGTATCCACAAACACCGTGACTTCAGAGTTTTTCTCCTGCATGGGTCCTCATATGTTTAACTAAATAACGTTTTTGTGCTGCTCTATATTCACAAACAGAGCAACTATACGGCTTTTCTCCAGTATGAGTCCTCATATGCTTAACTAAACCACATTTCTCTGCTGTTCTGTGTTTACAAACAGAGCAACTGTATGGTTTTTCTCCGGTATGAGTCTTCATATGTCTAACTAAAGCAATTTTCTGTACTGCTCTGTATTCACAAATAGAGCAACTGTATGGTTTTTCTCCAGTATGCGTTTTCATATGATCAGCTAAGTAACTTTTCTGTGCTGCTCTGAATTCACAAACAGAGCAACTATATGGTTTTTCTCCAGTATGAATCCTTATATGTTCAACTAAACAACTTTTCTGTGCTGCTCTAAATTCACAAACAGAGCAACTGTATGGTCTCTCTCCTGTATGATATCTCATATGTCTAACTAACTGATTTTTCAGTCTTGCTTTATATTCACATACAGAGCAACTGAATGGTTTTTCTTCTGTATGAGTCCTTACATGTTCAACTAAACAATTTTTGTATGTTGCTTTGTATTCACAAACAGAACAACTATACGATTTCTCTTCTCTACAAGCCACCATAGCGATAGTTATGTTATTTTTATCAAATGTTTTGTTTTCATAATTTTCATTTTTTAATGTAAATTCTTCTTGTTTAATATTGACTTCTGTATGAATACCGATTTTATCAATACTTTCGATAATTTCTTGTTTTATATACAACTTTTCAAAATTTTCACTGTCATCCATTTTCTGTGAAATACAAGTTGCAGTTGGTATGGAACTACAACAAGGCTTACTGCAGTTGCTTGTTTAATGTTCATTAGGTTTGCTTGAATTTCTTTTAATGATATCTGAGAAGAAGAAAGTGGGACATCTTCATTCCTACAACAAAAGCATATTGTCATTATCCTATTAAGAAATTAGAGACACCACAGAATTGTAATGCTGAGTGATGAACAGGTTGGTAACATTATCTATAAGCCAACAACGCCCTATTCCACTTTCATTGTTTCATTGGTAGTATCTGAATCATTATCAATACCTGATTCTAGTGATGTAAAAAAACGCGTTTTTTTAAATCGAATAAAAAACCTAGAAAAAAAAACAGAAAAAAACGTTTTTTTTTGTTTTTTTTTGTTTTTTATTCATTTTTGTAATTGGCGGCACGTTTTGGTAGGTATGGTTGGCGGCATGTAAGCAAACGACAAAGTTTAAACTTATTTTGGTTTTACATGCACTTTAAAGTTCAAGAAAACTACAGCACAGACTAGACAAATGTTTAATAAATAACAGTAACATTTTATACCTACTGCCTACTCGTATTACGTATTACTCAGAGAACAGCAAAGCGTATTCATGCGTCTATGAGAGCACCCCCGCTCCACCCCTACTATTGGAAGTTGCTTTAAGCTGGACCCAGCTCTGAAACTTTCGACCTGATCGATGAATCAAGTTACGTTAACGATTCATCAGAGTCATCAAACAGTGACATGGGCGACGTAAACTGCATGGATACTGACTCCGAATCAGTTGAGGAGTCAGCCATGTCTGTTAGCGAGTAATTTCTGCATTATTATAATTTCTACAGGGTGTTAGGGAAGTCGACGGAAAAATTTCTAGGGGCGAATCCTTGGCCCAAGATATGATGATTTAACTCAACTTACCTATATACAAAGTTGCTTAGTTTAGCCGCTAGAGGGCTTTAAAGATTATTAATAATAATAATGGTGAGGCACTAACACCCCATGAAGGAGCTTGGCCTGCAAGGCGGAAGGTCAGAGCTTCCGTATCCTCGCTATCACACCCGGCTGTCGCTTGTCAAATTCATGACACGTGGTGATGTGGTGATCATCACGCATTAGACTACCGCATTATTACCCATTATTCCTTCGAACTCAGGTCCCCAATTATTTAAAGCGACTAGCTTTTTTAAATGTTTTAACCCCCTGTATAATCACTACCAATTTTTCTCCTGAATAGTTACTTTAATTTAGAAGCTATTCACTCTCTTAAAAAATTATAGTTGGGTAAACGGTTTAGCCACAAAAAATATTTTCTAAATCCCTACAAGCCTAGTGTTAAGTTAAAATTACTGATTCAGGCTTGTAGGGATTTAGAAAATATTTTTTGTGGCTAAACCGTTTACCCACCTACAATTTTTTAAGAGAGGAAGTAGCTTATAAATCAAAGTAGCTATCCATAAAAAAAACATTGGTAGTGATTATACAGGGGGTTAAAAAAATATGGATGGATAATTAATTGTGATAAAGTTTTTAAACACCCTGTAATTTTCGAAATTAGAGTTTATTCCAAAAAAAGCTTAAGTTTATTGGTAAAAACGCATGGCCAAAAAAATGAATAAAATCCATCAAAGATTTTTCGACTTATTTGAAAAAATTTAAAAAAGCTAATCTTCTTTAAAGCCCTCTAGCGACTAAACTAAGCAACTTTGTATATAGGTAAGTTGAGTTAAATCACCATATTTTGGGCCAAGGATTCCCCCTAGAAATTTTTCCTTCGACTTCCCAAACACCCTGTATATCCACTTTGGCTATTTTTCTATTTTTCTTTAGAAATATTTGCTTTTTTTTTGTTATTATAAATTCTATAATTCACTTTACCCACGAAATGTATTATTTTTATTTAAAAATAACTGTTTTTTGTTTTTCCAAACAAATTACTTGTTGTTATTCACTACACTTTAATTCTGAAATAAAACGTATTTAAAAAAAAAACCAGACCGCTTGGTTTTTTTTACAAAAAAAACAGGTGTTTTTTTTTAAAAACGAACGGTTTTTTTTTGGTTGCATCACTACCTGATTCTGACTCAGATTCCTCCAATGAAATGATGAAAGGTGGAACGTTTTCAAACGACATATTTCCCGTACGTTTCGCCCAGTCTTTCGAAATATTTTTTTCACAATGATCACAATAATTTTGCCACATGCCGGAGGTACACTTTGAAAGAGCTTAAGCTATAAATGCTTGCTGTAGTAAGTTTTACAGAACCCCCACGCCATTTCAATAGGATTGCATTGACAATGGTAAGGAGGTAGCAATCTAAGAACCTCATCACCAGTCTCTTTCAAAAATTCGTCAGTCACGTAACGTTTGTTATTGTCTTTCCTAAAAGGTTGAATTAAACTCCAAAGATGTTTTTTTTTTGTAATTTTGCCCTCAATTTTGACATTATGTTTAATCAACCAATCCTGCATCTGATCCTTCTTCCAATTAAGTGAGGGTAACTTTTCCAATTGCACCGAATGATACGTTGCATTGTCCAAGATTACCACACATTTACCAGGAATTTTATTCAGAGCAGGAAGTAATTGATTAACCACCTAACTTTAAAAATCTCCCCGTTCATGGTTTTGTGATAATCCCTATCGTTATTAGTTGAAGTTAATGATAGATCAGACCCTTTCAAAAACCCAAATTTAGTTCCCGCATGCAAAATAGTGAAACGCTTCCCCTCCGATTTAATTTTAGACGGTTTACTTATAATTTCAGAATCGTGTACCCATTGTCGGACGCTGGATCCATTTTGATAAATCCAGGTTTCGTCTAGGTACCAGAATGTCATATTTTCACTAGAATTTTGGTATTGCAAGAATTTCCTCAAATAAGTAATTTTGGATGCAACAACATGTTTCTGTTCACATAGAATTTTACGTCCGTTTACATGTTTGTATTTATAACCAATTGATTTTAGAATATTATATAATAGCTATTTATGCAATAAGTGCTAAAAGTTGACGTTTATGCACGAGACATGAAAATTATGAAACGAAGCCGAAGGCTGAGTTTCATAACATGTCTCGTGCATAAACGACTTTTAGCACGCGTTGCATACAACATTCTATCTACGACCTTAATTTTACTGTTATTAATCCATAAATATCGATTTAACAAAGGTTTGCATCTACGACACTTCTAATTTATGTCATAATAAACAGTAGGCCATGCAGCGCGGGCGAATATTTGCGAATGACAGTAGTCAAGGTCAGTTACGAAATGTAATTATTAATACTCCACATCTGACGGTATTCATTATATAACGCTTTAATTATTTCAAAAACACTCTTCCTTTTTTTTTTATAAAATGTTTATTTGCCCGATCAACACAATTTTTGCATTATACATGGCATTGTTAGTATTTGTTACAAGTGACTAATCTAACTGATGAGGTATCTTGATTCCTCGGGCACCGCTGTGCGATTATTCGTCTTCGTCTGATAAGAATTGGTCTTGGGGGAGTCTTCGTTTTAGCCGGGAGTGAATGTTCCGCTTGCCGAGGTTATAGTGAGCTGCTCCATCGCATGCCTCGATGTTGTTAAGAACATTTTTGGTGCTTGTTTTTATGTATTCTTCTATTGTTGGAACTCCTAGTTCGTAATGCAATTGAGTATTTCTGATGAACCATGGCGCGTCTACTGAGATTCTTAGAACTTTATTTTGTAGCCTTTGTAGTTTGGTTATGTTTGTTTTTGAAGTGGTACTCCAGATTGGTACTGCATAAAGTGCTAATGGTCTTATGAGGGAAGTGTACATCATGATTGCGCATTTGGCTTTTAGTTTTGATTTCCGATTGAATAGTGGGTATAGCTGAGCTAGTCTTGCATAACTCTGATTCAGTTTGTGGTTGATATGCTGCTTCCATGAGAGTTTAGTGTTTAGAAGTACTCCTAGATATTTCACTGTAGGGGTATTCCATTCAATGATTTGGTTGTTAACATGAATGTTAGGTGGGTTGCTAATTCTCCTGAGTGTGGATATTTTTGTCTGGCATTTGCTCGAGTTGATTTGGATGTTCCAGTCACTAAACCATTTGCATAATTTGTTTATAGCGGCCTGTAGTAGTTGTGCTGCTTTTGTTAGGTCGTTGCTTAGTGTAATTATGGATGTATCATCAGCGAATGTTGCTAAAGTGGCTTCTATATTTGGCATGTCTAACGTGTAGATGTTAAATAAAAGTGGTCCTAGTATACTGCCCTGAGGGACTCCAGCTCGTATACTTTTGGTATCTGAGACTTCGGCGTTGATTTTCACTGCGAAGTTTCTGTTGTCGAGAAAAGAGAATAGTATTGTCTTTAGGTAGTTGGGTAATCTTAGTTTCAATAGTTTTCTTTTCAGCCCCTCTAGCCAGACCTTATCAAAGGCCTGGGCTACATCAAGGAAAACGGCTGTTGGGTACTGTTTGTTTTCGTATCCAGTTTCGATTGTTTCAACTATTCTCTGAAGTTGGTGTGTGGTTGAGTAGGTCCTTCTGAAGCCGAACTGATGTGGGGGAAGTATGTTAAGTAAGGTAACTTCTTTATTGAGGCGAGTGTAGATTACTTTTACTTATAGGTCTGTAGTTTTCTAAGTGTTTTTTTGTCCTTTCCAGGTTTAGGGAACAGCAGTATTATGGCGTGTTTCCACTCTTTTGGGAAGTGGCCCATCCTCAGTCAGGCATTAAATATTGATGTTAGGTAGGCCAAGGATTTCATAGTTAAATGTGTTAAGACGATATTTGGTATGAGGTCGTAACCGGGGCTTTTTCTTTTGGGGAGTCTGGCGATTAGTGCTTGTAGTTCGTGAGGCGAAGTTGGTTCTATATGTTCGGTGATGACGGGTAGGTTTCTTTCGATGTAGTCAATTGTATATGCTGCTTCTGTTGGACTGCATGTGATTTTTGGTGTGAAAGCACTTTCCAGATGGTTGGCGAATGCCACGGCTTTTTCTGCATCAGTGTAGTAGTTGCGGATACCATCTGTGATTGTTGGAATTTCGTTGTGCTGTTTTAGAATTCTTTTTGTTGCTTTCCACATCCCAGGGTCGTTCGGTTCAAGCTCTTCAATGTATTTTTGGTATGTGGCTATTCTTATTTCGTCTAACTCTTTTTTGAGCTGGTGTGTTAGGTAGTTGAGCGTTTGCTTATCAGATGAGTTTCGGCTTCGTTGCCATTTACGTCTCGCTTGGCTCTTTTTTTTAATAAGTTCGGTTATATAGTTTGAGTGGTAGTAGTGTCTGGGTTTATGATAAAATGTTTTATTCGAAGTTGCCTTGAGTGCACTATTTACAATGGAAGTTCTAAAGTTTGATATTGCTAAGTCGATTCCTTCTGGTGCTTTCAGTTCAGGTGCATATTGTTAATGATCATTTAGGGCTATTTGAAATTTTTCCCAGTTTATTGATCCGTTTATTAGGCGAGGAGCCTGTAAGTTTATGTGTGGAGTAGCTGTGAGTGTTATGAGTACTGGAAGGTGATCCGAATCCAGCTCATCGATGACCAAAAAAACACTCTTCCTGTAACGCAAGAAGCTACTAGAATAACTTTACAACTTCACATCCAAGTTCGAAATTATAGTTTTATAACCTCACTTCACTTTTGGCACATGGGCTAAAAGTAAACAGCTGATTTCTTTAACCACGGTAAACTATAAAACGTCACTTTTAGTGAAACAAGCTAGCGCTAAAATGCCTACTTTTAGTGGTGGTCGTAGATAATAGTTATTTATGTACCTAGAGCGGAAAATGATGCACTAGGCGTGACTTCGAAAGTTTCGGGCCGACCGAAGCGAGGTCCGAAAAAACTCGAACGAACGCCTAATGCATTTTTCGCTCGTGTTGCATACAAAATTTTTCCTACGACTGTAAAATTTTCGAAAATAGGTTTAAACTGGTGTTTTTGCCATTTCTAAAATTTCCAGCGACGTGCAAATTTTTACATCAGAATTGGATATTTTATCGCCCATTTCTTATTTTTCTTGACACTTAAACACCGACAATACACAAAATAAAGCACAAGCAACTTTAAATCGCGAAAAAACGTTTAAATCAAATTCACAGTGACAGCTGTCAACTTTGACGTTATCAAATAGCTGACCACTAGCCGACTTAGGTATATAATCATGAAAGCTTATATAAAATTTATGTATGTTGCTATGTATTACGATTCACGATTATATACTTACGTATGACGGCTGCCGCGATGAACTGATTCAAAACAATCAATTTTTGACGTACGTCAACAAGGCGGAAAGCTTGATTTTAGAAGCAGTCGTAGGAAAAGTAGTTTTCCCCTTATCGTATTCGAAATTTTCACCCGCGCCCTTTAATAGTCTAGTCAAAGTAAGGTGTTTATTTTTCAATTGATAATTCCATATCTGTCGTTGCAGATCTTCCCGAAATGTAAAATTTTTATAGTATGTATCATTTTTAGGTCGTGGGCCAAAATGTTTCATATCAAAATTGTACCGCCCAATAATACTTCTAATCGTTTTTTTTAGATACCTAAAAGAGTACAAAGCCCAAAATTAAACCAACAGTTAGGTTTTATGCATAAATACTTACATCCCAAATGACACTAAACCGGGAAAAGATTTTCGTTTCGCTCAGGTCTGGCCTGTCGGCTTTATCATGCCTGTAGCCTTTTGTAATTTGTAATTTGGTGTCAGGTTTAAAAACTTTTGGCATATTTGTTTTAGTATAAATTACAATTTGTTGACAGATAGGTATCCATGACACCGATGTCCATAAATATTATACCTAGTGGCAAACAAAGTATGAAAGCACTGGCAACATTGCACGTTTAACCTCAAAATGTCAAATTAGACTCTTTCGTGAGCCTCCTGTACTTAACAGTTGATTCTGGCAAAGTGTCAGAAAGATATTCTAGGGAGTTTTAATTTTATTAAACATAAAAACAAAATTCCAGTCTACCTATCGGGAAAATAACTACTGAATGGTGTGCCCATATAGCATTTTCATAAAACAAAGCTGTACAGTACACCTTCATTACCCTCATATACAGGGTGTTGCATTGGCGGACGCAAAATATAAAATCCCATGTTAATTACGACGCATTAAAATATTAGCTTCCTTAATTATTTTACAGCAAAATTCCCGTTGAATATTTTAAAGAACACTATTTATAGGCCATTCAGTAAACACAAAAACATTTTAATTTTTTTGAAGTTGGCATGTGCATGTCATTTTTGTCTCTACTAGGGATTCTGTATTTTGTTTTGCAAAGATTTTCACACCTGTATATAGGCAGATTTGAATTTAGAAATGACATTTAATATTTTCCATTGTCAGTGTCAAAGTAGATATTTTTCTAGAAATTCTCACCTTAAGTTTTATAAAATATAATAAAAATACCTATTAATAAACGCTACATCAATAGTATCCAACTCAGTATTTGTACAATATTCTTGATATTCGTTATTTGCAACATTTATGACAGATGGGAAGTAAATGTCACACCCTTAACCTATTTGTTTTAGTAACTTTTTGGAAGTACATTCCTAGTAGTAAGAGAGTTGGTGACATTTTTTAGTGATCATTTAGTTAAGGCCTATTTTTTGAGAGAATGTTGCTGGAGGCATGTATAATAGTAATGTGTAAGGTTTCTCCTTGATAGCGGTATCAGAGGGAAGCAGAACACCCGTAATTTTAACTGTAAGTATATGTCAAATTCGAGGTTAGTAGGTTAGCTTTTGCGTCAGTCTGTGTCAAGAATGACGGAAAACCTAACCTGCTAACCTCGAATTTGGCATAGACTTACATTAAAAAAGTTCATAAGAGGCGGCTGTGGAAATTGAAACGTATGAATAATATGTTGGTGGCACTGTAAGTCGATGTCAAATTCGAGGTTATCAGGTTGGGTTTTCCATTAGTTTTGACACAGATTGACGCAAAACCTAACCTGCTAACCTGGAATTTGACATATACTTACAGTGAAAATTGGAAGTGTTCTGCCTCCCTCCGATACCGCTATCAAGGAGAATCCTTACAGATGACACTTATACATGCCTCCAGCAACATTCTCTCAAAAAATAGGCCTTTACTAAATGCTCACTAAAAAATGTCACCAGCTCTTAGACTATAGACAAAGATGAATTCTGGAAGTACACTCATGAAATTTTGGAAATCATAGGCCACTTTGTGTTTTTATGTTTACTGAACAGACTATAGATGATGATCCAATTAGCCTCTAACCGCAAAGTAAATGAGATTACAAATAATACATACATACATACTATACATGATGATCCAATTAGCGCAACTGGAAATTTTTTTGTAGGCTTAATTCAAAAAGTAATGGATACATTCATTAACACTTGATATTCACTTTTATGAATAAATCTCGAAGATGTGTAACGATTTTGACCATAGGGAATATTTTCAGCTGATTTTCAGTTTCTTATGTAATTTGTTTTTCATGACATCATCGACTTTTTTTTAAATAATCAGTATGTTTTATTATTGATTTTGGTAGTAATTTTTATGTTGTTTTCAATGATATAAAATTTTCAATATGTTTCATCTGAAAAAAATCGAGAAAAATGGTCTTACAGTTTAAATATTAAAAAACAATGAAATGAGCCAAATAAATCTAGTTACCTGCGTTTGACGGAAAGTCATTGACGGCACATTCGTTTTTATTGAAATTTAAAAAAAAATTGAAAAATACAATAATAACTAATAAAAAATTCAATTCTCTGTGTGTTGCTTAATTGTACCATTTTTATTAATAAAATAGTTTGCTAAAGGTAAATTCTAATTTAGAAAAATCTGGTGTGATACACTCACAGTGATTTTATAATTATTAAAAAATTTGCTTTTTAATTTTTAAGCATTTGTCAAAAATTTTCAAAAATTACAAATTCTACAAAAACGGGACAAAATAGAGCGTTCGTTCAAGAGACAAATTTTCTCTAAAATTTTAAGCTCAATTCAAAAATTTAATAATATATCGGGTGTTCTATTTAGAATAAGAGTTAATTAAATAAATAGAAAAAAAAACAAAAGAAACCCATTTTAGAAGTATTCAACTGGTAAATCACCTATCTCACATCAATAGGTACACATTAAAAATGTAATAAAAACGTAAAGTTTGAAAAAAATCGTTAAAGCCCTTTTTGAAAAAATAGAAAAAAACTGAAAAATCACAATAGTAAACACCTACTTCCGGTTATGCGATTTTCTTCAAAAGCTTGCTGTCTCATCTACATAGTACACAAAACGTATATATGAAGTTTCAACGCCATATCTCTTTTCGTTTTTGAGATATTCTGTTTACAGACACACGCACAGACAGACCAATGAAAAAAATAATGTCATTTAAAAAAAAGTCGATGACTTTTAAAACAAATGACGTAGCAACATAAAGGTGGTTGTAGTATATGTCCTATAAGGAAAATCGCTATACCCCTTCAAGATTTTTTAATAAAAAAAAATTAACAAAGTTAATGAATTTATTCGTTACTTTATTTCTACACTGTATATAAAGCCTGGCCAATATATGAAAATTATCCTAAGAAATGCATTTTATAAACTAAAAGATGTCCCAATAGGAACGATATGTTTTTAAAATTAAATAAAATACAAAATATTTGAGACAAAAGCAAAACTTTTTCTTTATTTTATAGTACAACTTATGACAATTATGTTTTGAATAACACATTATTCAAATGTCCACCTCGGCTTCGTTTGCAGGTTCGAATCCGATGAACCCAATTTTCGGTAACTTTGTGCAATACATCAGGTGTAATTTCATTAATGCAGCGTTCGATGTTGAATTCCAAAGCATCAATAGTTCGAGGTTTATTGGCATAGACCAACGACTTTAAATAACCCCACAAGAAGAAGTCCAAAGGTGTTAAATCACAACTTCTTGCAGGCCAATTAACAGTTCCATTTCTGGAGATTACAGACTCACCCAACTTTTCTCTTTTTATAAAATTTTTGGATAATAACCAAACGTTGTTGAAGCGTGTATTTTGACATGATGAATTGTCAAACTATACTAAAAACAAATTACAGCTAGTGAGATTTCTAAAATTTTAGATATAGTTGCTATGACGTTTTAAAAACATATCGTTCCTATTGGGAAACCCTATACCTAGCTTTGCTAGGCATTATATAAACTGCTTAGCCGTTATATAAAATGACTGATTTATACAAGTTGCCTGTAACATGTATACATACAAAGGCTGTTCTATTAATTTTTAGTTATAACAAAAATAGAACTTTCAAAAGAAAATTACTTTAGTGTTGTCCAAACTAATCCACTTGCCATCATAGGCATAACCAGCAGGTCGTTAACAACCAACATTTTCCGGTTTTATTATTTGTTTTGGCTTCAAAAAAACATTCTTGCACAAATGCCATAATGTTGGACAGATGGCTCTAATAAAAAATATAGGCAAGATAAAACATTATTAGTGCAAAAATACAATTTCGTTTTGCTAATACTTTGAAAAGACTTTTCTTGTCTGAATATTACTTTTTTCCATTTAATTGTGCACCATTTGTTTTAGTTTCTCTCTAATTGTCTATAAATAAAGGGTCAATTTATGTGCCTAGAAAAAGATAATTGCAATTATTTCATATACGAGTAAGTAAATGAGAACGAAACTTGAGTGAGTCCCAAACGACCCACTGGGCACATACCGCCACCTAGGCTCATCCAGTTCAAACTTATGATGACTTACTATTTAGATGTTTGCTTTGTCTAAAATAGTGTTTTATATAGCAAAGAGAACTTTGTCGTGATGAAGAGAGTAAATGACCCCGACTTCTTTAATTTTTGTAACTTGCAAGCCCAAGATATTATGACAAAGAGAAATCACGATAGCAATGAAGAGGATATTGATATTTTCAAGAAAATATATATACACTGTTATACTATAATGCATACACACTGTGAAGAATGAGCTCATGTCCGTAACATATCAACACTAATTGTCAACTGTAGCTGTTTAGGGCAAAATAATATTGTGTGTAAAAAAAAAACTCATTTAGGGTAGGCCTTGGAAAGAAAGATACAAAATATGGTCATGTCTTAACTTACGTCTGTAGGTGAATGTCAGATTGCATTTTGTTTATGAAAACATCTGTCACTATGGCAGGTGAAAGTTTACACTGCATTAAGTTTAATTGTATCAAGCAAAAGGGAAAATAAGATGGCATGTAAGCAACAACAAGGAGTGTAATAATCATAACGGTCAATAAAAATTGTTTTGGTTGGGTTTTGTATATTTTTAGGAAAATAGTTCAAGGTCAAGATGTAACTGACTTATGGTAGTTCATTTGCTTCAATGGGTATATATCAAGTTATGGCAAACTTCAATTTAATCAGGGCATGCTGCAAATGAGTTTTTTTTTTGAACACACGATATAAACAACTCTTATTCCCACTTCTCAAAGTACCACATATTAAATTGCCATCAGACTTTGGTAACAAAAGTGAGTCAATCCTTCATAAAGAAAGCAACAGCAAATTAAATTTGCTGCCTTTTTTGTTGTAATGTAGATAAATAGGATAAGGAATGAAGAGTTACAGAGAAGGAAATGCTCTTGTACTTCGTTTCTAATAGATATTGAGTCTAAGATTATGATTAAACGCTGTGCAAAATATTTTTATACCAGGAACACCTGATGTAAATTCAACATTGATATAACAATAATAAATCATCACTAATAATTCCACTCAGCTCCCTGTATCTGCTCTACATAACACGTAGCAGCATAGCTCGCTATCACACAGAAAATAAAAGACAAATTAACCTCCTTTGGTAGATTAAATTTTAGTAGGATTCGACCAATATAGATTTTTTGTGAGATACCGTTATTTGTCAATATTTCTATAATATTTTGCTGTAATTTTTCATACAATCAAATCTATCACCCTAAATAATTAATAATAATAATCATTTCTTCATTTCCGAAATTCTACATTATTTGTAATTAGAAAAATAACTAAAAATTAGTTTACACCAAAAGTACTTGTTTCTTGATGATCATGACTCCAGAAATAAATGACAAAAACAAACTCAACCCACAGAAGTTAACAACACTTGTATGTGAGCTATGAATTCTATATCAATGATGTAAGCATACAAAACCAACATTGTATTTTGCACTATTCACCATTCTTACCGTCCTTCATACTGAAACACAGTGCTAAGCTGTACACACTGTATATAATACGATTTACAGAACTTATTATTATTACGATCTTACACAATAAATGTTTCACCTTTTATATTCACATGCCTGTATCTTCCTTATTTATGTTCTGAACAATTTAAAATTTGGTCAGCTATACTACCTTTTAAGAGTTATTTTTATATAATTTTATTGCAAATCACAAGCCCACTGCGATCAAAAGTAGATGCAAAAAATGAGAAATCAGAATAGGCCTAGTTTTATCCAAAGTTGTTAAAAAATATTGCTCAGAATCATAAATATACTCGAAATCCAAATTTTTATTGAAAAATTATTATTATTAAGATTTAATAAATTAATTTATTTCACTTCTTATTTTTTCACTGCTTCATCTTTCTTACTTTCTGATCGATTTAAAATTTTAGTGAATTATAGTATCTTTTTTGTGATTCTCAGCAACTTTTCAAATAATTTTTTTCGATAAAATTACTGATTTTTCGCATTTCATTTTGATTGCGGTAGGCTACTAGTTTTCCACTAAATTTATTTAAAAAATACAAAAATAACCCTTTTAAAGCCAACAGTATAACTGATCAAAATTTGAAATAGATCGGGCAATAAATAAGGAAAATACAAGGGTGCAAAAGTGAGAAGTGAAACATTTATTTTATGAAATCACAATAATTTTTGCATAAAAATTTGGATTTTGACAATTTTTGTGGTTCTTGGCAACTATTTCTAATAACTTTTTTCGATAAAATTAGACCTGCCATAATTTTCGCATTTGTTTTTGATTACAATAGGCTACTGATTTACGGTAAATTTGTTTAAAAATTGTAAAAATTATATTTTGAAAGGGTAGTATATAACTGACTAAAATTATCAGAAAATAAATACAGGGGTGTGAAGGTAAGAAGTGAAACAACCTGTCTAATAATAATAATAATAATAAAGAACGGCTCCGTGTGCGGAGGTCCTAAACCACTTTTTTGTTAAAGGTCTCTGAAAGCTAAACATTTTCTTGTCAGTTTACCGTAATGCATTGATATCGTCCCGCAAAATGTCAAATGCGTCCCGCATTCCTTAGTATATTCTTACATTCGATATATATTGCAGTATTTCCCGTTTGACGTTTGATAGATTCTAAAAACTCGTTCACCATAAAATGCATTCGTACGATTTAATGTACCAATTGAATGGCGGCTGTAGTCCATGTAGCCTCTCTCTCGTATATCTCGTGCATGCGCAATGCAAGCAGGGAACGGGGCTTTTCTCTAATAAATGCGATGTGGACATCTAAACAAACAGATTTAAAAATAGAGACGATGTGCGCAATGTTAATTTCAAAATTTAATAAGCTGTGAAAATGTTACAGGGTTTTAGTATTAATTTACTAACAGCCCACCTGGAACTGTAAGTGAATATTACGTGGTATCAACATACAGAGAGATCAAAAATAAACTTGCTTTTTGTTGACATGGAATTGTTCATTTTTTTTAGCTTTTAAAATTAAGTTTCGACATCTTGTTTAACTTATCCACATGTAATTTGATGTTACCTATCAATTTAATCCATAAATTTGGTTTAAATAACTTTATCTACTCCTACAGCACAATGGCCATGAATTATGATTCATAATTCACGGTTTGCAGCCAATCATAAAATTCTATTTTCATTATTCAATAGTTTGCAAATTGCAACCAAACAGAAAATTCTATTTTCATTATTCAATAGGTTGTAGCCAATCACAAAATTCATTCTTATTATTAAATGACTTTTGAAGTTAACAGCTGTCACAAATGTCATAATTCTGAAATATGAACACAAGGCTCCTATTGCATAGGAGTAGATAAAATATCGTATTATATTCGCAATTATGGCCATTATTCACTCAGATGACTTGCGCCACGCGCCTTCGGCTTGTGGCGCAAATGTCATCTTCGTGAATAATGGCTGTCATAATCGCTCATATAATAATATACTATTATTTTGCATATTTGTGTAACCGATTAAACTGCGTCAAAGTCATATGAACTAATAATATAAATTAATTGTAGTTCAAATCTAGCTTTATAAAGTTTAGTGTAGACAATAGTCATTTTCATCAATTTTATTTGCGATCGCCCTGTTTACGAATTGTTTATGAAGTTTTCATTTGTACAGTTTTACGCTACCTAATTTATTAAACTATAAAGTGTTATTTTGACAAGCCATTGTTAATTCAATTTTAACTCATTATTTATTACTTTTCTTTGGTTTTCACAGGCATTGCAAAAAAGTATGTACTAACCGCGAACTATAAGTGACACTTACAGTTCATGGGTACGTAAAGACCATACATTTTTACTTCCTTTTACTATAAAGGAAGTATTGGATTCACCCCAAAAATTCGAAATTGAGTTTTCAACAGATCTTCACGTTTTAGAGTCCCCTGAACCCAAAAAACATATTTTTTTTCATTGGTCTGCCTGTCTGTCTGTGTGTGTGTCTGTCTGTGAACAGAATATCTCAAAAACGAAAAGAGGTATGGCGTTCAAACTTCATATATAAGTTTTGTGTACTATGTAGACGCGACAGCAAGCTTTTGAAGAAAATCGCATAACCGGAAGTAGGTGTTTACTCTTGTGATTTTTCAGTTTTTTTCGATTTTTTCAAAAACGGCTCTAACGATTTTTTTTAAACTTTACATTTTTACTGTTTTTTTAATGTGTATTGATGTGAAATAGGCATATATATAATACACATATATTGCTGGTAGGGCCTGGAAACTTCAGAAAACATTACGGCGCCGACATAGTCTCACTTAGAGTATAACGCGTCTCGTGCGCATGCGTAAGAATTCGAACTCCGCCTTTAGAAGCGAATTTTAAACTCGACCACTTCCCCATTGGGCGGACGACGCCGCCGCGCTTGCGCACAGCTCACCATTATACATTGAAAAGTTGGTTGTCTGTCTCACTTCCTTCGTGAGTTTCCCACTCATGGCCGCTAGCAATATAGTAAGTATTAGATATATGGAAATAGGTGATTTTCCAGTTGAATACTTCTAATGTGGGTTTCTTTTGTTTTTTTTTTCTTTTTTTTTTATGAACTCCTATTTTAAATAGAACACCCGGTATGTTATTACATTTTTGAATTCACCTTAAAATTCTAGAGAAAATTTGTCTCTTCAACTAACGCTCTATTTTGTACCGTTTTTGTAGTATTTGTAATTTTTGAAAATTTTTGACAAATGGCTAAAAATTAAAAATGAAATTTTTGACTAATTATAAGAACACTGTAAAAGAAAGTTGTGAGTGTATCACACCAGATTTTTTTATTGTATAATCTGCATGTATTTTGTTAACTCCCCCCTTCCCTTCCTGAACCCTCCCCAAGTAGTCAGGTCCCGCATTGGGGCCTTCAATAGTTGGCAGCCTTAGTTTACCTAACCAGGATGCGTAAAAACCACTAACTGTAAAATCATAACTATGGTGGACATCAACTGTATATGAAAGTGTTGTTTAAATTTCAATTTATATACCTCAAGCTGGTGTAAAAACTGCAGAATCAGGCAAGACCTCTCGTCGCTATTCCATCAGGTGGTACATTTGAAGTTCCATCGCGTTTCTGAAAGAAAAGAATATTCATATTACAAACGGTTGTCAGTCATTCACTTATTACTGAAATATTATTAGACATTTACAAATATTGTACTGGTACATGCCATACATCCAGAACACGTTCAAAACTACAAGCGATTAGTATTAGTAGGAATCATGAAGGTTTGAAAATTTTACTACGTACTACATGTATGCAAACAGTTAGTATGTAAGTTTGTAGCCAACCAAGCTTTTCGTTAGATTGGATATTAGACGACACACCACGGAAATTTATGACAGTATTTGACGGGATTCTTGTACCAATAATTGAACTTACTTGCTAACACTGAATGATAGATAAATCACGGTTAAGTTTTTATAAATGCCTAATATCAAAAACTGTATCACACTATGGATTATAAGATTATAACAAGAAATACCTATGTAAACATCTTGCCAAATTCGCCATATTAAAAAGCGCTTCTTATTAATCTACTGTTGTACAAAAGACCTACTTTGTTAAGGTTCCCCTAATTTTTCTTACAGAACAGTTACATTGAATTGTTTTGACATTTACATATATGTAATATATTTTTGACAGTTATTGTTTGTCATTTAATAATTAAATTAGCACAGTACTAATTTACAACAGAAAGAAAGGTATTTGTAAACATTTCTATGCTTTCAACTGTACAACAAATATAGAAAAAAGGCGTTGTTCTCTGTATGATTTTGCGTTAAAACTGCATAATCATAACTTTTGGATTGATAACATCCTTTCATTATTTCATTAATATTTCTAATTTCAAGTACATTAACATGTGGGAGCATTCAAACTACACAACCTCTGAATGAGCGCTGAAAGGATTCCGAAAACCGCCACGAGTAGTAAATATTATACACCAAGTGAATTAAACATAATATGTTTATTCACGAAAAGATGTTGATCTCACGAGTGACATCATATTTTTAAGTGAATAAATCTTTAATCCACGTGGCATATATATGTTTTTCTTCAAATTTGACGAAATTTAGAATAAAAAATTAAAAAATATTCAAATCAAGTTATACATTTGCCCATTCATCGTCAATTTGATCTAAATATTAGTAATTATATAACACACTACAAAGATAAAGAATAATTTAATGTAAATATTTGTAGAAATAATAAAAATATGTTGTTCGTCATTGAAACTTTTTTAATTTAGCGAATTAAACTTTTTTAATTCACTAGTGAATTAAAACACTTTTATTTCACTTGTGAATAATAGGCTGTTTATGAAGGTTGTTATGGAGTTAATAATATAACTTTAAACTGTTAAAATTAATGCTGAAATTAAGAAACTAATAAAATTAAAAGAAAATAACAGGAAACTGTTTTCATAAATGTGGAAGGCAAGAGTATCGAAATAACTATAAACATATAAGATCAACAATAAATACAAAAATAAATTTGCATATGGTGAATATATTACCAGCATATTGACTATATAAAAAATAGAACTACTCCAATACTTATGTTCTTAAATTATTTCTTTAAATTTTATTTATTGATTTTTTAGCAGGCGACTGAAGTCGGTACATTCAATTTTGTATACTTAGAGGGCGTGCATAAGTACAAAACACGATAAAAATATTTTTCAATAACTAAAATCACCTTACCAAAATAGCTTAGGTACCATGCGAATAATATCGTGTGTTTAAAAAAAACTCATTCGCAGCCTGCCATGATCAAATTGAAGTTTGATACATACCTACCCATTGTAGTAAATGAACTACCATCAGTCAGCGAGAACTAAATTACATCTTGATCTTGGAACTATTTTCCTAAAAATAAACAAAACACTTAATAAAAACAATTTTTATTGACTGTTACGACTAATACCGTGTGTTCAAAAATAAATGACGTAAGGATTAGCCATGGAAAAGTAATGCCAACAGCATGCTGTAGAATTTGCAGTTCCGATTTCAGTTTATAATTCTTATGTTAGGTTTTCCGCTGACATGTAATTAAATTCCTTAAATTATTTATATTCGGTATAGTACCAAATTCAATTAGTTAACTGTGGTTGTGTAAGCCGATTAAGTACCCATCGGGTTAGCCACAGCCAATTTTAGCGCAAGGGCAAGTTTCGCAAGTTGTGTGCATGGAGGTTAACTTCCTAAGTTCAGTGGCGTAACAAGACGGTTTGGCGCCGGTGTGCAATAATAAATGATAGCCGCTGTAGACAAGAAGTTTCAGAAAAAAGAGGGAGGGGGGTAATTTTTGGTCATGCAACACTTTCAATTAAAAAAAATAATAAGCTCTTTTCTTAACATGAAAGGTTACTTACTGCAAAATAAAAAACATATAGATGTTTCAATCTTTTATTAAATATAACATAATAATAATAATAATAATCCCATTATTCCCTATTGAGACATACGGTATATTCTCTCCAGTTGTCATTTTCTGTTGCTATTTGGCCCAGTTGTGCTATAGCCTTTCCTGTCTCTTGTTTTACAGTTCTTCTCCACGTTTTTCGCGGGCGTCCTGTGTTTCTGAATCCCTAAGGGTCCCAATCAAAACTTTAGTTTTATTTTTGGGCAGCAAAGTATGCCCTAACCATCCATATTTTCTTCACCTAATTTCTATATTTATATCCACCTGATTTGTTCGGTCCCAAATATTTTTGTAGAAATAATGACTTGCCACCAAACACCTATTTACTTACACCTGCAATTTCTGCTTTACCAGTTCTGTAACCGTCCACGTTTCCGACCCATAAAGTAGAACAGGTTTTACCATTAAATCAAACACTCGCGAAATATAACATGAAACATAAAAATACATATGAAAATACAAAAACAGAAACCACGTAAAAGGAATACAAATTTAAATAATTCACAAGAAAAATAAAATTTATAGATATATAAATATGTAGGTATAGCACTTTAATTAAACTCTCTTTTGCGAGACTTTGTTAAAGCTAACACAATACATGTGTATCAGTGAATTAAAACCAAGAGTACTGGCTCTTACTTTCTCGATACTCAGTAATGCAACTGAGTAATGCAACTCTTTAGGCGTATTTGGCTCATCTTACTTGGCAAAAAGTTTTTAATAATTTTTAATTTAGAAAAATATCTCTCAGTGAAGGCCTTAGTGACGCGATGTAAAAAATAGGATATAAGCTGTATACAAATCTGGAAAGCCAGTCAACGATGTGCGATTAGACAGACATTTTTCTCCCACTTCCTTCACTGATAAGCAAGATTTAATACTAGTTGTGTACGAAGATCGAAATTGTACAATTTGCTTTAGTAAGCCGTCATCGCGATCAGTTTCATACGTATTTTGAAGTAATTTGGCACTCTCTATTACCTCTATATCTGAGGCAATCGCCAGAAATTTGCGGTTTAAAACTTTGAATGTATAGTATGTTACTATATGCACTATGCACCATGACATCTAGGAATCACAAACACACACTAGAGCTGGAACTTCTAATCTACTCAAAAGGAGAAAAGACTGTGCACTCAAAAGAGCCCAGTGGCGCTTTGAACCACTATTCTAGGAAAACTTTTATTTTCACTAAAAACTCCGCTATTGCGGCGCCGAGGTTCTTCGCACCCCCTGCACATATGATACGCCACTGCCTAAGTTGCATTGTTAATAAACCAATTTTTGAAGAAATAAACTATTTTATTTTAATTTAGACGATAACAGTAACAACTAAATTACCAAACTGTTAAACAAATCATAACAAGTGGGTAATCATTAAAATTGTAAATTATCATTTTTTATATTTCACAGATACAAAAAATAAATAAAAACCAACCAAGCTGTTCAAAATGGTCTCCGTTTTATAAGCATAAGCATTTGAGGAATTATATTGGCACACTGTTCAATAATTCTGGGTATTTTGCAGTTCCTTGATATTATTGATAGTGGTCTTATATACACTATTTTTCAGATAAGGGAATCTAAAGTAATCTAAAAGTCTGGTCATCTAGGTGGAAATGTTGTATTTGAACGTAAACTAATTATTCGATCGTCAAAAATTCGCGAAGGCAATTAATAGTCTCTTCAGCGGTGTGAGCAGCCGCGCCATCCTGTTGAAAGTAGCCTTGCTGGAGCCCATCCTCATGAAGCTGATTAATATATTAATTTATAATATTTTCGTATCTCTGAGCAGTAACAGGTTCATGGAAAATATTAGTTCGATAATATATCTTCGAGATACAGCAATCCAACTACCAACATTTAATGGGTGAAAGAAAATTTCACGAAAAGTTTGAGGATTGTCAGCACTCCATAACCTCATATTTTATGAATTAATATAGCCAGACAGATAAAAGTATGCCTCATCAGTAAAAAAAGTTTTTTCAAATGCATCATCGTTATTTCCTACATTATTGATAAGCCAGTTACAGAATTCCAATCTAACTGGAGGATCGTTTAGCAGCAGTTCCTGATACACTTGCAACCGGTAAAGAAAATAATGCAAATTGTTTCTTAATATCGTATGAGATGTTGTATACGTGTGGTTGTTCTTGCACAATTTGTCTCGCATTATTAACTATTTCTTCAGTGCGTATTTTTGGTCGATCGCTGCCTTGCTTCCGGTTTACACTTCCAGTTTCGGGAAAGTTATGTACCATTCGTGATAAAGCACCTGGCCCTTTACCACCTGGAAATTTATACCCACAGATGCACAGGACACTCGTGAATAACTTTAACCACAATTGGTATAACTAAGAACTTTTTTATTTATGATTTTACATGTTTAATTGAGGAGCTCGATGTGGCCCCAACAAACAATTTTCAAGCTTGTTTAGTTATTAAAAATAAATGACAATTAGGTCACTTAGCAACTAGATATTCAAATTTTTATAAAGGAAATTAGGATTGATAGCATGTTTAACCTTATGGACTACAGTTTTGATGTCATATCTTTGCCTAACCACTAATATTGTATTTTTCTTAGAATAATTGTTACAACACTTGCTGTGCTTTTACATCACTTTTGTTTATAATACACTGATACACTTGGAGTTTATTTAACTTCTCACTAATTGTCTTTCGATCGGTTGCCTTCCATTTTTTATTGCTCTTTGCAATTATTATTTTGCCTGCACGGTTTCATTTACCTTTCAGCTAATCTGCTTTTTGCTGGCTTATACAGTTTTACTACATAACGCTCATATTCTTTCTGAATTTAACAAATCGTTTTGTATTGTTCTATTCACATTATGTCTGACATTAATACGCTCAATTTCGTCAGTTGCAAATTAAATTGCATTAACTCTTCCGAACATTTATCATATCTGAAACTCAGAATGTAACCCTTGCAAACCGGCTTTGTTTCATGCTAACTTTTATCCCTCAAATGATTAGTTATTGCTGTTCACATCAAGTGCACTGCTTAATGTAAAGTATTGATTATCTTGCAATAGATAAAATATTTAATTCTGTGCTCATGTTGACCTTATTCATTTAGTTAATTAGGCAATCAGAATTTCTATGGGCAGTGAACCATTACAGTATGTTGTTCAAAATTGTAAGTGTTTCAATCAAATCAGCACGTAACCTTCGCTCAGTTAGTGTGGGTAGATTTAAGAGTCAAAGTCGCTCTTCATATGGTAGGACGTCAAATTTCTTAGCAGTTTTGTTGCTCGTCTCTGGACCTTTTCAATCAGTTCAATGTCCTTTACGAAGTAAGGGTTCCACAGAATCCTCGCAAAGTCTTCCAGTCGTCGTATATAGTGTGTCCACAGACTCATTCTCAACAGGGGGATCTTCCTTATTACGAGAGATAGAGATTTGGTTAAATGGTATGAAACATTCCTTAGGTGAAGTTGTACCAAACCCCATAAATCAACTTTGGATATTCAACGCTGTAGTAATACTATAAATATGATAAAGTACAGGGAATTTTTTTGTGGTCGTGAATACCTCCTTTACTTTTTCCCATTCTTTGGTTGTATGCATGAAATATGAGAAAATCACATTTTAAGTGGCGTTAATAGAAGATATAGAAGAGTTAGTTAAACTACAAAAACATTGGTTGGAATTTCCATTTACGTGTCTTTTCCAGATGGGTGACGATAATTTAACACCTCGGAGACTGTAGCAGTCAAAACATTGTTACACCTAAAATCGAGGCTTCACCTTCTGATTACTTGGAAGAGAGGAGAAAGTAATTTGAGGCGATCAATAGTCAGAAGTACAGGTTATAAAAGCACTCGGAGTTTGCACACTAATAGTAATATCCTTGCAAAACTCTTTTGCTGGTCCACACTGTTCATTTCTGTTTTTATTGGATCTCTTGAATTTGCGTGTTATATGCGTCGGCATCGCTCGTTACAGAATCTGTAACAGGACGACGACACATCAGCTGCTTTGATCGACATTGGAGGCGACATAAACTAACAGTTTATGTTACTTAAATATTTTGCTACAACTTAAAGGGTACCTACTAAAGTGTTGTGAAAAATCACTTGATTGATATTCTTGCTATGTTGAAATTATTTGGTTTATTCGGGAATTATGATGTATTAATGTTCGATGTTTATTTTCTATGTATCTTGAATTTTGAATGTCTGTGTGTGTGTCTTAAACATACACATGAGTCTATACTAATTACCACTTAATAAGAGCGCAACGTCATCACGACGTAAATTTACTATTGATATTGCTTCGAAATATTTACGTTTGAATGTAAAAGTTCAAGATTACATTATAGATATATCAGTACGCCTATTTTGCTTCGATACTCATAATATAGACGAATTTGCCAATTGAAATTTGCAAGTTGTTGGTTAATTAAATTGGTGGCGCCTGTATTTAAATTTAATCAGTTTAGTATTGACCCACCCCTTCCTCTGAAGAAGTTAGCTAGCCCATTGAACGCATTGGTCATGTTTTAGTTTTAGTTTTAGACAATTCGCTATGTGGCTTGCTTTGAAGAGAGTTATAATTGTCGTTGGTTTAGTTTGGCAATATTGATTATTGGAAGCGTTCAGCGGCTAACAACGTATTTAGCGGATTTTTAACCGAATTCAATTTCGTTTCATCAAATAAGGTATTAGAATATGGTGTTGCTTCTAATACGAAGTTTACGAGAAGTCGTTTATTTATATTCCTATCAAAAATGAGTTACAGAAGGGTGCAATATACAAGTTACTTTCAACGTTTTAGTTCTAATGCTTATACTTATATACTTATATTTTAAATTGGACACCTTGTCTATTACCGAGGAATCAAATAGTCCTTCAAAAGACAAATTCAACGATATAGGGTTTGATGGATTTATCTGTCAAAACGACATATGTGGGGTGACTTAAAGAATAAGGTTTACAACAATAGACCGGTGTATATTGAAGCTTTAAATAATCACATTAGAAATGAGATACGTCAAATTCGATGGGATACAGTCTTTAAATTCTCCTAAGACGTCAAAAGTGTGGCACAAAATAAAATCTCACGTTCCGGCTTCACAGATGTTTATGTTTGTTTAGGTTTTGTTTTTCTTATCTTAGCGCTCGGCGCGGAGCTTGACCTTTCGCGTATCCTATTTCACGTGCGCGCCGATTCAAGACAAGCATGCGCGTAGCGCGTGGTTTGCTTGTACAAACTAAAATTCCATACGTAACATAAGTCTGCCACTTGAATCTAGAGCTCGAATGTCTGAAACAAATCTTTAGCTCCTGCTATTTGTTTCGCCATTTATTTATTCTTTTCCGGGCCAGCCTGTACATCCCCACTTGAATTATTTTCGCTGTATTTCGAATAATATCAAGTTTTGTCCGCGCGAAGGCGCTAGATTTGGTTTTCCCGAATTCACTTGTTATCGCTTTACGCCAGCGAACAGCGATTCGATTATTTTGGGCCATTTGATTTTCGCTTTCTGTCGAAGTAACTTGCTTCTTCGAAGGTATTCCCACGTGCTACAGCACTAATTAATAATTAATTTCGTTAGTGAGCTGATAACTAAATCAGGTATTTTTACGCTAATTGCTTGTTATCCATTTTAGTAATTTCTCTTTCTTATCAGCTTTTAGTTACCGCTTTTAGTTACCACTTTCGAGTAACTCTTTTAAACGCCGTTTTTGAGCGACTGGTTATGCTATTTGGCATCATAATTGGTAATCTTGGACCCCTCACAACTTCCTCTGGAATGCCATTTTGGGGGCTTGCCGTCTGTAACACCGAGTGCCTGTCCTTTTATCAACTTTGGCCACGAGGTCTGCGCTGTTGGTGATTGTTACATTAAGATAATCCTGGACCAATTCAACGCATGCCACCGGCGTTTCTTTCAATCCAGGTTAGTCTTATTTCAACGCCCACGAATTATTGGCTGAATCGATTTTTTCACAACGCTTCAAATTTATAATTTACTAATTTAAAACTACGCCTTATAAATCTAAAACGAAATGTACTAACCATTCATAAATCTGTGTCTCATAAATCTAAAACATAATGTATCAATTGTTCCCTAATTTACAATTTACAAATTTATAATTTTACTAATTGAATACATATTAAGAATTTTGTAAAAAAAGTGCTTCACGCTATTTTATTATCATTACCGAGATAACGGATAATACACACAGACAGTGATAAGCTTATCCCTTCAGTGAATTGCATTCAAATTCAATCTAAGAGCCTAAAGGAGGTTCACATATTTCCGCTGTGCGTGTTGCATTTTCAGCACGTATAATTTATTGTATTCAGGTTATTTAATATTGTGATAAACGATTTTCCGACGCATTATTGATGTTGCCACCAAACATGATCTGCTGATTAATAAACTTAATTGTTTGTTATTTTTTTATTTATTTCTTGAAATCTGTGATTTCTGGCGCCCTGTGTTTTTTTACTATTATTAAAAGAGCTTGCAGCAGCTCAGCTGATGATAGAAATCTGCGACCCAAGGCCATCGACTTTGACGCTAGCTAGGCCATTGCGGTAAGTAAGAAACATTTCAGAGCTACCGTGGTGTATAAATGATAAGGGGGTTGATCTGCGATTGTACTACCATTGGTTATTATTAGTAATCAATCGCAGGTTGGCTTTTTTATTGTTTCACTGGCGCCCAACGTGGGGCTCCCGACTTTGGTATTACATCAGCTGTGCAACCTGCAATTCTCATTTAATATTTTGACAAAATTATTTATTTAAAATGAATGTTAACGCACTTCGTGTTGATGAGCTGCTTTACGAACTACTGTTCAGGGGTTTAGATAGAGACACGGTGGAAGGTATGAACGTCGACCAACGTCGTAGAACCTTACGTGCTAAGTTGTTACTCGAAAAGGCTGACCCTACGCTGCTTAACGCTTATCAATTAGTGGCACCCTTCGATGTACAATTAGAACTTGATACTTGTAAAGGCAAACTAACTGAACTTTCGGTATTAGTTACTGCTTTCTCTGCTGCACCTTGCAATTCTGAATTTGCTCGGCTCGATACGCGGCTAACGCATTTGTATTCACGACTAACCAGGTTACAACCCTCTTCTAAATTAGAACAGGAGCATGCTACCCTTACCAGTCAATGCTTAGATTTATTACAGTCACTTAGTAATGAGCATGACGATTCGCAATTACAAGTAGATCCTTTGCCTTCAAATGTTGATGCCACTAATTTTGTCGATTCTGTTAATACAGTAGCTCCACCTAATTCTGACACTATTGAACCTATGGCAGATAATATTGTTGACAACCCTAACATAACTGAAGCCGCCGGTTTAGCTTCATCTACGTTCCAACGACCTAGGGTATCTTTTTCTAATGAGCACGTACATCCGTATCCTCCTTTTACACAACAACCTAGTATGTCCGCTACTGCTAATTTGCGAACTGAACTAGACCAAATTAATTACTCTACGACGTCTTTTCCTAGACATGTAGGTTTAGTTTCTGTACCGGTATGCAAATGGGGTTTATCATTTAATGGAGACACTACTACTATGGGGGTAAATTCTTTCTTACAACGTGTCGAAGAACTTAGGGTAGCGCGTAACATTTCATACGACCAATTATTTTCTAGTGCTGTTGACCTTTTCTCGGGTCGTGGGTTAGTATGGTACCGTGCTATGCATCACCGGGTTTCAAACTGGCACGACTTGGTAGCTAGGTTGCGATCTGATTTTTTGCCTACTGATTTTGATGAGGAATTATGGGACGAAATTAGGAAGCGTAAGCAGGGGGCCGATGAAAAACCCTCACTTTTTATTGCTGTGCTGCTTAATTTATTTGATCGTTTACTCATTAAACCATCCGAATCAGTTCAACTTAAGCATATTATGAAAAACTTGCAACCTTTTTACGCTACTCAATTATCCTTAACAGTAGTCCACGATATTGAACACCTTGCATTTCTGTGTAAAAAGCTGGAAGATGTTAAGATTCAGAATATTAAATACCGCAATCCTGCTGCTGCCTCATCCTTGCACTTGGAACCTGACTTGGCCTACCAGCCTACTCCTAAAAAACCTGTGACACAGACTGCACAAATGACAATTAAACATTCTGGTCCTAGAGCTAACCGTGCGAAAAGTACAACCACTTGTTGGAACTGCCGTAAATTAGGCCATACTTTCCATACTTGCTCGGCAGATAAGACTATTTTTTGCTATATTTGCGGTCATGCAAATAGTTATTTTGCTACTTGTCCTAAATGCCATCCAAAAAACGCAAAGTAAAGGGTAGATATCACAGCCGATCTATTCCTTATCCCTATTATACTAAGGCTGATACTTTATCTTGGGAATCTTGGTTACGAACTGTGAATGAATTTTGCCGTATGACTTGTAATACTTCAGCCACCTTTACTAAACAACTTTCTGACAACCGTCCTTATTTAACCATTTATATTAATGGCGAACCTATTCACGCTCTTTGCGATACAGGGGCCAATCAAACTTTAATTGGGCGCAACGGTCTATATTTACTTCAGAGACACGACCTCAAATTGTGTAACAATAAGTCTCCGCTTACCTTGACTACTGCTGACGGTCAGCTACAAAATATTTTAGGTACTGTTGCCTTACCCATTACCATTGATGGTATTACTAGGTCCATCGATGCGGTTATTTGTGACTCAATTCCGTCTACACTAATTTTAGGTGTTGATTTTTGCTACGCTTTTGGAGCAAAGACTGATTTTGTCGCTGGACGCTTCGATGTGGCTGAAACTTTTTCGCTGCAGACTATTTGTGGCGTAGTTGATTTGTCAGTTCAACAAAAACTTTTACTAGACCAAGTTGTTGGGAAATTTGCTGAAATTTCTGGTCCTACTTTAGGCTTAACTAATTTAGTTGTACACACTATTGATACGGGTGACGCATCTCCTATTAAGCAGAGATACTATCCTTTGTCTCCTGCTATGCAAGTCCATGCCGACCACGAACTTGATCGCTTGTTAGAGATGGGCATTATTCGTCCCTCGAAATCTCCTTGGAGTTCTCCAATGGTCTTAGTCAAAAAGAAAGATGGTTCATATCGACTTTGTTTCGATGGTCGAAAATTAAATTCGGTTACCAAGAAGGATGCTTATCCTTTACCATATTTAAATAGCATTCTTGATAAATTGCGCGATGCACGTTATCTTACGTCCATCGATCTTAAGCAAGCTTTTCACCAAATTCCTCTGCATCCCGATTCGTGCGAGAAAACAGCTTTTACAGTCCCTAGACGTGGTTTGTTCGAGTTTACAGTTGTACCGTTTGGGATCGCGAACGCACCAGCTAGTCAACAACGTCTCATGGATAGCATTTTTGGTCCGCTATTGGGTGAAAACATCTTCGTGTATCTAGACGATATTGTTATCGTGTCTGGAACCTTTAAAGAACACTTGGACACCTTAGAGCAAGTTTATACCCGTCTTAAAGACGCTAACTTAACTGTCAATATCGACAAATGTCAATTTTGCCGTCCCAGTCTTACGTACCTCGGCTTTGTTGTCGATAAAAATGGTTTACGCACGGACCCTGATAAAATCTTGGCTATCACCAAATATCCTCAACCAAATACGGTGACCGAAGTCAAACGCTTTATTGGCTTAGCTTCTTGGTATCGTCGCTTCGTTCCAAATTTTGCCACTATTACTGCTCCTATTTCGGACCTAATTAAAGGTCGTATTAAAAAGCAGCGTGTGCATTGGACTGATGATGCTCTTAAATCATTTAATCAAATTAAATCTTGTTTGACCTCCGCTCCTGTTTTGAGTAGCCCAAATTTTTCGCTACCGTTCACGTTACAATGTGACGCCTCGAATTTTGGCCTCGGTTGTGTCCTTACACAAAATATTGACGATGAGGAAAAGGTAATTGCTTATGCTTCACGTACCCTTAACAAGGCCGAACGCAATTATTCTGTCACAGAGAGAGAGTGTTTAGCTGTCATCTTTGGCATTGAGAAATTTAGACCGTACATTGAAGGTACACATTTCACTGTGTTAACTGACCACTATTCCTTATTGTGGCTTACTAATATGAAAGACCCCACTGGCCGTTTAGCCCGTTGGAGTGTTCGTTTGTCGCAATACGATTTTACAATTCAACACCGACAGGGCAAACATAATGTAGTTCCCGATGCCTTATCGCGAGCTCCTATTCAGGTTTCCGCTCTAGAACTTGTTGATGGTGACTTAGACTCTTGGTACTTAAAAATGCTGGACCGCGTTAGCCAAAGTCCTAATCAATTTCCAACTTGGCGAATTGAAAATCATCGACTTTTTAAGTATGTTCCCAACCGTCATGCCATTGTTAGCAACTTAGTGGAATGGAAACAGGTGATACCTCGTTCTCGCCGAACTGAAATTTACAAACTCTTTCATGACAGTCCCACATCTGCTCACTTGGGTGGTTATAAAACCTTTTGTAAAATCTCCGAACAATATTACTGGCCTAAAATGCGTGCCGATGTCATCCGTTACATACGCCATTGTGAAACTTGTGCTGCGAGTAAAGTTAGTCAACTTGCTAGACCTGGTTTAATGGGCCAAAATAAGAAGATTTTATACCCTTTTCAATGTTTGTCAATTGACATAATGGGTCCCTTACCTCGCACGAAAACTGGTAACACTTCTATCATAGTTGTATGTGATTGGCTAACCAAGTTTACCTTAGTTAAAGCTGTTCGCGCTGCCACTGCTAAAGCAGTAGCCAAGTTTCTGGAGAACGAAGTATTCCTTATTTTTGGTGTTCCTCAAATATGTATGGTTGATAACGGACCACAATTTATAAGTTCCCAATTTAAAGCCTTGATGAAACAATACCAAGTTCAACAAGTTTGGTATAATGCTTCTTATCATCCTCAAGTCAATTTTGTTGAGAGAGTTAACCGAGTTATCGGTACTGCTCTTCGTTCTTATGTTTCGGATAATCATCGTTCGTGGGACGAACATATTTATCAAGTTGCACACGCTTTGCGTAACGCCGTTCATGAGGTGACGGGTTACACCCCTTCTTTCTTAAATTTTGGGAGGACTGTACCAGTTTCTGGGACTTATTACGGTCGTCTTAAGAACTTCCAAGAAGAAGAATTATCTTTAGAAACTCGTGAAGACCTGGCTTCAGACGTTAACCAACTTTCTGAACTTTATCAAGACGTTGTTAAACGCCTCAATAACTCCTACCAACGCAATTCCAAGCACTATAACTTGCGTAAGCGTCCATTAAAATTTAATGTCAATGATTTGGTTTGGAAAAGGAACTACGTCTTATCTGATGCATCTAAATCCTTCAATCAGAAATTGGCTCCTAAATATGTCAAATGCAGAGTACTAAAAGTCACCGGCCCACTTACCTATCAGTTAGTGACCGTCCCCGACAATAAAAACGTTGGAGTTTGGCATATTAAAGATTTAAAACCTTACTTTGGAGAAGGACAAGTGGAGGAGTGAATTTTGGTGTGCCTGATTGTGTGTATGTGATTGTATGTATGATGATGTATGTGCATGTTTAGCTTATCTCGCCTATTCACCCTACGGATAGTATTATACTATCAACATTATTCTCACCCTTTTCGACTTGTTAACCAATTTCTATTATTATTATAATTATTATTATTTATTGCGTGCTTTTTAAGCCGCATAATTTTTGCTTTTGAGTGCTAGTTAGGCACCTTGAGCAACTCCTTAATTACCGATTTGATGGTACTTTTCCCTATCATTAGATTATATTAGGTGAAACCCTTTTGGGTGACGGATTTCCTCGCTTCTTTATAGATAGCGATTGAACCTTTTGTCGAACTCTTCTTGAGTCTTTTGTTGATAGTGAAGCAAGTGTTTAGGTGAGTTGCTTTCGTGATGAATGCGTGAGTCTTCTTTACTTTTTCGAAGTGTGTCTTTCTGACAATGGAGTTAGTTGTAAAAGAGTTTCTAGACCTGCACGATTTACTTAGGGTGGTAGGTTGGGCATGCAGGGAAGGTCACTGTTTGGGAACGTCATCATCTAGTTCTTCCCCTTTGTAACGTATAGGGTGGTTGGTTGGGTATGCAGGGTCGGTCTCTTTTTTGGGAAACCTTTCCATCAAATATTTATTATTTCCCTTCCCCATCTCGCTTCACGAGATATTTCCCAAGCGTCAGGTCGACATTATCAGTTTCTTTAGTGGCCTGTATTGCTTGTGGTACGCACGAGTTTATGTTTATATTTCATTTTTTTGACAATTTTTCCTCCATACTTTTACTATTAGGTTACCTTGGTTTTGGAGTGAGTGATGACGATGCGGTTCGAGTTTTTCGGATGTTTGTAGTTTCGGATGTTTGTAGTAGGGTGGATTGTGTCCTATGTGATGCAATCGTTTTTGCTGTGTTTAGCAGTTTTTTAGGCTTCTGTCCGGTTTAGACAGAACGTCTATTTTTTTTGGCGGTGTCCTATGTGGTGCCCCTGTTATTTTTAAGCCGATTTATAAGGGTTGTTTCCCTTGGCTTATCTTCTCGAAAGAGGATTTTTCGATAGCGTTTCGCTTTGTGTGTTGGCATCATCGATCTCACACTCCAATTCCTTGGTTTCCTGCATCTTTTCATGTTCCATACTTTAAACTTTTTTATGGTTTTTAGGGCTTTTTTGTCCTGGGTTTTACCCGAATTTTTTTTTGTCGTAGTATTTTCACTTCTGCGATGTTTCATACAGGAGTAAGTTTTTGTGACTTATCTCCGGTGTTTCGCTGTGTGGTAGTTCACACGGTGTTTTAGTGTGCAGTCGTTCCTGGACTGTTCACTTTTCCTCGACCAGCAGGGCTTAGGGTTTTCTGCTTTGGCGCTCTTCTTCACAGTCGCTTACATTCGCGGTGATCACCTACGGGGGCCCGCGCTGAGTGTCTGTGATCGACAACGTCCTCACCTTTTGTTAATTTCTCATTTCACTGCAATAGCTTCTTTCAAACAGCCCTGCGTTGACTGACTGACTGACGGACATCGGACTTATCCCTTCCAAATCCCTCTTCATTATACTATCTTCCTTTATTATACTCTTTTAATACCCAAGTATCCCTTTTTCCGATTTCTTTTCTTCTCTACCTTATTGGCTAATTCCAAATCCCATTTTTTAGTTCCATGCCAATTTCCGGCTGCTGCCTCAGCCGTTGGCTAAATCTCAGCAACTTTTCAGTACGCTGACTAGTCCAATGTGTGTATTCTGCCAGTACACATTTAAGGTAACCTTCTGATTAGTTCGTTTTCCGTTGGCTATGGTACAGAGCTAAGCGTCTAACTTATCCACCGACGCGCCTTTTTCATCTAGCGCGACGGATCGGTTTAGCACTTTGCTCACGACTATTCCCTCCGTAAAACTTTCTATCCCTTCTTCTTTTCTTAACTTTACTCTTTTATTTCCCATCTATTTCCCTATTTTCCTTTCGCCTTCTTTTGACTGACGATGACCTTTCAATTGCTTTAGCATAATCATACCTCAGGTATTTCTCTTGGCCGTGGGGAGTGAAACAAATCTTTAGCTCCTGCTATTTGTTTCGCCATTTATTTATTCTTTTCCGGGCCAGCCTGTACATTCCCACTTGAATTATTTTCGCTGTATTTCGAATAATATCAAGTTTTGTCCGCGCGAAGGCGCTAGATTTGGTTTTCCCGAATTCACTTGTTATCGCTTTACGCGAGCGAACAGCGATTCGATTATTTTGGGCCATTTGATTTTCGCTTTCTGTCGAAGTAACTTGCTTCTTCGAAGGTATTCCCACGTGCTACAGCACTAATTAATAATTAATTTCGTTAGTGAGCTGATAACTAAATCAGGTATGTTTACGCTAATTGCTTGTTATCCATTTTAGTAATTTCTCTTTCTTATCAGCTTTTAGTTACCGCTTTTAGTTACCACTTTCGAGTAACTCTTTTAAACGCCGTTTTTGAGCGACTGGTTATGCTATTTGGCATCATAATTGGTAATCTTGGACCCCTCACAACTTCCTCTGGAATGCCATTTTGGGGGCTTGCCGTCTGTAACACCGAGTGCCTGTCCTTTTATCAACTTTGGCCACGAGGTCTGCGCTGTTGGTGATTGTTACATTAAGATAATCCTGGACCAATTCAACGCATGCCACCGGCGTTTCTTTCAATCCAGGTTAGTCTTATTTCAACGCCCACGAATTATTGGCTGAATCGATTTTTTCACAACGCTTCAAATTTATAATTTACTAATTTAAAACTACGCCTTATAAATCTAAAACGAAATGTACTAACCATTCATAAATCTGTGTCTCATAAATCTAAAACATAATGTATCAATTGTTCCCTAATTTACAATTTACAAATTTATAATTTTACTAATTGAATACATATTAAGAATTTTGTAAAAAAAGTGCTTCACGCTATTTTATTATCATTACCGAGATAACGGATAATACACACAGACAGTGTTAAGCTTATCCCTTCAGTGAATTGCATTCAAATTCAATCTAAGAGCCTAAAGGAGGTTCACATATTTCCGCTGTGCGTGTTGCATTTTCAGCACGTATAATTTATTGTATTCAGGTTATTTAATATTGTGATAAACGATTTTCCGACGCATTATTGATGTTGCCACCAAACATGATCTGCTGATTAATAAACTTAATTGTTTGTTATTTTTTTATTTATTTCTTGAAATCTGTGATTTCTGGCGTCCTGTGTTTTTTTTACTATTATTAAAAGAGCTTGCAGCAGCTCAGCTGATGATAGAAATCTGCGACCCAAGGCCATCGACTTTGACGCTAGCTAGGCCATTGCGGTAAGTAAGAAACATTTCAGAGCTACCGTGGTGTATAAATGATAAGGGGGTTGATCTGCGATTGTACTACCATTGGTTATTATTAGTAATCAATCGCAGGTTGGCTTTTTTATTGTTTCATGTCCATTTGTTTATTCAAGTTATAATTTTACAATTTATTTCTGGTCCAATTTGGTAATAAGAGATTTAAAGAAATCGGCGCGATAAGTGTGTTTACAAGTTCGTGATAAATAATGTTATTTAGGTGTTCATAACATAAACCGCATACGTCTGCTTTATTTACTTACGGTCGGTCTTATGAAGGTCACTAACCTGACGTTAACTTTAATTAATTGCTGTTAAAATAGACAAAAGCTCATCAAAATGTTGGCACTTACGGGTTATTCATTAGTAAACAATTTTTTATGCGTTTATTTTAACAGCGAATTAAAGTTAACGTCAGATTAGTGGCCTTCATAAGACCGGCCGTTAGTGTGTGAAACTTGAAACAGTTAACGTTGGCAATTTCATCTGCGAACGGCAAAGAAAAGAGAGCACAAAGGTGCCCCGCGTAAAATAAAATCAGCGAACCGCAAAGCCGCGAACGGCGAGGTCTGACTGTATATACCTTGTATTTATAATGATCGTAACGACCTACCGGTATCGTACATTGATTGTTCGATTGTTAAACACAATTACGGCCACATGTAAGGTCCCCTAGCTTTTGCTATGGTCCTAGTTGCCTGCCGCAATCTGTATGTAGCCTGTTCAATAAACATAAAAACACAAAGTTGCCTTTGATTTCCAAAATTCCAAGAGTGTACTTCGAAAATTCATCTTTTTTTAAAAATGTAATTCTAAAAAGTTATTAAAACAAATGGGTTATGGATGTGACAGTTACTTCCCATCTATTACCTATAAATGTTACAATTAACTACTTTTTAGAATATTATACAAATACTGTGTCTGATACTATTGATGTAGTGTTTATTAATAGGTATTTTGTATTACATTTTATAAAACTTCAGATGAGAATTTCTGGAAAAATATCTACTTTGATACTGACAATGAAAAATACTAATTGTCATTTTTAAATTCAAGTATGCCTGTATACATGTGTGGAAATCTTTGCAAAACTAAATACAGAATCCCTAGTACCAAAATTATATGCACATGCCAATTTAAAAAAAAATAAATGTTTTTGTGTTTACTGAATGCCCTATATATGGCAACTTACAGTTTTAACCTTGTAGAGATTTTTAATTAATAGCAGAGTAAATACAAAGACACGCGTTCAACGCTAGGCAACTTCTCGTTCATCACTGAACTCGAGATGCGATGTTCAAGTAAATTCACCTGCAGAGTCGAATGTATGTTCGAGCTGAGATCATTCCTAGTACAGCGTTGTCAGATTAGCAGAATTTCATAATTTTAATAGCAAATTGGAGGTTCCGGTCTCACAGTCATTATTGTATAACTTTAAGGATAAAAATACAGAGCAGGGGACAAAAATAAGGCCGGGAGACCAGTCCTGTTTCGAACTGTCCCCAGAAATCGGGGGCGAATGGTCACCTTACAAATGTATACATGATTTCACTGGTCACTTTTTAACTCCCTGACAAATTTGATACACCTCGAATTGCAACTTATTTTTATGTCTTGTTATTACTAAAGTATCCAGAAATGGTTGTTATCCTTCCTTTTCCACTTCATATGTAAATTTTATGCTAGGGAACTTAGAATTTAACCAATTCAAGAAATTATCAACACTACATTTAGATAAATCAAAAACAGCATAATTACATGTTCACATACCTGAACCAAACCATTGAGAAATACTTTGCTTTATTCTTAAATTCAGTTTCGAATTTGACATAAAAAGGTTGGCAATGAAAGGAGAAAGGCTGTTCCCCATTGCTGTTTCTTTGTGCTGTTCATAGAATTTTCCATCTATTCGAAAGCGATTCTGGGACATGCAATGGGTAGTTAATCTAACAAACTCCCCAATTTTGTTTGAATCCAAATTAGTATCCTTAAGTAATTCACGCAGATATGTCATGGTTAGTGGGCTGGTACGTTTGGAAACAAAGAACACACAACAAATGAAACTAAAATCTCGCTTTCACCACGTTCCAAATCTTTAATTTTATTTATAAACTCCAACCAGTCTTCAACTGAAAACTTATTTTGATGTATAGCAAGTTTCTAAATTCATTTGTTAACCATTTAGATAAGAGGCAAGTCGGAGAATTAACATCAGAAACAATAGGTCTCACCGTTTCACGTGCTTTATGTATCTAAGGTAAACAATACATTTTTGTCATTTCTGGAGTAAAAAGAGTCAGCTTATATCTAAAGGCTGGAGTTAAGTGTGGTACAGGATTTCACCACATCCTGTGTTTTAACAATCACGCTTCTTAGGGAAGTTTTTTTCAATTCTTTATAGGACCCATTGTTATGCAATTTACCCACTCTATCAAAGTAGTTCTGCTTATCCAAAATAACAATCTTATTAGCTTTGTCAGCCTTTAGGTAAAAACATCCCTTGTTACGTAATACCTTAATAAGTTAATGATCTTTTCTAATCGATTCAGTGGATTTTCTTGTTCCATTACTCGGCTTTTCCGAAATTTTAATTTTGCAAGCTCTTCTAATGAATTCCTTCGACTGTTCGTCTAAAGTGGCAACGATATCTTCCAAAGGTGGTTTAGTGTGACCTAAGTGGAATTTTAAACCCTATTTAGAAAAGCCAATTCGTCCTTATTAAATTATTTTGAAGGCTCGTTTTTAACAATTAAATCCTGATGTGGTATTTTTATCCAAAATCAACGTCTAACTTCACAAGTTTTTTCTTGTGAATAAGTCTTCTGTTGAAATTTATGATCATTAATTTCGAATGCATGTCTTTGAAAGCTGTTCCATTCTTGGAATTGGATTTCGCATATATTGCAGGTGAGGGCCAAATGCAATTTATACATCTCCAACTCAAGTCTGCTTCTTTTGCTATACAGATATTTAATTTCCATGTCCAACCATTTTCGTTTAATGGCTGAATTCTTCATTTTACACTTGGCACTAACTTTAATGTTGATAACATTTGGAAAAACATCATGGATTTTACAGTATTTTAGAAATTTAATATCTACTTGCAAATTCTTAACTTTAGAACTTAACTTATGATACCTGTTCATCTCAAATTCAAAATTTCCAAGCATAAATTTTACATATGAAGTGGAAAATGAAGGACAACTACCATTTGTGGATACCTTAGTAATAAGATAAAAATAAGTTGGAATTCGATGTTTATAGAAAAGAAACCAATGTAAACAGATTCATTTTAGCGGATTCAAATCATTATTCTAGACACAAAATGGCTCCTCTAAATTTTTTAGTGCATAGACTGTTAACCTTTCCTTTAAACAAAGATCGGTATAACACCGAATTTCAGACCATAAAAAACATCGCTGTGTACAGTGGTTTCCCTTCTAAAATTATTGACAATTTGATTAGGAAACAAAAAACAAAATTGCACATTCGAAATTCCACAACTCTGGTCAGTCTTAAAAGTCAAGGACACAAGAAAAAGTACATCCAAATTTCGTTTGACCCGGCTACTAAAAGCCTAGAGAAAATTTTCCAAAATTCAGGCTATTAAGTTGTTTATAGTTCAAACAACAATATTCGTAATTTTTTAGAGAATCCAAAAGACAAACTTAAGACTTTAGAGAAATCTGGAATTTACGAAATTAAATGTTGCCATTGGGATTTTAAATGTTCTGGGCAAACACGTTATAATTTTGGTACCAAATAGCATAGGTATAGCTCATTTTAAATCCAACAGATTCGAATAACCTAGTATTGCCCAAATATTTACCAAACGGGTAATTGTATTACGGAAACTGACTTAATATTTGTAAAGGCGTTAACTTCAGCAAAGCTGCTAAATTCTTTCGAAAGTGTGACCATTTTTAAGAATCAAGATAATAAACTTTTGAACAAAAATGGAGGACCCACTCTGATCTTTACATTCTACGTAAGTTGACACCTGATTGGCCGCTTAGAGCATGCCCTTCAGGTCAAACAGTACAAATAGTTTTAGAATGTGCGGGAGTGCTGCCTCTCAAGGGCGATTTGGTGATGACGTATATTCAGCTGACTTTGTCGTGTTTCGTTTTTCTCCAAGGCTATTAAAAATGACAGCTTAGCGATCGAAATACATATTTAGCGATTGTTAAAATTTGTGTGGTTAAGGGTTTTAACGATTTGTGATACAATTTTAGAGTGCTTGCCATATCTCAACGACCCTGCGCAGTGATCGAAATTCTGTAAATACGTCATAAGCAAGGCTACAGACTAATCTGAAAATATCATTGCGATTTTGCTGCGTTTGATATCGTTTGCTATTTTCGTGCTTATAAGTTAGTTATTGCGTTCTTTATCTACTTATATTTCTGTTTATTATAAAAAACAGTTTTATCAAATAAACACGAAATATTGACACAACCTATTTTAAATTTCGCGCCTGCAAGCTAGCCTGATGTTTTTAGGTTGTACTGAACACACCATTTGGGCGTCTCCCTTGCTCCACTGCGCATTTGTGGTCGCTGAGATATGGCAAGACCTCTAGCACTTTACGATAATGGTTTATATTTTTTACAACAAAATCAACATCAATTTTATTCTTCATTATTAAAATATTAGTTTACATATATTAACATTCTTTTCTCTGTTCGTAAACAAGATATTCTGTTACAAAAGTATTTTTACTTGCATATTTACAAATCACTAAATCTATTCTCCTACACTATAAGACCACATGTATTTTCAAACAGAGCAACTATATGGTGTTTTTCCGATGAGTCGTCATATGTCTAACTAAAGCAATTTTCTGTACTGCTCTATATTCACATACAGAGCAACTGTATGGTTTCTCTCCAGTATGCGTCCTCATATGTGTATCTAAAGCACATTTCTCTACTGTTCTGTAATTAC
This sequence comes from Agriotes lineatus, assembly GCA_940337035.1. Lineage (NCBI taxonomy): Eukaryota > Metazoa > Arthropoda > Insecta > Coleoptera > Elateridae > Agriotes > Agriotes lineatus. The sequence goes on along the minus strand of OW679201.1, from coordinate 56,433,318 downwards.
AAACACAGCAACTGTATGGTTTCTCTCCTGTATGAGATCTCATATGTCTAACTAACTGATTTTTCAGTCTTGCTTTGTATTCACATACAGAACAACTGTATGGTTTTTCTCCTGTATGAGTCCTCATATGTTTAACTAAATCACATTTCTCTGCTATTCTGTATTTACAAACAGAGCAACTGTATGGTTTTTCTCCGGTATGAGTCGTCATATGTCTAACTAAAGCAATTTTCTGTACTGCTCTGTATTCACATACAGAGCAACTGTATGGTTTTTCTCCCGTATGCGTCCTCATATGATCAGCTAAATAATTTTTCTGTGCTGTTCTAAATTCACAAACCGAGCAACTATATGGTCTCTCTCCTGTATGAGATCTCATATGTTTAATTAACTGATTTTTCAGTCTTGCTTTGTATTCACATACAGAACAACTATATGGTTTTTCTCCAGTATGAGATCTCATATGCTTAACTAAATCACTTTTTTGTGCTGATTTGTGTTCACAAACAGAGCAACGATATGGTGTCTCTCCTGTATGAGATCTCATATGTCTAACTAATTGATTTTTCAGTCTTGCTTTGTATTCACATACAGAGCAACTGTATGGTTTTTCTTCTCTACAAGCCACCATAGTGATATTTATGTTATTTTTATCAAATGTTTTGTTCTCACAGTTTTCATTTTTTAATGTAAATTCTTGTTTAATATTCATTTCTGGATGAATGTCGATTTTATCAATACTTTCAATGATTTCTTGTTTTATATACAACTTTTCAACATTTTTACTGTCATCCATATTATGTGATATACAAGTTGCAGTTGCTATGGAACTACAAGACTTACTGCAGTTTTTTGTTTAATGTACACTATGTTTGCTTGAATTTCTTTTAATGATATGTGAGCTAAAAGAAGTGGGACATCTTCATTCCTACAACAAAAGCAAACTGTCATTAACCTTTTAAGAAATTGGAGACACAGCAGAATTGTAATGGAGAGTGATTGACAAGTTTTTATAAAACACAGCCGTGCTGGCACTCATATACAGGCTATTGCATTGGCGGACGCAACATATGAAATCCCATGCTAATTACGAGGCATTAAAATATTAGTTTCCGTAATTATTTTACAGCAAAATTCCATTTCATTATTTTAAAGAACATACATAATGATCCAAGTAGAGCAAATGGAGCATTTTTTGTAGGCTCAATTCAAAAATACTTTAAAAAATGTGTTAGCTAAATTTTTTAATTCTAAATAAAAATATCAATTCGGCTTAGATCAGAAAGTGTTCGGTATTGGTCTGTCTGGAAATTCAACAGCAAACACACCACACCCATTCTGAAAGCGATTTTCCTGCATAATACAATTTTGATAGGAAGATTTTCTCTGGTACCTATTCTGTAATAATTCATTTTCAGTAATGCTCTAATACAGGGAGATCAAAAATAAACTTGCCTAATCTGTAGCATGCTTTTTGTTGATACAGTTGTAAAATTGTTTAGAAGTTTGAAATTCACTTTCAACATATTGTTTAACTTATTTCATTGTTATTTTAATGTTACCTATCAATTAATGTATACATTTGGTTTAAATTACATATTATTGCTTATTAGACTGTGCCAAAGTTACATCAACTAATACTGCAGTTAATTGTACTTAAAAAGTACTTAGTTGTATATAGGGTGCTTGATGTCAATTTGCCGTATTTGTCCTTTCCAGGGTAAGGACAAATACATCAAATTGACAGCAAGACACCCTAGTTCTATGAAGTGCAGTGTAGACAGTATTTGTAATAGGCTCTTGCGATCAATTTTATTATTGATCACCCTGTACGTATCTCATAAAATCAATGGCAGTGTTTGACAGTAAATAGCTCCAGTCGCTTTGATGTTTTTATATCAAATTTAAAAATCTGATCAACATTTGTAATAATACCAAACGGTACCTATGTAATTTACATAATTTGATAATACCTAGTAATTTCAGGTTTCGGACAATACAAAATTTTAAAATTACGTCAAGTGGCTCCTGGCTCATTATGTAGGTACTGTCATTTAAAAAACTTAAATGTAATTTTGCTGTAAAATTATTAGGGAAGCCAACATTTCAACACTTATATGTTACATGTAACTTGTATAAATTATTAGTCATCATATATAACGGGACATTTTATGTATTTTCATAAATTGCCTAAAATACCAGTCCCCTTGTTTAATGTTTGTCGATATTAAACATAATACCGGCGAAGTTGTAGTCATTATATAGAATGGGTCTAGGATGTTTCTATGCGGCGAAGAACCGGCGGCGTAGAAACGTCCCATTTAGTGATGGGCATAATCGGATGATTTCAATAATCGGAATGTTCCATTTCGGAATGTTTATAAAATCGGAATATCATCCGATTATTTTACATTCCGTAAATGCAAGCAAGAGAAAACGAGCGAAACAACAAGCGGAAGGAAGATGAAGTGCGTGCAAATTTGCGTCGCGCCGTAAGCCTTTATCTGCGTTGGCATCTATTGTTTGGGTTTGCAGGACCGCCAGTAATACTATATTATACATCAAGGTAGCGAAGCGCAGTATTATAACCTGAGCGCGAAGGTTATAAGACAATTCGCTACCGTGGTGTATATACTATTTTTTGCACTACCAAACGGCTTAATACCTAAACTCCCAACAAATTTCGAAAATATTTTAACTGTCAACCTGACAGTACAGCTCTTTAAAACGTCAAAATTAAAATAGTCATATTTGGTAACTTAGCAATTTATTAGTTACCACGGTGAAAATTGTTTATTTTACTTTCTCTCCCTTGGTGGAGAAAATCAACTTCACGACCTAAAAATAGGTCAATAACGGTGCGTTCTGAGACTAGTAGTGCAAAAATAGATATTTATGCATTAAGGGAGATATGAATATGTTTTTTCCCTGAGGTTGACGTCTGTAAGTCAACCGAAGGTAAAGAACATGAATATCTCCCGTGGTGCATACAATATTTTATCTACTAGCATATTCGTAAAAATAGTATGAAATTTCAAAATGTCATGATGACATTTAAAACTAGAATATGTAAGTAAGATCAAGGATTGCCTTATTGTATGGTTGCTAAGACGTTAATTGTAGTTGCATGGTTACCATGAGTTTGAGGGAGAAATAATTTGACAAGTCCCTTGGGAGTTATGAGTAGCTTTTCATATTTTGTTTCTATGACGAAAATGTACAATATCATGTTGCTAGTAGATAAACAAGTTGAGTTTGAGTCGCACAGTGGCATATAAGAGGAAATAAAATATTTTTTCAAATTTTACAGTAGTTTTAAAGTTTAATGGCACATAAAGTACAGAATAGATAGTATAAAACAATACATGAATTTGACGTCTGTAAGTTGTACTATCTAATAATTAATCTATGAAATACCACTGCCATTAGTGCCATTCACCAGCATATAGCAGTCAAGTGAGTCAACACAACATTCCGTATTCCGCTCAGTTCAAATTGCCATTTCGTTTTCTCATTTTGTGTTCCGAATAGTAAAATAATCGAATTCCGAAAGTTCCGAATTTTGTGCACCGAACAGTAAAATAATCGAATTCCGAAAAGTTCCGAAACGTTCCGATATAATTGGAACCTTCCGATTTTTTGAACAATCGGAAACTTTCCGATTATTCATTCCGGATAGGCCCATCACTAGTCCCATTCCCATATAGAATGTCTAGGCTTGTATATAATGACTGCATGGTTTCAGTCAATGTGTTATGCTACCCTTGAAGTTGGAGGTTATGTTAAATAATAATTCTCACCACAAGCCTATGTGTTGTTCTAGCTTCTTTAGGTTAGGTGCAGCCTTTGATCGTGTGTGTTGTAAACATCTTATATTCATTTTGTAATTTTTCGCTATTAGTTAGGTTAGTGAATTATCGATTGTTACCAGTTGGCCTATCTCTGGTGATGAGTTCACTCGTCGTTGCCAAATGCCAGTGATAAGTTCGCCTATCCTAAATACCTACAAATTCCATTAAACCCATTGGATAATGAGTGCTACCTTTTACTTTAAAAAATGTACTGTACAAAACGCCTCATTAAAGAATATATATAAAGTCTAGGCCAGGGGTGGCGAACCTTTATTGATCTACGTGCCATTTTTTCTAAATAAATGGTTAATGAGGTCATGACGTGCTATCAAATAATGCCAGGTAGAAATAGGCTAAAAATACATATTCCTAGATACATAACCGAGCTAAAAAAACGGGAGCTGAAGAAGACTAACCTGGAGGTGGCGGACAGCCTGGAGTGCCGTGCAAACAACGAAAGTGGGCCCCAAAATTTCGCAAGAGCGTAGTGAACGTAAGGATTGCAACCATAAACAATTAACCTAACGTTCAGTGGGCTTTCGTTGCTTCCAAATTCTCCCTCACAAATGAACCAAGCTATAATTAAGCTGGTGAAGCACGAAGCCGAGGGGCAATCAACTTATTCAAGCGAAGGCTGAGATGGAAAAGGTCGAGAAATACTACCACACGCAATTCAACTCAGGTTATCAAAATCTCCCAAAATTGGAAAAGGACCACCGGAAAACTATTAGAATGCAGAGTGGTCTAAATTGATAGCAACATGGCTGTAATTTGCTAAAAAATGTTATCACAAGATGAAAATAGAGTTGGCTAGCTACGCAGGGAAAAATTTATTCAATATTTAAAAATAAATGTGAATAGGGCTGCCTAACGATCCAGGGGAGAACTTACAAAATAAATGCTTAAAGTAAAATCCAACTAGTTATTTCAAATACTGCATGCGAACTACAAACTAAGCGCAACAGCGCCCCTCTCGCCGTCCCTCCGCGTCGCCCGCGCTAGCTCACTCCGTAGCTCACTCCCATCTGTTCGGTCAGAAATTCGCGCAAAATCTACCTATCTCTGTCGCGCAGTCTGTTGCCGTTCCGGCACAGGTAGCCTTGTTTACAATAAACTTTGTTACTATGACCTCAAATGTAGACGAAAAAATAAATTGTTTCGATGTGGTACCTAAATTCCTTAATTAAGGCCGTGCCCAAATTATTTTGCCGCGTGCCATTGATGGCACGCGTGCCATTGGTGCGCCACCCCTGGTCTAGGCAATATATGGAAATTATCCTAAGAAATGCATTTTATAAACTATCTTTGCTAGGAATTATATAAACTGCTTAGCCGTTATATAAAATGACTGATTTATACAAGTTTCCTGTTAACATGTATACATACAAAGGCTGTTCTATTAATTCTTCAGTTATAAAAAAAAACAACTTTCTAAAGGACATAACTTTAGTGTTGTCCAAACTATTCCACTTGCTATCGTAGGCATGTAAACCCAGCAGGTCGTTAATGACCAACATTTTCCGGTTTTATTATTTGTTTTGGCTTCAAAAAAACATTCTCGCACAAATGGCATAATGTTGGATAGATGACTCTAATAAAAAATACATGAAAGATAAAACATTATTAGTGCAAAAATACAATTTCGTATTGCTAATAATTTGAAAAGACTTTTCTTGTCTGAATGTCTGAACATTACTTTTTTCCATTTAATTGTGCACCATTTGTTTTAGTTTCTCTCCAGTTATCTATAAATAGTCAATTTATGTGCCTAGAAAAAGATAATTGCAATTATTTCATATGCGAGTAAGTAAATGAGAACGAAACTTGAGTGAGTCCCAATTCCCAAACGACCCGCTGGGCACATACCGCCACCTAGGCTCATCCAGTTCAAACGGTGACTTACTATTTGTATGTTTGCTTTGGCTAAAGAGTTCAGTTTGTCATTTTTAAGAGTACGATCCAGAATTTTATGTTTAATAGTGGTTTATATAGCAAAGAGAATTTTGTGGTGATGAAGAGTGTAAATGACTCTGACTTCTTGAATTTTCGTAACTTGCAAGCCCCAGATATTATGACAAAGAGAAATCACAATAACAATGAAGAGGACATTGATGTTTCCAAGAAAATATTTCCTTAAACTATAGCTGGAAAAAATTGAAAATTATGACTCAAAAACATAAATGAAAAATAAGTGTTTTCCAAAAAAGATTTCTCTCCTGGAATATTTTTTACCAACAACTTCATTAAGTTGCGAGTGGTAATCTACACATTTTCGTATGTTGTTTATGAACCAAGAAATAATTATTGATATGCCACTTAGACATATAGCATTATAACAGCATAAAAACAAACAAATAACGGGTGTTCATAAACAGTCGTCATCCCAGTAGGTTTTGACTTCAGAAACGTATGTCTATTAAAATTGAGAAAAAATGCGCTATGACAGTTTTGTTTTTTAAGGCAACTGGGATGACGACTGTTTATGAACACCCGTTAGCTTCATGCGAAAAGCTAATGTATGCAGATTCATGTTTTCAGGTAATCAGTGCTTGCCATAATACATTTGCTCATTCCTTGAAACCATTCCTTGAAACAGGCAGACCATCCCCTTTTTTTTGGAAAGTCATAGCACATTCGCTGAAATTAAGCCATCGCTGTATTTGCATTAGACAATCTTTTAGTACATACGCTTTTTTAATCTTTGGAAACAAAAAAAAATTGCTAGGGGCGACTTCTGCACTGTATGCAGGATGAGTGATCAGCTGGGCTCCAGATTTATGCAAGAAATTAAAAATTTTTGCGGCTGTATGCGGAGTTGCATTGTCGTGGTGTAACAAAATTCCATGCAAACCAGATTTTCAGCGATCACTATATACTTTTTCAGAGAGTTGTGGAAGTTACAGTTTTTTCGATAAGTAGAAAGAAATTACTGCAAATGGACCACTGCGTCTGAAGAAAGCTTTTTTTTTTGTTTGCACTTTTATCACGAATAACATTTAATGACAAAGCTTCATTTTCACACCTGATCGTTGTTTAGTCTTGGGGCCATAATTATAGATCTAAGACTCTTACCCAAAACTATAGTAAACACATGCTTTTAGGATTTGCATTGAACGTCTCTAAAATAAATTTGCATCAGCCTGCTCGTGGTACTGGTCTTGGTTTGTTTTCTAACGTTTAAATTCACGGAATTGGTAACTAACTGTACATAACGAAAAAGTTCCATAATGTATAGTGGACAACAAAAAACATAAAAATTTAAAAAATCTCGCTTCATTTTAAGCAAATGTTTTCATTTTCATTGGCATCCTGCTTATAGCAATTAGTAGAACACACCTCTAATATTAAGACAACAATAAATAAGAAATTGTATGAAAAGTAAACTGAAATATTCTTTGTTCTAACCGGGGGAACATTATCTTTATTGTATTATTCTATGTTCACCGTCTTTCTTGAACCAAACTTCAACCTCAATATCTAACTGCTGACTTATTTGCATACGCTGTAATATAGTATGATCAAAAATTATCTTCATCTAGTATGGCTATGGAATACATCCTAGTTTATGAATGCAACTACGTTTATACTAAGGCTATCCGTCCACTGACCCGACGCGACTGTGATGCGCTTACGATGCAACTACGACATACCTACGATGCGACCGCGATGGCAACTTGTGTTATGCACATCAGAGTAATTTGTACTCAGTCTGGCGCAAAAGGTTTTCGAGTGATGATGATAATGACGTGGTTATAGCTTACTGATACATATGAAATAAGGACAGGACACCAAAAACGAAGGCCACGTTCACGCCTATATCAAAAATAATTAAGAGTGCAATACTTTTATTTTATCGCAGCAAGAGAGCTCTCCCAACATGAGCAAAATTATGTTACCGAATGTCAAAAGAGAGCTTTAATGTATTCGTGGAAGAGGTTAAGTCGTCGATTAAAAGATGCGGTATCAATATAAGGGTATTTTTGTATTAATTTGACACTCCTTGCATTTTACCCTGCAACTTCAACGCAACTAATCGTTTTGCGATTAGCACTGACAGTCGCGAGCAAGTTGCATCGCGATCGCATCGCAATCGCAGCAGTGTGCAGTGAAGTACATCAACCCATAGAACAATCGCCACGCGTTTATCGCTTATAAGTTTCTTGTCAGTTGCGTCGTCTTAGTGAGCGGACGGCCTTAATGTAAAAATGAGCAATGAGATAACATGAACAAGAAAGTATAATGCATTGCTTGAGTAAGAAAGAGATAAATACAGAAGTAAATATTCGAGTAGTCTTAACGCTCACTTTAATTAGAACATATGTCAACTAAAGATGCCTACTAAAATATATTTCTTGTATGGTCATCTCTTTCTCGAGCATTATATTTTGTTGTTCATGTTATCTCATTGCTGTTATATATCGTGTGTTTATAAAAAAATTCATTCGCAGCATGCCATGATCAAATTGAAGTTTGCCATAACTTGATACATACCCATTGAAGCAAATGGACTACCATAAGTCAGAGAGAACTAAATTACATCTTGATCTTGAACTAGTTTCCTAATAGTATATTAAGTATTAAGAACGGTAAGAACATTTTACTGTTCGAAGACAATTGTTTGGAGGAGAAGCGAAGCGACGACTCCAATTAATATCTGAAATTGGTAATTCCATAACGTTCGTGATGCTTATGACGTTTTTTGTACGATAGAAATGTATTTTTCTTCAAACGTCAGTCAAATGTGACATTATACCACAGAATATGTTGGTGGCACTGTAAGTCTATATCAAATTCGAGGTTAGCAGGTTAGATTTTGCGTCAGTCTGTGTAAAAACTGACGCGAAAACCTAACCTGCTAACCTCGAATTTTCGTTCTAGAACGGTAAACATAACTTACTGATTTGGCAAGAAATGCGGTAACTAAGTAAAATCGTTTTATCGTGCAAAAAATATAAAAAACACATAATAAAAACAATTTTTATTGACTGTTATGATTAATACATTCGTTGTTTGTAAATGCCATCTTATTTTCCGTTTTGCTTAATACAACTAAACTTAATGCAGTGTAGACTTTCGCCTGTCACAGTGACAAAATGTATTAATAAATAAAATGCAATATGAGATTAACCTGCAGAGTTAAGACACGACTAAAATTTTTCATCTTTCTTTCCAAGGCCTGCCCTAAATGAGTTTTTTTTAGCACACGATATAATTATGGCCTCATTGCTACCAGACTCTGGCAACAAAAAAAGTGAGCTAAACCTTTACAAAGCGAGCGACAGCAAATTAAATTTACAGCTTTTTTTTGTTCTAATATAGATAAAAAATATAAGAAATGAAGAATTACAGAGCAGGAAATGCTTCTCTATTGTACTTCGCTCCTAATACATATTGAGTGTAACATTATAGTTAAACGTTGTGCACATTTTTATACTGGGAACACCTGATGTAACTTCAAGCTTAATATAACAATAATACATTCTCGCTAATAATTCCACTCGCCTCCCCGCATAAACTCTACATAACACGTAGCAGCATAGTTTGCTACTACACAGAAAGTAAAAGACGAATTAACCTCTTATGGTAGATTTAATTTCAGCAGAATTCGACAGATATAGATTTTTGTGGGATACCCTTATTTGTCAATATTTCTATATTTTGCTGTAATTTTTCATACAATCAAGTGTATCAGCCTAAATAATTAATAACAATAATAATTCCTTTTTTTGAAATCGGCAATGAAGAACTTCGAAATAGTCATTTAAATAAGAAAAAACGGCAGAGAAGTAAATCATTGCTTTACAATTTCTTGTAGGTGGCGAGGCGACAGATAAATGTCAACCGACGTCAACATAACTTAAAAAAGTTATTTAAAACGTAATTTCACGATTTCTCGATTAAAAAAAAAACATAGTGTATACCTCGGCACTGAAGTTCCTTCTTATCCCTCATGTGGTTTATTTATTTTGGCCCTACGGGCCTCGGCAACATTCTCGATAAAAAGGTAAACTTCAGAGCCTTGGTATACAAACTACTATTATTTCCGAAATTCTACATTATTTTGTAATTAGAAAAATAATTAAAAATCAATTTACACTAAAAGCACTTGTTTCTTGATGATCATGACTTCAGAAATAAATGACAAAAACCAACTAAATCCACAAAAGTTAACAACACTTGAATGTGAGCTATGAATTCTACAAAACCAACATTGTATTTTGAATATTTCTCATTCTTACCATCCTTCATACTGAAACACAGTGTTAAGTCGTACACACTGTATATAATCCGATTTACAGAACTTATTATTATTATTATTACGATCTTATACAATAAATGTTTCACTTTTTATATCCACATGCCTGTATCTTCCTTATTTATGTTCTGAACGATTTAAAATTTTGTTCACCTATACTACCCTTTAAAAAAGTTATTTTAGTAATTTTTATATCATTTTATTGCAAATAATTAGCCTACTGCGATCAAAAAAGAATATAATTGAGAACAAATTAAACAAACTTTCTGAGATTTATTTATTCAAATTACAACCATTCCGGCTCATATTACTGGTGGTAAATCCAAAATCACTTATTTGTTAAAGGTCTCTGAACCAGGATGCGTAAATGTACTAACTGTAAAATCATAGCTACGGTGGACGTCAGCTGTGTATGAAAATGTTGTTTACATGTCAGGTAAAAAAGTGTTTTATGAACACTAATAATCTTTCCCCGTATTATAAAAGCAATTCATTTAAATCTATATACCTCAAGATAGTGTAAAAATTGCAGAATCACGCAAGATCTCTCGTCGCTATTCCATCAGGTGGTACATTTGAAGTTCTGTCACGTTTCTGAAAGAAAAGAATATTCATATTACACCCGGTTGTCAGTCATTCACTTATTACTGAAATATTAATTAGACATTTACAAATATTGTACTGGTACATGCCATACATCCAGAACCCGTTCAAAAATACAAGCGATTATACTCCATTTACTTGACATCTGCACTGTCAAACTGACAGTATGTCGGCATCACTGCGATTTTTCACATTTTAACAATGAAATTACTGTACAGTCTAATAAAAATAGCTATTAACATATCTAGGAATGTTATGAGTATCATAACTGCCGCAGAGAGCGAGGATTTTAAAACTTCTAAGGCTGTTATGATTCATAACATCCGTGATTTGTTCAATAGTTTATCGGTTGCTATATGGTTATGGTTGCCATGTAGGGTAATATTCCTTTACCCTACAGATAAGTTATGACCTAGTTACCAGCCTACTTTTGTATATGTAAACAAAGGCTTAATATCCTAAAACCGATAAACACATTATTTTTGAGGTGTAGTCAAGAATTTTTTTTTAAAATTTGACACTGACAGTGCAGATGTCAAGTAAATGGAGTATAGTATGCTTCACCACGGCCAACTAAATAACTATGGCCTGCACATAGGGAACACCCCCTGTAGCCACCTATTGTGAGAATTTAAAAGCATTTGGTGTGTTTCTTAGCTCAAATGTCAAAATCTGACGTTTAACTTTAAAAGGTTAGTTGCACCATGAAATCTCAGTTTATTGTTTTTGTTGAAATTTAACACAATTTCTAATAAATCAATACATAAAGTAAGTTTATTTGTGGAAGTTTTAATCCACGGTCTTGCAGATAAATTAATCGTAGCAAGGGTCGGGAAAACTGCAGAATCTGGGGCCACTTCCCCTGCTATTGGTAATATTAATTATTCAGCCTCTACACCGCAAGGTAAATGAGGTTACAGATTATACATACATACATTAACCGTGTTTCTCTAGTAACCATAACCAAAATTATCAGGAAATCAATAAAAGGAGGGGAATTGGCCCCAGATTCTGCAGTTTAGCCGATACAAATGCTATGGATGCTGAGTAAATGTTGGTTTCAGACATATCATTGATTTTTAAACTTTGGATTTTCAACCGTAGTTCTACTGGTAATAACAATCCTTCGCTATTGATGGATGCTGTTTGGAGAGATGACAGTTGGGCAATACTACTAATAAAACTAAAATGTTCTGCGCTATTTGAACTGGCAGACGATTTAACTATTCCACAGCGCAAAATTTGCCTTAGTGCGTATTCTGCTGTTCGGGCATCTGTAGCTTCATGGAGAGAAAGTTGCTTAAACTGCATCAGAACTGAATGCTCGTGTTAATACATAATAGAAGCCAGCTTGCTCAAGAAGAAATTTTATGCATAAATAAGTACTTTTCTGAAGTGAATTCTAGAGCGTGTGCGGTTTCCTTTGTCAATCCTGGTAATCCCGTAAGATGCAATGCTGCTATCCAAGGAACGAATGTATTGACTTTTGTTTGAAACGTGTATTTGGAAAAAATTATAAATATTCCCCATGTATGTTACTGTAGTATTAAAGTTAAGAAAATTATTGTCACCGGATTCTTTCAAAAATTTAAATGAACTAGTCGCTGTAGGAGCAAATATTGGGATAGCTAGCAGAACATTCATCTTTTCAAAATTTGTGGGATATAAATGCATTCTTGTTAAATATCGAACAGATTTAACTGGTAATCCCTTCTGTAAATTATATAATAATCTCAAATACGTTGAAGTAATTTTCCATTCGAGGAATACATATCACGTTCTAAAAACAAATTTCTGGCAATTTTAAAGCATGGCAATAATCGAAGAACAAAAATAGTGGTAGTGGCGAAAGAAAAGGATGCCCAATGTAATTTCTAATTGATCCCCCACTTAACATTTTAAAAAGTGCGACATTAGATGAAAAATTGTCCGTAACCAGTCTTAACACAACAAAACAACAATCAGTTACAAGTTGCAGAAATTATCACTGTTAAGCTGCTGTGGTTTGAAATGATTTTTACATAAGGCCGTATAGTCTGTAATTTTAGAGATATGTGCAATAAAAATGTAGTTAACATGCAACATGTAGTTTTCTTACTGTTTATTAATACCACAAAATTCTGGTAAAAATTCAACCCATTGCTGCCGAACACACAATTCACTAGGCAGTTGGCACTATCCATTTTAAAATTTAGTAAAATATTTTCACAACTAAGGATGTACACAAAGCTGGACTGAGTGTGGAGTGAAAGTTAAAAAGTTTTTCGGCGATAACAAGAAGACCTGAACTGTTACGATAGTGATAACCTTATGGGTGCCAATGGTTAACTGCACAGCTTGTTTAACCTTTATCAGCAGAAACCCGCAAGGAGTTTGTTGTGAAGGCTTCAAAAAACAATACCATGCTTCTTATGTGGCAAAAAACGACGATATTATTATACCGGGGCTACTATAGAAATTCTCCCAATGTGCAAAGAATTGTCTGGTGCTTGATATTGCAGGTGTTCAAAGTCTGGTTGAGATAAAACTGTTTTGTAATTGGGTATTTATACTGTAAAACAGGTTAAAATAAAATAAATAATGGTAGATTATGTTTCACCCGTGCTAATAGCACACGGCCACAGCAGCTGTCACACCATAACCCACAGCGACAGATGCTCCGCTCCGCTGCTTAAAGGATTTAATTAAATTAAAACTTATGATTGTTAGAATAATATTTAAGTTGTCAATACATTTTCAAAGGTGACTTAATCTATTCATATTTCAATTTTCGACATTGAAAAAATAAGCATTTCTATAGAAATAACATATGCTATTGTATTCCATATGTCAAATATTTAAATTTGCCGCCATATATAAAATACGTTTCAGTATTAATTACTAGATGTCTCTAGGGGGTGTTCCCTATGTTCAGGCCATAGTATTTAATTTAGTCGGCCATGGCTTCACAAAGGTTTGAAAATTGAACTACCTACCAAATGTATGCAACCAGTTAGTATATAAGTTTGTGGCCAACCAAGCTAAACAGTAAAGAAGAATTTCCGCCTTTTTTGTTAGAGTGGATATTAGACGATAAACCACACCAACTTTCTGATATTATTTAACCGGATGCTTGTATCAATAATTGAACTTACTTGCTAATAGTGAATGATAGATGAATCACGATTAAGTTTTTATAAATGCCTAATATCAAAAACTGTATCACACTATGGATTATAAGATTATAACAAGAAATATTTATGCTGGCAACCTAAACATCTTGCCAAATTCGCCATATTAAAAAGTGCTCTTTATTGATCTACTGTTGTACTTGTACAAACGACCTACTTTGTAAAGTGCAATCGGAAGCATGGAATTGTTAACAGCTGCATTTTTATTAAGGTTCCCCAAATTTCTATAACTTACAGAACAGCTACATTGAATTGTTTTGACATTTGCATATATGTAATATATTTTTGACAGTTACCGTTTGTCATTTTAATAATCAAATTAGCACAGTACTAATTTACAACGGAAAGAATTGGTAGGTACGTGTAAACATTTTTTTGCTTTCAACTGTACAACAAATATAGAAAAAATGCGTTAAAACTGTTGTTCTCTGAATGATGTCGAGTTAAAACTGCATAATCATAACTTTTAGATCGATAACATCCTTTCATTATTTCGTCAAGCTTTCTGATTTCAAATATTAACATTTGGGCGCATTCAGACGACACAACCTCTGAATGAGCGCCGAAACTATTCCGAAAACCACCACGAGTAAAATAATGTACCCACGCTGGTTTAATGCTGATATTAAGAAACTAATAAAATTAAAAGAAAATAATAGAAACTGTTTTCATAAATGTGGAAGGCAAGAGTATCGAAATAACTATAAACATCATAAGATCAACAATAAATACAACAATAAATTTGTGTATGCTGAATATATTACCAACAGATTGCCTATATAAAAATCTGCTGTGATACGCTCACACAACTTGCTTCTACAGTGATCTTATAATTAGGCAAAAATTTAATTTTTAATTTTTAAGCGTTTGTCAAAAAATTTCAAAAATTACAAATTCTACAGAAACCGTACAAAATAGAGCGGTAGCTGAAAAGACAAAGCTGAATTAAAGAAAGTAATAATATACCAGCTGATCTATCTTTATAATAGAAGTTAATAAAAAAAAATAGAAAAGAAACAAAAGAAACTCATTTTAGAGGCATTCAACTGAACATCTGTTGAAAACCCAATTTCAAATTTTTGGGGTGAATCCAATACTTCCTTTATTGTAAAAGGAAGTAAAAAGTGCTAATCGGTGTTACACGTTTTATTGGCAAGGTAGTAACAGTTGATAAAAAAGAAGATGAAATATGTGTCAACTTTTTAAAACTGTGCATATCTGGAAATCTTGTATGGCCTGAAGTTAAAGATTGTGCTACTGTATCGTTGAATCAAGTAATACAACAATTGCTTGAACCTAAAATCTGCCGCAGAGGAGAATTTTCGTTTGATTTAGAGTTTTCTGCATTTAATTTTAAGTAAACTATTATTATTTTGTTTTTTAAAGTAGTTCTTATTAATAAGTTCGATTTTAATGCAAGTAAGTCTGTTACAGCATAAAAGCGACATTACGACACAACCGTCAGCTAGTTACTACCTGCAAACTACTTTACGACAAAATTGGGAAAATTACAGATTCGTTGCCCCAAATTCTCGTTTCGTTACGATGGGCTGTAACACAAGGGTCCGGCTATTAAGGATGCTCAGCAAGGAGTGGGTTCTTTACGACCTTAGAATTAGGGCATCGGTCCGATAGACGAGGTAGAGATC
The DNA here is from genome assembly GCA_940337035.1 of Agriotes lineatus. Lineage (NCBI taxonomy): Eukaryota > Metazoa > Arthropoda > Insecta > Coleoptera > Elateridae > Agriotes > Agriotes lineatus. The sequence goes on along the minus strand of OW679201.1, from coordinate 56,417,789 downwards.
TTAAAATTGATAGCGCCACCGCATTCCAGAATACATCGGGAAACAACACTATAACCAACATCAATATCATTCCACACTAGATGAGCCCACTCGAATGTGGAACTAGCGCGCCAGCCTTTCTACTAACACCTTGGCACAACTTGAGGTAGCGACGTCACAGCTGGATCAAACCTCCCTTAACTGGCATCAACTTACTCTTATCTGATTTGCTGTACAGAACACAAAAGAAACAGCATCCAAACACCAATAAAAAAAAACGTATAAACCAACTAGCTTTTACCCGCGACTTCGTTCGCGCGAGGTTCGTTATTTGTGTATTAAATAATGTTCCGCCCCGCCCCGCCCCGTCTCGACCCTTCCCGTCCCGTCCCGCCCCTTTCCCTCCCGTCCAGTCCCGTCCCTTCCCGTCCCGTCCCGCCCCTCCTCTTCCATCTCATCCCCTCCCCTTCCATCCCATCTTTTTCCTTCCCTTTCCGTCCCGTCCGTCCCGCCCCGCCCCGTCCCGCTTTGCCCCGTCCCGTCCCGTCCCGTTCCGTCCCTTCCCTTCCCGGCCAGTCCCGTCCCGCTCAGTCCCGTCCCGTCCAGTCCGTCCCGTTCCGTCCAGTCTAGTCCCGTCCCGTCCCGTTTCTTCCCTTATGTCATGTTCACCGTCTTGGACTTAAAAATAAATGCTATTTTCGCAATCAACGTCCCAATAAACCTCAATAACGACACCCATATCGATTTTTAGGCTTACTTACCCCATTTCACCCCCTAAAGGGTTGATTTTCGGAAAATCACGAAATACGTGTTTGCTTATTTGTTTTTAGGAGTACTCCTACGAAGTTTCAAGTCGAAATGTCTATTTAATATTATTTTTTCATACAAAATTGGAACCCCCATTTTACCCCTTTAGGGGTTGAATTTCGAAATATCCTTCCTTATTCCTTGTATACATCATAAAGGGAACCTCTGTGCAAAATTTCAGCTTTCTAGGTCCAAGGGTTTGGGCTGGGCGTTGATGAGTCAGTCAGTCAGGACTTTTAGAAATATATATAAGATAACAAAGGAGTCTATTTAATAATAAGGTATATATGCATCGCAAAGAATGTAAAATGTTTACTGGTTACAATTCAAACTGAGCAACAAAAGGGGTTAGTTTGGTTAGCTGGTGACGTTTTAAACTCAACACACATTACAAATACGGTAATAATTAACCTTACTACGCTCAAAACAGTATCAACATTTAAGTTTTACAACAAAGACTACTTTACATGACGTTCAACGTAGAACACCTTATCAACAATGTTTAATTACATTTCCAACACAAGGCGACATACTTATAGGCATTAAAATTTGACGGTAATTTACTCTAAAAACGGCAGTGTCTGTATGACACGTCGCACTTTAATCAACGAAAGCATAACTTGCCGGAACTTCACTTCAACTAAATCACTGTAAATTTAAAAGCTACAATTTACCTTGATAGAAAGTCAGATAGGTGTACTGGTTACTTTGGTCATCATCACCTGCGGTCGCATCCTTCAGGCGTGCCACAAAGAGAAGGAAACAACTGGAAACTGCATCGAGCGGTATTCAAGCAGACGTGACTATATAAATCCCACCTGAAGGGAAGAAAAGAAGTACCATAGTTGCGGAGCGGAACTTGGTAACTTCACTGCGATAATGGTTTAGCGTCCACGGAGTTTTTCATTTCATAATCCGCCGTTGGCGTACATTTAGAGATACCACCTCTACGGTAATGAAGAACCCTTGGCCAAACCCTTTTACGACACTACTTCACTGACTTGACGACGGCAACAATGGAGTTTCACATTTAAACAATTTCCACTTACGACGGGGCCCAAGGCCCCGCCGGAACCGACACGTCTTAAGAACTCGAGAGCCGGACGGTGATTAATGCTTTTCGCTAAGATCTCAAAGGCCAAAATGAATTGCGCAACTGCCACTTATTGGTCTTCGTTCCACTTGTAGCAAAACGCTCGGAACGAAAATTATGAAACATAACTTTGCTTAAGCAGGGGTATCACCGGTAAGTTGAAACAGCATTGCTAGGGACAGAGAACAAAGGGTGAATTTATAACAGAAATTCGGCGAACATGACTGTACGGCAGAATTCATAAACGATTTACGCGGAAAGTTTTAAGGCATGCTTGTACAACAAGAATTCTAAGAAGGACAACGATAATGCACCTTGCGAGTGACAATGTATTACGTCACCCAAACAGGAACAGAACTTGATTTATAACATACACCAACATGAACCTGAATCGGCAATTTTAACTACGGTGAAGCGTTAATATTTGAACTGGACCACGCGGAAAATACAGGGGCGCACTAGTTCCGGAAAAATTGTTCTAACACTCCCCTTACTACAAAGAGAGTTCCCTGGAACTCTCTTAAACGAAAACAAACGGAACAATTTTGACTCAACGATACAACAAACCGAGAAAAAATCAAAAAGTCAAAAAAAAACCTAAGCGAAAAGCAACTATTTAAGTTTCCAACATCAGCCAAAATCTACTGAAGAGGGTGCGCTGCACTTCACGTGATCCATACATTGCATTACTCCCACAGCAGAAAAGTTCCCACAAAAAAAACAAACAACAAAAGCCAAGCAAAAACAACGAATACAGGACAAGTCCAACCTCCAACATCAACCAATACAACCAAAACATCCTACGTAGGTAAGCGCTCGAAGGCGCATCATATGGGCTTAAAGCCTAACTATAAAATAAAACAAAAATATGCGGAATGTAGGTATTGAAGATCGGTACCTCCCAGGAAAGAGCTCCTCCGTCGCCCAATCCTCGTGACGGACACCACATACTACCGTCCCCGACATATCTATGAGCTTAAGCTGGGTCTACATGCGAAACGAAACTTAGATTTCGAAAAGTTAAGTCTGGGCAAATAAAAGGTCACTAGTGCGGGATTGTCAATTCCGGGAAGAAGTCTTACATCCGAGAACAGTTCCGTCCAACTGACCAATGGAACTCGGGAGATGCTTGTAAAAACTTACAAACATAAAAAAAGAAGTCCATGATCTAATGCAAAGGTTATCTAAAGAGGGCACGCTGCGCGTCCCGCGATCAGCGCATTGTGTAAGTCCCACAGCAGATACCAACAAGGGAAGAAAGGACGAAGGGTTGCGACAGAAGCTGTCTTAATTTGTCAATGATCGATGGTAGAATAAAAAGAAAGCCAAGTCCACCGAAATCCTCAATCGATGACGATACCGGAAATCGACTATAAATCCGCTAAATGCGAGATCAAAGACGATTCCGACACCGAACATCAAAAGAAAATCCGGAAAGACAGAGGCTCCAACAAATGTCAAACATAAACTTTACTATAAGTGAGTTCATCTTCTTCGTCAGGCCACCTCCAACCATGCACATCACTTTTCGCCATCTCTTTCATCAGCCTGGGTCTATCCACTGTTGGATAAAAGCCTTTTCAGGTTCTCTCCATGCATCTCTATTTTGGGCAGTTTGAATCCAGTTTTTTCCCGCTATTTGCTTAACATCTTTTTTATGGTCTTCCTCTACTCCGCTTTGTAAGTCTTGGCCTCCATTCAATTATTTTGGTGTTCCATCCGTTTGTTTTCTGTCGAGTTACGAGACCAGCCCGCCGCCATTTCATTTTTACTTTCTTTTACAATACAGGAAGTATTGGATTCACCCCAAAAATTCTAAATTGAGTTTTTAACAGATGTTCACGTTTTAGAGTTCCCTGAACCCAAAAAACATGTTTTGGTTCATTGGTCTGTGTGTCTGTGTGTCTGTCTGTCTGTGTGTCTGTCTGTGAACAGAATATCTCAAAAACGAAAAGAGGTATGGCGTTAAAACTTCATATATAAGTTTTGTGTACTATGTAGATGCGACTATGTCTACTCTTATGGTTTTTCAGTGTCTTTCGATTTTTTCAAAAACGTCTCAAACGATTTTTTTATCCCATAAACATGTTTCTCTTTTTCGGCTAGAACTAATCCATCAGTAGGATTCAAATAAAATGTTTCGTCCATATTCCATACGCGACTCGCATCTTTCACAACGTGATCATTATTGTCAAGAAAGTCTAGTGTTTTTTGAAATCATCTTGGAATGTTTTCTTCAGTAATGTGTGCCTTTGCCTTACTTATATTTTCGGATTACTTTTGGGTATCTAGTCAAAAAAAGATAAAAAAGCCAAGATTTCCCTGGGTCGTTCTCTTCAAAAGGATTGAGAATATTCTTTTTCTGAACAATCTTGTTTACAGAACAGCAGAGGCCATCCCTGCCAACCGGCAAACCCATTTTGCACAAGTTTTGATCCAACTGCATATTTTCTTTTCCGCTTCTTCGCCGAGTACACAGTCACGACTAATTTTTCTAGATGCTTTCGGGGATTCATCGGCAATTTTATTCCTTAATATGCTCCGGGGAACATAAAAGAGCTCAGTTGCTTTTCCTATGGTCGCTCCTGATGTTATTGCATCTAGAGCCCTTTTCATCTTTCCTTTGCCATAATTGAATAGAGCCCTTACTCTTATTTTTCTCGGTTATCTTAGTTTTCCCATATTTCTGCAACCTGGAAAATATGAAATAACAAATGTTATGGTTTTATATCCATGTACTCGTAGGCTAGGTAACTATAATAAGGATACCTATTAATTTGAATTTTTCGGTATATGGCCAAAAATTAAATCTCAGCATTTAGTTCTGGCCAACTGGTGGCTACAACTAAATTTTTAGATCCTGAGATTCAGTTCTGACCACTTCTTTATTTAAAAAAAATCCGTTAAATAACTTTAAAGTAGAGATGGGCGCGTGAGTGAGTATTCACTGACGTTACGCACGTTTGAGGCTTGCTCTAAATACTCACGTTCACTCACATTCAAGTCGTGACCATCCACTTACGAGGTGATCCGCAGCTTTTATTTGAAAATTCAGATAGAACAGAATGTTCAAACTTAAAACCAATCAAGGACCGGCAACAGAACCAAAAACTCTAATAAAATATGTTTTGCACGTGAAATAATTTACGTTATATGTTGCAATCAAAATAGTAGACACAAAAAGAAATAAATAAAAATTGACTACAATAGGTTACAACAAGAGATAAATACTGCTTTCTCACAGAAACATGTCTTGCAACCATTTTCAAAGACATTACTTTTAATACCAAAATCTGTCATTGGAATTGACTTTTCCTTAACTCATAACAATACAAGAAGGTGTATGTTGCTAGAAAACAGTTTTAATTCTTAGGTTTAAAAGTACTTTTAAGTCTGAGAAACTAAAACGAAGTTCTACTTGGTTGCCTATGGACGCAGAAATAAGATTGGCTGTAGACGCAACATTCACAATACTCCGTCGCTGCAGGCTGCCACACAGAAGTACAATGACGTCCCGCTCCAGCTCTAGATCTTCCATATGGTTGGGCATGGAGGGAGCGGGGCACCCTGCGATCTTTATTCGTTACTAAATTTTTAACGTGAAATTAATATGGAACGTGAATCACGCCTTGGACATTTTCACTCACGTTCATGACCCGATTTTTAAATATTACTCACGTTCACGACCGTGACCCAGCGCGACCCGATTGCTTTCACGTCACCCGCCCATCCCTACTTTAAAGATAACCGACCGTGACCCAGCGCGACCCGATTGCTTTCACGTCACCCGCCCATCCCTACTTTAAAGATAACCATCTAACAATATTTTTCTTTATCTAAAATGTGAAATTCGTAAATAAATATTAAGGGAGCCCAATAAATATCTCGACAATAACTGATTGTACTTACCGTAGTTCCTTAACGATTTTTTTTGGAAAAATATAAAAACTGCACCTTGGTTCAACTACACCTTCATATTATAACAAATGTTTGCGACCAACTGGTGGAAAAGTTGATAACTATGAGTGGGGGTATTTAAAATCACATTTAGGATATTTGTAACAGTGTCCTTACGATGTGAATGAAATGAAAGTGGCCACAACCGGTGTACTAGCCAAAACTAAGGTCTTTAACCTATTTGTATTTTTACGTCAGCTCATAATGGAGAAAAACTCCATGTACGTAATATTTGTCATTGAGAATTAATAAGGATAAAAATGCATCCTGGTATTGTAGATGTAGATTATGCGTGTGCTTTATTCATACACACAAAAATAGATAAGTTTAAAATCCCATATAGTGCAATGGTCTTTAGCCCTCAAAGCAGCTCTGGTAGCAGTGCGAACAAATTAAATCAAAATAGAAAAGCACAGAGTTGATAGAATTCACACATCTGTATAATTTTCACATAAGATGTCAATATGAAATTACATGGACAAATTGAGCCATTATTATTGGAAATAAATTAAATAAGCTAGAAGAAAATGAAGCTTGATTGTCACAAGGGTGTGCAGTTTTTAAAGTAATTTAGTTAAACTTATGGCATTATTTAAAATATGCAGAGAAAAAGTAAGTTCATACAGAGAGCAATAATTAACTGTGTATCGCAAATGAATTTGAACTAGAGTAAATAAAATAATAATTTCTTTGAGCAAATTAAACAAAGGTTAGAGAGGCTGACGGCTAATGAAAGAATGGGGTAAAAGAACCCAAAGGCAGATTTAGAAGACGAATCATGAATTAAAAATGGATCAACAAGAATCCGAAAATAGCTGGATTTAAAATGTGTATTGGTTTGAGAGTACCTAAGTGAAAGCGGAACTTACATTGAACTCTAAAGTAGCTAAAGAGGAAATAAACGAAAGGAGGCTGTGGTCAGTAAAATGAGTGAACAAAAGGGCCTGTTAATTAGCGAAACGCGAGTGAAAATCAAAGGACAATAACCATAAACTTACAAAGACAATTTTATAGAATTAAGTTTAATTGTAAAAATGTATTAAGTTTAAGATTTAATTTGTAAAGATGCTGATTTGATACAGTTCGAATTTCCTGTTTAATTTTGGTAGATTGTTTTTTGTTTATGACGAACAAGAGATTATTAACAAATGAATAAAAATTGCTGGTCGACAGCTTAAATTGTGGGTGGTGTTTAATTTCAATTTTCATGGCCTTTACATTAATTTACAGCCACAAAATTGCACCAAAGTGTTTATAACGTGTCAGTGTTCGTGCACAAATAAAGGCAATAAAATCCTTCACCTAAAGTTAAATTCATCTTCGGCCATCGTTCCGTTCCTGACGACCGAGCTTCGACAAGTCATTTCGGGCCATTCGAAGACACCCAGGGGCAATATTGGAGTTCCTGCACTAGCAGCCGAGGCCTACGAGGACCATACCAGCATCGCACATCTGGCAACCGACCGCAAGAGAAGGTGTGAGCAATTTTCACCTGCGGAACCTCAACGGAGACCATCTGGGGAAAATTCAAAAGGTCAGTGGTGAAGCCAATTCTATTATTGTAAGCGTACAACTTACTGAGAGACCCAAAAGCTGCGCTGCGGAGCCGATATAAGCAGAATCCAGGACTTCGGAACGTTTTAAAACTGCTATAACCGCCATCAGAAAGTTGGGTTAGAAAATTTGAGATTCTTCTTAATTTACCGAAACAAAAGCCTAATCTTCGATCTGCAAAACAATTGCTAGAGCGAAGCGTAGATTGAGCGCGATAATTCAAATCTTACCGAGTTTGTTTGCTAATTCGAATTGCAGTAAACAAACAATTAAACTTTCAGGCGACTTGCACTTAGTTAAATGTCTCTATAGAACGTCAATTTATACTGAGTTAGTTACAAGGTTATGGTAGAGCATTTGAACTACGCATTTTAGTGGCGTACAATTTTATTAACAAGAAGGGACCTCAGACCCGTAAAGATGAGTTTTTCATGCTTAATTCCGGCGCTAGCCAAATTACTAATTACGGATTGGTGAATATGAAATAAAAGGGAAAAAGACGATTAACACTTGAATAGAACCAACGTAAACAAAAACGTTTGTAGTGATTTAATTAATTTATTTATTTATTTAATTCGCACTCAGCCAACAGCCGTTAGGCCAATTATAGGCGTCGCTGATCTTTTGTGTTTGAATTATTTGTTTACATATTATTAAACATTAAAGACAAGGATCATTGCAATAGGACCTGATTCAAAAGAAAAACTCTACGAATGTGAAAACAAACCAGCACAGCAGCTGAATATTAACATTGGAGAAAAACCTCCGACATTTAATGTCTGTGAGTTGAAAACCGCGCACGAGAAAGATCTAGAGATTAACGTAAAAATCCACACACAGAACAAAGCGTATAAATGCAGCATTTGCGATTTCTGCACAGCTGTGAAACTAAATTTAAAACTACACATGAAGACTCATACAGGAAAAGAGCTCTACGAATGTGACATTCGCTCCATTAAAACTGCACAAGAACGAAGTTGGGAATATCACCCAGATGAGAAAACCTTCACATCTAGAACTGGAATTAAGCATCGTTTGAATAACCATAAAGAGATTGACAGGGAAAATTATGTATGTAACACATGCGGCTCCAACTTCACACACCAATTAGCTTTAGAGCACCACATGAAAGTACATTCAAATGAGAAACCTCTTGCATGCAATATTTGTACCTTTAGAACACAATACAAGCAGCATTTAAAGTTGCACATGCAGACACATTTAGGTGAGCAACTATTTCAGTGCAGCGTTTGCGATTATAAAACTGCCCGCAATCGTAATCTGGGAAATCACATGAAGACTCATACTGGGCAGAAATTATTTGCGTGTAGGTAACCTTTGTGATTATAAAACAGCGTATAACCAGAGCTTGGAATTCCATTTTGAAACACACACGGAAGAAAAGCCACTTTGTTCTGCTATAGATAAATTGAGAGCTATACAGAATAATAATCTGATATGCGATATCGATAATGCTACAATAAATAAGTCTTTTACGTGTACATTTTGCAAGTTTAAAACAGCAAATAGAAAAAGTTGTAACTACCATATGAAGACTACACTGGGAAAAAGTACTTTGCATGTGACTGCTGTGATTATAAAACAACGCGTAAGTCAAGTCTGAGGTTACATATCAAAACGCATAGCGAAGATAAACCCTTTGGATGTACATTATGTGATTACAGAACTATAAATAAACGGAGTTTAGATTGCTATATAATGACCCACACAGATGAAAAACCATTTATTTGTAGTCTGTGTAAGTTTAAAACTGCACGTAAAACAAGTTTAAAATATCATATGCAGACTAATACAGGAGCAAAGTTTAGGCGGAATCACATTCCAGGCTTGTCAGCAATTTACTAGCAATACTCCCAGTTCTTGTTGACGAATAATTCTGAACAACTGTTTACCGAGTTTGTTTAAATATAATAAATTTGCAAAACATATGAAATGAAAGAAGATAAAATTTCCTACATGTTATGTAATAATAATAATGTAGCGTTCACAGGCCTATGAGGCCCATTGCTTTGTAAGTTGTTTCCATTTCTTCCTGTCTCTTACACTTGCCCTCCAGTTCGTGCTTCCCACCATTGTCTTCTTGGCCTACCCCTTTTTCCTTTTCCTTCTGGTTTTTTCCATGCTATGTTTTTGACTGATCTGTTTTCTTCCATTCTTTCAAGGTGGCCCAACCACTGTAGTCTTCTGGATTTAATAACTTGAATTACCCCTGGCTCTTTGTACAGGTCATAAACCTCGGCATTTAATCGTCTATGCCATATATCATTTACTTTCTTTCCGCCAAGAATTCTGCGTAATAATTTCCGTTCCCATATGTCAAGTAGCAGATGGGTTTTCTTCGTCATGTTCCAGGTTTCACACCCATACAGCAGGGTAGGGTTAGCATGCTCTTGTAAATTCTTAATTTTGTGGTGCGAGAGATGATTTTTGATTTGAGTATTCTGTGTAGTCCGCCAGCACATCTGTTACTTTTGGCAATTCTGTGACGTTAGCGTCGGCCGAAATTATTATTTCTACACAATGTAATGCGTGTTAATTTGGTCTCCGCCAAAACTTCGTCACATTAATCATCTGAAAGCATCTTCAAGGCGCGAGGGCAGAGAACACGCGAAGGAGCCATCGAGATGCGCTGGGTCACGAGCAGTCGTCTTTCGGCGCATCCCTGCCCAAAATCCAGCACAGATTAAGGCGATGGGTAACGTATAAATAGAGGCAGCGCACGCTGCCAAAAACACCTTTTTTTACTTTTATTCTTATAGAACCAGCCTGTCCTAGAAATACCCGAATTCCTGTCTTTAACTCATTCGTGGCTCATTGAATTAAACGCCTGATTGAGTCCCAGATTCTTTTTCTGTCCGAAACCTACTTTGTTTTTAAAACTCGTTTGTGGCTCGTTGAATAAACGCCTGGCTGAGTTTTAGGCATCCGCCCCTCTTGAAACCGATTCCCATAACCACCCGCGTAATACATTGAAGAACTATGCCCCAGGTCTATCAGCAGAATTCATGATCTTAGCTCATTTGTAAGATTATTTACATACTACGAGGCACCCAATTCTAAATTACATACTTACATTAAACCTTCTGCAGTGCTTTAAATTCTTACACCAGGACACTGAAGTTATTCATAAAACTTAAAGGAGCTTTATTCACGCGTTATAATATGTAACTAGCTTCCAGTAATCTCTTAGAGTGCCCTTGTATCAAACTAAAGGCTTCAAAGTCAAAATTAAACACGTAAACTTGGTTTGAGGTTAATGCGATACCGGCAGGAATAATAAGTAAATTCACTGCCATTTCAAACGATTCGGGGGCACGGCAGTCTGGTTAACGAGAGGGGCTTACGTCCCGCACAGAATTCAATCACAGCATCCACAACACCCCCAATATAAACAAAGTTCTAACCCCTTTTATTGTATATTAAGATATAAACAAACTTGACCTCGTATTCTTTGTATTTCCAGCTTTGGCCGTCAGAGAACGCCCCCGTCAACTTCGGTTTTCCTCGAGCAGACGATCCCGTTTCAATCGAAGAAGTAAAGCGAGTTGCCTGACCCAGTAGGCGCTTACAAGCCCGTCGGGTACATTAAAAGCAAGCTTGATTGTAAAAATACACAAAACATATTATTTATTATTTTGCACTGTAAATACTTATATAAAATAAAACTTTTCCGTTACTTGTACTTGATTGTATACTTGAGAACAAATCGGACCCTGACAGCTGACCAGGAGGTTAGCAAAAGTCTTAGTACAAAATGGACAGTGGTAATTAATTAAGCCAGAAAAGATTGAGCAATAATCAGTAAGTTAATAACGTTATAATTCTTAAGTGTATTTCTGTCTCCTTCTTACATTTGTTGTCAAACAGCACACCCAAATACATATACTCAGTTACTTCTTCAAATACATAGAGCTCTTCATTCCTGATCTTTATTTTTAAGTTTCTTTTACTACCCTCATTCTTTTTCATTTTCCCAAATTCTATATATTTACTATTGCCCTCATTAATTTCTAAACCCATTTGCTTAGCTGCTGATATTAGATTTTTAGCTATCACTTCTAGCTCTTCTAGCTATTAGGAGAATGTCATCTGCGTATGCAAGACATTGATGACTTCTCTTGAAAAGGTCTCCATTTCTGTTTATACCACTGTTCCTGATTATTACCTCTAGTACTGCGTTGAAAAGGAGTGTCTCCCTGTCTAACTCCCCTTTCCACATTGAAACTTTCTGATGTAAGTCCATTGGCCCTAACTGTGCATGTGGCATTGTTAATTGTTATACTAACGAGTTTTGTTAACTTTTTTGGGACGTTCGGGATTCTTAGGGCCCACAATAGTTTCTTTCTATTGACTGAATCGTACATACTCTTGAAATCGATAAATAACATGTAAGTCGGTATTTCATATTCATAGGCGCCCATTAGAATTTGTTTAAGCATGAAGATTTGATCTGTCGTCGATCTGTTCTGTCTGAAACCTGCTTGGTACTCCCCAAGTGCAGGTTCCAGGTAAGCTTCCAACCTTCTCTTAATAAGCGTCGACACTATCTTGTATGCCGTATCCTCTATAGTTGTTACAGTCAAACCGGTCCCCTTTTTTAAAAATTGGTACTATGATCGCCTTATTCCATTATGTGGGCATTGTTTCCTTGTTCCATACTACCTTTATTAAATCGTATAATTTGCTTATTAATACCTCTCCGCCGTAGTTAGGTTTTCCAGTGTCACACCATTTTCACCTGGGCTTTTCTTATTTTTCATATTGTGTAATATTTGTTCAATTTCGGTTTTTAAAGGTTCTTCCTCTTTTTCTTTTCCCACCTGCTGTTGTTATTCTTGAGTTACTTCTTCCTCAGATTCTTCTTCTCCTTCTGTGTTTAATAGTTTTTCGAAATGTTGTTACCACCGTCTATTAATATCTTCTGCGTTGCCTAGCAAATCTTTGTTTTCATCTTTCAAATATAGTTGTCTTCCTTGGTATCTAGTTCTAATGTTCTTCACGTCTTTGTAAAAGTTTCTTATTTCTCTGTTTTTATACTTTTTTTCTATGGACATATTTGTTTTGTCCTTCTTTTTTGATCGTTATACCTATCTTTATCTTCCTCCGTTGTTGTTAGGAATTTTAGCCATAGTTCCCTTTTCTTCTCCCTTTCTTTCCTATAGGTCGCGTCCATTCAGTGATTTCTCTTGGGACTTCTTCTTCTCACTAAATTCTTCCTGGATGCATTCTGAATGACTTCCACAATTTTTCCCCAACTTTGTTCGGAGCGTTCGTTTTCCACCTGATATCCATTGAGACTCTTTTCAATACTATTTCTGTAGCCTTCAGCTGTTTCTGTATTCCGGAGATAGTCAATATTGTATTTTACTTCCCTTCCTATTTTTACTTTCTTTTTTTTGTTTGTTCGCTATTTTTAACTTTGCTATTACCAGGAAATGGTCTGAGTCGGTCTCCGCTCCTCTATAGGTTCTGACGTTGGTGATCTTTTCAGCATCATTCTCTTTTATTAGCACATGATCTATCTGATTGGTTTCGTTACTACCTGGTATTCTCCACGTCCCCCTGTAGATGTTCGTATGCTTAAAGTGCGTACTCATGATTTTCATTTTTTGCTCTATCTCAAAAGCGACTAATCTTGTTCCGTTTTCATAACAGTGTTGGTGCTTGCTTTCTCCTCCTGTAATTTCTGAGTATATCGCTTATCTACATATCTTTGCATTTGCATCACCAACTACCATTTGGGGGTCGAATTGCAGGATATTCTCCAACATTTGTTCCACTTTTTCGTAGAAGACGTCTTTTACTTCGTCTTGTTTTTTTTTCGGTGGGAGCATGTATATTTACTAGTGTCAACATTCCAGACGATGTCTTAATTTTTATATAGGAAAGCCGATCAGATTTTGACTCGAAATTCTTAACTTGATTTTCTAGCGTATCTCTTACTAGGAATCCTACTCCAAATCTTTTTTCACATCCGTTTGTAAATAATGTGTAGTTTTGCACTTTTTGTATGTTTGAGTCTTGTAGGTGTGTCTCTTGTAGTGCAGCTATAGTTACTTTATATCGATTCATCTCATTCACTAGGTTGATGATTCTTCTTCGTAAACTCCGCGTAGGTTCCATATCGCTATCTTCATAAGTCTTGCGGATTCTTTTAATTCCTTTGTTCCCTGATTCGTCTTTTGTCGCTTTATATTCCTTAAATCATGTCCTTGTTCATTTCCTGAGTCGTTCTTCTTTCAGCTGACCTTATCTTTGTCTTTTAGTTTTTTCTCGTAGTTTTCGTGATTTTCCTTAGTTGTTCTTCTAGGCTGTTTCCTTGCGGTGATCTTTCGCTGACTGTCCTTTTACCTTTTTTTATGCTGCCCAGGTCCTCTATTTCTCGCTCCATTCTTCCGTTTTGGTCTATGTCATCTTTTCCATATATTCTGTTATTAACAATCATCTTATTGTATCTTAAAGGACACGTCAAACCTTTCTGTCTAGCTATTTTTAAGTGTGGAATTAACGCCCTCCGTACATCCTGTACCTCCCGCGGGTAATCCTCGTCAACCCAAATATTGGTGCCTTTGAGGTTCTCTGTCTTCTCTCTGATTTCATTTTTCTTGTTCACGCCTATGCCTTCCAGAACCTGCACAATTTTTATTTACACTTACAAAAATACCAAAAAAAGGTGAATTTGTATATGTGAACGGCGACGCTGCAGTCACAGTCGCTTCTCACTGCATAGTTACATACATTTACGCAAGATAATTCGAGATAAAAAGACTGCAGTGACAAAATATATAATAGTCAGTGCGGAGTGTTATCACGTGTAATTTCTACAGCACCCGGGGGGCACACAATAAACAACAAACTAAAATAATGATACTATTCTAAAAATCACAGAGTCTTACAGACAATCAACGATCAAATGTAAAATCACAACCAGACTTACGTCTATTATCAAAATACATAGTGCACAAAAAGGTTAAAATACGATTCTAAAGGACTCGGACTGTCATATACCTTACACAGCTGAAGCTTCGGCGAAGCCTGAGGGCAAACTCAACGAAGGGTGCGTAAAAATTACACGCGAAATGCAAGAATGAGAGGTTAACGTTTAAAAATTAAACACATAAAAGCAATTCGCCTACCCCCAAAAGTGTCTCAGCGTAGAAATGTAAAGTAATATCAAACAGTGAAACCTGGTTTGAAGGGAATGACAAATACTTAATTGTAATAAATTATAAAAGTAGTAGGTATAAATCAATTATAATGAGATAGAGTGTAAAAAGTAGAAAAATGATATCGTTAAGCACTTTGTTTCGATTATTAGAAATAACAAATTTAAAAAAATGTAGATGAAATAATTTGGCGTAATTAAAATATTAAAATAAACCCTATTTTTATTGAGAAATGTTTGGATGATGAAAAGGGTAATATACTAAATTGGCGTGGTGAAGTTAAAAAGGAAATTTAAACCGAGAAGAATAATTAAAGACATAAAACTAAGGAAGATTACAAGTATGTAGTAAAAAACTAATAGCAAGCAGAACTAATCTACAAATTTGAATAAATGGAGTAGAATAGTAAGTCAAGTTTATTAGAGAATTACATTTTATGTCGTACATTAATCGAATTGGATTACGTCAAACTATTTTGTGCTAAGGGAGAGTTTCAAAGAAGGACCATCGGTTAAGGAGACACGTTCCAGGAAGTTGCCAGATGCGGTATTGGGAGTAGGTAGCTGCAGATTAGTTCTGTTTGGTTGCATACTGTGGAGAAGGCTTGAGTTGCTGATACTAGACAGTTGGAACTTCTTGTCTGTCAGTGGGGCCTTTCATTGAAGAATGGTGCTTGAGAAGTTGGATCAGTAGGCGGAGAGGAGCAAGTTGGTTGACATCCAGAACATTGTTGAGACCAAGTGTAAGGTGAGTGATCTTGAGGTAATTACTAGAAAAGCAAATAAAGACTATAAAAGTGAATTAGTTATTAATGATTTATTTACTGTTTTGATATTGTTGTGTACTAGTGAAACGATCTGGTATTTGTCATTTAAATTTTAAATTTGTTTGACGTATCATTGACATAAGTTATTTTGACTTATAAAAATAAAATTAAAAATTAGATAATCAAATTTCAGAAATAAGCAATCTACATAAAGGAGCTAGCACAAATAATAATTATTGAAATTCTAAACATAAATAGGGCAATTTAAGTTGCTAAAATAAAAAAATAATCTATAGACAGATTAATACCACTATACCTGAAGGTATATAACATATTTAAGACGCTGCAACGTGGAGCCTTAACAATATACTATTATTTGAATGTTGTTCTTCGTTGAAGGGTTTAGTTTTTATAAGAACTGACCGCAAGATATTGAATCTATTTCCAATTCGTCTAATTTTGTCAGATATGCCTGGAAGGTATAGTTAAAGTGTTATATTTTTAAGTGTAATTTCTTTGGATGTGTGTGGCATTGTTTCGTGTATTAAAAATGTTCCGAACAAGAGTCTCTGGATAGCCATTATCCTGTAAAATATTTATAATAAATTCTTTCTCTTTTTTGAAAATTTCATCATTAGAGCAAACAACTTTGGCTCTGTCGTAGAGACTTTTTACGTCATCCGTCTTTATGTTTTCAAGATGGTTGGAGTTACAATGTAAGTACCTTTGCTTTTCTTACGGTATATTGATCTTTCAAAATTCATTGTGTGTGTGATTAGTGTATCGAGAAATGGTAACTGATTGTTTAGCTCTGTGTTTAATGTGAATTTGATGAAGGTGTCTTTACTGCAAATATGTTCAATAAATTTGTCCACATCATCCATATCATGAAGCCAAATTGCAATAACACCATCGACTTATCTCCACCAAGCTACTATGTCGTTGTAGAAATAGTTGTATTATTCCAAACGGGTTTAGACTCATAGCACCATATCTAAGTGCACGTTCTAGTAATATCATGAAAAGAGCGAGTGAAGCTCTAGTCAGAGATAGAATACAATTTCGAGGGACAATCTGCCTTCGTTACGTTCGTTATTTAATATTTTTAATTTTTAGAGTGGCGAAATATCCAAATAAGAATATGAATTATATCACGCCACAAAGAAGATTCAGAGATGATTGTTGCCAATAGTTTCCCTAGAATTTATTATCACATGAGAATATTTGAAACTTGGTGCGCTCTTATAAATTTGTAGCGTGTGAAACTGGTTGTAGGAACACACAAATTTGTGGGGAGTGAATTAACTATTTCAGTTTGGTGAACGATGTATAATGATGCAGCACTAATACTCTACAAAGTGTAGCAATACATTGCATGAGCTTTTGTTAAATTATAAAACTGCGACGTTTTACTTTTATAAGAAGTGATATATTTCGCTCAGGCTTTTGCTAACATGGTTTTAATCACCTTCTGATCTCATGTGAAGAAAAAAATCTTTAGTAAAGTTTTAGAAATATTTACATTGATTTTGAAGACTAATGTTCTTATAACCTCTATTTCTTAAAATAACACTTTATCGGTAGATAGTATTCAACCAATTTATCTTTTATTTGTCCTGTTACTTTTTTTTCCTGTTGGGCAAACAATGAAACATTGATTTATATTAATTGAAAACCCTTATCTAATCGTTTCATATGATGATAACATATCTACCAATTTCTGTAGTTTTCCTATGTGGCGATTTATTACCTAACGTGAAGGTGTTTAATCTAGTAGCATAGGTTTTATATAGACCAGAGCATCATTGTGCAGTTACTGACATAATTCTGAAGAATATCTTAGAGGTCGTCAGAAAGTTTCCAAGCGAAAGGTAATGCTAATTTGAATTGTTAATTCTATTTTGATAAGCACATCACAAACTGGAGTTACTTTAGTTAGGTACGTTTTAAGATAGTGGATGCATTTACATATAGAAATTGAGGGAGGATATTCACATAGCAAAAAGCTATTAAACATTTAATTAGAAGTATAAACAGCAGTAGCTGAGAGTAAACTTAGTTTTCGTATCATCTTGAATTATAATCAAAGCAATTTTGCAACTCATAGTAAATATCAAACTAAACAAATATGTATGTGATTATTTATCAACCATTTTTGGAGGCAAATTAGCAATAAACTTTCCAAACAGTTGTAATGAATTGGAAGTCTCTATTTACCCAATCATATTTTAATGAGACAGCAACTAACAAGGGAAATATAAATTAGTTCTCTTTTAAACATCAAAATATTTTATTCGTTGCTTATTTATATATAGAAAAAATATTACTAAACCACTCTGGCACTCTTCAAAACATAAAACTTGAAACAGACAGTGAAACCCTGATAGATAGTGAAACTTTCAAGATCTACATCCTTTTTACAGTTCAGAAATATTCAAAATTGTTGACTTACAAGAAGGTATCATTCTCCTACCGCTACTAATCGCACAGCTTTTTCTGTATTACAAGTCGTCGTCGACACATTTTTAAATCATTGCGTTAAATTGTTTTTTTCCATTCTTCAAAACAAACTTCTTCGTGAAGTTTCCGATTACTTTCATAGCTTTTCAGTGGTGTGGATAGCACGATATAGTACTTTTAATTAAAAAAAAACTCTGGTTGAATACGATTCCACTTCTCTTGATTGGTTTACAACCATTTAAATTCTTAGTCTGTCATACAAACATTTAAAAAAATTATATATTCAAGGAAAGTACACTCTAACGTAAATTGAGCAAAATCGGTCAAGCTCACTAACCCACCCAAGTCGGTACAAAAAACATCTTTATAAAATTGATTTGGAAATCTTTAGTTCTCAAACGTCGATTTCCACAAAAACCTCAATTTTAAATTTCAGTGTGTCTCCAATACGCGAGCAAAGATTTACCTAGATTTACCTAGAAAGAGGTTATTCAATATTTCAGCTCTAAATCTAAGTATACTATTAATTAACTCTTAGATGATTGTCTTAATCTAGAGGAAAAACGTCGATTCCAAAACCCAACTTTAATATTACCAGTAGCAATACTTACTTAACACATGTCCCATTTAACCAAATTTATCGTTTATATATATACCTAAAACTTATTAAAATCGCTTGCTATGTATGCTTTTAAGTGTTGAATGTCCTAGCCAATAGCAAGTTTTGAATTGGTTTTTTTAAAATGCAAAAGCTGTTTAACAAAACCCATGTATATTTTTTAACTGTGATATTTGCCACTCTTAAAATGGACCTAATCGTTGCAAAATAAAAACCCTTTACTATTTTCTGCATAGCAACATAATGAGAAGTGCAAAAAAACAAAGTACTTAATGATAACCTCTACTTGCTATAAATTCAATGAACGAGAATTTTCTGTTATCGCTGTGCAAATAGATAAAGTTATTGGAAGCGATCAACAAACATTCCAAAAACAACTTACAAATAAACCATTACAGTTAGTATCAAGGAAAACTTGAGTAGTATATCGTAGATTACTTTTAAGATAATTGAAATTTATATTTTTACATCCAGTTGTCGGGTCTCAATACTAAAACCATTATAGTTAAAAAGAAAAATACCCATCAGATTGTAAAGAACTGAGTGTTTTTTTCTCTTGCTATAAATCATTTACAGAATGTACAGCAATTAAACAATGCGGTTATCTAATTTATTGATTTTCAAACGAACTTTAAGGGACCTCAAGTAGTTATCAAGATTAATCCGATTATTTTTTGCTGCGGCGATTGCGAAGAAATATAACGATTAAATTTTCTTTAATTCTGATATGAAGACAAAATCGATAAAAAGCCCTATATAACAAGTTAAACTCTGCTCCATGGGACCAGCTTACATTTTTCTTCTAGTACATCCTAGTCTTATGGGAAGAGCAAAATATTTTTAGCAGTTGTGGGCTATAGCATTTTGTTGCGATATTTTCTGTTATCGTAGACGAACAAGCCGACAGAAATGGTTTCTGCACAATGGTTTGGAAATATAAATTTTTTGTACTTTTGATCAGGGCCGTAACTAGGCAAACTTTTATTGTAGGCAATCCAACATTTTTGCGCTCCTCAGTACAACGATATATGTGATAAAAATACTAATGGTACTGTATGACTTCTACATTTATCTCCGGATATATGATGTATATATTCAAGCAAACACGTAGGTATTCAAAAATAAATCCAACATTTTTTATTCAAAAATTTTAAAGATAAACAACTAAATATTAAAATAACAAAATACAACACAAATAAAATGAGAACAAAAAACAAGATTAGAAAATACAATTCTCATTTAAAAAAGTACATATTATTATAAAGTCAGTTTTACAAATCCCTATATATAAACATATGGTGTACCTGCGTCTCTGCGTCACCATCTCATCGGCACCGATCGAGCGCATGTCTTCCAAAATCGGAACGCCACTGCGTCATTTATAGCGCAACGATAAGCAAATGCATTTATCAGTGAACGCGTGTTCAAATTCCAATGGCTGCAATGTTTTTTTTAATTTCCAAATTCATTACTAAGTGTTGCTGTATTATTAACAACACTAAGGTATTTTTTACCTATTTTGTAGATAACTTGGAAGGCTTCATACTTCGATCTAGCAAAAGTTGTTTTCCTTGCAGCTCGCTATCTTTATTAAATACGTTGAAAACATTTTCTTTTGTAACTTTTTTATGTACAAGATCACCTATGTGGTACGCTCAAACGCTAGTCAAGACATCAATATGTTAAAATAATACGATATAAAGAAATAATTACATATTACTATGCGTAGTAATATAGGAACGTAGAATAAGGTTCTGTATTCGCACCCACACTGCCACACTGTTTTGTAGTAATCAATATATTTAAAATGTAAAGCTTTTTCTGTCGGCCTTGTATCAAGCCGATTTCTATATTTTTTTAAAGCTGCTACCGTGTAGGTTTGCAGAAGTGTCTTAAAAAAAAGTCTAGCGGGAAAGTGATGGTAGAAAATACCATAGCAGTAAAACAAATAAGCTCTCGAAATCAGTCTGTGGTGTTCTGCTGATTGTTGGAATGGGCCACTGTACCAGCGATAAGCCCAAAACAGTGAATGTATATGTAATATGTGTAATCAGTGGATCCGCTCCAACAATTGTTTAAAATTTAAGTTAGTTTGTCGCCACTGCTGCATTACATGGAAACATTTTTATAATTAGAATAAGGCCACCTATGCGCTGGGCTAACAAGCTAATAATTCTAATGTTTTCATTGATATAGGTGCGAATTATAAAACAAAGGCCGTTATTATAATTAGCGTTATTTGGGCTAAAATCATTACTATTACAAAGTTATTTGTTTGTAAAATTGACCACTTGTTTATTTTTTTACTAATATGAAATAAATTCCTTTTTTCAGTGCCATTTTGGCGCCCCTTGCCGATTGCGCCTGTAGGCCGTCACTCGGCCTATACCTAGTTGCTTTTGATGGTTTCATACTAATATTAATGAATACCAGTATCATTTATCCATTGCATTTCTTAAAAATATTATTATCAAAGATATAGAAGCACTCCGTTCAATATGTATTTTAGACGAAAAGTTGGCCATAATAATGAGTATGGTCAGATATGCCGTTGTGGTTCCACCTAACAATTTACAATTTAAATTAACCAAAATTTTTAATATAGTTTTATTTGATATAGAAAACTGTATTGTCGGCATCGAATTAAAAGGATGAATGTAGTGGTTATCTGTGAATAATAATTGTAGATTAGATTAAGGCATGTACACTTATTAGGTATGCTCGTAACGGGTTTGCGGTATTGCGCGCACACGCCAAGACTGGTGCAAATACGTCACATTCGAATACTTTCAAATGGTAGCGACGTGTGGCGTGGAAGCTGTTTCTTCGCTAATTTAAAAAGAAATTCGGAATTGTATACTTCCAAGGGTACTCGCAACATTGCTTCAGAAGATGGTACAAAACCAATTGGAGAAAATTTTATTTAGAAATTAGGGTTTACCTTAAAAAAAGCGAAAATTGGTTAATGTTTCATTAGTATCCTGAGTCTAAAAACAACCAATTCGCAGTATGCGATGTTCAAATGGAAGTTTGCCGTAACTTGATACATACCAATAGAAGCAAATGAACTACCATGTCAGAGAGAACTCAATTACATCTTGATCTTGAACTATTTTCCCAAAACTGTACAAAACACTTAATAAAAATATTTTTTTTACTATTATGATTAATACAGTCGTTGTTGTTATGTATTTGCCATCTTATTTTTCTTTTTGGTTGATACAAGTAAACTTAATGCAGTGTAAATTTTTGCCTGTCACAGTGACAAATGTATTCATCAAAAAAATTAAATCTGACATTCACCTACAGACTTAAGGCATGACTAAATTTTTTATCTTTTTTTTTCCAAGGCCTGCCCTAAATGGGTTTTTTACACACGATACTATAAATCTTAATACTGCTATACAAAGCAAAACTTAAATAATTATAAGAAATATCTATCGTATGTACTATTGTTATCAACTAAAATGAAATGTAATTTAATACAAATAACAATTTTCTCAAGTAAATTGAGTTGCATAATAAACAATTGCTTTAAAAAGCTGCACACAATATTATACAGTAGAACTCGGTTATAACGAATTCCACGGGACCGCATACATATTTTCTTTAGGTAGATAGCTTTTTAATTTTTTGTTAATAATGTCTATATTTTACCGTTTCCTTTTACAGTGTTGTCTTTTGTTTTCTTCAAGTTGCATGTTCAAAAGATGTATTTTCATAAAAATTCGTTGCTTTATAAACGCTTTACAACTGCCGATGCCGGGTCAATTTTAGTACTTTTAAGAATTTTTTTGTTAATTTGGATATATTTTTCTCTTTAACGTTGTTTCTAAAATATGTTTGAACTATATTTCCAATTGTTTTATATTATCTTTCATTTCCTCTGATGATTCGGTTAAGCCACCGAAAGGCAGATGACTAATCCAACTTGGTAATTGGTAAGTTGTAACAGTGATATTTTTTTACAAGATGAGTATATTGACATAGATGTGGATGTGTCGCTTTTAATTTTCCGGCAATCCATTTTACCAGATTTTGCAATACACTCTCCTCTGTAGTTAAAGTAACTGTTGGAAAAAGTTTTTTTCTACTCCCGCATGTATATATTCTGTTTTCTTCACAATCTACAGAATGGATATAAGCCGTTCACGACCTTTTTGGGACAGAGTTGGCTATGATTTTTTCTTTTCATGTTGGACTAACTGATTCGATGATGTAGCGGATGCAACTTTTTTTTTCTGTCAGTGTCTGTTCGACATGTTCTTGCCACCACATTGCCAGATTTAATATTTTAATATTCGTAAGAAAATAAATGATTTATCAAATGTGTAAAAATAATTTTAATTTCCGTCAAAGAAAAAGTCAAAATGCCCAAAATAATTTTGTTGCAACAAAAAATTTCCACTAAACGATGCTACTTCCAATTTAAGAAGGACAGACCACATTTAAAAGAAAGCGAGTCGATGTGGAGACTAGAGAATATCCGGCAACAATGTACCTATTCAGAAAATATAACCTTAAACTGAAAACAACCTAACCTAACACAAAAATTGTCAATTTCCATGAGGGAGTTTAGTTGCAACAGAGGTACTGCCAACAAAATTACTAGATGGTCATAGCCTCACCTGACCCAAAAAGATCGTGAACGGCTTATATGTAGGCAATTTTAGTTAACTGAACGTATATGATTTCATATCCACACAAGGGTGGATATGAAATACACCAATCACAAATCACTTGGTCATGTTGTTATCATAGCAACCATATTCATCTATTACTGTTACTTGTCAAACTGCTTGCAAAAATTGGTGGCAAGTTTATTGTGGTAAATTTTGTTAAACATTACGAAAATGAGCGGTTCTAGTGATGACGAATCAATGGATTGTACTCCGCCAGATATTCGTTTGGTAGCAAACGAGACTTACGAGACATTATTGCCTCAAAAATCGAAGGCAAAATATGAACTGGCATACAAGAAATTCGAGAACTGGACTGTAGAAAATCACATAAAAACCATCACAGAAAACGTTTTAACTGCATATATGAAGAACCTTTCGAAAAATATGAAGCCTTCGACCTTGTGGACAACGTATTCACAGCTGAGAACCATGTTAAATATTAAAAATAATGTTGATATTTCGACATATTGTAAACTGCGGTCTTTCTTGAAGCTCCAGTCAGCCGGCTACAAGACAAAAAAATCAAAAATTTTGACATCAGAACACATTAAAAAGTTTCTTGTGGAAGCTCCCGATGAAGAGTTTTTGTTTACAAAAGTAAGTCTTTTGGCTAAACTGCAGAATCCGGGGCAAATTCTCCTCCTTTTACTTGCTTCCCATATAATTTTGGCTATGGTTACTAGAGAAACATAGTTAATAATAATTAATATTAAAAATAGCAGGGGAATATGCCCCGTATTCTGCAGTTTTACCAGTCTTTTTTGTTTATTAAACCTATTTAAAATACTTTCTAATACTTCAGGTAATATTGATTTTTGGAATTTCTGGTGGATGCCGTCGGCAAGAATTAAAGAACCTTAAGATAAATCATGTGAGAGATTTGGGAAACGAACTCCAAGTTAAATTGGTGGACACAAAAACAAAAACGGACCGTTCGTTTATCATCCCTGGGATGTTTTACAAGCTCTCCAAAAAATACATGCAGCTTAGACCACCAGATCTGGAGCAATTTTTCGTAAATTATTACAACGGTAAATGTTTTAGGCAAGTAGTTGGTATTAATAAAATCGGTAATCAACCGAAAATAATTGCCCAATTTTTAAAATTGCCCAATGCGGAATTATTTACCGGCCATTGTTTTCGCCGCTCTGGAGCCACTATTCTTGCAGACGCCGGCGGCGATACTTTAACACTGAAAAACTTTGGTGGGTGGAAATCAACTCCAGTGATGGAAACTTACATTGAAAATTCCCTAAATAAAAAAGAAAAGATTGGCAATACCATCGTCCAGTCGATTCAAAAAGTACAAACGGAAAGTATTCCATCAATCTCAAAAGAATACATTTCACCAAATATGCCGGCATCAACTTCTAAATCTACCAGTCTTACACAGAACAATTATGCAGACTTAGAAAAAGAAGCTATTATTTATAAAAACTGTACATTTAACGACTGCACTTTTCTTCTAAAAAATTAGTAAAAAATCATTAAGAAATGTTTTATGATGTGTTTATATTAGGTTATGTAATTGTGTTGTAATTGAATAAATTTTCTTTTAATTTTCCATTCTTTTCCATTGATAGGTCGTAGAAAAAATACACTGTGCAACTCGAGTGGAATGTCCATATCGCCCTCGGATAATTGAGCACTCCGCCTACGGCGTCGTGCTCAAACTTTATCCTCGTGCGATATGGACATCATATCCACTCTCGTTGTACAAACTACTATTGTCGTGCATCTACATTTACTGACTCCGATGCAGTTGATGTGCTATCATCTATGTATTTCTTAAATTCTGATATGGCGGCTTGAGAAAGCTGCGTGTCTACTTGTGCTTGTCTTAACACGTTTCCAATCAGACATTCTTCGACATTGCTTTGTGCAACAGTATTGGTACCTATTACTCTGAACCATTCCTCCGATATTCCTAGGGATATAATTAAATTAATTGAAGCCAGATTATCTATTCATATTTATATTGTTGCAGATTACGTTTTAACGCAATCTAGATGTTTTTTTTTAATTCGCTATTATACTGAAATATACAGTTTGATCTATAAAAAAGCCCCAGCTTATAGCCCTCTACTTTTACCTAGATTTTGTCGATATTAGTTTGCAGATTACAGTAAACTGTTTGGAGTATCAATAAAACCTTTTTTTTTAAATAGAATACTGTATATTTTTATATATTTTAATAGAATTATTAATTCTCTTTCTTTTGGTAAGTTAGGGTTTCCGTAAAGAATACTGCCAAAAAATTCTAAAAATGTATCAAATCTAGACTTCCATGGAAATTCAAATTTAAATCTAGAAGTCTTAGAAACCAGAAGTGAACAAAGAAGAATCTTTGCTGATGAATGTTTTTAATTCGATCATTAATGAATGATTTAGTTTACCATTTTCTTCATTATAGGCAACTATAATTTGTTTAACAGCTATAAATTGACATTATGAAAGAATGTAATCTTAAAAATAAATTAGAAAGAAATGCATAGTATGTGAGAGAAATTAAATACAAGAACATTCTTAAGTAGTTTACAAAAATTGTTCAAAATGTAGTCCATTATTGTCAATACAGGGTTGACACCTTTCTTTTACACTTTCTACTTAGCGGAGTAGTATATCAGCTGGAATATAGTTAGCCCCCTCTCTTATACGTAATCGGAAACTGTGAGGAAAATGTGATCTTTAAAATAGCTGAAGAGGAAAAAATTCTTAAAGGAAATCGTAAGCGATACATTCGTAATGCTGCAGCACCTTTTTACGCCATTCATAATAGATCTGTAGCATATCAACTCTTTCGTTAATTTCTGCCATTATTAACAACGAAATCTGACGTATAAATGCGTTTAATTATCTACTTAATAAAGACAATCATCAGCAAAAGTTGTTCTTTTTTACTTCTGTTTTCTAGACTAGTAGATTTAAATACGAATTTCCATGGAAACCTAGCATTTTACATTTTTAGAATTTTTTGGCAGTATTTTTCACGAAAACCCTAACTTATGATATACCAAAAGAAAGAGAACAAAAAAATCCTATCAAAATGGGCAGGGTGTTCCATTCAAAATAAGAACGTCGAATTATGATAGTCGAAACAATTGACTGTAATCTGCAAACTAATATCATCAAAATCTAGGTAAAAGTATACCATTAATAATATATAAGTATATAGTTTATTGGGTTTAAAAATTTTAAATAAAGGTCTATTAGCTGGGGCCTCTTATAGATCGGAGGGTATACTAATAGAAAATCTACTTTTAAAGAGAAAAGACAGAATCCGGAACAAATATCAACCTAAAATGATTACTCTTAGTTTATTTAAGGTCTAGTGGGACTGGATGATCATTTAGCCCACCCTTGGTGCGAATTTGGCAAAAGGGATTTTCCAATGTGTCCTGATTTGCTTTATGGTTTAAAACGTAAGCATTATTGTATTCTACTTTTAAATCTTGAAACAAGCCTCGTACAGAACTTATACACATTAAAATTCCCTTGTGAAACTTCTTTCTTGTATTAGAACAACGCATTTTAAGGTCAGCTTCCAATGTTTGGTCTAATACTTCGTCTTGCTGTTGTTTAACGTCCTTTCTGCCATAAGCAGATTTTATATGCAGTTTTTGCGAAGGATATGTAAGAGTTCATAACATCGAACCAATTGTTCATTAATTCGATAAAGTGCGATAAATGATGCTGCTCTTTATTTTCCGAATATTTACAACGTCTTAATACCACAGCAGTTGAATGTGCCAACAGATTCGCTGGCAGAAATACGTTTGGTCTTTGTGAGCCTTGGTATTCCAAATAAAGTTTTGTTAATTTAAAAACAGAACTTCGGTATTCATTTCTTGAAGTTTTTCTAGTGGTTTCTTTTTAATTTTCAATCCCTCATCTAAAATAAAGTCGCTATCAAGCAGCCAATTTCTGATTAATTTAAGCATGTGAGGGGCATCGGCAAAATTTTTTAAAATTAGTAGTTGGGTGCCAAATTCAAGATGTTTCTATTTTTTTAATTTCCACAAGCCGATATGTGTTGATCCACAATCACTAGCACTTGCGACTACTTCAAAACCGATATTGTGTAATTTGGTATATAAACTGTTAGAATTTCTGGCGAGACTTCTGTGTCGAAATTGGCAAATCAGGTTCTTTATATTTCTCACATAAACTGCGTGCTTTGACAACTTGCAGTTGCTTGAGAATAACAATTATTTGGTCAGCTTCTTTGTCGCATTAATATTTTTTTGCAATTTATTTCATCATATTGCAAAACGACTATACTAAGGTTCCAATTACCAACATGGATGTAGCAGCCATTTCCTTTCTTAATATTAAGTTTCGATTGCCATTTACGGGAGGTTGACAATCCTAAAGGAAACCATAAACCTATAAATGGAGCAACATTAAAAATACACCCTAATACATACCTGGAAGAGTGATCAATAATTTATTTCAACATTGCAATTTGGGTCAAATATTCGCGTTTTTTATTATTTGCAATTACAGCTGGGATAGATTTTTGCTCTAAATTTTTTTCTTCTTTCTGATTTTGTAGTACCAGTCCTTGTACATACCTACTTTCAAAAAGTTCATTGCTTGATTGCATAATTTTCAAAGTCATCATTTTGAAAATGTTCTCGACAAACTTTACTATTATTTGGATTAAATTTATCTTTTTTTGCCCATTTTTGCATCCAAATGGTTTGTATTTTTCTTTCGGAAAAGAAATAAAAATCAGGCCTTTGTTTTTCTCAAAAATATTTCAACAAAGTGCTACCGCGCAATTACAAGGCATCTGCAGAAATTCAGAACAATATAAATTACAGTTAAAGAAACACGACTGTATTGTTACAGAACTACTGTACTTGGGTAGCCATATATACCCCTATACATACCTTTATTAATTCACTTGTCAATAATATTTCTCTCTGCGAAAAATGACAGCTATATAAGTACACCACGCACGTATTTATTAAGAAAGACAACACTAATGTTAATGCTAAAAGACCAGACGGTTGCTCGGCCGAATCCTCGTGTGACGTCACACGTACTCCGACCCGCGGGTAGTCCACGAACAGAAATACTGGTTAAGAGCATACCTAAGTTTACGTGTCTTGGTTTAGACAATAAAATATTATTCTTTAGACATCCGCTACAATAGTAACTCATAACTGAAAAAAAATCATTGGTCGGACTTTAAAACTAACAATTCTTATCTTATAACTACAATTGTAGTATTTAGAGAATATTGTATTTCCACAGAAAGAAAGTGCTTCTAGTGCTTTTTTTCCAAAACAGCTTTTCATTATGCTGAAACATAACTCGAAAAATAAAATATCATTTTAAAACTTCATGTAGTCAAATCGAGTACGTACCATTACACTAGAGTAGTATGAAACCGATTTTGCCTCACACCCAGTGTGTACAGACACGTTGAACTAACGTTGAAACTAACTTGGGACCAAGCGTTATTTTAACGTCAAAGTGTCGCGAAAATCAAACAGTTTTTCAACGTTACGTGGTTGATTCTATGTCAGTATGTGGTGGTCTTCCAACGTTTAAGTTATGACCAAACAAGACCGTTATGTGTGGACGTTATAATTGCCATCCAAGAAACGTATGTTTTCAACGTGTTTGCCGACTATTTAACGTGTTTTCTAGGTTTGATTGTCAAGTCGACGCCTTTTGAACGTCATGTTTTGCATAACTTTTATCAATATGTTAGCGTTGTAACGTCGTTGCCTTTTCAACAGAAAATCTACGTGAGTTATACGTTGTAATGACGTTTTATTAACGTTACTGTTTAGTTAAGTGTTAACGTTATAAGCAGGTTACGTTTCAACCACAACTTCAAATTTTCTTTTACGTTGAAACAACGTTTTAGTGGATACAAAATTGATATTTTACTTAGGTCAAATATTAACTACAAAAGAATGATACTTTTCGTCTGAATAATCTTTACTGTGCCCAGCCCAACTGCATAAAACGGCGACATCATTTGATAAACGAAATCTGAAAATAGTTCGAGTAACTGCTTCAACACTATGTAATTCCATCCAAAGTCGACAGACGTTGTATCTCTATTAAATGGGAATAAAATTAAGCTTAGTGGAACATGGGACATAGTATCTACCATGTATTCTTCTACGCAATTCTGCTAGCCTTCTGTCAAACTGGAATAATAAACACACACGTTCTGACTCACAGATTTTCCGATTTTATCAGCCACACAAATAGCGACCTAAACAGTGCATCTAGATCACCAAAGGGAAAGAACGGCTTATTAACATATGGAAACATTCCACTGTGGTGTGGCAGCACAACGCCTTTCAATTGTCAGCATTATTAAGTAAGCAATGACCTAACGAGTGATAGGCACGCTGAGCACACGCACTAAAGAAGAGTACAACTGACGTGTTTTTGTGATCGTCATATCAACATTTAACATTAACCACTGCCAGAGTAGGTACTTGCTAGAATACCTCATTACTTCCCGCGAGTGATACGTGAAGCCATAGAAATAGAAAAACATCCAAATAATATCAACAGGGAAGATGGCTTTAAGCTTAGTAAAACGTGGACCCCTGTGATACACGATCTAAAGCATTACAACCACTGTGCGTCATACGGCCACGCCCCACCGATTACGTTGCACTCGGATGACCAACCAGCGTTACGCCACTCCGCGCGCCTCCCACAGAGGGCTATAAATAGCTCGACAACGACTTTCGGTTCTTAGTGCGACTTTCACTCTGATGATGCAAGCTGCAAAAGCTTGCGAAACGTTAGTAAATATGGATGCACAAACAGCAAAACGGCCAAATCTGCCTAAGTATCCTCGTTCTCAAGATACTCAAACAACACGAGCCACCAAAGAGCATGGCCATCGCGCGGGTTTTTTCTCGACTTTACAAGGTGCAAGGCACATTAAGCCAGAAAATGCTGGGTGTTCATATACAAATACTACGCGGGCTAAGCCGAAATTCTATGCTAAGGAGAATAATTGGAGTAACCGCAAACTGCGAAGAAAAGCAGACAACAGATGGACCACAAATCGTGTGGAAAAGTAAACAGGTGAATTCGAAGGATGCCTTGGTGCAGGAAGTACACTAAATAATTGAATCAGTGCAGTGACGCGTTAAAAGCAATTAATAAAAACGTGCAGGGGCGCAAAGACACGGTTAATTGGTTATAAATGTAAATAATTATAATAAGGATAAGAAGTTTATAAGTAGTTTTAGTTGTAAGCAAATTTAGTGTTAAAAGTAATCAATTTGAACTTGGTCAATATGTGTTTTTTATAACGGATTTTCAAAGAGAACAAAAGAATAAATTGTAAGAATTATTGTATTGAAATGTGCTCCACTTTAAACTATTTTTTCATATAATAAATAAACAGTTATCAGCATAAAAAGTGTACAGTTTTACTGAGTGCATGTCCAAGGTGGTGTGGTAGTATTTTCAGAGATTTCCTCCACAAAAAAGTAAAAAGTTCTTCAAAGCCCCGTTACGATAACCTAGCAAACCGATGCAGCTCAAGCGAGTCAACACAGCCCAGAGGGGAAAGTACCAGGTCATAGAGCAGCCTTGTAAGAACGTGACCCAGGAGTTTAATCAGGATCATACCCATAGCAGCCCAAGAATTGCTTCAGCGTCTCCTACAAGTTCCCTATTCAAGTTCGATAGAGAACCGGTACCGTTTTTGGCTAAAACTAGATACGTTAGGCTCGTAAAACTTATGTGTATGTAAGAGAAGTCAATACTTAAGACAATCCAAGCATTTTCCGTGGCGGTATAGCAAGTGCAGCTAGCAATATAGGCCGATTCCATAATTTGACGTTACTCGAAACAGAATCCAAACGACGCCACGAAAAACAATTGAAATTTTGCCCGCGTCTCTTCGACGGGATCGACAATCAAGTGCTGGAAAAATAAATGATAAACAATGCCGCCAAAGCATCAGAATTCAAATAATTACAGGTAGAAACTTTGATAAATTTCACTTTGTTTTTAAGTCACTGACCGCTAACTTGCCAGCGGAATCCATTTTGGTGCAGAATTTGACCTAATTTCAAATATTTGCTTATGGTCATTACAGCTAAGACGGAAAACAGATCCGTACTCAAATAATTTTTAAAATTACACATTCAACCAGGAACCCAACTGAAATGAGTGATTGCTTTACCAATATGAGCTAGCGTTTATTTATCAATATTTGCAGATAAATAGAATATAATGAAGGGCATATAACCATTTATTTTGACAGGTCAAGTAAATACAACTCACTTTTAATCTTCCTAAAATCTTATAGTACAAACATGGTGGCTCTAATCAATAATTAATTAATTAAATAAAACAAAGAAAAATATCAATAATAGCATTTAAATTGGCTCCGCAACGTTGGGCGAGTTTTAGTTACAAAGAATAATTATTACCAACTGCAGTTAGATAAAAGTTGCTCAATTATTTAACTTTAATCCACAGTATATCAAAAAACTGTCAAATTTGTATTTTGAACTACTATTTGTGTGGGTAGCATTGCTAGTAAGTGCAAGCGCTCTGTTTCGTCCGATTGATAATAAACACAGAAAAATGTCGGATAAGCGTTCGAGAAGACTGAAGAAAATGGAAGAAGCAAAGAAGGAAAGCATCAAGCGGAAGAAGTAAGTGGAGTACCAAGACAGCCTGCGGCAGAAGAAGAACAACAAGGGGATCAGCCCCAAGCCTCAAAACAAGGATATGAATTAAGTGTAATTATGGAAGCGATGCTACAGATGCGGAATGATATACTGGAAGCAAACAAAAACGAAGCAGAAGAACGGGATAGAAAGCTACAGGAAATGATCACAAATAACACGCAGGAATTGAAAGAAGATGTTGAGAAGGCAGCAAAGAATATGCAAGAAATGGAAAGAAAAGCTGAAGAGCGAGCGAAAAAGGATGAAGAACGTGACAACAGGTTGAGAATCGAAGCAGCAGAAAGAGAAACTAGGGGATATAACCATACCAATTTAATGATTCATGTATTATAGGAAGAGTTAATAAAGATGCAACTAGATAACAAACAAGAGTTGCAAGTAAAAATTGACGGCCTACAGGAAAAATTGGAGACATTTAAGGACGCAACCAGGAACAAAATAAGACAGGAACTGCAACAAGAAGTGACACAGTTGGTAGACGAAAAGGTCGGAAAGAAAGGAGAGGAAATAGAGGACAAAATTAAGGGTGTAGAAAATAAAACACAGGAACAACTGGCACAATATAAAGAAAGGATTGAATTGGAATTAAGCAGACTCGGGAAGAAGACGGACGAACAGTGGGTAAAGGTGCAAGAAGGACAGAGCCGAAACGCGCACCATATCGCTCTGGTTGACAATAGAATTACGAGGGAGCTGCAAGGGATACATGAAAAGCTCGGCATATAACCATTTATTTTAACAAGTCAAGTAAATACAACTCACTTTTAATCTTCCTAAAATCTTATAGTACAAACAAGGTTTGGCATGGTGGCTCTAATCAATAATTAATTAATTAAATAAAACAAAGAAAGAGACCAACCATAGCAATATATTGTCCCACCCCTTTGAATAAGGGCGCACACGGCCGGGACTAGCTCAGATATCCTCGATAGATTTGTGGCGTGAGCAAGGATTAGGTTCAGATCCTTTCGGCTTCCACAAAAACTACTTCCAACATTCAAAAAAATTAGGGCGCCTGGTTGTCTTCACAACCGATACGAATGCAGCTAGTAAACCCACCACCTACCTTTGGCGCTTATGCTGTTGACATTGCAATCGTGCAGACGGGAACGTGGTAGAAAAATATATTAATAAAACAAATTGTTAGCATGGGGACATTTACTCAATTAAAATATTTACTAGCAACAAGTGCAATACCACTGTAGCCTAATGGCTGATAATTGTCAAACAACTATACTAGATTATTGACTAAATAATTTCATAAGCAAAGTAACCAATTTATGATATGTGCAAAGGAATTAATTACAATAAAATCACAATTGTGCGGAACGCTACTCTGGCATTTGCGTCTGCACTAATAAGGAGTACATACAAATTCAGCAATTGAGATTAATTAGGATTCACGCAATAAGCGTCAATTGCAATTTTAAAAAAATATGATCGCGTACGTAACAGTTGTAAACACCTAAGGCCTTAAGTTAGCTGTTATTTTCTTTATGCGGCAATCCGCCAGTACGATAAAAAAACGCTGAATTAGGTTGTACTTACATAATACACAAGCAGGTCGCATCTTGAGGGTGTAGTGCGCCGCAATATCGTGATGGAAGAATCCTTGTAGATAATGATTGACCTCTGCACGTCTCATAAGTCGGACCTCGACGCCAGTTAATTCGAAGACATTATCGGGACCCCAATTTGTTAAAAGAAATTGCGCCGCAGGTGCCGCGATTTACGCTCTGCGAGTGCTTATAGCCCCTAGTCTATCCTTTGGTGGCACTTTGCTTGCCCTTCTTTTCCGCCTAAACGCCAATATACGGAAGTTAGTAAAGTAAAAAAATAAGCCAGAAGAAATCTCACCTAAAGCTGGAGAACGGCGGTTCGCGGATTATCACTAAAGTGATCTTTCATTAGTTAAATCTGTGCAGACTTCTTTGACTAGCATCATCCCTTGCGGCGCTGTCAATTAAAGCAAAAGCTGACTGCTTTGTCTGCTAGCAAAATCGAAACAGGAAAGCCCTCGCTAGGATCGACGCGTTCGAGCCAAGAAAACAAGCGGCTGTTATCGCCAACCACACGCTCCAACGAGATAATGGTAGTTTATACCTGCCTCAATTAGCATATATCGTGGTCCAAAAGTAGTTAATAATTATTAAACGCTCTTGTAAAACGGGGCGTTACAATATAAAGATTATATCAAAAGGTGAAGCAGGCAAATCATTAGCTATGCATAAATGTTGATTTATTTACACACCAAAAGGTTCTCAATATAACTATAGACCGCAAATTTTCTATAAATATGAAATTGAAACAAATACAAATTTACATCCGATTTTTGGTATACGCTTAATATTAATAATATAAATACGCAAATCTGTCTATCTACCTATACGTAGGAAATGCTCTGAAGGTAATTGCAGTCATCCACACTATATAGCGTGTGACTAGCAAACTAATGACAGTCTTCTGTAAATAAATTTTTAGTTATAAAATTGTCAATTAAGGTACAATTTGTAATTAAATTAGACATGTTCGCATAAATTTCTTAATTTTAATCGCAAATAAGAAACTTACAACAAACAAGAGGTCATAGACCCCCGACTCTTAACTAAACTGATATTTTAAAAACATATGTAGTTCAAATATAAGTAGGTAAATTCTAACTCATTTTCATTTCATATAAAAAAATTGTGCCCACGGGTTAAGTCTAGTTTTAAAATAATAATGCTAGTTCTGTGTTTAGGAACAAATCTTTGTATTGAAAATGAAAGTGCTTGGTTTTCTTATAGCCGGAAATACGAAACAAATCGTTTTCAGGTTGTTACGATAAAGAAGCTGAGCTGCGATTAATTAGATAAAATAATCAATGGTAGTAAAAATCGCAGATTAACCTCCTTAAAGCACGAACTACACGAAAGCTCTAAACATTTTCACTTATCGCGATGGCCGAGATAACTCAAATTCGGCGATATGGTCGTGGGTTCAAACCACCAGCTGTGTATCCTGCAAAGTATTAAAAAAAATATATGGGGGCCAAAAATCAGATGATTTCGAATACTATAGTCAACTACAAGTAATCAGAATTTCTCAAAGGCATAATAAATTGGTAATCACCAAATGTAATCTATGTAATTCATAAAATATTTGAAAATGTTTGCTACACTATGCAGCCAAAACTAATTTAAGGTAGCCACACGCATTACCACAAAGAAACCCTTTTTGGGTCGTTAAATTACTTGAAATTGCAAAATAAATCTAGAGATATGCATATCGCTGTCATTCATATAAACCGTTCTTTCTATTTTGCTGAGAGAAAAAAACGTGGGTGCTCCTTTTACAAAAAAGTATAAAGTACACATAAAAATTCAATAGTTTTAAATGCTATCTTTAATTAAATTTACTGAGTGAATGAACTATTATGTTGTAATAAATTTAGCATCCGGTATCACCAGCACAATTTTAACTTGGTAGGTACATAACCCGTCCGCGATTGGCGTTGTAATAAAAAAACGAACCAACTGACCTTCTAGGCCCCCACAAGTTTAGGGTGTAAACGCTAGTCGGGAGCTGCTATCACTGGTAACCCGCATACAGCAAGGAATCAGCCTTAAGCAACATGAGTGCAGAAGCGATGCAGAAAATAGCAGGTGTTCGTTTCGAATTAGGACAGGAAACTGGACTCCAAGTTATTAATCCCAAGTGCTAATTGAGAATTCCAGGTGAAAATAATTCCTGGTAAAGCTAAAGAAATTCAATTGATATGAAAATAACAGAAAGAAAAACCCATCGTACCTGAATCAATTTATCAGCTTACAAACACAATCGTCGTGGCGTAATTAGTACGAAGAAAAATCCTCGCAAGCAAGTGGCTTATTTGAGGAACCAAAATATAATGCCTTCACGTTTGGACAATTGAACCGAAAACAGCTGCAAGCTGTGCCTTAAAGATAAGCCAGCGAATGTTTGTGGGGCTTTCCAGAATCGGTACGAAATGAGCGAACTAATAAATTGTAATAATTCGAAATACAATTTGATTATTATTAGAAAACAATATACAGGTTAGTCCTGAAGTAATAGGTATATGGAGAAAACATTCGTGCAAAGCCGAAAAATGGTTTCAAGGTGTGCAATCCTTTGAACAAAACAGTTGCATTAACTGACCAGGTATAACTGTGAAAAAACCATATCATTATTCTGACCTGCGTAGTGACGCCATGAAACGTCAGTTGGATACGTCTTTATATGGAAAACTACCTATCCTTCGAACTGATGCTTTTTGCAAAAATACTGTAATATACACAGCAGGCGAGATTTTTTTCATTGTGCCCTTGGAAATCCAAGTTACAGTAGCAGATATGAAAACCTTTAAATGAAACAAACAGTTTGTAGTTTTAGAGCTTGTATGGAACACTAATGTTATTTTTACACAAAGTTTACTACTTATTAGGTTCTTGTAAGAAATTTCATCTATGCAATTCCTTTATTTTGTTTAATTCAGTTATTAATATATACAGTGTAAACACGGGGGGAGAATTTTAAATCAATTTATACGGGGTAGTTCAGATAAGCACTGGAATGTTTGTGCGATACTGATACTGTTCGATGTGATTTATATTACTAGTTTTAATTTTGCAGTTCGTCTTTCCAGATATGCATAAAGTTGCATTTTTTCTGTATGCAGTACAAAGTGTCTTCCGCAAATCTCTACAAATTGGGAAATTTTACGGTTTCTTTCTTTAAAACGCCAAGAATTATGTGTGTTCATAAACTTACTTCAATATGTCAATTATAACAATTGTTGGTATTGCAAATAAATGGAATAGATTGTCTTAGTAAATTCAAGGAGATTATGAGCAAATTGGACATTTATCAGCGTCTTGTAACAAATATTAAATGAATATCGGTATGGATAGATACTGCTTGAGATAAACAACGAATATAATTTTTTTAAATATTAATTTAAAGCATTTGTGTCATTAGAACTTCTTGTTCCAGCTGCAACCCAAACATCTAATATCAACAAATTCCACAACACAGTCCAGTTACTGTTGGCACAAGCGAACAAGTAGGTATGTATGTTGTGAAAATACTGATTAAAATATTTTTCTGACACCTTAATTTGAAAGTGACATTGTCGCTTGTTAGATATTCTGTTAGTGAAGACATACCGTTACCATTGCTTCAAATAGCAATAGGGGTGGGAGAATACCATGCATTGCCTCCCGTTCCTATTAGGTGCGCAGATCAATATGATTAATACGAAACCAACTAATATTTTAACGACTGTTTGAAAATGGGTACTTATGCAACAATGTTGTTATGTTTTACATAAAGCTTTCTGCTTATTAGGTTATTGCAAGTAATTTTATTTATTCAAGCACTTCATTTTGTTTTATATAGTTATCAATCAACTTAGATACAATGTAAACAAGGGGGGAGAATTTAAAGTCATTCTATATGCGGTAGTTCAGATAGCCACTGGAATTTTTGTTCAATACTGCCTATTTACATTACTAGTTTTTTAGTTTTAATTTTGCAGTTCGTTGCTTTTCAGCTATGGCTTAAAGTTGCATTTTTTTCTGTATACAGTAAAAGTGTGTTCCGGAAATCTCTACAAATCGGGAAATTTTAAGGCTACTTACTTTTAAAACACCAAGAATTGCGCGTGTTTATACATTTACTTCAATATGTCAGTAATAACAATTGTTGGTATTGCAAATAAATTGAATAGATTGTCTTAGTAAATTCAAGGAGATTATGAGCAAATTGGACATTTATCAGCGTCTTGTAACAAATATTAAATGAATATCGGTATGCATAGATACTGCTTGCGACAAACAGCGAATATAATTTTTTTAATATTTACCTATTTATTTATGCAAAGCAACTTAACCTGTCATAAAAATGCCCTCTTCTTTGTAACCGGAGATTTTAACCTTCCTTTGATTAAGTGGAACGCCATAGCAGGATCATATTTTTGTAAACCTTTTTCTAATGACGCCCATAGTAACGAAGTGCTAAATATTTTCCAATTCTTAAATTTAAATCAATTTAACTCTCTATCAAATTCCCGCGGCAATTTGTTGGATCTGATCCTTTCTAATATAGATTCGATTACAATAACAGAATGTTTAAATCCTATTTCGAACATTGATCAGTTTCATGTTCCACTTGACTTTTTAATTCACATTAATCACCCTAAACCTTTATTGGGTAACAATAGGCATTTTCTGAATTTAAAAAAAGCAGATTTTAATGTAATTTCTGCCAAAATTGATTCTATCGACTGGCACTCGGAACTTTCTTCAGTGTGTGTTAATGCGGATGTATCTGTTTTTTATAAACTCATTAAATCTATCATTGATAGGAATGTTCCAATGTCTGTGTGTAAGAATGATCACTACCCTCCGTGGTTTTCTCCGAGTTCTATACGAATGGCTAAGAGTAAGATCAAAGTTCATAAACGCTGGAAAACTTATAAGAATAAATTTGACTACCTAATCTTCAGTGATATTCGTAGCAAATTAAAAGCCAGCATTAAACGTGACTATAAATCTTATATCTCAAATTTAGAAAATGACATTGCATCTAACCCAAAAAAATTTTGGAAATTCACTTCTGATAGAAAGCGTGAATCGCTGATCCGAAATGTGCTGAAATGCGATAATCAACTAGCTTCGACTGGTGATGAAATTTCTGAACTTTTCGCTAATTATTTTAAATCAGTATACAGCCTATCTTCTACGTCCACCAACCCTTCTCACTCCGTTGATAACAACAGCTTTTTGAGTAATACTAATCTCATCACCTTATCTTCCATTAGATCAGAAGACGTGGTAGCCATTTTAAAATCTCTTGATCCTAACAAATCAGCCGGTCCTGATGGAATCCCTCCATATTTCATAATTAAATGTTCTGAAGTTCTTGCCTCCCCTTTAACACTACTTTTTAATAAATCTATTAAATCCGGCGTATTTCCCGAGGTGTGGAAAAAAGCACACGTTATTCCTATTTTTAAATCGGGAAACAGAAGTCTGGTTAGCAATTATAGGCCTATTTCAATTTTGTCCTCTTTTTCAAAAATATTCGAAAAAATCATCTACAATTTCTTATTTTTTAACCTTAAATGTTTCATTATTCCTGAACAACATGGCTTTTTTCACGGACGCACTGTAGAAACAAATATGTTAACTTACACAGATTTTATTCTGAAGGGAATGAACGAAGGTGTACAAGTTGACTCTGTTTACACGGATTTTAGCAAAGCCTTCGATAAAGTTGACCACAATATTTTGATGACGAAGTTATTGAACGCTGGAATTCATGGCAATTTATTTCGTTGGCTTTGTTCTTATATTCGTAATCGGTCTCAATCAGTACTTGTAAACGGATTCCATTCCAAATATTTTTTAGTCACTTCCGGCGTGCCGCAAGGTAGCCATCTTGGCCCCCTGCTGTTTCTTTTATTTATTAATGATATTAATTCTGTATTTCGCTCCTGTAAATTTATTCTATACGCGGACGATCTGAAATTGTACATTTGTGTAAGGGGTAAGGATGATTGTGAACGTCTCCAATCTGATTTAAACGAGTTGTATAATTATTGTCTTCGTAATAAAATCGCTCTTAACCCTGATAAGTGTCAATATATATCTTTTTTCCGAATTCGTTATCCTATTAATTATCAGTATAAGTTAGGTGATTGTACTCTAAAAAAGGTTGATATCATAAAGGATCTCGGCATACTTGTTGACTCTAAACTATCTTTTCACTCTCATTTCGATAGAATCGTAAACAAAGCCTTTCGTATGTTGGGTTTTATCTTTCAAGTTGGTCATGATTTTACTAATGTTAACACTATTATTACTTTATATTTTGCTTATGTCCACTCGCACCATATATCTAATACTTCTATATTGCTAGCGGCTATGAGTGGGAAACTTGCCAAGGAAGTGAGACAGACAACCAACTCTTCAATGTATAATGGTGAGCTGTGTGCAAGCGCGGCGGCGTCGTCCGGCCAATGGGGAAGTGGTCAAGTTTAAAATTCGCTTCTAAAGGCGGAGTTCGAATCCTCACGCATGCGCACGATACGCGTTATACTCTAAGTGAGACTATGTCGGCGCCGTAATGTTTTCTGACGTTTCCAGGCCCTACTAGCAATATATGTGTATTATATATATGACTCGCACCTGGAGTATGCATCACCTATTTGGAATCCGAATTACAAACGTTATATTAACTTAATTGAGAATATTAAAAAAAAAATTTACAAATTCGTGCGATACCGCTTTAATGTTGAACTTCATTTCACTTCCCTTGAGAAAAGAAGAAGATTGAGAGATTCTATGGCTTTCCACAAAATTCTGAACGGTGGTTATGATTCAATCGATTTATTATCACTAATTTCTTTAAATATTCCGTCATATCACATGAGAACGGCTAATTTGTTTTTAGTCCCGCATGCAAGTACAAATTACTTATTTTATTCGCCTATCATTCGAATGATTAGATCTCAGAATATCATTTCCCATGCCGACATTTTCACAAATAATGTAAAAAAGTTTAAAAAAGAACTTTCTATGTTTTAAGATAAAATACTTGTTATATATGTACATACTTATAGGATTACTATTACTTACATATTTTCATAGAATTTGGTCTAGGGAATACAACTTTAAGTTCTTGAGTATAATTATTTAATAGTTACTTTCGCTGTCATTAATAATTTTGTTTTCGATTTGTTTTGATCATTATAGTTTATTTATAAGGAGACTTTTTTAGGAATACACTGTCAACTGCATTTACTATTATTATAATTTTTACTATATTTATTATTATGTGTATTTCTGTTTGTT
This sequence comes from Agriotes lineatus, assembly GCA_940337035.1. Taxonomy (NCBI): domain Eukaryota; kingdom Metazoa; phylum Arthropoda; class Insecta; order Coleoptera; family Elateridae; genus Agriotes; species Agriotes lineatus. Next base: position 56,377,131 of record OW679201.1, on the reverse strand, counting down.
CTCTCTTGCAAATAAATAAATAAATAAATAAATAAATAAATTAAGAATTAGAGTCATTAGAACTTCTTGTTCCAGTTGCAACCCAAACAACTAATATCGACAAACTCCACAACACGGTCCAGTTACTGTTGGCACAAGAGAACGAGTAGGTATGTATGTTGTGAAAATACTGGTTTAAATATTTTTCTGTCACATTTATTTGAAAGTGACATTGTCGCTTGTTAGGAGATCTTCTGTTAGTGAAAACATACGTTTATCATTTGTTTCAATAGCAGCAGGGGCGGGAGGATAACATGCATTGGCTCCCGTTCCTATTAGGTACGGAGATCAATATGATTAATACGAAACCAACTAATATTTTAACAACGACTGTTAGAAAGTTTGTACTTATGCAACAATGTTGTTAAGTTTTACATAAAGTATTTTGCTTATTAGGCTTTTGCAAGTAATTTTATTTATTCAAGCACTTCATTTTGTTTTGTATAGTTATCAATCAACTTAGATACAATGTAAACAAGGGGGGAGATTTTAAAATCATTCTATATGCGGTAGTTCAGATAGCCACTGGAATTATTGTTCAATACTGCCTATTTACATTACTAGTTTTTTAGTTTTAATTTTGCAGATCGTTGCTTTCCAGCTATGGCTTAAAGTTGCATTTTTTTCTGTATACAGTACAAAGTGTGTTCCGGAAATCTCTACAAATCGGGAAATTTTAAGGCTACTTGCTTTTAAAACACCAAGAATTGCGCGTGTTTATACATTTACTTCAATATGTCAGTAATAACAATTGTTGTTATTGCAAATAAATGGAATAGATTGTCTTAGTAAATTCAAGGAGATTATGAGCAAATTGGACATTTATTAGCGTCTTGTAACAAATATTAAATGAATATCGGTATGCATAGATACTGCTTGCTACAAACAGCGAATATAATTTTTCTGATATTTAGATAAAGAATTAGAGTTATTAGAACTTCTTGTTCCAGTTGCAGTCCAAACAACTAATATCAACAAACTCCACAACACGGTCCAGTTACTGTTGGCACAAGAGAACGAGTAGGTATGTATGTTGTGAAAATACTGGTTTAAATATTTTTCTGTCACATTGATTTGAAAGTGACATTGTCGCTTGTTATGAGATCTTCTGTTAGTGAAAACACACGTTCATTTGTTTCAATAGTACCACAGGTGGGAAGATACCATGCATTGGCTCCCGTTCCTATTAGGTACGCAGATCAATATGATTAATACGAGACCAACTAATATTTTAACAACGACTGTTAGAAAGTTAGTACTTATGAAACAATGTTGTTATGTTTTACATAAAGTTTTCTGCTAATTAGGTTTTTACAAGTAATTTTATTTATTCACGCACTTAATTTCGTTTTATTTTGTTATCAATCAACTTAGATACAATGTAAACAAGGGGGGAATTTAAAATCATTTTATATGGGGTAATTCAGATAATCACTGGATTTTTTTTTCAATACTGCTAATTGTCGATGTGATTTGTATTACTAGTTTTAATTTTGCAGTTCGTTGCTTTCCAGATATGGCTTAAAGTTGAATTTTTTTCTGTATATAGTACAATGTGTATTCCGGAAATCTCTACAAATTGGGAAATTTTGAGGCTACTTTCTTTTAAAACACCTAGAATTGCGCGTGTTTATACCCTTACTTCAATATGTCACTTATAACAATTGATGGTATTGCAAATAAATGGAATAGATTGTCTTAGTAAATTCAAGGAGATTATGAGCAAATTGGACATTTATTAGCGTCTTGTAACAAATATTAAATGAATATCGGTATGCATAGATACTGCTTGCTACAAACAGCGAATATAATTTTTCTGATATTTAGATAAAGAATTAGAGTTATTAGAACTTCTTGTTCCAGTTGCAGTCCAAACAACTAATATCAACAAACTCCACAACACGGTCCAGTTACTGTTGGCACAAGAGAACGAGTAGGTATGTATGTTGTGAAAATACTGGTTTAAATATTTTTCTGTCACATTGATTTGAAAGTGACATTGTCGCTTGTTATGAGATCTTCTGTTAGTGAAAACACACGTTCATTTGTTTCAATAGTACCACAGGTGGGAAGATACCATGCATTGGCTCCCGTTCCTATTAGGTACGCAGATCAATATGATTAATACGAGACCAACTAATATTTTAACAACGACTGTTAGAAAGTTAGTACTTATGAAACAATGTTGTTATGTTTTACATAAAGTTTTCTGCTAATTAGGTTTTTACAAGTAATTTTATTTATTCACGCACTTAATTTCGTTTTATTTTGTTATCAATCAACTTAGATACAATGTAAACAAGGGGGGAATTTAAAATCATTTTATATGGGGTAATTCAGATAATCACTGGATTTTTTTTTCAATACTGCTAATTGTCGATGTGATTTGTATTACTAGTTTTAATTTTGCAGTTCGTTGCTTTCCAGATATGGCTTAAAGTTGAATTTTTTTCTGTATATAGTACAATGTGTATTCCGGAAATCTCTACAAATTGGGAAATTTTGAGGCTACTTTCTTTTAAAACACCTAGAATTGCGCGTGTTTATACCCTTACTTCAATATGTCACTTATAACAATTGATGGTATTGCAAATAAATGGAATAAATTGTCTTAGTAAATTCAAGGAGATTATGAGCAAATTGGACATTTATTAGCGTCTTGTAACAAATATTAAATGAATATCGGTATGCATAGATACTGCTTGCTACAAACAGCGAATATAATTTTTCTTATATTTAGATAAAGAATTAGAGTCATTAGAACTTCTTGTTCCAGTTGCAACCCAAACAACTAATATCGACAAACTCTACAACACGGTCCAGTTACTGTTGGCACAAGAGAACGAGTAGGTATGTATGTTGTGAAAATACTGGTTTAAATATTTTTCTGTCACATTGATTTGAAAGTGACATTGTCGTTTGTTAGGAGATCTTCTGTTAGTGAAAACATACGTTTATCATTTGTTTCAATAGTAGCAGGGGTAGGAGGATACCATGCTTTGGCTCCCGTCCCTATTAGGTACGGAGATCAATATGATTAATACGAAACCAACTAATATTTTAACAACGACTGTTAGAAAGTTTGTACTTATGCAACAATGTTGTTATGTTTGACATAAAGTTTTCTGCTTATTAGGTTTTTGCAAGTAATTTTATTTATTCAAGCACTTCATTTTGTTTTATATAGTTATCAATCAACTTAGATACAATGTAAACAAGGGGGGAGAATTTAAAATCATTCTATATGCGGTAGTTCAGATAGCCACTGGAATTATTGTTCAATACTGCCTATTTACATTACTAGTTTTTTAGTTTTAATTTTGCAGATCGTTGCTTTCCAGCTATGGCTTAAAGTTGCATTTTTTTCTGTATACAGTACAAAGTGTGTTCCGGAAATCTCTACAAATCGGGAAATTTTAAGGCTACTTGCTTTTAAAACACCAAGAATTGCGCGTGTTTATACATTTACTTCAATATGTCAGTAATAACAATTGTTGTTATTGCAAATAAATGGAATAGATTGTCTTAGTAAATTCAAGGAGATTATGAGCAAATTGGACATTTATTAGCGTCTTGTAACAAATATTAAATGAATATCGGTATGCATAGATACTGCTTGCTACAAACAGCGAATATAATTTTTCTGATATTTAGATAAAGAATTAGAGTTATTAGAACTTCTTGTTCCAGTTGCAGTCCAAACAACTAATATCAACAAACTCCACAACACGGTCCAGTTACTGTTGGCACAAGAGAACGAGTAGGTATGTATGTTGTGAAAATACTGGTTTAAATATTTTTCTGTCACATTGATTTGAAAGTGACATTGTCGCTTGTTATGAGATCTTCTGTTAGTGAAAACACACGTTCATTTGTTTCAATAGTACCACAGGTGGGAAGATACCATGCATTGGCTCCCGTTCCTATTAGGTACGCAGATCAATATGATTAATACGAGACCAACTAATATTTTAACAACGACTGTTAGAAAGTTAGTACTTATGAAACAATGTTGTTATGTTTTACATAAAGTTTTCTGCTAATTAGGTTTTTACAAGTAATTTTATTTATTCACGCACTTAATTTCGTTTTATTTTGTTATCAATCAACTTAGATACAATGTAAACAAGGGGGGAATTTAAAATCATTTTATATGGGGTAATTCAGATAATCACTGGATTTTTTTTTCAATACTGCTAATTGTCGATGTGATTTGTATTACTAGTTTTAATTTTGCAGTTCGTTGCTTTCCAGATATGGCTTAAAGTTGAATTTTTTTCTGTATATAGTACAATGTGTATTCCGGAAATCTCTACAAATTGGGAAATTTTGAGGCTACTTTCTTTTAAAACACCTAGAATTGCGCGTGTTTATACCCTTACTTCAATATGTCACTTATAACAATTGATGGTATTGCAAATAAATGGAATAGATTGTCTTAGTAAATTCAAGGAGATTATGAGCAAATTGGACATTTATTAGCGTCTTGTAACAAATATTAAATGAATATCGGTATGCATAGATACTGCTTGCTACAAACAGCGAATATAATTTTTCTGATATTTAGATAAAGAATTAGAGTTATTAGAACTTCTTGTTCCAGTTGCAGTCCAAACAACTAATATCAACAAACTCCACAACACGGTCCAGTTACTGTTGGCACAAGAGAACGAGTAGGTATGTATGTTGTGAAAATACTGGTTTAAATATTTTTCTGTCACATTGATTTGAAAGTGACATTGTCGCTTGTTATGAGATCTTCTGTTAGTGAAAACACACGTTCATTTGTTTCAATAGTACCACAGGTGGGAAGATACCATGCATTGGCTCCCGTTCCTATTAGGTACGCAGATCAATATGATTAATACGAGACCAACTAATATTTTAACAACGACTGTTAGAAAGTTAGTACTTATGAAACAATGTTGTTATGTTTTACATAAAGTTTTCTGCTAATTAGGTTTTTACAAGTAATTTTATTTATTCACGCACTTAATTTCGTTTTATTTTGTTATCAATCAACTTAGATACAATGTAAACAAGGGGGGAATTTAAAATCATTTTATATGGGGTAATTCAGATAATCACTGGATTTTTTTTTCAATACTGCTAATTGTCGATGTGATTTGTATTACTAGTTTTAATTTTGCAGTTCGTTGCTTTCCAGATATGGCTTAAAGTTGAATTTTTTTCTGTATATAGTACAATGTGTATTCCGGAAATCTCTACAAATTGGGAAATTTTGAGGCTACTTTCTTTTAAAACACCTAGAATTGCGCGTGTTTATACCCTTACTTCAATATGTCACTTATAACAATTGATGGTATTGCAAATAAATGGAATAGATTGTCTTAGTAAATTCAAGGAGATTATGAGCAAATTGGACATTTATTAGCGTCTTGTAACAAATATTAAATGAATATCGGTATGCATAGATACTGCTTGCTACAAACAGCGAATATAATTTTTCTGATATTTAGATAAAGAATTAGAGTTATTAGAACTTCTTGTTCCAGTTGCAGTCCAAACAACTAATATCAACAAACTCCACAACACGGTCCAGTTACTGTTGGCACAAGAGAACGAGTAGGTATGTATGTTGTGAAAATACTGGTTTAAATATTTTTCTGTCACATTGATTTGAAAGTGACATTGTCGCTTGTTATGATATCTTCTGTTAGTGAAAACACACGTTCATTTGTTTCAATAGTACCACAGGTGGAAGATACCATGCATTGGCTCCCGTTCCTATTAGGTACGCAGATCAATATGATTAATACGAGACCAACTAATATTTTAACAACGACTGTTAGAAAGTTAGTACTTATGAAACAATGTTGTTATGTTTTACATAAAGTTTTCTGCTAATTAGGTTTTTACAAGTAATTTTATTTATTCACGCACTTAATTTCGTTTTATTTTGTTATCAATCAACTTAGATACAATGTAAACAAGGGGGGAATTTAAAATCATTTTATATGGGGTAATTCAGATAATCACTGGATTTTTTTTTCAATACTGCTAATTGTCGATGTGATTTGTATTACTAGTTTTAATTTTGCAGTTCGTTGCTTTCCAGATATGGCTTAAAGTTGAATTTTTTCTGTATATAGTACAATGTGTATTCCGGAAATCTCTACAAATTGGGAAATTTTGAGGCTACTTTCTTTTAAAACACCTAGAATTGCGCGTGTTTATACCCTTACTTCAATATGTCACTTATAACAATTGATGGTATTGCAAATAAATGGAATAGATTGTCTTAGTAAATTCAAGGAGATTATGAGCAAATTGGACATTTATTAGCGTCTTGTAACAAATATTAAATGAATATCGGTATGCATAGATACTGCTTGCTACAAACAGCGAATATAATTTTTCTGATATTTAGATAAAGAATTAGAGTTATTAGAACTTCTTGTTCCAGTTGCAGTCCAAACAACTAATATCAACAAACTCCACAACACGGTCCAGTTACTGTTGGCACAAGAGAACGAGTAGGTATGTATGTTGTGAAAATACTGGTTTAAATATTTTTCTGTCACATTGATTTGAAAGTGACATTGTCGCTTGTTATGAGATCTTCTGTTAGTGAAAACACACGTTCATTTGTTTCAATAGTACCACAGGTGGGAAGATACCATGCATTGGCTCCCGTTCCTATTAGGTACGCAGATCAATATGATTAATACGAGACCAACTAATATTTTAACAACGACTGTTAGAAAGTTAGTACTTATGAAACAATGTTGTTATGTTTTACATAAAGTTTTCTGCTAATTAGGTTTTTACAAGTAATTTTATTTATTCACGCACTTAATTTCGTTTTATTTTGTTATCAATCAACTTAGATACAATGTAAACAAGGGGGGAATTTAAAATCATTTTATATGGGGTAATTCAGATAATCACTGGATTTTTTTTTCAATACTGCTAATTGTCGATGTGATTTGTATTACTAGTTTTAATTTTGCAGTTCGTTGCTTTCCAGATATGGCTTAAAGTTGAATTTTTTTCTGTATATAGTACAATGTGTATTCCGGAAATCTCTACAAATTGGGAAATTTTGAGGCTACTTTCTTTTAAAACACCTAGAATTGCGCGTGTTTATACCCTTACTTCAATATGTCACTTATAACAATTGATGGTATTGCAAATAAATGGAATAAATTGTCTTAGTAAATTCAAGGAGATTATGAGCAAATTGGACATTTATTAGCGTCTTGTAACAAATATTAAATGAATATCGGTATGCATAGATACTGCTTGCTACAAACAGCGAATATAATTTTTCTTATATTTAGATAAAGAATTAGAGTCATTAGAACTTCTTGTTCCAGTTGCAACCCAAACAACTAATATCGACAAACTCTACAACACGGTCCAGTTACTGTTGGCACAAGAGAACGAGTAGGTATGTATGTTGTGAAAATACTGGTTTAAATATTTTTCTGTCACATTGATTTGAAAGTGACATTGTCGTTTGTTAGGAGATCTTCTGTTAGTGAAAACATACGTTTATCATTTGTTTCAATAGTAGCAGGGGTAGGAGGATACCATGCTTTGGCTCCCGTCCCTATTAGGTACGGAGATCAATATGATTAATACGAAACCAACTAATATTTTAACAACGACTGTTAGAAAGTTTGTACTTATGCAACAATGTTGTTATGTTTGACATAAAGTTTTCTGCTTATTAGGTTTTTGCAAGTAATTTTATTTATTCAAGCACTTCATTTTGTTTTATATAGTTATCAATCAACTTAGATACAATGTAAACAAGGGGGGAGAATTTAAAATCATTCTATATGCGGTAGTTCAGATAGCCACTGGAATTATTGTTCAATACTGCCTATTTACATTACTAGTTTTTTAGTTTTAATTTTGCAGATCGTTGCTTTCCAGCTATGGCTTAAAGTTGCATTTTTTTCTGTATACAGTACAAAGTGTGTTCCGGAAATCTCTACAAATCGGGAAATTTTAAGGCTACTTGCTTTTAAAACACCAAGAATTGCGCGTGTTTATACCCTTACTTCAATATGTCAGTAATAACAATTGTTGGTATTGCAAATAAATGGAATAGATTGTCTTAGTAAATTCAAGGAGATTATGAGCAAATTGGACATTTATTAGCGTCTTGTAACAAATATTAAATGAATATCGGTATGCATAGATACTGCTTGCTACAAACAGCGAATATAATTTTTCTGATATTTAGATAAAGAATTAGAGTTATTAGAACTTCTTGTTCCAGTTGCAGTCCAAACAACTAATATCAACAAACTCCACAACACGGTCCAGTTACTGTTGGCACAAGAGAACGAGTAGGTATGTATGTTGTGAAAATACTGGTTTAAATATTTTTCTGTCACATTGATTTGAAAGTGACATTGTCGTTTGTTAGGAGATCTTCTGTTAGTGAAAACATACGTTTATCATTTGTTTCAATAGTAGCAGGGGTAGGAGGATACCATGCTTTGGCTCCCGTCCCTATTAGGTACGGAGATCAATATGATTAATACGAAACCAACTAATATTTTAACAACGACTGTTAGAAAGTTTGTACTTATGCAACAATGTTGTTATGTTTGACATAAAGTTTTCTGCTTATTAGGTTTTTGCAAGTAATTTTATTTATTCAAGCACTTCATTTTGTTTTATATAGTTATCAATCAACTTAGATACAATGTAAACAAGGGGGGAGAATTTAAAATCATTCTATATGCGGTAGTTCAGATAGCCACTGGAATTATTGTTCAATACTGCCTATTTACATTACTAGTTTTTTAGTTTTAATTTTGCAGATCGTTGCTTTCCAGCTATGGCTTAAAGTTGCATTTTTTTCTGTATACAGTACAAAGTGTGTTCCGGAAATCTCTACAAATCGGGAAATTTTAAGGCTACTTGCTTTTAAAACACCAAGAATTGCGCGTGTTTATACATTTACTTCAATATGTCAGTAATAACAATTGTTGGTATTGCAAATAAATGGAATAGATTGTCTTAGTAAATTCAAGGAGATTATGAGCAAATTGGACATTTATTAGCGTCTTGTAACAAATATTAAATGAATATCGGTATGCATAGATACTGCTTGCTACAAACAGCGAATATAATTTTTCTGATATTTAGATAAAGAATTAGAGTTATTAGAACTTCTTGTTCCAGTTGCAGTCCAAACAACTAATATCAACAAACTCCACAACACGGTCCAGTTACTGTTGGCACAAGAGAACGAGTAGGTATGTATGTTGTGAAAATACTGGTTTAAATATTTTTCTGTCACATTGATTTGAAAGTGACATTGTCGTTTGTTATGAGATCTTCTGTTAGTGAAAACACACGTTCATTTGTTTCAATAGTACCACAGGTGGGAAGATACCATGCATTGGCTCCCGTTCCTATTAGGTACGCAGATCAATATGATTAATACGAGACCAACTAATATTTTAACAACGACTGTTAGAAAGTTAGTACTTATGAAACAATGTTGTTATGTTTTACATAAAGTTTTCTGCTAATTAGGTTTTTACAAGTAATTTTATTTATTCACGCACTTAATTTCGTTTTATTTTGTTATCAATCAACTTAGATACAATGTAAACAAGGGGGGAATTTAAAATCATTTTATATGGGGTAATTCAGATAATCACTGGATTTTTTTTTCAATACTGCTAATTGTCGATGTGATTTGTATTACTAGTTTTAATTTTGCAGTTCGTTGCTTTCCAGATATGGCTTAAAGTTGAATTTTTTTCTGTATATAGTACAATGTGTATTCCGGAAATCTCTACAAATTGGGAAATTTTGAGGCTACTTTCTTTTAAAACACCTAGAATTGCGCGTGTTTATACCCTTACTTCAATATGTCACTTATAACAATTGATGGTATTGCAAATAAATGGAATAAATTGTCTTAGTAAATTCAAGGAGATTATGAGCAAATTGGACATTTATTAGCGTCTTGTAACAAATATTAAATGAATATCGGTATGCATAGATACTGCTTGCTACAAACAGCGAATATAATTTTTCTGATATTTAGATAAAGAATTAGAGTTATTAGAACTTCTTGTTCCAGTTGCAGTCCAAACAACTAATATCAACAAACTCCACAACACGGTCCAGTTACTGTTGGCACAAGAGAACGAGTAGGTATGTATGTTGTGAAAATACTGGTTTAAATATTTTTCTGTCACATTGATTTGAAAGTGACATTGTCGTTTGTTATGAGATCTTCTGTTAGTGAAAACACACGTTCATTTGTTTCAATAGTACCACAGGTGGGAAGATACCATGCATTGGCTCCCGTTCCTATTAGGTACGCAGATCAATATGATTAATACGAGACCAACTAATATTTTAACAACGACTGTTAGAAAGTTAGTACTTATGAAACAATGTTGTTATGTTTTACATAAAGTTTTCTGCTAATTAGGTTTTTACAAGTAATTTTATTTATTCACGCACTTAATTTCGTTTTATTTTGTTATCAATCAACTTAGATACAATGTAAACAAGGGGGGAATTTAAAATCATTTTATATGGGGTAATTCAGATAATCACTGGATTTTTTTTTCAATACTGCTAATTGTCGATGTGATTTGTATTACTAGTTTTAATTTTGCAGTTCGTTGCTTTCCAGATATGGCTTAAAGTTGAATTTTTTTCTGTATATAGTACAATGTGTATTCCGGAAATCTCTACAAATTGGGAAATTTTGAGGCTACTTTCTTTTAAAACACCTAGAATTGCGCGTGTTTATACCCTTACTTCAATATGTCACTTATAACAATTGATGGTATTGCAAATAAATGGAATAAATTGTCTTAGTAAATTCAAGGAGATTATGAGCAAATTGGACATTTATTAGCGTCTTGTAACAAATATTAAATGAATATCGGTATGCATAGATACTGCTTGCTACAAACAGCGAATATAATTTTTCTTATATTTAGATAAAGAATTAGAGTCATTAGAACTTCTTGTTCCAGTTGCAACCCAAACAACTAATATCGACAAACTCTACAACACGGTCCAGTTACTGTTGGCACAAGAGAACGAGTAGGTATGTATGTTGTGAAAATACTGGTTTAAATATTTTTCTGTCACATTGATTTGAAAGTGACATTGTCGTTTGTTAGGAGATCTTCTGTTAGTGAAAACATACGTTTATCATTTGTTTCAATAGTAGCAGGGGTAGGAGGATACCATGCTTTGGCTCCCGTCCCTATTAGGTACGGAGATCAATATGATTAATACGAAACCAACTAATATTTTAACAACGACTGTTAGAAAGTTTGTACTTATGCAACAATGTTGTTATGTTTGACATAAAGTTTTCTGCTTATTAGGTTTTTGCAAGTAATTTTATTTATTCAAGCACTTCATTTTGTTTTATATAGTTATCAATCAACTTAGATACAATGTAAACAAGGGGGGAGAATTTAAAATCATTCTATATGCGGTAGTTCAGATAGCCACTGGAATTATTGTTCAATACTGCCTATTTACATTACTAGTTTTTTAGTTTTAATTTTGCAGATCGTTGCTTTCCAGCTATGGCTTAAAGTTGCATTTTTTTCTGTATACAGTACAAAGTGTGTTCCGGAAATCTCTACAAATCGGGAAATTTTAAGGCTACTTGCTTTTAAAACACCAAGAATTGCGCGTGTTTATACATTTACTTCAATATGTCAGTAATAACAATTGTTGGTATTGCAAATAAATTGAATAGATTGTCTTAGTAAATTCAAGAAGATTATGAGCAAATTGGACATTTATCAGCGTCTTGTAACAAATATTAAATGAATATCGGTATGCATAGATACTGCTTGCGACAAACAGCGAATATAATTTTTTTAATATTTATTTAAAGAATTAGAGTCATTAGAACTTCTTGTTCCAGTTGCAACCCAAACAACTAATATCGACAAACTCCACAACACGGTCCAGTTACTGTTGGCACAAGAGAACGAGTAGGTATGTATGTTGTGAAAATACTGGTTTAAATATTTTTCTGTCACATTGATTTGAAAGTGACATTGTCGCTTGTTATGAGATCTTCTGTTAGGGAAAACATACGTTTATCATTTGTTTCAATAGTAGCAGGGGTAGGAGGATACCATGCTTTGGCTCCCGTCCCTATTAGGTACGAAGATCAATATGATTAATACGAAACCAACTAATATTTTAACAACGACTGTTAGAAAGTTTGTACTTATGCAACAATGTTGTTATGTTTGACATAAAGTTTTCTGCTTATTAGGTTTTTGCAAGTAATTTTATTTATTCAAGCACTTCATTTTGTTTTATATAGTTATCAATCAACTTAGATACAATGTAAACAAGGGGGGAATTTAAAATCATTTTATATGGGGTAGTTCAGATAGTCACTGGAATTTTTGTTCAATACTGCTAATTGTTGATGTGATTTCTATTACTAGTTTTAATTTTGCAGTTCGTTGCTTTCCAGATATGGCTTAAAGTTGCATTTTTTTCTGTATACAGTACAATGTGTATTCCGGAAATCTCTACAAATTGGCAAATTTTGAGGCTACTTTCTTTTAAAACACCTAGAATTGCGCGTGTTTATACCCTTACTTCAATATGTCAGTTATAACAATTGCTGGTATTGCAAATAAATGAAATAGATTGTCTTAGAAAATTCAAGGAAATTATGAGCAAATTGGACATTTATCAGCGTCTTGTAACAAATTAATATTAAATGAATATCGGTATGCATAGATACTGCTTGCGACAAACAGCGAATATAATTTTTTTAATATTTATTTAAAGAATTAGAGTCATTAGAACTTCTTGTTCCAGTTGCAACCCAAACAACTAATATCGACCAACTCCACAACACGGTCCAGTTACTGTTGGCACAAGAGAACGAGTAGGTATGTATGTTGTGAAAATACTGGTTTAAATATTTTTCTGTCACATTGATTTGAAAGTGACATTGTCGCTTGTTATGAGATCTTCTGTTAGGGAAAACATACGTTTATCATTTGTTTCAATAGTAGCAGGGGTAGGAGGATACCATGCTTTGGCTCCCGTCCCTATTAGGTACGGAGATCAATATGATTAATACGAAACCAACTAATATTTTAACAACGACTATTAGAAAGTTTGTACTTATGCAACAATGTTGTTACGTTTTACATAAAGTTTTCTGCTTATTAGGTTTTTGCAAGTAATTGTATTTATTCACGCACTTCATTTTGTTTTATTTAGTTATCAATCAACTTAGATACAATGTAAACAAGGGGGGAGAATTTAAAATCATTTTATATGGGGTAATTCAGATAATCACTGGATTTTTTGTTCAATGCTGCTAATTTTCGATGTGATTTATATTACTAGTTTTAATTTTGCAGTTCGTTGCTTTCCAGATATGGCTTAAAGTTGAATTTTTTTCTGTATACAGTACAAAGTGTGCTCCGGAAATCTCTACAAATTGGGAAATTTTAAGGCTACTTTCTTTTAAAACACCAAGAATTGCGGGTGTTTATACACTTACTTCAATATGCCAGTTATAACAATTGTTGGTATTTCAAATAAATGGAATAGATTGTCTTAGAAAATTCAGGGAGATTATGACTAAATTGGACATTTACCCGTCTTGTAACAAATATTAAATGAATATCGGTATGTATAGATACTGCTTGCGACAAACAGCGAATATAATTTTTTTAATATTTATTTAAAGAATTAGAGTCATTAGAACTTCTTGTTCCAGTTACAACCCAAACAACTAATATCAACAAACTCCACAACACGCTCCAGTTACTGTTGGCACAAGAAAACGAGTAGGTATGTATGTTGTGAAAATACTGGTTTAAATATTTTTCTGTCACATTGATTTGAAAGTGACATTGTCGCTTGTTAGAAGATCTTCTGTTAGTGAAAACATACGTTTATCATTTGTTTCATTAGTAGCAGGGGTAGGAGGATACCATGCATTGGCTCCCGTTCCTATTAGGTACGGAGATCAATATGATTAATACGAAACCAACTAATATTTTAACATCGACTGTTCGAAAGTTTGTACTTATGCAACAATGTTGTTATGTTTTACATAAAGTTTTCTGCTTATTAGGTTTATGCAAGTAATTTTATTTATCCAAGCACTTCATTTTGTTTTAGTTAGTTATCGATCAACTTAGATACAATGTAAACGAGGGGGGAGAATTTAAAATCATTTTATATGGGGTAGTTCAGATAGTCAACAGTAACGATTTGAATGGTTTGTGAAAAAATAGTCGCTGTAATTTGCTACTAGCAAATAGTCAGTGTAATTTTGATGCTATTGGTCGATTTGAAATTTTTTCTCATTACTATTGGCTGATAGGACTGCTTAAAAAATAATCACTGGAATTTTTGTTGAATACTGCTAATTTTTGATTCGATTTATATTACTAGTTTTAATTTTGCATTTTGTTGCTTTCCAAATATGGCTTAGAGTTCCATTTTTTTTCTGTATACAGTACAAAGTGTGTTCCGGAAATCTCTACAAATTGGGAAATTTTAAGGCTACTACAAATAAATGGAATAGATTTTCTTAGCTAATTCAAGTACCTACATTATGAGCAAAATGGACATTTAACAATTGTAACAATTAAATAAATATCGGTATGCGCATAAACTGCTTCTGACAAACAGTAAATATATTTACTTCCTTTTACAATATAGGAGGTATTGTATTCAACCCAAAAATTCGAAATTGAGTATTCAACAGATGTTCACGTTTTAGGATCGCCTGAACCCAAAAAACTTGTTTTTGTTCATTGGTCAGTCTGGCTGTGTGCGTGTGAACAGCATATCTCATAAACGAAAAGAGGTATGATGTTGAAACTTCATATATAAGTTTTTGTGCTATCTAGATGCGATAGCAAGCTTTTAAAGAAAATCGCATAACCGGAAGTATGGTATTTATTCTTGTGATTTGTCAGTTTTCTCGATTTTTTCAAACTTTACATGTGTATCGATGTGGGATTGATGATTGTCCAGTTGAATACCTCTAAAATGGGTTTCTTTTGTTTTTTTATTAACTCCCATTTTTTCAACTAACGCTCTATTTTGTACGGTTTCTGTAGAATTTGTAATTTTTAATTTTTTTTTACAAATGCTTAAAAATAAAAAATCAAATTAAGGGTATTTTTGATATGTTGCTCACTTTATTTTCTGGACTGAAAGTCGGCTGACGTTATTTTTCTCAATTTTATCTTTTTTTAGTTAAAAAAAAAAGTATATGCCTTTGCATGCAGAAGTTGCATATACTTGAATAAAAATGTATGTTTGTATAGCTTACTTGATCCTGAAGTACTGACTTGAGATTGACTCGCTTCATTCTTGTTGAAACGATAAACCGTATGTTTCGGCTGTGATGAACTAAATCGCAGGACTAATGTACTTTGCGGTCATCAACTATGCATTGTACATGACCTCATACCAAGTATTTCGTTATTCATTCTCATTTCATAAATATCATAATGTGACTTTCCGGTTTCGTACAGACTTTGAGCATTCCAGGTTGCACAATTCTGTACAAATAAATATATTGCTCCAGAAATTATTGTAAAAAGTGATGAGATTCAAAATACCTTATGTCTAACTCCATTGTTTGTTAATCTTCCGAATCCTTCAGTTAAAAAAATCGGAGAGAAATTCCTTACCAACAATTTTTAACAAGAATATTTTTTACAGATTTGCGAAAATATAGGATGCAGACTCCACAAACAAGCAGTTCAAACCATAAAACAACAGCCGATTTTCCACCTGTAAGTATTTTAGGCACTCCTAAATATGCATGCTGATATAATTTAATGCATCGTGGCGAATAGCTCCTAATAATATAGTCTGACACCTAGTAGCAGTAAGAATAATGAAATATAGAATTCGGTTTCCAAGATCTTTGTTTTGGACATTGTTACTACAAACTTAAACTTACTACTGCCAAATTTAATATGAGCTCTCTATTTGTGCGAGCGAGTAAAAGTTTACAGAAAAGAAGAAGTTTCTTAGAATCGGCAATTCGCTCTTACCCGCTTTCAAATATACAGGGTGTTAAAAAATGTAATTTTTAAAAGGTAATAGTAGGTACTCATTAAAATTAAAAAAAAAGGTTCCTATGAACAAAGATCAGAAAATGCGTCGTAAGTGAGCTACAACACTGGCAAGGGTTATAGAGAAACAAGAATTTTGTTCGATTAAACTAATATATGGTTCAGCAATGCTAGTTTATGTGATGGGGAAGCGTTTTATCCTAACTTTTTACAGTCAAAATTTTAGTCAATTCTGATAAATATTGGAAGAGTTTGGCCTTCTTTACATAAAATAGATTCTGTTGTTTGAAATGGCTGAGAGCAGCCGTTTTCCAGAAAAGCGAACCTAAAGATTGAAATGTACTACTTCAGAAGCGTAGCTTTTTCTCGGAGCTGTAATTCCACATTTTTACACCTATGTTCACAATATCTATAATATAATTTTCCTTACTGTGTGTCTGTGGCACAAAATAAAATCTCACGTTCCGGCTTCACAGATGTTTATATTTGTTTAGGTTTTGTTTTTCTTATCTTAGCGCTCGGTCGGAGCTTGACCTTTAGCGTATCCTATTTCACGTTCGCGCCGATTCAAGATTCGCAGCGCGTAGCGCGCGGTTTGCTTGTTTTTATTTAAATTTTGATTACTACTATTACCCCTTAAAGTGTGTAAAGAATATTGTAACACCTTGTATAATTTCTTAAAAATGATTTACTTGTCCTGCCGTCTCGATACCACTTTTACATTTTACTTACCTTTAATCACTATAATTAGCATTATCGATCATATGTTATCTAATGTAGGTCCATTCCACTTTATCAATTTCTTGAATAAGTTATCCTAGAACGTACTATTGCTACATTAAAAAAAAACTAGCACAATTTCTAAATCCGTTAGCCATAAATATTTTCTACTTTAGGTGATTAAATGACCTTGACTGTCATGTGAATAATTGTAACTTGTCATATATCATATCAAATTTTGATATCTTTTGATTGAAAGACTTGCATAATTGTTGAAACCGAAATTCTGTGCAATTCACCGCATAGTAATACCGTTTTCTAAGCAAGGAATAATCCTAGCTCTTTAAAATAATTGCCAAACACCACCACTTTACTAAATCGAGAAAAACACACTTGGGCTTACCGAGAAAGTGGAAGCAGTGACCCAAACTTTTCGCTCCAACCTTGGTATCACTTAGGCAACGGTCCTCGTACAGGTTCGTTGAACGTATTTTGCTTGAATTTTTCCTGCAGCTGCCTGAACTCCTTTACAAAGCAAAACATCATAAAATTATACATGCAAACGTCATAAATCTACCAAAAAAAGCACAGCTAATTGAAGATGAACTATATTAACGTAAAAAGATGTACATGAACAATGAACATTAAATGAAATACTCAATAAAGGTTAGTGTTGTTAATTGTGCAACGTTTAATCTAAATACAGACGGTAACCTTGACAGCAAATAATGATCTAACTGACTCAAAAACTGTAACAACTTTAATTATGCAATAAATCTTGACTATAAACAATCAAAACTGACTTAATGGCGGCATTTACTATTCAAAAGCTTATGTTTAAATGACAGCAACTACATTACGCAAAAATTACGACACTTCGTCATATAAATGACCACTTCACAGCACATTGTGCGCTTTAAAATTACTACCAAAGACGCAGCACCTTTGAGGATTTCATAAACCATTCTTTGACATTCAACGAAGCCACCGATAACGTGCCCATGCGACTGCCACAAAATGCTTGAAGAACTGCGAGAAACGATCTAAGGTGCTATCTGTCGAGCGGGTCTAGACGATGTTAAATCCCCAGAGGGTAGATAATGAAGAACGTAGTCGACAGGCAAGGTTGCGGTCGAAAATATCGATAATTGGAAACGCATACGTGCGTTACTTATCTTGCTCTCTCTGACTCGCATGAAAGCGTCATTATTGCACCATTTGAAGTAACCACACTCCACGCCCAAAGCGACAAACAAGCCTATGCCTATATGAAACGGTCAACGCTCTGGAGCCAAAAAGCAGTTAAGAGTGAAACGTCATTCATGCGGCAAGTAAGCATATCTAAATTTAATTTGACGATCGTAGGAAATGCAGATGCGGAAAAGCTCTGAATTCAAAATTTTTCCTTATAAACGCGTTGAAACCTCAAAGTCAAAGTCGGCAATATCAATTTTCTCTGTCTCTCCAAAACTCAACTGAACTAAGAAGTACGTAACTAGCGTTTTTGTAAATACTCTTTATTACTACTAAGAAACTATTTTCTTTCAAGGTCTATGGAAGTTTAAAATTATCCTGTCATTTTACCGCACCGGGATGCGTAAAACACTGACTAACTGTAAAATCGTAAATACAGTGGACGTCAACTGTATATGAATATGTTAGAAAATCAAAAAAATTATTTAGGTGCATCTCAGTTGTTATGTGACAGTTCAGATTCACACAGCTAAAACATATTGTCCTAGTTTTTTGTGGTAGCAATAGTACTTCATTGGATCTTAAGATGACATCTGATCTATATAATTATCTTTTTTTTAATTTAATTTAATTTGCACTCAGCCAACAGCCGTTAGGCCAATTACAGGCGTCGCTGTGCAGTTCTTTATCAATACTATTAGGAGACTCGTGTGTTAAGCAGTTGCTAATCATTCGAAAAATATTTACTCATTTCATTATTCTTCGAGTTATTTCTCAACCAATTCTATTGTGGTGGTTTTTCTACACCTTAATCCCAGAATTTGTTTTAGCCTTCTTTCGTAATGTTTTTGTTTACTAATAGCGCTAAAACGTAAAATGTTGTGTAGTAGTAGTTCTTACACATTTCTCATATTGTCAGGAATCAGTAGGTATGTTTAACTGTATAATTATTTTCAGAAAGAATACCAAGTTCGGAAAGGGACGCTCAATTTTGGGAATGAATATGAAAATAAAGTGGCTGCTCTGCTTTCACTAAGATGCCTTGGCGACGACACAAAAAATATGTCAATGGCGATGAATGCCTCAGGATATGGGGCATTCGATGATATTATTTTATATAAGGAAAGTGTTGACGGAAAAAAACACGAATACCTGTTGCAACTAAAATGTCAACTAACGCCAACATGTATCGAGAATAAGGAGTTTGTTAAGAATAACGGTCCTTTTTGTATACAGAAGTATCGAGATAGTGCTGAAAAAATCGAAAGCGATATAAAACCAGCTAACGCTTTACATTTGGAAGATATCCAGAATAAAAGAACATTTATTTTATTCACCAACAGAAGCTTGAAGAATGATACTTATTTTAATAACTATCTTGACACTTGCCATAAAATGTTGCACTTTTCTATCAATTCGAATGGACACATCTTCAAATTTAAACAAGAACATGTTAATGAAGAATTTGAAGACCGTAATCAAAACCTTCGAGAAGATATATTTTTGTTTACGGAACAGACAGGTGTACTCGAGTTAGATGGAAAAATTGCAAAAACAATTTTAGTGTTGATAAAACCCATTAAAGTACCTGACAGGTTACTTGCAGATGTTACCAAAAGGTTCGTGGATTTTTTGAACCACTGGACAACAGGTCAATTGGGCGGTCATTATTATCTTACTAAGAAGACCATATGGAAAGTGTTAGGAGAAGAACTACTCGCTTCAAACATACTCCCGCATGAAAAACAAAGTTGTAGCAATGGAAATTACGAAACTTGGAATAGAATAATAGCATACCCAGAATTAGTAATAATTGAAACGGACAATATCGTTACTCGATTTTTAAATGGATGGATCGCTAATACCATTTGTGGTTTCAAACAAAAATACAAAAGAATACGAAAAAAGACTCTAATTCGTAAACAAATTTTAAAAATCCCACGAAGCGGCGAAGAAGCAGATGATATGGAAATCTACGAATGGCTCTGGAAAACTCACCAGCTTCCCCTCCTTCTGAAAGCAAATAACTCCGAAGAACTAAATAAAATAGTGTTTGTTTTGAATAAGCTTCAAGGTGAATTTTCTGTTATTGTGCTAACTGAAAGCCAACTTGACTTTGCAATTCCAAGTAACTTAAAAATATTTCGGAACCTTTGTGACTTCAGTGACGCATGCATCAATGAGATTGATGAGATATGGCGTCAAGAAGTGCAATTTCAGGGTAGAACGGTTAAATTAAAAGATCTATGTAGCCATGAAACGGTTAATTTGTCTGTTAAGGACGTTGTGCACATTTTATGTGGGAGTTTTTGTGTTGGTAATACGTTATGCGTTCCCAAAGACTTTACCATTGACAGATCCTTAGAAAAGGTCTGGCTTAAGGGTGAAGTTTTGTTAGAAAGATTTGAAAATCTCTTTGTAGTACAATGCGATTTATTAAATGATTTTCAAATGTTTGTGCGGAACAAAGACTTGCGGTTACCAGAATGTCACATTCTTAATTGGCGACTTTCTAATGATGTAGATGATCATTTAGAAGACATCTCGATTATTGTTTCAGAGAAGGCACCTTCTGTTAGTGACGTTTCAGACCGTGCTCCGTTTAAAAATAAGAATATTCACTATTTGACCTTACACAACAAAGCCCATCTTCAGTGGATCAGATCCTCGGGATCTATTAAAGGTATAAAAGACTTTAGAACAAATGCTTATTTCAAAAATGTATATCCTTTAGAAAGTGTCACTTTCAACAATAACATACGGCAAACAACATTAATCAGTTCTGATCCAGGAATGGGTAAAACCTATTTTATGGACTACATTGCTTTTCATACACCGGTTGATTTGTGGGTTTTAAGAATTAATCTATTCGAACATTGCAATTACTACAAAACTGTCAGTCGCAGCAATTTCAAATCGCCCGAATCACATTTGCATTATTTTTTCAATGCCACCCTAACAGGAAAATGCAATTCTATGACAGAAACCGTCTTTCAAACATATTTACGATATAAGAAATTGAGTTTAATTTTAGATGGTTATGATGAAATACCGTTAATTTACCACAATACCGTCAATGCCATAATCAAGTGTGTTCGTAAATTTGCCTATTCGCTATATATTACCACCAGACCTGTTTTTAAATCCGAACTTGAAGAACTGCTCGACACATTCGCTGTCAGTATTAATTCATTTTCTGAAACAGAACAAGCTGACTACCTAGTTCAATATTTTGGTAAAAAAGTTGATAGTGACAAACAAGAACTTGTAAACGAGTTCGTCAAAAAATTGTGTGTTTCGATGAAAACAAATTTTAACGATAAAAACCAAGAGCTGGTTGCGATTCCTCTTCAAATAAAAATGATAGCAGAAATTTTTTCCGAACCTTGTGATAGCTTTTGCCAAACTAAACACTTTACCTCTACACGATTTGATTTGATTGACTTGTATAAGCATTTTATTGAGCAAAGAATGGAGATGGTTTGCGAAAAGTTCGGACATAATACAGTGGATATATTGTACGATTACAAAACCCATACGTACTATTTAGCATTGCAACATCTATTTCCTGACACAGATTTTGGTCCACTAAAAATTAAGAAATTCCTAAAGCGAGAATTTAAATCTCGTCCTGTGTCACTTCAGCTTATACAGAAAAGTGGTGTTATAGTCGCCGAAAGCGATACAAATTTCAGATTCGTTCATCGTACTTTCGCCGAATATTTAGTGGCGCACTGGTTGTCCGCAAATATGTTTTCAAAAAATAGAGAGCTAGTCCAAATCTTGCTGAGGAAAACTTTTGAACCAAGTTATGTGTTTGTTCGGAATTTGTTTGATCGCATTCTAGCAATCGAATGTCCTCTCCACTTGGCAGTTTTAAACTTTGATCTAGAGGACGCAAAGAAAATCATTGATTCGGACTCTAATCAACTAAAGGTAATCGATAAAGGTGGTAGAAAGGTATTACATCTAATTGCAGGCTCGGGTACATATCATCCAATTTCGACTCCTCTTGCTAAGGCAGATTTCGATAAATTACAAGCCGCAGTTATCAAAGACGAAATGGTAAATATATTAAAATTAATACCAAAACATCTGCTCATAAACGAAGAAGATCGAGTGTTACAATTTGCACCATTAGATTATGCAGTTGCCAGTTCCAGGTTACACATTGCCGATGCAATTTGTGCTGCTATCGAATACGAAAATCCGATTCTTAAATATGAAATTAACGACAATAGTTACATATTGCGTTACCTAAATACATTTCTGTATGGTTCGCTCGCATCCATATTAATTCGTCAATCTGTTCTTAAACAAACAACGGATTTTATTAAACAAGCGCAAGCACAATACCACGACCAAGAGAGCTTACATGCAATTGCTAAGAATAAGACTGATGTAACACCGTCAGTAATTAAGCCTAGGCATGACCTGAACGCCACAGATTCCTTGGGTTGTACAGCTATGCATATTGCAGTAATCTGTAGTAACAAAGACTTTGTAAATTTATTAGTTGATAGTAAAGCAAATGTTAATATGAGAGATACAAGCGGTAGAACTGCGCTACATTGGGCAGTAATAACAACACAAGACGATATCGCTAAACTTTTAATAAATAGTTCAGCCAAAATTAACTTGCAAGATAATATGGGAATGAACGTATTACATTATTTTTTAATCTCTACTACCAACAAAGTCAGCGACATCTTGAATATCCTTATCGAAAATTGCTATTTGCACGAAAGTTTCGTTATGAAAGATGTCCATGGGAAAATTCCTCTTTTTTATGCGCTACACTACAATCAGACAGAAGTTATTAAAGTTCTCTTACGTTATGGAACTGATATTGGCATAACTAACAAAACATCATCTTTGTCAGCATATCAGTCCAAAACACCGACAGAAAATGACAATACCAGCTTAACAGAAATACACTCCTATACTGACTATGACGGAGCAACACTTCTTCACTGGGCTTCAGAACGCGGTTTAACGGATATTGTAAACCTAATTTTGCAGTTTTCCCAGACGATAGACCACCTAGATAATGACAAAAGAACGCCACTCCATTGCGCTATAGATAATGGACATAAAGATGTAGCAGCCCTGCTTTTAAATCGTGGAGCCAATATTCACCTCAAAAACCATAATGGAGCGACAGCTTTGCTTTCAGCTGCTCAGAAAGGTAACAAGGCAACGGTTTCACTTCTGATAAATAAAGACGCACAAATCAACGACCAAGATCAAGAGGAAATGACGCCGTTACTTTGGGCTGCATACAATGGTAATTCAGAACTCGTTGAATTCCTGTTAGATAACGGATCAGACATTAATGAAAAAAACATTTTGGGGCGTACCAGTATTTTATTTGCAGCTATAAATGGAAGCAAAGAAACAGTTTCCCTTCTATTAAATAGAGGATCACAAATTAACGAACGAGATCAGGAAGAAATGACACCGCTACTTTTGGCAGCACTTGAAGCTCATTCAGAACTGGTTGAATTCTTGTTAGATAGCGGATCAGAGATCAACGAAAAAAACATTTCGGGGCAGACCAGTATTTTATGCGCAGTTACAAATGGAAACAAAAAAACAGTGTCACTGCTATTAAATAAAGGAGCACAAATTAACGAACGCGATCAGAAAGGAATGACACCGTTACTTTGGGCTGCATACAATGGTCATTCAGAACTGGTCGAATTCCTGTTAGATAACGGATCAGACATTAATGACAAAAACATTTTGGGGCAGACCAGTATTTTATGTGCAGCTATAAATGGAAACAAAGAAACAGTTTCACTTCTATTAAATAGAGGAGCACAAATTAATGAACGAGACCAGAAAGAAAGGACGCCGTTACTTTGGGCTGCTAGTGAAGGTCATTCAGAACTCGTTGAATTCTTCTTAGATAACGGATCAGAAATCAACGAAAAAAACATTTTGGGGCAGACCAGTATTTTATGCGCAGCTACAAATGGAAACAAAACAACAGTGTCACTGCTATTAAATAAAGGAGCACAAATTAATGAACGCGATCCGGAAGGAATGACACCGTTACTTTGGGCTGCTAGTGAAGGTCATTCAGAGCTCGTTGAATTCCTGTTAGATAGCGGATCAGACATTAATGACAAAAACATTTTGGGGAAGACCAGTATTTTGTGTGCAGCTACCAATGGAAACAAAGAAACAGTTTCACTGCTATTAAATAGAGGAGCAGAAATTAACGACCGAGACCAGGAAGAAATGACACCGCTACTTTTGGCGGCACTTGAAGCTCATTCAGAACTTGTTGAATTCCTGTTAGATAACGGATCAGACATTAACGAACAAGACATTGGTGGACAGACCAGTATTTTATGTGCAGCTAAAAATGGAAACAAAGAAACAGTTTCACTTCTATTAAATAGAGGTGCACAAATTAACGACCGAGACCAGGAAGAATTTACACCGTTACTTCGGGCTGCATACAATGGTCATTCAGAACTAGTTGAATTCCTGTTAGATAACGGATCAAACATTAATGAAAAAAACATTTTGGGGCGTACCAGTATTTTATGTGCAGCTGTAAATGGAAGCAAAGAAACAGTTTCACTGCTATTAAATAAAGGAGCACAAATTAACGAACGAGATCAGGAAGAATTTACACCGTTACTTCGGGCGGCATACAATGGTCATTCAGAACTCGTTGAATATCTGTTAGATAACGGATCAGAGATCAACGAAAAAAACTTTTTGGGGCAGACTACTATTTTATGTGCAGCTACAAATGGAAACAAAGAAACAGTTTCACTTCTGTTAAATAGAGGAGCACAAATTAATGAACGAGACCAGGAAGAAAGGACGCCGTTACTTTGGGCTGCCAGTGAAGGTCATTCAGAACTCGTTGAATTCTTGTTAGATAACGGATCAGAGATCAACGAAAAAAACATTTTGGGGCAAACCAGTATTTTAAGCGCAGCTACAAGTGGAAGCAAGAAAACAGTTTCACTTTTATTAAATAGAGGAGCACAAACTAATGAACGAGACCAGATGCAAATGACGCCTTTACTTTGGGCTGCCAGTGAAGGTCATTCAGAACTCGTTGAATTCTTGTTAGATAACGGATCAGAGATTATCGAAAAAAACATTTTGGGGCATACCAGTATTTTATGTGCAGCTGTAAGTGGAAGCACCGAAACAGTTTCACTGCTATTAAATAAAGGAGCACAAATTAACGAACGAGATCTGAGAAAATCTACACCGTTACTTGTGGCTTCAGGTGAAGGTAATTCAGAACTCGTCGAATTCCTGTTAGATAACGGATCAAATATTAATGAAAAAAACATTTTGGGGCAGACCAGTATTATATCTGCAGCTACGAATGGAAGCAAAGAAACAGTTTCAGTTCTATTAAATAAAGGAGCGCAAATTAACGAAGGAGATCAGGACGAAATGACGCCGTTACTTTGGGCTGCATACAATGGTCATTCAGAACTCGTTGAATTCCTGTTAGATAACGGATCAGACATTAATGAAAAAAACATTTTGGAGCAGACCAGTATTATATGTGCAGCTACAAATGGAAGCAAAGAAACAGTTTCACTGCTATTAAATAGAGGAGCACAAATTGACGACCGAGATCAGGAAGAAGTTACACCATTACTTCGGGCTGCGCACAATGGTCATTCAGAACTCGTTGAATTCCTGTTAGATAACGGATCAAACATTAATGAAAAAGACATTTTGGGGCAGACCAGTATTATATGTGCAGCTACAAATGGAAGCAAAGAAACAGTTTCACTTCTATTAAATAGAGGAGCACAAATTGACGACCGAGATCAGGAAGAAGTTACACCATTACTTATGGTGGCACGTGAAGGTCATTCAGAACTAGTTGAATTCCTGTTAGATAACGGATCAAACATCAATGAAAAAAACATCTGGGGGCAGACCAGTATTATATGTGCAGCTATGAATGGAAGCAGAGAAACAGTTTCACTTCTATTAAATAGAGGAGCACAAATTAACGACCGGGATGGTGAAGAATTGACGCCGTTACTTTGGGCTGCACGTGAAGGCCATTCAGAACTCGTTGAATTTCTGTTAGATAATGGATCAGATATCAACGAAAAAAACATTTCGGGGCAGAGCAGTATTTTATATGCAGCCATGAATGGTAGCAAGGAAACTGTTTCACTTCTATTAAATAGAGGAGCGCAAATTAACGACCGGGATGGTGAAGAATTGACGCCATTGCTATGGGCTGTACGCAAAGGTCATTCAGAACTCGTTGAATTTTTGTTAGATGACCAACATTAATGAAAAAAGTGTGCCGTCTGTTAAGTAGAGTAACTCAAATCGGCCAATGGGTGATAAAGCAATAACGTCGTTACTTTAGGTTACAATATGGAAGGACTGGCGATGGGCACATAATCCACATTATTTAAGATAATGCTTGTCTACAAGTAAACAAATGATGGTGTAGACTATCTTGCATTTTCAGATTCCATGTAGAAAATGAAGAAAACTTTGCAATTTCGTATTTTGCTGAAGGTCAAGACATAAATGTGGCGTTGATGAATTTTTTAACCATTTTTACTAAAATGAAACTTAACTCTTCAAAAAATTTACTTTTAGCCCAGCCAACCATGTTACCCACACGATCAAAAGTAAACAAACATGTAAATGAGCGAATATGTGTTCCTAGTAAGAAGAAAGCTAATCATAACCTCTCAATACCGAATATTACATTGTCTCAGCCGAAACCACTGTCTACTTAAATATTGTAGACAACAATAGACACATTTCAGACATGTATTTAAATTAAGTATTATCTTAATTAGGTTGTCCATAGTGTAGGCGAATTCAGTATTTAGTATTATTTGTCCATTTTGTATCGTTTTAAGGCGACTTGGCATTAAATTAAAAGGATTTTTAAGGGGTAGAGTATTATATTATAATATTAATCTAGATTGTAAATTAATAAGACATAGCGTCATTAGTGCAAATTTAGTTAGATTTGTTTGTTTGAACGCTCAACTGACAAGGTAATTTCCGATAACCTTTTTTATTTTACCTATAAATGCTTACGTATGTAAGTCCTCTAAATGACAGAAAATGTAAACTAAATGAGTATATAATACATTGCAGTCAAATACAATGGAATAAAAAAATCTTTTTGGAAATTATTGTTTGTTATTTATACAGTTTGCTTATATAATTTTCAGAATGTTAAATGTAAATTAAAAACAAATTGTAATGCTTTATCAGTTTATTATTTAATCAACTAAATAAAGTGATGTGATTTTGTACTTAAAGTGGCAACTTATTTTTCGAATTTCAGAATAAAACCGATGAAGAAGTAGTAGTCCTGCATAGATAAGTGCTGCTTTTATGACATTGAAGGGAAGGTAAATTGGCGAAATCTGAACGTGCAACGTGCTAGATCAAGAATGTTTTTCATTTCATAATTTTTGAAATCAAATCAATTCATTAATACGTTATTCCAGATCACATTCGCTACGATTTTAAATCCCGCAAACTATATCCAGAGGTCCCTTCAAAAAATTGGTAATAACATTGCCAAAATAGTGGTGCCCCTGAAATGTGACACACTAAACAATTCAATATTTGGGTCCACTTTTACATAAAGAACTATAGTTAGAAATTTTAAGTAGTCAAGTTCAGAAAGAGACACTTTAGATCAGATGTGTACCTACATTTGCTGGTGGACAAGACGATATGTTAAACTCCCTGTCCAGTATACTTATTCTGTTAAAATGATTCTTCTGTGCTACAAGCACACAGCCGAAGGTAATGAGTAAAAGCTCACAAACCACAAATCGGAGAGGTTGCATGTCGATCTAGAAAATAATTCTAATTGTTTTAGGATGATAAGACTTTCAAGAAATTCTAAAGGCATTAGTAGGCACTAGTGTGTTTTGGCGCATATAATAACCGCTATAAAACTGATACATTTAGAATTAATCCTTAACTGGCGTGGTGAACTTTTTATGCATATACACCGTCCTGACGTCCCTGGGACCACATAGCAAAGAGCAAGAAAATATATTAAAAAAAAAAAATTTTATAGTGTTGTTGCGTTATTTAACATGTTAATATTAATATTTTATTAAGCTATTTGCCAAATAAAACAAAATGGGTACTACATAAAATAACAAACATAAAAAAAAACAAGCTCGTAAATCATTTATAATAAAGTTCGAATAAATTCTGAAAACTTACATGTCAAAATTTAGCAAGTTAGATTTGGGAAAGGCTTAAAAATACAACAATAAGTAGAGTGCTTGCCATATCTCAGCGACCCTGAGCAGTGATCGAAATTCTGTAAATACGTCATAAGCAAGGCTACAGACCAATCTGAAAATATCATTGCGATTTTGCTGCTTTTGATATCGTTTGCTATTTTCGTGCTTATAAATTAGTTTTTGCGTTCTTTATCTACTTATATTTCCATTTATTATAAAAAAACAGTTTTATAAAATAAACACGAAATATTGACACAACCTATTTAAAACTTCGCGCCTGCAAGCTAGCCTGATGTTTTTAGGTTGTACTGAAAACACCATTTGGGCGTCTCGCTCTACAGTTTTCTCCCTTGCTCCACTGCGCATTTGTGGTCGCTGAGATATGGCAAGACCTCTATCTACTTTTAAATTACCGCTGCAGTTAAATAATTGCTGAAACGTTAAACCTAGCGCCGTTGCAGTTCTATTCAAGAAAATTAAACTTTGTCGCAAGTCAAAGTAACTTTGATGGAATTGTACTATTTAAAATCTTATAATATTATGTGATAATGTTGAACTCAGTTCCTGTTTTCTTTTCTTTTAATTTAAAAATGTTTTTAAATGTTTCTTCTTAAACGTTAAATTTGCATAGTTCTGTTATGGAGAAAAGTGGTACACATTACTATAATAGTGCTTACTCGTGGGGGTCAAAATAGGTTGTACCCAAAATGTGCCTCGACAAATTCAGGGCAATTATTAAGCACCACCTGTTGTATAAGCTTGGAGACTTTGTGGGAATCTCCTCAATAGGTAGAAACGGCTTCGCTGGGCTACGAGAAGTTGTTCAGCATGCAGAGAATAACTTAACTCGTGGTAGCTGAAATGCTTATGCGCAACTGCATTCCGCTTCGCAAAAATTAAAACGTGTGAAAGTAAAGACCTGCTTCGTTTAAAAAAACAAATATATTTATCCAGATTTGCTCCAAATGGCTCAAATGGCAGTAAATAACCCTAATTCTAGCTGCGTCGTGATGTCACGTAGCGTTGCACAAAGAAGTTTCTAAGAATTATAATCAATAGGTAATTGTACAGAATTTTTATAACACATGAAGACATTAGGCTTATATTTTAAAAGTTTAGTTCGTACAGGCCTTGATGCAATTTAATACTTATTTTATCCGACCTAAAGCTTCAACTTCAATAATGCTGTCAATAGCATAAGACTAGGATAAAAAGTTTCTGACATTTCTGTTCGAAACTTCAGAGCTTAAAGCACTGTGGAAGCTCTTAAGTAATTCGGGATCAACCGATGTGTCACTGAAACCGATTGCTAGAACCTCGCGGTACGATACGTCAGGCGATGGCTGGCTTCGTTTCTGTTTTTCTGCCAAAAGAAAAGAACCAGCAAAATTCAAGCCATAGTGCGTGAGCCTGTCACAAAAAAAGCCAACCTGCGTCAAACAGATAGGTAATAAATCGGTAGCTACCAGAACGCAGATTGACTGATCTTTTGCGCTACCACACTTACCGTGTGGGCCGAACTAGCTCTATTCGGAGCTTTTTAGGTCGTGGACTTTGGCTCAGCTGTGCACCCTGCAAGTAGCTTCAAAACAAAAGTATGTGTTGATCATCAAAATACTGTAGGCAACTGGTTTGTAAAGTAGTTTAAATTACAGTATATGTATGTATGTATTATCGTTAACCTCGTTATACCTTTCGGTGTAGAGGCTGGTGCTTTATGTGCTTGCACCTGGCGGTACAATCTCAACTACACTCGATTAAATCTAGAGATGTGCACATCGCTGTCAGTTAAAAACCTTTATTTCAGGTCACCGATAGCCTAAAACGTGAGTGCGCCTTGTAGAATAAAGTCGAAATTCCAAATTTTGTAGTTATAAATAAGAAATTAGTGAAACCCTAATATTAGGCGAGTTATCGTGAATACATTAATAATGCGTAACCCGTCATATACTGGCGTCGCAATTAAATTAAAGCCACCACACTAACCTCCTGTTATCAGCAAGCGCCGGCCGAGAGTTGCCATACGTGGGATGTTCCAAAATCGACAGGATATCTGCACGTGGTGCTATCGATTTAGCTGCTGGATTCTCGACGTGGAAAGAGGCTTGCATTCATCGCCCGCCGCAGAAGCAAAGCAAACTTGCGGCGTAATATTATCTGAGAAAATAATTATTGGGACAAAACGCCGGTCAGCAATAACTGTAATAAAAGAGCTAAAAGCGGCCAATTAATGTGGAAATAACAAAATTTGAAAGTCCATCACACCTGATTTATTTTCAGCTCTTGAAACAAAATGCTTAATTAAACACAAGGTGGGTCTTTCGTAAATTAGCGAGAAGTTAAGCCGAGTAGCCGAAGAAGAATGCGCTTCACGCCGCAAGAAAAGATAACACCAGCGCTGCGCTCCCAAGGCAAGGAGCGGACTATTCTGATACAGGTACAAAATATACAGGTTAGGTCTGAAATAATTTGGTAAATTGAGAAAACAATTAAGCGGAGCGAAAAATGGTTTCAAGATGTTTGTTACCCATCAACATCAGTATTGCAACTCTCTATTGAAATTTGAGTTGCTGAAATCTAGTTTAAGAATTAGATCTGTTCTAGATAAAATTTTCTTTTATTAGCAAATATTGCATGTCCTTTAATTATCAGTTATTATAATTGTAAGTAGTAAAAATCATAGCAATATATTATTATTATAATTCAGTAATATACACTAGTACTTAAATGTAGATAAGGTATTAAAATAAGTTGCTTTGCTATACCAGCATGACCAGGAGGATCTTCTGTCCTATCCACATGGGTGGATTGCAGGTATGCTAAGAATACATTATAATGCCAGTTTTGCTGATGGCTATTAACACGTTGATCGCCCAAATGGAACCCAATATTTTTATCCCCCAAGCCCAAACTGTAATTTGCTATATAAAGTTCAAAATAGGTAGCAGAGGTATGCCTAGTAATGAACAAATGTAATTTAAGCAATTATGGCCCAAAAATTGTATTTTGAAACTGAGACCCGCGGTTTGGGCTTCGGAGCCTCTGTATCTTTGAGCTCTGTGAATCATACCTTGGTTTTCACGTTTTGCGCACGTCTCAGCTTGTCGTTGTGAATCATACACCTGCATATTATGTGCACACAGATTTAGTTGCAATTTGTCTTTGATGTTGTAAAGTTGCATAGTATCTGTTAAGACAGTAAAGATGAGTGAAACTTATGAAAGCGATCAAGAGCGGTTGATGAAATTGTGGAATGAAATGTTATCTGATGATGAGCAGTACGTTGAACAAAAACACCAAGACAATTCCTCCGAGGAATATATTCCAGACTCTCTCAGCCCACATAATTCTTCTTCAGATGAAGGAATTCCAAAACGAAAACAAAAAAACGGTAAGTTCTGTTACTACAGCCTATTATAACAATAATTTGTACTACAGCTTTATGTTTTCAGGTTAGTGTACGACAAACACGCTGAGATATCTCAAAATCTATTGCAAAATGTTGAAGATTTGGTTGCCGTTCCTTCTACCTCTCATCAATCTCAGCAACTTTGTCATGTAGCTGTCCCTGCAGCTTCTGTTGATAATACTGTAGAAGCTGTAATATCCAAATATTGCATTGTAGAAGATAATGAGAGTGATGAAGATGGGCATATCAATGTCGAAGATATTACTTGGTCATCAGTAACTAGCATAAACTAAAAATCAATTTCATTTTGTGGTTTGATTATTAATGGGCCTTTTAGGCGCATGATAAGGAATACTGCTTAGATGGTAAATATCAATTTACGCTCTTATCTGGGTTAACAAACATCTTTATGGTTGGTCGGCACAATTTGATACAGTAATAATCCTGTTATGTTTACAGGTCCTTTCGCAATCAATATCGAATACAAAAGAGAAAGCAATTTGCTAAATTGTAAAATAGAAACATTTGGCTTCTGAATACATTTGCTCGGTGGTCTCGTCGAAGTGTGATAGTGTGCATTTTAATTGTTAGCGGTCTTTTAAAAAATGAAGAGTGCTAAGACATAAGGGATTACTTTGATTCTACTCCCACTGCAGCAATAGGTAATATAATCAAAGACACCAACGTTGCTAAAAAGGGCGAATTAAATACTGCAAATAATAGTGTTGTGGAGATGATGGAGTTCCCTGAAGATACCGAATAAAGTGTTTGTAAAGATGATGATAATGACAATAACGTAAGCAATAACAAGATGTCTGATGAAGGTCTCTCAGGTTTCTCAGTTTTAGAAAAACTGCATGTGTTTGTTAGTTCTACAGTGCACCCAAAATTTATCAACCTACAAAAAGAAATATATCCTAAACAAAAACCAATGGAACTAAAACGACTGACTAACAGCCGTTAGATAGCACAATTTCTTTCATGTGATATGGTGATCAAGACATTTGAATCAATTATAGTGTCACTGCATAATATAGCTGACGGTGAAGGTAATTTTAAAATGAGAGTACTCATCGAGTAGATGCTACTCGACTCTTAAATCAATTAAATGAAACATTTGTTATGTTTCTTTTTATTTTTAAAGTATTGTTAAGACAAACAGGTTATTTGTCTGACCATTACAGATCTCAAATGTAGATTATGCTAATGCCGTAGATTTAGTTGATGCAACAGTAAGTGTTTTGAAAAACTTCTTAATTTAGACATTGTATAACATACTAAAAATAGCAGTGACGTTACCTGTTTAACTGCTTCTTGCGAAAGGTTTTTTTCTAGTTTGAAAAGATTCGACACTTATCTCAGAACTAGAATGACTAATTGACTAATGAGAGGCTTTGCAACATTTCCACTTTATCTATTGAAAAGGAAATTGCAAAACACGTAGATGTAAATAAAGTCATATATGTATTATACATATATTGCTAGTAGGGCCTCTCTTAAGTCGTTGTTCGCTTTCGAACGTCGTGAGCCCTTTCTGCATCAAAAATGTGTTAATGCCCGCCACGCATCTCTGTCTTCTACTTGTTGCATGCATTGTGTTAGTGGAATGCCTGTAAAGTGTGGTACTTGATCTATAAAACGATTTGGTGAGCGACCTCTTTTTCTTTTACCGTCTACTTTGCCCTGTAGGGGAAGGCGGGGCAAGTTGACGAGGCTAAGGGCAAAAGGCTACGGAGCCTTAACTACTGGGTTTCTAATAAAGGAGCCAATTTTATCTGTTAGTATGTTTATTAAGATACATAATAAAATGTTTACAACAAAACAAAACTCAACTCGTAAAAAAATATAAAAAATAAAATAAAAAGTTGCATTTTCGTCAACTTGCCCTAGTACCGGGGTAAGTTGACGAGCCTATGGGGGCAAGTTGGCGACTACAAACACAGATCGCACGTAAATGTACCTTCCCTTCGTAAGCTGTACATGATTCGTGCCACCAACTCTCGCACGTTATACATTGGATCCAGTCTTCTGATGGAGGTTCATTGTATGGCTCCTGACATCCTGGACAGAATAAGTCTGATTTTTTCCTCTTTCTTTTTATTTTTTACCTTCTTTTTATTGACATCCTAAAATACGTTTTTCTTTACTTTTAAAACATCAATCTTTCTTTTCTTCATTTCCTTTGCGTATTTTTCGTCGTTTTTCTTCTCTTGCTTTTCTTTATTTGGTGTTGAGGTAATAACAGAAGCTCTTTATTTGACTCTTTTCGTAGTTTTAACTGGACGATCGTATTTGGGAAGCGGTCTCATGTGGACAAGCAAAACTTGACTGTCAATATTATATTTTCGAATAGAACTAGATGAAGCAACAGTAGCTAAAATATCTTGTGTTTCGTCTCCTTTTGCAGGATTTTTAGTGCAAGTTGAACTGAGATTTTCCTGATGATTGGTCTTAATCTCAGGAGATGCTTGTTCATTATTAGATTTATGGTTTAATCTATTTAAACCTGAAGGACCGGGAAGGTCTGAACCCACAGATTCTTGCTGCTGCTTTTTAATAGAATGGGCTAGTGTTTCATCATCACTGCTCGAATATCCTTCTTCGGCAGTTACATGCCTTTCACTTAACATGGAAGGGGCAAAATCAGCTTCTCCAAATACGTCGGGGTTAAACGGCTCAATACCACAGGCAGAAAAACTCTTAATAGCTGTTCCCACTGTCGCAGCTCTTAGAAAAGCTTTTCCAAACAATTCCCCCAATTCTTTGTCGGTGATGGGTTTTTCAGGGCAGCTTACTAAATAATTGTCGCAAGCTTGACTGTAAAATGTCTTTAATGGTCCAAAGAACCCAACATCTAGTGGTTGTAATCGATGTGTACTGTGCGGAGGTAATCCCATCATTACCACTTCATTAACCCTGCAAAAATTGATGGCTTCTAGAGATGTATGAGAAGAATGATTGTCAACTATCAATAATACGGGTGCTTCGTTATTTGGGCGAACAAATTTAACAAAATGTTTAAGGTCTAGGACAAACTATTCTGTATTCATCCACCCACTGGGTTGTGCTATGCCATCAGAGTTTGGGGGACATCCATTAAGAAGTTCTGGTCGCATTCTGACTCTTCCAAAAATAAAAAATGGTGGAACGAAGGTACCTTGAGCGTTCATGGCACACACAACTGTAGTATTTTTTCCACGCTCGCCACTAGCAACTTTTGAGACTCTCCTACATCCAGTGGGTAATAAAATTTTTGGTTTTTTATTAGGAACTGTTGATAATCCTGATTCATCGGCATTATAGATCCGATCCGCCGTAAAATTGTATTTTAATCGGATTTCTCGAAGTAAGTCAAAAAAATCTCGTAACTTCAACTTCGTTGAATCCCATTAAGCGTCCCAGTGACGTAGACTCCAGAGTTCTAAGGCTTATCTTATGCCTATCCATGAAAGACTTTAGCCAGTCCTTACCTGCTAATTTCGTGGTTGTGCAGAACTGATGGTTTATATTATTAATGTCAGCGAATTCATAGGCTAGTTTTCTGAATTCCATGGACGTGAGGCCAAAGGCTCTGACACTCAGATCCGTAACATAGCTCACAAACTCTTTTTTTTTGAGCATCAGAAAAAGTTCTTCTAAATCTTCCACCAGTAAGTGCAATTGGTTGGTTGTTATTTCTTTTTTAATGTATCTTCTTAATGTAGCTTCTGGTATTCCATGCTCAACACTGGCGGAATTTACAGATTTATGCTCTTCCAAAATAGAGTGCATTGCGGCAATCACCGTGTCTTCCGACCAAGATCGCCTATTCGTCTTCTTTTTGTATCTTCTCACCATCTAAAAACAACAATATTTTTAACAAATTTTTTATCTACCTCTAATATCGGTGGGCCAAGTTGACGAATTCGTCATTTTGCCCCCGTCAACTTGCCCCAGGTGACATTTTTTTAATCAACGACAAAAATTAACAACTAAATAAATGAAATTAAATAGTGCCTTACCTTTTTAGTTTAAAAATATTCACGATAAACCGGAATTATGTTAAAAAATGCTATTATGTTTCTTAAAAATCGCCAAATTGCTTATTTGCTTCAGCCGGATTCTTATAAACAACACGTCTGAGAACAGGTTATGTTTTCCTAAACGTGATGTAGAATTGATAGCGCCATCTGTGTTTGCCCTCAGGTATTATAGACCCCATGTATTCTGTAGAAAGCTAAATCAGTTTTTTAATGTTTGCAGTTTTCTTAAAAAAATGAGCTCGTTATCTTGCCCCATTCGTCACCTTGCCCAGCTATCCCCTACTACTAGTTTTTCTAAACCATCCTTCCGGATGATGTGACCGAAGAATTTTAGGATTTTTTTCTGAATGCTCCGCAGTAGTCGGTTATCGGTACCTATGTGAAGTTCTTGAAGAATTGATATGTTAGTACGTCGCTCGACCCAGGGAATTCGGAGCATTCTCCTCCAACAGAACATTTCCAATCGGGTCGCAAGGCAAACATAAAACATCTTGAGACTGCATCATGGGTGATCATGGGACATAGTAACCACAGTAGGGTCCCACTTCTTTCTGTGGCGCAGTACCTTAACCGGGTTGGAATCATTTTCCTATCGCCTATGGTTAATACTTGGCAACCATCCCGCAGATGAATTCTGTTGTGCTCGCCAAGTTACTGACATAGCTGCTGCCCTATATCAGGAATATTTTATAACTTTCCAGTTTATAATTCCGTCCACTATGCTCTAGAGGGCCTCGGAACGCCCGAAAACATTACGGCGCCGACATGGTTTCACTTAGAGTATAACGCGTCTCGTGCGCATGAGTGAGAATTCGAACTCCGCCTTTAGAAGCGAATTTTAAACTTGGTTGGTTCGCTTTTCCCTTAGAATATAAAACATCAGAAAGGACAATACATTGCACAAACCTGAGACGGGAATGGTTGACCAATATGGCGGATGTATGTTTCCGCCTGCCAGTGGCGTCACATTCCAAAGGTAACACGAGACGTACAAATCCTAATAGAGTAATTCGTAGGAATATTTGCTTGCGATGACTTTGGAATGGTATAAGGAGTATAACAAAACACAACAAAAAGATTTTATTGTCCCTTAAAATGTATTAATTTAGTACACATATTACGGATTCTTTCCGTATTTGTGTACGCCACTGGCCAACATCTTTAGGGTTATGTTGACAAGTGGTGCCAAAGTTCGTATTTTAACTCATCTGGTTCATAAATTACATTAAATACTTACTGATGGAAAGTAATTAGTCAACTTGTTGTTTTCGGAGTCTTAGAACAACCGCAAGCTGCACAACTAACCATTGTTTTTTGGTTACGGACACTACACGGAATTCAAAGTTTTTAACGTATGAAATACAACTATTTACACACTACTCTTGTCTGTAGCACTAACAACACGATTTCATTTGGATTAATACATATTATATATATATTTTCACTATTTTAAAAGCATCAGCTGATCCAAACAGCACAAACTGTCAACCACAAACTTTTGGTATGAGTCACGAATGGTTGAGACAAATGGCGACTTCCGTCGCACTTTAATTCAATGGTAACAGTGCGCAACACTCCTTCCTGCCATATTATATATTCTAAGGCTTTTCCACCGCGCGGACGACGTGCTTGCGCACAGCTCACAATTATACATTGAAGAGTTGGTTGTCTGTCTCACTTCCTATTGAGTTTCCCACTCATAGTCGCTAGCAATATATGGATATATGGATAAAGTACTCGACTCGTGCAAATAGGCGAATAGTTCTTTAATAGCGTTTAGTTGTTGTTCTACCTAATATTTGATTATATTGTATTATAGATAAATAAAATATTACCCTTTAATAATCTGTAAATGTACTAGCGGTTTTATTTCTTAATAAAGTAGTTATTAAATTGAGAATATAATTCATGCATCAAGTGACGCCATTTCAACCAATGAGGTACCGGGTGGCCAATTAAGAAGGGCACTCGGCCCTATCTCAAAAAGTAATTGTCGTAACGACTTGGGGTAAAAAAATTTATGACTAAAGCGGCCAAGAGAAAATGCTGGATATTATTCATAAGTTTCTAGAATGGCCGCCAGGGGGCGTGATCGCATTCTTGAATTTTAAATCCCGTTTTTTGAGAAATATTCTTATATTACAGATAGCTAAAATGCACACCGTTTTAAAGCTGAGATAAATTCGATTTTTTTCCTTAAATGCTGTTTGCTCTATCTCTTAAGGGAAAGTGGTGGCGGGTGTCCGAACATTTTCGGAAATAGATGTCAATAATTTCAAAATGGCTGAACGGATTTTGTCAAACTTGGAGTCGTTGAAAAGGAATTTTCTTAGGATACCAGTGCTGCCTTAAGCGGCTTGATTTACATTGCTTCTGTCGCCGCTAGAGGGCGTTTTGCGACGACACTACAAATGAAATAGATTTTCTCAAAAAAATTAAATGCACCGATATCACTTTTATTGCAACAAAAGATAGCCAAATAAGGGTCTACCACGTTGGTGAAAACCGCATTTCGATATTTCATTCGTAACCTAAAATATCAGTAAAAAAATTAAAACTCGAAATAATGTCGCATCTTTGGGAATATTTTCAGTATACCTGCCATTAAATCCTAATTATCGTTCTTTTAGCAAAATATATATAAATTTACTTTTAAAATACCAACATTATATTTAAAATGTCAATAATAATTAATACTCATTCAATATGACTGAATATTGCCCTTCTGTCCACGCTCAAGACAGCGTTGATAGCCTAAGAAAAGCCCTTTTCAACGACTCCAAGTTTGATAAAATCCGTTCAGCCATTTTGAAGTTATTGACATTTATTTCCGAAAATGTTCGGACACCCCCCACCACTTTCCCTTAAGAGATAGAGCAAAAAGCATTTAACAAAAAAGAATTTAATTTATCTCAGCTTTAAAACGGTGTGCATTTTATCTATCTGTAATATAAGAATATTTCTCAAAAAACGGGATTTAAAATTCAAGAATGCGATTACGCCCCCTGGTGGCCATTCTAGAAACTTAAAAATAATTTCCAGCATTTTCTCTTAGCCGCTTCAGTCATAAATTTTTTTACCCCAAGTCTTTAGGACAATTACTTTACATGCCAATGCCTAGTTACAAATTATCACAGCGGTAGTAATTTATTTTCGTAATTGTTTTTAGGTTGACATGAAAATAAAATTAATTCCCAATAGGTTATTTCATAATTTTGTCGTTTGCTTTATTTTCTTTGTACAATTTCACATTTAAAATAAAACTAGACGTAATATTGGATATTTTGCATTTCATTTAATATATTTTCTTTCCAAATATAATTCGTGTAATGATTAATGATCGATGATTTTTTACTCGCTACGCACTCGTTAAATTTAGGTTCCGGTTTTAACACGGAAAAAAATCATCGATAATAATCATTCCACTTGTTATACTACAACTGAAAATACATTTTTTGATCTTCCCCCCCTAAAGTTTAACTTGGCCCCTCTAGGCCCCCCGAGCAAAATTTTCTAGTGCCGCCACTGGTCTTCACAGATGGAAAGATACAAATGAAGACGAAATACACAAATTTTTTGGATTGTGTTTGTGGATGGGATGGGATTGGCAAGGTTTCCCAAAATGGCCGGTTATTGGAGAAATAGCAGTTTGTATTCAAACAAACTATGTCAAAAAATGTCCAGACAGCGCTTTGAACTACTTATGCTCATGTTTCATTTCAACAACAATGAAAATGCTGATCTTAATGACTGTTTGTCAAAATTAAGCCCCTTATTGAATATTTTGACAGATAAATTCAAAGAAGTATGTAAACCAGAACTTGAAGTTTGTATAGATGAAACATTGGTTCCTTTTAGGGGACGATTGTCTCAAGCAATTTATTAAAAATAAACGGTTCAAATTTGGGATTAAGCTCTATAAATTATGTTGCCAAGGTGGTTATACTTACAATGTGAAGGTTTACTGCGGAAAAGAATAAGATCCTAATCTAAGTGCCCCAACAAAAATTGTTCAATCTCTTATGGCACCTTTGCTAGATTGAGGTCGCATTCTCTACACAGATCATTTTTACACTAGCGTCGGGCTAGCTCATGAACTTATAAAACCAGAAACTCATTTGGTGGGCACGCTTAGACAAAATAGGATGTAATAGATAAAAACCTCAAAAAGGGAGATGTTATTGCAAGAGAGAGAGTAACACAGGTGTAGTTGTTAGAAGTGGCACGACAAACGTGATGTACTATGTCTCAACACTCTCAACAGAAAACACACTGCAGATACAACTAAAGTTCAAAGACGAAGCGATGAAATTGACAATCCCCATTCTTATTTAAGATTATAACAACAGCAAATAATTCATTGATCTATCGGATCAATTGAAATCCTATTCTGCACCTCTACGCAGTAAAGTGGTATCGAAAGCTTGCTTTTGACTGTTATTAGGAACTGCTGTAGTGAATGCTTACATTCTGTACAAAAGTATTACAAAAAGTAACATATCTCTAAGCTCTGGGCCTTAAAGGCTGAAATATAACATATCTATAACTTCATACAAAGAAAAACTCGTCGAGTCTTGATTAGAAATTGATGAAAATGTTCCAGCTGTACGAAAGGAACATGAACAGCATCGTCTAGAGGAAGTGCAGTCCAAAGATCGTCGTCGATGCGTTACATGCTATGATAAACTCAGTAATAGAGAAGGTAGAAAGCTGGCGCAATTGAAGACACCGAAATCTAGATTTCATTGCCTAAAGTGCAAAAAGTTCTATTGTTTATCTTGCTTCTTTGATATTCACAACTGCAAAATATAATTTTCACTTAGTTTATAAACTAGTTTAAGAAAATGTATTTGAGAGTTTAATAAAAACGGTATCAACCATTTTTTTATTTCTTGACCGATTCTCCAGTGTAAAAAGAAAAAATTTTTAGGGTCAAAATTTTGTCTGGCTCCCCAGGCACCACATTTCAATTCCCCATAAGCAGTAACGCATTGCGAGAACTGTAAGCCGATTCACAGGCTATGATGTGTAAAAAAAGAGTGAAGTCCACAAGTCGGGCCCCAGTACCTAAAGGTAAGTCTCATCTGAGAAGCAAATGCGATAATAAGGAAGCTAGTAATAGACATCAGTAGTTGACTTCCATTGTACCAATATTGCACAAAATTAATAGTTAACCTGTTACCATTCAAGTTATGCGACATATGATGCCGACGCAAAATCAAATAGAAATGATACAATTTCACAAAAACAAAAAAGTGAAAATCTCTTTCTATACTTACTTGGCTTGTAAAACTGTAAAATAACAAATAACTTGTAAATATGCAGTACCGTACTACGCATTTACACTAAATATTACGATTTTATTGTTAAAGAATATTACATAATTTACAATAAAGCGAAGTTTAAATTAAAATTAATTTTTACAAATTACAACTAGAGGGATATACAGCACAAAATGTATGCCTTAGCAGGCCCTTGTTACATAAGCTGCTATAAGTGAGGTATAATGACTATGTTAAAGCCGGTCGCAGACGCATCAATACATTATATAGAAGTATATTTAATTCTTAAACCTGAACTACAATACAACCATGTATACTTGTAACACCACATTTAAGTACGACTGTACAATTGCTGGTGAAATTATTGGGGTAAAAGAAAAACTCTTCAATTTTCTCATTGCTAATCAACTCTAATATTACTCTTATCATTCCAAAGTTATCTTTTCCATTTCAACTTAATTTCAGTGCCTTTCATGCTGACGTTTTACAAAATCCAATACCTGTAAGATCGACATTAACATCCCTTTTTCGTATGATTATGGATAATTCCAATGACTTCAATTTTTTTATGTATCTACTGCTTTATTGCTTTACATAGGATTTTCCTTATCCATCCACCGGACCAAATCCTGTTTTTGTGGTGGTTTAAATACATATACAACAATCTCCTAGCATTTCACTCTTAAATCTTTCTTACTTTTTCTCCAGTATTTGCCAGTATATGTACTATATCGTGCTAAATTTCTTTATGTTGCTTTATATTCACTAATAGAACGCAAATAAAACTATTCATACAGCCAGTATCGTTTATGGCTATCTAAATTCTGGTTTTAGGTAACTTGTAAGTAGTTAAGCTTTTGAAAACGACACCAAGGCTTTCGATTCTGAGGTGTTTCTCTAATATGTGTCTTTATGTTTAACGAAAGTAGATTTTGTTGCTGCTTTGTAGTCACAAATAGAACATGATTAAGATGTTTCTCCTGTATGCAATTTCATATGTTTAACTAAATAATCTTTACGTGCTGCTTTATACTCGCAAATACAACATGAATAAGGTTTTTCTCCTGTGTGCGTTTTCATATGTGTAACTAATTGACTTTTCTGAGCTGCTTTATATTTGCAAATAGAACATGAATAAGGTTTTTCTCCTGTATGCGTTTTCATATGTATAACTAAATGACTTTGATATGCTGCTTTATACTCGCAAATAAAACAGGAATAAGGTTTTCCTCCTGTTTGCATTCCTGTGTGCATTTTCATGTGCTTCCCTAAAGCACCTTTTTCTGCCGCTTTATACTCGCAAATAGAACAAGAATAAGGTTTTTCTCCTGTATGTGTTTTCATATGTCTAACTATATAACTTTTACGAGCTGCTTTATATTTGCAAATAGAACATCCATAAGGTTTTTCTCTTGTATGCGTTTTCATGTGATTCACTAAAACACCTTTTTGTGCTGCTTTATACTCGCAAATAGAACATGCATAAGGTTTTTCTCCTGTATGCGTTTTCATATGTGCAACTAAATTACTTTTTTGCGCTGCATTATATTTGCACATAGAACATGCATATGCTTTTTCTACTGTAATAGCCTGCATACAGTTCAGTAAATCACCTAGAAAATAAATAAAATTTTTCACTTGTACGGGTCTCCAAACAGTTAACTAACTTACATTTTCCTGCAATTTTATCTTCATAAATGGAAGATGTGTAAAATGGTTCCGTTGGTGTTATCATGTGTTCCAAGAAATTACTACTCTCATCTTTTGCTTTATATTCACAAACCTTGCAAAGTAATTGTTTGTCTACGAAACTTCCACTTGTTGCACACGAATCAAACAATTCATCCTTTATCTCAACTTCCTCTTGTTTGATATCCAATTTGTGATAAGTTGGGTTGTCGACAGTATCTTGAACGATCTGTTGCTGAACATGTAAGTTTGCGACTACTTTACTTTCATTTTTTGTCAGTGGTTCATGTAACATGCTGGCTACTGCATTAGGCAAATTATATTCAACTAATTCACGTTTCACGTCCATTATTATAAAGAATCCAGGTGTAATAAATGCAATATCTGAAAATACAACATACAACGAAGTCCCTATATATAGTTTACTAAGAGTTGGGCAAACAACGTGATACATTTTGATTGGTTGCATAATTCCTTACAATGCATATGTGATAAAAGTGCTTTTTTACATATTTTGTAGTATGTTACGACTGATGGTTCCATTCATGCAATCGAAATTTTACCTAGCTTTGTCGTATATTCCTAATAATTGGTTCTAGAGATCCTAATAGTCAACTCGTTCATCAAAAGCAAGCTAATAAAATTGGTTCTCATAACCTCTATTCGACGTATGTCAAATATCTAATTTCAATCAAAAATGTATGTGAAATCAAAGCTGTTTGCCCAACTCTTAGTAAACTATATACAGGGACTCTAGATGAACTCGGTTAAGCTTATTTAAAACATATTAACAAGGTTTCTATTCTGAGTCTTACTTACACGGAATATCATCAAGTTTAAAGCAGTAACTCGTTTAGAGAATGGGCTTGCAACAAAAACAACTTGAATTACTACACAACCACCATCGCCGGGCATTTCAGGCTGACAAATACGGTAGATCAAATTGAATTCAAAAGAACTACTCGGGTATACAGTGTGTCTCGCAATAGGACCGCCGTAACTTGCAAGATGTTCTAGTTATTATTTCATATAAAAAATTTCTACAAAACACATATATTTGACTGTTTTTCAAAAAAAATAACACAAAGTATTTAAACTGTCAAAAGTGACATTCACTAAGCAACACGTTTTCTCAAAATAACCGTAAAATCCGAAGTACTTATCGTATTACTACAAATAAGTGCACAAGTGCAATATTTCAACGTTAATTTGTGCCACTTGTAGGTTAAAACATACTTATTTCTCGATGAAATAGTACGTAGGCCATTAAGCTAATCGAATACTTATCCCACATGCACTGATATTACCTACTTATACCTTTTTCGAACAAAAAAGATAAGTAAATTTTTAGTTAATAAGTTAATTTTTATTACATATTCGGAATAAACAGTAGAATATACCGTGAAAATTCATGAACTGCGAACACGAGTAGATCAAAGCGAATTTACGATTGCCTAAAAAGACGCCAAGACCGATGGACAGTCGATCTAAGGTACTCTGATATTAATCCACGGGTCGTCTGCGTTGATTGTTTAAGTAATTGTTCAACGCAGACGAGGCATCCACGCCTATATAGTGTAACTTTTGTTAATTGTTATATCACAGATATAATGTATAAGGTACTGTGTTATTCCGTGATTAATTCAGGTGATAAATTGACACCCGTATGCATAGTCGTTCGCCAGCGACTCGCCGGAGTTTCGTTATGAATAGTATGTTGGCGGCACTGTACGTCTATGTCAAATTCGAGGTTATCAGGTTAGGTCATATATTTATACTACTATATTGCTAGCGGCTATGAGTGCGGAGATCACGAAGTAAGTGAGACAGAGAACCAACTCTTCAAGGTATTTGGTGAGCTGTGCGCAAGCGCGTCGGAGTCGTCCGGGCGGTGGGGAAGTGGTCAAGTTTAAAATTCGCTTCTAAAGGCGGAGTTCGAATCCTCAGGCATGCGCACGAGAAGCGTAGTACTCAGAGTGAGACTATATGTCGGCGTCGTAATATTTTCGGCGGTTTCCAGGCCCTACTAGTAATATATGTATAATACATATATGGGTTAGGTTTTCCATCAGTTTTGACAGAAAGTGACACAAAATCTAACTTGCTAACCTCGAATTTGACATAGATGTACAGTGCCGCCAACATACTATTCATAATGAAACTCCGGCGAGTCGCAGGCGAGCCGCTGGCGAATGACTATGCATACGGGTGTGAGTTTAAAACAGGATTTTTAGAGATTAACAGTAAA
The DNA here is from genome assembly GCA_940337035.1 of Agriotes lineatus. NCBI lineage: Eukaryota > Metazoa > Arthropoda > Insecta > Coleoptera > Elateridae > Agriotes > Agriotes lineatus. The sequence goes on along the minus strand of OW679201.1, from coordinate 56,332,208 downwards.
GTGAAAGAAGGTAGTTCACAAAGTAAAACGCATTCTGAAGAAAGAAGTCATTTTTTACGAACAAACTAACTCATAGTAAAAAAAAGATGTAGACAAAAATAATACTATTTTTATTTCAAACAACAAAATTCAAGAAGTTTAAATTAGCTCGTGTTCGAAGAGTCTGCCTTCTTGCGCTAAACAATATCCTAAGCGATTATAGAAACTTCTCCGCACATTAGCCAACGTATTAGTGCTAGTACTCTGAACAACCCTTTTAATTTTTAAACGCAGTTCTTCAAATCGTTAGTTATAATGAAAACGACTTTCCAGAGGAAGTCTTCGGCATTTCTGTCATAGTATCAGAAATTTCCATACTTCTGAAATGTCCAACGCGAAGAATATCGCAGCGAAATCTACTAGTTTTGCAATTTATTTAAATGAATAATCTGGATAGCCATTAGCGGTAATACGAGGATAATTTGAAGGGACGTGAGACTCGAAATGAAAGACATGAGTTAGAGCATTATTTTATTTTCAACATATTCTCCTCGTACATCAACACACTTGGACCAGCAATTACTTCTTCGTCCGTCTTAAACTTCTTTCCGGCAAGGAGAAGTTTGAGCTTCGGGAATAGGTGAAAGTCACTCGGAGCAAGATCTGGCGAGTAAAGTAGGTGGGGGATAACCTGGAAGCAAAGTTGATCCAATTTCTCACAAACAATGCGACTGGAATGGGAAGGAGCATTATCATGACGAAAGAGCACCTTTTTTCGAACCATTCCGGGTCTTTTTTCAGCAATTGCTGCTTTTAGTTGGTCTAAAAGTGCAGCATAATATGCTCCGTTCATGGTTTGGCCCTTTGTGAGATAGTCGATGAGAAGTATCCCCTTCGAATCCCAAAAACTCGTAGCCATTACTTTCCCGGTCGATGAAAACGACTTCGTCTTCTTTGGTGAAGGACTGCCATGATGTTTCAACTGTTTAGTTTGGCGTTTTGATTCGGGAATGTAGTGATGAATCCAAGTTTCATCGACCGTAACAAAGCGGCGCAGAAAATCAACCTGATTTTTGTTAAACAGCTTCAAATTGTCGCTCGATGTTCGCACTCTTTCTCGTTTTTGATCAGCATTCAGCAAGCGCGGCATCCATCTTGCAGACAGCTTAGACATGCCCAATTCTACGTGCAAAGTATGATGTATGCTCTCAGTTGATATGCCTACGATCTCGTCAATGTTTATTCTTCGATCCTTCAAAACAATATCATGTACTTGATAGACTGTTCCCGGGGTTGTTACCGTTTTTGATGGTCCTGCTCGTTCATCATCTTCAATGCTCAAATCACCACGTTTAAATCGTGCAACCCAGCGACAAATCGTTGCTTTCGAAGGAGCATTGTCACCCAATGTTTGCTGCATATCGGCCAAAATTTCAGTCGTGTTTAGCTTCTTAAAAAACAAATATTGAATCGTACCAGGAATAGCTTTTTCATCCATTTTAGGATTTTCCGTTTAAGCGTCGTATTTAAACCGTTGCAATTTCTTAACTGAACGCCACAGATCAATTAAACTTCACTTGTCAGCATAAAAAAGATGGCAGAACTCGAAAATGATGTTAATTTTTACCGCTAGAGGGCACTAGTAGTCGAGTCGCACTACAGTGACTTTATATGAGACAGTGGCGACAATATAGTGTATTATTTTTATTGGTCGCTCGAATCGGCCGCCATTAAGAGGCAAAATTTGTTGATGCTTTTGTATGTTTATACCAAATGGAGGTTAGCAGGTTAGGTTTTGCGTCAGTTTGTGTCAAATTCGAGGTTAGCAGGTTAGATTTTGCGTCAGTTTGTTGTTAAAACTGACGCAAAACCTAACCTGATAACCTCGATTTTGACATAGACTTACAGTGCAACCAACATATTATTTATACGTTGTGTAACCATGGCCATTCAAAAACGTTCAATTTATTAAAGTTAGTAGGCCATTGGCCGCCATTTTGTGGAAAATTGTGCCTATTGTCACCATTGTCTCTATCAAGGCACTGTAAAAGTCGCACGTCCCGTCAAATCATCTTCGTACAAACCTCTTTTAAATTCTTGTCTTCGTTAGGAACATTAGGCCTTTTGTGCTTTTGCGGAGAAACACATCCAAAGTTTCCAAAATTTCAAGTAATTCCATGTAACGTTGATAACGATGAAGAACGCCTATTTCCAAATGTTGTGAAAGAATTTTGAATTTCCCGGACCGTTGGACCCTGATAATACCATTTTACAATTTGCACTGTTCCGTTGCTTCGAAGTTATCGATTTTAAGATAGAAATGAAAGCAGATATTATCTGCTGACGAAATACGCGAACTGTCAACGTCAAATTCTCGGCATTTGTAAATTCGACATATCGTCTGCCGTGTTCGTAGTAGAGAAAATCTCTCTGTACCTATGTGTTTGTAGATACACTTAAATATAAAATATCCCCAATTTTCTTACGGGGTACCCTGTATGCTACAGTAGTTCTATTGAACTGCATTTGATCTAACTCAGGTGGGCTGGCAGCAATGGTGGTTTGTATAGTAATGCAACGTTACGTTTGCTGTTAGCTCATTCATTATTATTTCTACAATTATTTCATGTGAGTTAAAATATTGGACAGAATAGGAAGTGTATTAATATATTTCTTAATAAACACAACCAACCTAATTAACTGAATTTCGTTTTGTTTTTATTTTCAGATATTGCATTTAAAGAATTCTTAATTTTTCTTATAATAATGGACATCGATAATGAATTCGTTGAATATAATTTGCCTAATGCAATGACCAGCATATTAGGTGAACCACTGATGGAGGGCAACAAAAGTAAAGAAGTTGCAAATATACATGTTCGGCAAGATGGTACTATCGACACCATGGCTTATCACGAATTGAATATTAAACAAGAAGAAGTTAATGTGAAAGATGAATTGTATGGTACATGTGCAGAAAATGAAAACCACCTAGAACAGTCAGGTTGCAAGCTCCGTGCATGTGAAGCAGAAGAAGAGCACAAACCACATTTGTGGTCAATTTACGAGTATAAAGTAACACAAAAAGGTAATTTAGTGAACTATATGAAGCATGCAGGAGAAAGACCTTATTCCTGTTCTATGTGCGAGTTTAAAGCTGCAGAGAAGGGAACCATAGTTAAACATATAAAGACGCATACAGGAGAAAAACCTTATTCATGTACTATTTGCGAGTATAAGGCAGCACAAAAAGGTAATTTAGTGAACCATGTCAAGACACATACAGGAGAAAGGCCGTATTCATGTACTATTTGCGAGTACAAAGCAGCACAAAAAGGTACTCTAGATAAACATTTGAAGACACATACAGGTGAAAAACCATATTCTTGTACTATTTGTGAGTATAAAGCAGCGCAAAAAGGTTCTCTAGCTAAGCATTTGACCATACATACAGGAGATAAACCTTATTCGTGTTTAATGTGCAAATATAAATCTTCTCTGAAAAGCAATTTAGTGAAGCATATGAAAACGCATACAGGAGAAAAACCTTATTCATGTACTATTTGCGAGTATAAAGCAGCACTAAAGCGTACTTTTCTGGACCATATGAAAACGCATACAGGAGAAAAACCATATTCATGTACTATTTGTGAGTATAAAGCAGCACAGAAAAGTAATTTTGTGATCCATATGAAAACGCATACCGGAGAAAAACCTTATTCATGTACTATGTGTGAGTATAAAGCAACACAAAAAAGTTCTCTAGTTATACATTTGAAGACACATACAGGCGAAAAACCTTATTCGTGTTCCATCTGTGAATATAACGCAGCACATAAAGTTAGCTTAGTTAACCATATGAAGAGACATACAGGAGAGAAACTTTATTCATGTACTATTTGTGAGTATAAAGCAGTACAAAAAAGTAGTTTTGTGAACCATATGAAGACGCATACAGGAGAAAAACCTTATTCATGTACTATTTGTGAATATAAAGCAGCACAAAAAAGTTCTTTAATTAAACATTTGAAGACACATACAGGCGAAAAACCTTATGCATGTTCTATTTGCATGTATAAAGGAGCACGTAAAGGTCACTTAGTTTGCCATCTGAGGACACATACTGCAAAATAAATGTATTCGTGATAAATTTTAGCATAAGAAGGATCTCAATGATGTCCTTTGCCAAAAGCTTGTCTTGACTTTTGCAATTCAAGCTTTACCATGTCTTTATATCCCTTTATAAATAAATTGAATATTTGGCTCAAACTTGAAATATATCTACCATGTTGCTAAGGTTCTTGAGAAGGCTGACACAGGAAGAAGGTTGTTTCAGGGGATGGCAAGGGGTTGCTACAAAGAGTCTGAACACCTACTTGCTTGACTTCAGTCTCCCTTCAAATACTACTACTACTACTAATGTTCTCTATGTATGTCATCATTTAATATTATATTTTTCACTTCGTTTAGTGTTCTTCTGTGATTTGTGTGTGCTTCTCAAATCCTTATTGTATCTTTAAATTTTTGTTGATTTGCATGTGCATTGTGCTACTCAGTTTTAAGTTTAATATGATAGGTACCTATTATTCGTTTTATACTTGTGATTCTATATAAAAAGGGCCTTGCTGTATAGGTATATTCAATTATATGTTTATTTTTTGTGGTGGCTGGGTAGAGCAGGGGTTTTCCTCTTATAGTCAACCATCTGACCATTGTATTTCTCATTATAGTATTATTATATTAATTATTTCGTTTTTAGTACATATATTTTTTCCCCCTTTTTTGAATTTATATATTTATTAATACTTTCATTTGGAAAATAAAATCGTATTATCATTACCTATTGTTATTATTATTATTATACTGTCGGCTGGTTTAAAGTTATCTAATAACAGTATTTGAAGAAGCTTGCAGTAGGAACGTGTATGCAAAATTGTAGACATACACGATGCTACCTGGTTTATATAAGGTGTCCAAAAACTTTTACCAAATGGAAACAAAACTCTAGAGATGATTTTATGTTGATTCGACATAAATCACCGTATTCACAATTGCTTCCTAAGGGAGATGGAGCCCTTTAAAGATGACACGTTGTCATCATATTTATAAAACACCTCAATCTTTGGTGAAGCGCTGTAAATAATGAGCGAATTAACAGTGAAACTGAAATACCACAGCCCTCTCTAAATATTGGTTTTTAACGTTGTTTGGAACAATATCTATATGTAAGGGTATAATAATTTAATATGAAGAGATAGAGAAAAAATTCTCTATAAGACAAGCTAAACTAAAATGTATCATGCTATGTAGAACCGGAAGTGAAACTGGTAACTGGTGTTGATAGCTACGTTATGTAAAGAGGGGATAAACGGTCGGCCTTACCTTTTGGCGAAAGTTGTATTGGTTATTTTGCCGGCTGGTAATTATCGGCCTAGTTGGGCTAACTCGCCGCGAGGGTCGCAGGGTTCCAGCTATGCTGAAAGAGAATAATAAAAAAAAATAGGAGAGGGCGCCAGGTCCTCGACTCAGATCTAATCCTTGTGCCGGACCGTACACAAGGTAAGGAAAATTTCCAGCAGAACAAAGAAAAATAATCAAACCAAGCACCAATGAAAATATCACAGCTTTATTGTTAAATGGTGGATATGTACTATAGTGCAAATACAAACACAATTATACACTAAATCGGGCAGGCGTTCAAATACATAGACGTATCCATACGTTGTAACAATTATAAATTCAATGTAAATATATATGTCTAGGTAAATTACAACAAATGCATGCAAAAAGAAAAGATGAAGTTTCGAGCCGAAAATAAACATTACCATGCAAATATTCGTAAAGCTAAATTTAGGCCGCGAAACGTTGGACAATACAAACACTCTAAAAAGAAACGAGGGTACGCAGGGCGTCGCGGAGACAATTAAAATAATGTAATTGAGTAAGCACGATCCGCGGAGCGGGTTTAAAATTGCGCGTGCACCGGCTCAGAGCAATGCAAGTCCACCTTGGCGAACGTTTTAACCCCGAAGGTTAGCCCTAAATGACGCTATATCTATATCCAAAATTTTCTAATGGGCGGAATCAACGTGCGTTTGCGTGGCCACACATGAACGACGGTGTCCATATTAAAAATGTATTAAAGTATAAGTATGTATATTTACATGCTAATGAAAGCGAAGGCTTGGATTTGTCCCTTACCCGGTTAGCGGAGATCGGCAAATAATCACAATGCTCCCGTAGCGAGTTCACGCGACACTGCCACCGTGGTGTGCCTATCTTCACGCTGAACGTTTGACATGAAAATATTAGTTACTGTTTTGTGATGAAAATAGCGAAGCTTTTAAGGCGTCCGAACTGTGTTATGCTGCCAAACTCGGGGTGTTTTATGCAAGCGGGTGAGTAAAAGCGACGTCCAGATAGGACACAATTGAAGCTCAAAGCCCTACAAGTTCTACTCTATAAATGTTTCAGATAACGCAGAGGTCAGTGGGTGTTTCGAGCCAAAAATAAATATCACCACGCAAATATTCGTTATGACCTCAATTTAGCAAGTAGCAGAGGGTAACCGCATATCATTGCGCGGCGGCCCTAACAAGAATAACACAATTACAAATATTAATAAGCTAACGATGCACGAAACCTACTATCGCACGATCCGTGCTGAGGAAAACACACATGCCCTAAGTACTAACGGCATGAAACAGTATGATTCAATTATAAGTTACAACAGGCGCAATGCATATTAACTACAATAACGTCTTGCCTGCAGGAAATTTTACCAGAACCTAACCTCTCCGTTTGCTCCCCTGTGATTGGACGTAGCTAACGAAGCAACGAGGACGGCCGCAGCTGCGGGATGCAGTGCCAGCTATGGAGGTCGCAAATGGCAAACGGGTGTAAAGCAGTTGCTCAATCTTCAGCGTTGCCCACAAGAGTTGCAAAATTCACAGGCGATGCGACCATCTTAGGGGCCCAGTGCATCGGACTGGATTCCAGCACGGTGCAGTCGAACGGGGAAGGTCTACTCCAGACAGGAAGGATATCAACCAGATGGGGAGTGTTTTAACTCCCACCGGAAATGGCTGAAAACGCACAGAACCCAAATGTATTCCCGATTAAGAAGAAACTGGCCTAGTCTTACCTCAAGCTGGGGGTGGAGCCGAAAGAAGCGTGCTAAAGTCGGTTCCAGGAGATCCGCCAAAAGCGAAAGGACGCAAGTAAGTAGCTAACCAATCATTACGAACGCCCACGATAACGCAGAAATGCTTCCAGATCCCTCAAACAATCTATTCGAAGAGGCGAGCCCTACCAAAGGGCTATGAAGCATTTAGCTGCAGAGGAACACCTACTAGCACGACAATTTAGCTTGAAAAGAAAGCCGAAAAATTCAAAAACCCAGCCTACAGGTCATATGATAACAAAATTTGGGTCAGAAGATGCCAAAAAAACCAGTCAGGCAAGTTTGACTGCAGGAAAAGATAACATTGCTCTAGCAACAAATGGAATAGTTTAAGATAATTGTAACACCGGTTGCCTAGCGGCCGTACCCAAATATTTGTAAAAATATAGCAAGAATAAACCTAATTTGCAAGATATGAGTAATTAAACGAGGGGTTGCTTACGAAACTGCATGATAATTATAGGAGAGTAATTAAAAATAAGATATAGCCAATTATACCCAGTTTAAAGCATGCAAAAATTCCAAAAAGCCACCTAATGAGACTCAAGGCTAAAAATTCAACTAGCAAAAGTTTACTAATACGAGGGTCGCTCCAAAAGTATCGTAACAGTTAGTTCTGATGAACTTTACTAATGATAATTTTTTCCTATCCTCAAATAATCAAGATATTTCTTGGTACACCTTAGCTGTTACACCCTGTATACTATTTAGGTAGCAACATTTTGGCAGATTATTAGAATTTGTAATGAATCGAAGGAAAAATAATTTCATTTAGATCCAAATTATTTCATTTAACAATTCAAACAGCAATATAAAATGTGAACAGAGCATGAAACAAAGACAACTGTTCGTTTCAAACTCCAAAGAACTAAAAAAATGTGATACAGAACTTACATAGGTATTTTTAAATCTTTTGGAAAAGAAGGTAATATCACCAAAAAATCTGATAACTAACAAATGAAACAACCAGCTTTAATCTTGCAAGGCAAAAATGCCACTCCAGTGGAACTTTGCAGCGAACAATCAGCTGGCGACGTTAATAATACCAATAAAAGACAAATTAGTTCACCCGATGATAGCCAATCAAAACGATATTTCCTTGACAGCACTAATCTAATCGTCAATAACCCTTATTACATACCACCTCAACCAGATAAAGACAAAACTGTAAACGAAATCGCAGAAAGTACACAATCAAGTGAAAAAATTAAGATCCCACCGATATTCCTAAATAATGCAAATAATTATCAAAAAATAGTAAAAGACTTAACAGAAATTGTCAAAGCTGAGTTTACAACCGCATACAAAGGCAGCAATCTTAGAATCCACCTAAATAATATAGATGATTACCGTCAACTAACTAAGTATTACAACACGAATAAAATAGCCTACCACACATTTCATAACCCAGCAACTGCCAACCTCTCTGTGGTCATCAGAGGAATACCAACTTCATTAAGCGATGCAGAGATAAACCAACAATTATTGGATAAACAATACCCGGTAATTAAAGTTGTACGCCTGCTAGATAAAAATAAGAAGCCTATGCCATTATGTGCAATCGAAGTAAAGAAAGGTGAGAAAGGCGAAGACATTTTTAACTTAACCAGGCTATGTTACTGCGTGGTCACAGTGGAGCCTAGACATAAGTCTAAAAATATACCGCAATGTACTAACTGCCAACTGTATAATCATACAAAAAACTATTGCAAGCTGCCACCGCGTTGTGTAAAGTGCAGTGGCCAACATCATTATACTCAATGTCCTAAAACATCTCAACAAAAACCTCAATGTGTAAATTGCGGAGAGGGGCACACAGCCAACTACAAAGGCTGCTCATATTTTACAAAAATTAAAGCAGCTAGTCACAACCCGTTAATGAATACTAATACTGCGACTAACAATCATCAACAAAATAATAAGCCAACTAGCCAAAGAGTCACGTCCAATTTGACGTACTCCGATGTAACCAGAACTCAGCAAGGACATACTCCCCCACAACTAAGCAATCAAAGTCCAGATAATACCGTAGCGACAACATTATTACAGATGATAATCGAACTCATCACTCCACACATCGAAACAATTAAGTCATTTTTCATTTCCTTACTGCCAGCATTAATTAACAATGGCAAATAATATCTTACCAGCACTTCAAAAATTAACTATCCTTAATTGGAACGCCGATGGTGTAAAAAGACAACGTTCAGTACTCATTGCATTCTTAGCCAGGCATGACATCGACATTGCTTGCATTAGCGAAACACATTTAATAACACCCGAAACTTTTAAAATACCCGGTTATACTGTTTATAGAACCGATCGAATAGCCCATATAGCTTCTGGTGGAGTAGCAATTATAGCCAAGAAGAAAATGCAATTAATCTTGTTTCACTGTGTTCACGCTGCCCAACGGACCCCAGGTCTTTTGTTACATCATCTCGTGTGAGACCGTTGGGTTGCACCCTTTTTAATTCCTGCACCCCTAAGACATATCCTGTAATTTGTCCAAAATAAATTCATACAGTCCACTACAAGCTCCATCCTGAACAGCATTCTTATTTGAAATTTAGGTTAGATACAGAAACTATCTAGTTACCGTGTGTACCTAGTACCTGCAGACAATCTGTATATGAAAAGTTACAGAAAGGAGGGATGAAGATTTTAATATTTCATTCCTGAGAAGAATACTCTGTAACAAATTTATTTTCCCTGACAAGAGAGATGATGATACAGTTAGCTAGGACGATATCATTTTAAAATTATCACATACATTTCGGGTAGCACTAAACGAGCCGCCGGCCAAATGACATTTGAAATTAATGTTGATTACTATAATGTTATGATCGAGCTTAGTTTCTTGTTACTTTTTGCTTTCATTATACTATGCACCATACAACTTCCCAATAAGTACCACTTGGCGGTTCATAGTGGGATGGGTGGTGTATAGTGGTAAATACTTAAAAAGAATTTATGTTTCCTTTTGTATTATCTAACACGTATATAGGAATTTCTACAATAGATACTGTGTCATTCTATACATTTATTATCCTAAAATCACTTGAATTGCCCCAGCAATAAAATATTGACATTTGTTGCCCCAATATGGACCACTTTCCCCTACTAGTGAGTTTGTTTAATTTTTGCTGAGCAACCGTGTTGAGTTTTTAATCCATTTTGTATACACACAGACATCTTAGATGATGAAATATTTCCTAATCTGCTGCTTACACCTGTGTTAGAAATTTTGAATAATAGGTAATTTTTAACAAAATGTAACACTTATATTACAAAAAATTCGATTATACTCTCGTCAAGTATGACTTCAGAGACAATTGATCAGTGAAGAGAGCTTGTTTAAAACGTGATAATAAGGAAGCTAATATATATCATGTTTCTTAAGTAGTTGACTCCGCTGTACCAATATTGCATGAAATTAGTAGTTAACCTTTTACCATAAAAGTTATGCTATATGATTCCAATGCAAAATGAAATAGAAATGATACTTCACAAAAACTAAAATGAGAAAATCTCTTTCGATACTTACTTGGCTTGTAAAACTGTCATAGTATATTACATACCGAGGTGGAAAATTCCTGTTGAGAGATTAAGTAGTTAACCGAGGCGCGTAGCGTCGAGGTCAACTTTATCTCGAGACAGGAATAAAACTTTTCACCGTGGTATGTATACCACTTTATTCTAAACACTAATTCGAAAAATTATTATATTATGATACAAGACAGGTTGTGACGCGCATGAATGGATGAACGAGATTCCCAGTGTCCCTACCTGCACAGCGGGCGGAAATGTACGACTTCCCACACTCAAATGAGGTCAGTAATGTTAACATTACAAACATGATTGCGAATAAAATAACAAATCACTTGTAAAAGTAAATATGTAGTACCGTACTAAACATTTATATTAAACATTTAGGTATACTAAACATTAAGATTTTATTGTCAATAAAGAATATTACATAATTTACAATTAATGGGAAATTTAAATTAAAATTAATTGTAACAAAATCCGACTAGAGGGATATATAGCACAAAATGTATGCCTTAGCCAGCCCTTGTTTGTTACAAGTTGGTTGCAAACACATCACGGATAGCTACATGTATGATTCTATAGAAGTATATTTAATTCTTAATCCTGAGCTCCAACACATGTACGTATACTTGTAACACAACATTTAAATATGTCGGTACAATTGCTGGTGAAGTTATTGTAGTAAAGGAAAAATATGAGAATAGTGAGGCTGATTTCTTTTGACTCGCATCAATTTACTTATAGCTGGTCAGAACACTGTGAGTGCTTGCATGTGTGAGCCTACGCTAGTCATAAATGTCCTTATTTGTGCATATTCATGATGTGTCTGAGACCTAATTTTAAGACATCATTGTTCAATTTTCTCATTCTTGATCAATTCTAATATTATTCCATGACTCATATCATTCCAAAGTTATCTTTTCTATTTTAACTTAATTTCAATTCCTCTAATTTCCATACGTATGTGTTTTCATATGTGTAACTAAATAACTTTTACGACCTGCTTTATATTTGCAAATACAACAAGAAAAAGGTTTTTCTTCTGTATGCATTTTCATGTGATTCACTAAAATAGCTTTTTGTGCTGCTTTATACCTGCGTATAAAACATGCATAAGGGTTCATGACTAAGGCTTTTCTACTGTATGCAATTTCATATGATTAACTAAAGAATGTTTTTGTGCTGCTTTATACTCGCAAATAGAACACCAATAAGGTTTTTCTCCTGTATGCGTTTTCATATGTCTAACTAAATTACTTTTCAGAGCGAATTCATATTTGCAAATAGAACATGAAAAAGGTTTTTCTCTTGTATGCATTTTCATGTGATTCACTAAAGTACATTTTTGTGCTGCTTTATACTCGCATATATAACATGCATAAGGTTTTTCTCCTGTATGCGTTTTCATATGTGTGACCAAATGATTTTTCTGAGCAGCTTTATATTTACAAATAGAACATGAATAAAGTTTTTCTCCTGTGTGAGTATTCATGTGCTTCAGTAAAGCACCTTTTTGTGCTGCTTTATACGCGCAAATTGAACATGAATAAATTTTTTCTCCTGTATGCATTTTCATATGTATAACTAAATGACTTTTATGAGCTGTTTCATATTTGCAAATAGAACATGAATAACATTTTTCTCCTGTATGCATTTTCATGTGTCTAACTAAATAACTTTTATGACCTGCTTTATACTGGCAAATAGAACATGCATAAGGCTTTTCTCCTGTATGCAATTTCATATGTCTAACTAAATGACTTTTATGAGCTGTTGCATAATAGCAAATAGAACATGAATAAGGCTTTTCTCCTGTATGCAATTTCATATGTCTAACTAAATGACTTTTATGAGCTGTTTCATATTTGCAAATAAAACATGAATAAGGTTTTTCTCCTGTATGCATCATCATACGGTTCTCTAACTCACCTAGAAAATAAAAACATTTTGCACTTATACATGTCTCCAAACGGTTAACTAACTTACATTTCCCTGCAATTTTACCTTCATAAATGGAAGATGTGTAAAATTGTTCCGTTTGGGTTATGTGTTTTAAGAAATTACTCTCGTCTTTTGCTTCATATGATTGTTCTTCTAGGTGGTTTTCATTTTTTGCACACATATCAAACAATTCATCTTTTATATCAACTTTCTCTTGTTTGATATCCAATTCGTGATAAGTCGTATTGTCGATAGTATCTTGAACAATCTGTTGCTGAACATGTAAGTTTGCCACTACTTTACTTTCATTTTTCGTCAGTGGTTCATGTAAAATGGGGAATACTGCATTAGGCAAATTATATTCAACTGATTCATGTCCCACGTCCATTATTATGAAGAATTCGGATGTAATACATGCAATATCTGAAAATACAATGTAGAACATAGTTCGGTTAGGTGAACTTGGTTATGCTTATTTAAAAAATATTCTTATTCTGAGTCTTACTTACATGGAGTAATATGAAATTTTACAAAGTAACTCGTTTAGAGGATGGACTAGCAACAAAGGCAACATTGAATTAGATTACTGCACAATCACCATCCCCGACCATTCCAGTCTGACAAGATGGGTTAAATCCATATATCTAATACTTACTATATTGCTAGCGGCTATGAGTGGGAAACTCACCGATGAAGTGAGACACACAACCAACTCCTTCATGTATACGGTGAGCTCTGCGCAAGCGCGGCGGCGTCGTCCGCCCAATGGGGAAAGGTCAAATTTAAAATTCGCTTCTAAATGCAGAGTGCGAATTCCCACGCATGCGCACGAGACGCGTTATACTCTAAGTGAGACTATATCGGCGCCGTAAAGTTTTTTTTTAGTTTCCAGGCCCTACCAGCAATATATGTGTATTATATATATGGTTAAATCAATTCAAAAGAACTACTGTGGTATACATTATACAGTGCGTCCCGCAACAGGATCGCCTTAACGTGCCGTAAAATATTTCTACAAACACATATATTTGAGTGTTTTCTCAAAATAACTGTCAAATCCGAAGTACGGTTGTCGCAACAAAATCGGGACACGTATTTTTTCCCAATGTAAACTTGACTTTCAGAATAATATCTGCAGAACCTGTGCGTTTCAATTAAGGCCGACCGCTCATTGAGACGAAGCGCCGTAACTGACAAGAAACTCATAAGTAGAGAGCGGATATTCAGGTTTGAAAAAACTTGAAATAGGTGCTTATTTTAGGTTAGAAAAATCCATATTTAGGCCGCAAAAATGTAAAAATAGGTGCCGATTTTAGGACAAAATATTTATATATTCTCTAAAATAATTTAAAATCAAGTAAAGTCAGGTTCTTAAATTGATTTATGTCAAAAATAAGAAACAATACACAACATACAACTACAATGTATAATTAAAAAAATACAAGTTATTTATTTTATAATATAAGATAAAATAAAAAATATAATAAACCTCTAACTGAATATAATTTTATATTTAAAACATTGACGAACATTGTACACTTTTTGTAAATAATTCTTTCGAAGGGTGGATTTCTCTGGAATATATCGTTCAGTATATGTTTGTAAAAATTGATTTAACTTTGAATTTTGAACTTTTTTCCAGCGAATATTTGCGTAAATAAAAGCTTCATACATGTCCTTAAAAAATGTTTGGTTGTCACCGTCACTAATATGCTGACTAGTTATTTGAAGTTGTTGAAGGAGCTGTTTTATAGATGCTCTATGCAGAGCTGTGGTTTTATGTTGTGTAATTTGAGTGTTTTTTTCACATACAACCTATAAAATAAAATATCTATAAAATAAAAGGAACATTATGGGGGGGGGGGGGCATATATTAACTTACAGCTTTACTGCAACATTTGCAAAATATTTTATTGTTTGCTGCATGAACTTCGCAAACGGTGTGATTTGACCGACTGACCTTGCATTCTCTCCTTGGTCGCAATTTTTGATTTCGGCATTGTAGATCTATACAGCATTACTTTTCAACTTACGTTCAATTTAATAGTACACTTTTGTACTTAAATATTGTCTACACAATTTTAGACATTTAAGGTTATTTTGACTTAAAGGAAAAAGTGAAACTGTCAACGATGCTGTTTCTATCTACTAACAATACCTGCGTCAGTGTGGGTCTGATACAACTGGACGCCACACCGCCGATTGGACGCCGCCGACGGCGCCGGCCGACTCGGCGCCAAGCCAACTGGGTATCAGAACAACTGGGCGCCCGCTAACTCGGCGCCAGAAGCAAAATAAATTCCCAACACTAATAATTAAATACAAAAAAGGAACAAACTCACACGGCGGATGGGATACTGGGAAAGCTCCCCGAAGACTGTTTTTCTCTAAAAATGAAACCTAACGTAACCTAACCTCATCGAATTTTATAATTCCCACAATGATCTTCTAGTGTAGTAGTAGTGTAGATCCGGATCTTCTAAAACTTGTATCCGGCTTGAAAGAGCAATGTTTCAAATGTAGGTATTTTAAGAACTGATTCAGAGAAGCTAGTTTGTGTTGACTGTGAGGACCAGGTTAGTATGTTTGGTAGATCCTGAAGGAATGGAAATTTCGTAATGGGATACTTGTGGATCATTAGGGGGTAGGATAACCTTTGTGGGCAGGAAAGCTAGACCAAACCTCCAATTTAATATAATTGTAGGATAGGTTAACTCGCAAAGAAATGAACAAATGGTGGATGAAACGGTATTGTTTTATTAGCAAACAAGTTTTGTATTTATGCACCACGAGTACACAAGTTCAATGTCTACCCGTAAAGTGCGAATTTGCATTTTGTTAATTCAGCATCTCCGAGTAAGCTGGCTTTATTGAAAGGTGCCGTGTGCGCCATTAAGCTAGATTTACGATTGCAAACAGAGTCATGCGATTACAGCAGTACTTAAAATGCTCAGTATATATTGAACTAGGTCGCAGTCATGCTTGATATTACAAAATAAAACTGATTGTGATATATACTGTCTCTAAAATTAACCCAAAATATATGTTTTAACGCATTGTCGAACAAAGTTGGACGCTAACGACGCTTGGCGTCGCTTTTTGGCCAACGCGCTTGATGAACGATTTAATACGGCTCCTTGGACCTTCACACTCAATTTAGTGCAAAAATTCTATAGATAAAATTTTAAATAAGATTTTTTAATTATTTATTTATTATAGTCTAATTAAAATTTGATTGTCACAATTAAAGCAATAAGCATTCTTTAGATAATAACAGTAGTCTGAATTTCTACCTGGATTGCGCACTTTAGGCTTTATGCGCATTATTCGTATTACTGTAGTCTCCCAAAATATTCATACCTATTTTCTTCTCGTGTGGTACCTACTATAAAACCTCTTGTTGAAGCTTTAAAGCAGACTCGTTCCTACCTCTTACGAGGCGGTGGAGATAGGAAAGCCGTGACGGTGGCGCCTCGTTATTAGGCAACAACTTTGCAATTGACTCGAAACACGCTATCCCACTCATTGTGTTTGAAATATTAAAACCTCTAAAACCTTTTTTGTACGATGGTACGAATTTAAGTTAGTTACATCTTAACGTTCGTGAGTTGCTTGTTTTATTTTGGGCCACCAGGCGATTATTCCATATGAAATTATTGGTCGAACCATGGTTTTGTACAGCCAGAGGGTCAGTTCCGGTTTGAGCCCCCACGTACTACCTATGGCTCTTTTCCCAATTACTAATGTTTGTATGCACCTGGTGATTGTTTTGTCTAAGTGGGAGTTCCAAGTTAGTTTGGAATCGATGGTTAGACCTAAGTACTTAACCTCGTTCTCCCAGTTGACATTGGTCTCAAACAGTTTTATGTTGATTCTGTTTGTGATGTTCTTTCTACGAGTGAAAGCGACGAGAGTGGCGTTGCTGGGATTAATTCTAAGATTATTCTCTAGACACCACTCTTCGGTTATCTTTAGTGCTGATTTCATTACATTGTCTACGGTTCTTTGGTATTTACCTTGAATCAGTATGACAATGTCATCAGGATATCCTTGAGTGTAGTAGCCTTTGTTATTGAGTTGGATCAGCAGTTCATCAACTGTGAGGCATTACAGGAGTGGAGAAAGAACTCCTCCCTGTGGACATCCCCTTGGCCTTAAGATGAACAGCAACAAAACAAAGATAATGACCAACGTACAAACAAACGTCAATCTACAACTGGAAGGATAGAAAGTAGAAGAGGTCAAGAGCTATATATTGTGATAGTTGCAGACTAGAACTGCCGATCTATTGTTAAAAAAGATAAAATTATTATCTTTGGATTAAAAAATGAATGGTTATTGAAGTTAGCAAAAAACAATTTATAATTAAAAAGTAAATAATTAGAACAAACTACCGGGTGACTATAAAGGATTGTGATTTATTTTCTTAGGTTGGCACTTTTTATGTTGGGGGCACTGTAAGTGTATGTCAAATTCGAAGTTAGCAGACTAGGTTTTCCGTCAGTTTTGACACAGAATGAAGCATAACCTAACCTGCGCACATTGAATTTGACATAGACTTACAGTGCCACCAACATAAACAGTGCAAACCTAAGCAAAAAATCGCAATCAAGTTATCCGGTATAAGATAGTCTGAAACAATATGAAAGTCATAAGCTGAATTAATATTTGAATAAGTTACTAGGAATTTGTCAGATTAATTAAGAAAATATACTGTATGTAGTAAAAAGTAATCCAGGATGTAAGTTTAATACATTATGTTTAAAATTAAGAGTTGTTATTACAAAAATTATTATTAGATAACAACTGATTTCGATTTTTTAAAAGTTATATTTAATTATTTTGTATTGAAAATAAATTACTAAATAAACCCTTTATAATCAAAATGTATTAATGGAATGATATACAAGGATGCAAAAGACTAAATAAAGACACACAAAATGGAATAAACAAGAATTTTGAAAACTCAGGCGGGCTTTAATGTGAAGAAGGGGACCATACAGGTAATAAAGGAAGAACTACCAATATTGGAATTGGTGAGATGAGTCCGTACTAATTGGGTTGACTGGTGTAGTAAAGGATCTACTATCTAGGAGAGCTGGGTGACTTTTGGAGTGGTAGCGTGACACTTTGGTTCATTGTAACACTGCGGATTCTAATTGAAGTAGGGTACCTGGTTGAAGATTCAAATACATGTGACAAAATTGCTTGGTTATATTTGTCCTGCTTTTCTGCAGGAGATTTGGATCCATTTTAAAAGTGGAAGATGTCGAGGTATATGTAATTAATAAACATTAATTAGTATTAACAGTTGAATAATCAATTACTTAGAAAAATGCTTACTTTTTTCAAATATTGGAACTGATTTGTGTTAATTAAATGTAAATTCAGCCAAGTGTCAATATTAGTAAGTTGACAGTGACAGTTGAAAGATATAAAGTCTGTTACGGTATCAAAATGACTTAACGACACCCACACGGTGTGAGTATCAAAAAACTAGTCAAGTCCGGGAAAAAATTGCACACCCAAGCTGAGAATCGTCAAGAACAGGCTAAAGGCCTCGGCTGGTACGCTAAGGGAGATGGGCGCGGTTTAAACGGTACGTCACCGGGAAAGCGTGTCAAGACATATATAGGGTGTGTCGAAATAAATGGGCGCCACCAGGTCTGTCTCGGGTTATACACGTTCAACCGGACCTGGACGGTTAGACGAGATATGATACGCGATCTCGGTCTCACTAACCTCGTCGTCACTGCGGCAAGTGTCGTCAAAACTACCTGTGTCGCTCCAACGATCAGGCTACGCCGCACATAAATCGTTACACAAAAAAGCTTAACCTGAAAAGAGCATGCACAGATTCGCCGCAATGATAAGACCTTTGTTCAAATACTCGTCTATTGGTCTGACGTAAGCAACTTGGGTGATTTACAGGGCTTCAAAACTAACCTACATCTACATCTAGGGCCCCAGCTAGAGAGACGCTCTATTTCTAGTACATCAATGGTCATAAACATACAACCGGCCGCGGGCGGCCGACATAAACTCAAATAATCCGACAGCCCTTGGTCGGCTAGTTACGTGAACCTTAAATTATTGACAGCTGCTGCAAAGGCCATAACATTCGTGACCCAAAAAAATCGACCGTTAGAAAAAACGCGCGCCAAAAAGAAAGCGTCATCAGGCTACAACAAATAGCCAATCGCAAGGCGGGACGCGTGTTGGAGTGACAGGGACGAAAAGAGGCCCTCTCATTTGCTCCAACAAGCTGAATTTTTAACTAGCCTGCAAACTAACGTTGCGGAACGAAACCCAAACAGCCACCTGCAAGGAACGGCGTTCAAAGAGTGGCCCAAAATGTTGCCAACTCGGGGCAACTACGCTACATGGTGTTCGAATTCATTATTGCTAACATATGCGATGAAAAGTTAAATAACTAAAAAAAGGGTTTAAAGTACAGACAGGCTGCTCTGAAGGCTTAAATGGTTAGTTATATTGCTGTAGGCTGCCAAAATGACCTGATAGGGCATTCTGAAATAACTTGTCAATAACCAAACATTTTTATACAATAATTTTGATAGAATTTTCTAAAGCAAGTACCCACCTGAGATTGGATGTTTTGTTATAAACTGAGCTAGCCAAGTCAAGAAAATAAAATAAGATATTAGGACAAATATTCTATTTAAATTATTTTGAAGTGAATGGATGCGAGTAATTTAGCAGTCAGGTCAAGCTCCTTCATGGGGTGTTAATGCCTCACCATTATTATTATTATTATATTAGAGATTAAAATATTATTGGCTTACAAAGTAGAGTCAATACTATACCAATATGCAAGGTCCGGCAGAAAGTTAATTCATTTCATAATATTCATTTATTCATTCATAATCTATAGCCTCTTTTATCTTTCGGTGTCGAGGACCATTCATACCTCGCGGGAAGTGCAACGAAGGTAATGCGCAGCACGTGACTTACATTACGGTCCCCCGCATGCAAACATACCACACACACAACAACTTACTACATAACATAATGAGATATAAATTCAAATCAAGTCACCATGCTTTCGCGATAATGGAAATTTAAAACAGTTGTCAAAGTGTTTGCGAGAAATGTCAGTTTAGCTGTGAATATAGAGCATTGGTCAAATATTCAACGTTCTTTTGCGATTGAAGCTTATTTGAAAAATAACAACTCTGTTGTAACCATCCAGCGTTTATTTCGTCGTCACTTTCATTTAAATCCACGAGATCCAGTTCCTAGTCGAATAACAATTAAAAAGTGGGTACACAAGTTTCGCAGTACTGCCTCATGTGCCAAAGAAAAACCAAAAGGAAGAGGTCGTTCTGTACGCATACAAAACTTTTGTGTTAGGCTACAAGAGTGCCAGCAGCGAGGAGGTCACTTGACCACACATGTACAAATGCCATTAAAGCAATAGCGCAATTGTTGCAAGTGCTTTAAATGCTTCCTTATACAGCAGTATCGCCATATACTATTAAAACTTACTCTTCTACAGGCTGGGTCAAATTTATATCGGTAGAAGTTGTAATTTTTTGGTATGTAATATAACTTAAAAAATAATGCATTAAGCGCGTGTTTTCCTTATAGGGGCGTTTTAGCAAGTAAAGCTTAAAATCGTGTTTAAATTTATGAAAGGTTTTATTATATTGTAAAGAGGCAGGCTTATTTCATATGGCAAGAACTTCCTAGTCCATTTGTTATTTCAGGAATGAAAAGGCGATATGTTTACATTTGCTATCAACTATCGTATTATTCATTGTTAGAAAACGTAGCTTAAATATAGACTATATATCAGTTGCTACAGATTAATATTTATCTGCCCAGACAAAGATATCATATTTGAGTAAGTGTAATGTTAGCTTCCGTTGAGACAAGTAGCCTATTACTATAAATGCCATTGTACATAAATAGTGGCGTTAGTTAGGTAGTTAGTTGTCATATTATTACTGGTAAGTAATAATAATATTTGCTTCACTAATTCATAATGGA
The DNA here is from genome assembly GCA_940337035.1 of Agriotes lineatus. NCBI lineage: Eukaryota > Metazoa > Arthropoda > Insecta > Coleoptera > Elateridae > Agriotes > Agriotes lineatus. Next base: position 56,311,543 of record OW679201.1, on the reverse strand, counting down.
GATACTACTCTGCTTTTAAACATATTTTTGGTAGGCGTATTCTGAAAAACATTTACTTGGAATATGTTTATTGCCCTTCAAAATTGAGTACCGCATTCCGTCGTCCCTTCTAGATAATCATCTCATAGTTTGTACTTTACTCTAAGGTCTAATAAATGATTTCATTGAAGACTTTTTTGTCGCTTCTAGAGAATTTTTCGTTACTGTAATCATGGCATGGCACCAGACTCCTATCATAGTAACAATTCCTACAAGACATCCTAAACTGAGATTAAAAATAAATTTGATAGCGGGAGTCATTGAAACCAATCAAACTTGCCTAATCTGTAGCATGATTTTTGTTGACATCGAACAGTCAAACTTTTTTGAAGTTTAAAATTCACTGCCGGCATCTTATTCCTTATTTTAATGTTACCTAACAATTTAATGTATAAATTTGGTTTAATTTACATATTTTTGCATAATTGTGTAGCTGATGATTAAACTGTTAGTCACATGAACTAATAACTCAGTTAATTATAGTTCAAATGTATTTAGTTTTATAAAGTGCACTGTAGACAGAATTTTTTATGGGCTCCCGCGATCAAGTTTATTTTGGATTTCCTTGTACTTGCAAAATTTCAGCATGATTTCTTGCTTAGATTTTATAGAATTAATTACTATGATTAAGTCAGATACAGAAATTAAATCAAATATAAAAATCGGTGTTGACAACAACGGAATCAAACAGTTCATTAGCATATTTTAACACACTGCAGCTACCTACAAAAACTGCGATAAGCCAAGTCTTAGCATAAATTAAAATTACCAAGTTGACATTATGGTAGTAATTTAAAGTAGCACTACTACATTATCAGAAAATTTGCCAAATCGCAAGGAACAATGTAGTGTGCAGGCCGCGCCTACGTAAGAATAGTTAACTTTTTTCAGTGACGCTATCCAATTTTTAAATAAATAATAACCTGCTTTCATTAAATTGCCAGATTTGCCGTAATGCGATTCGAATTTTGTTAGAAATATCTCGATAACTATCGTTAATCCATTCATGCCCGCCACTATTTAGATGGCACTAATGCAAATTATCGATAATTTGCACTAGTGCAAAACTATCGCATAATTGGATTCTGATTGGATAAATCTAAAAAATGTAAAAGATTTGATTGGCTTAAAGTGTGTGAGGGAAATAGACAATAAAATCTTAGCTGGTATTGAGTCTGATATACACATGCTTAAGTGAAAATAGGGTATACATTTTAGCAGTGTTGGGTAAGTTACTCTAGAAAAGTAACTAAGTAAGTTAATCAGTTACTCGGCAAAAAAGTAACTGAGTAAGTTACTAAGTTACAGAATTATAAAAGTAACTTGAATAAGTTACTAAGTTACCATAAAGTAACTCGTTATTTTTTAAGTTACTTTTTTTTATGAGAGGTTACTAATCTACATGCAATTACTATCAACTTAATATCAACAGAAACACATATTTATAAACAATTGTTTATTAGTAAATTAGATTCCTATTTCTACATTTCTGTCTTATGTATAAAATTTATTGGTTTTTAATAATAACTGCATTTCAAAATTTTTATCACTTAATTTTGTACGTTTGAAATGGAGAACGTCTTTTGCAGTGCTGAACAATCGTTCTACTGGAGCACTGGAAGGGAGGGCAGTATTATATCTAATAAATATTTTTCTAATTGTTGAAAATTTGCCTAAAGCTGTTAAATTAGATGAATTGCACTTCATATATATTTCAGTTTCGTCCATATTTTTGGACCGCTTTACTGTTTTGAAGGAAAAAAATTGTGTTCTCCTTTGTCTCCATCATTATTTTGTGGAGTGGGAAGTGGACAAACTGATGAAGTAGAAGCACGATTTTTTACTTCATTTTCCAATAATGTAACAGCGTTTCGTGTCTTTTCTGCATCACATATCCACTCAAATTTAAACCAAGGATGAGTAACCGCCGCCAGAGTGTAGTCAGAATTGTTGCGAATTTCTGTGAATCTAAAATAAAAATTGGCAACAGTCAATATTTTTGTTAATGCATTCCTATTAAATAAATACCTTTTATTTAAGCCATCGGTGATAGCTTTAATCAATGATCCGCAAAAAGTAAAATTCTTTGTTTTCAGTAATTGCATTTTCCGGTATATTTCTTCTATGGTTGGTTGTAAGTAGGCCATGTACATATTGTTTTCGCCTTGCAGTATGTCTACGGCATTAGCTACTGGTTCCATAATCTAAAATTAATTATTTATAAAAAACAATTGTAAATAAACAAGAAATATTTGACAAACCTCACAATATTCCGCTATAAACTTAATATCTTGCGCTGACAACCGTGAAATTTTGACAAGATCACAAGCATCGTTAAAACTATTAACGTTTTTTGAAATCAATTTTGCTATTAATTTAACAGCATCGAAAGTGGAATTCCATCTTGTGGCATTAGGCGTGGTTAAATGGATACCCAAGCACTTCTTTATTTCATCTGCAGCAGGTCCAGAGTATGACTGTTTATTCCACAATGCTTGACATTTTGCAAATGCTGCTCGAGAAGCTCTTTTATAAATAATGTCCTTTTCTGCTACTAGGGCATCTTTTGTCGCTAATAAATTCAATGTGTGGGCAGCACATCTATGATGAGGTGGCAATAAATAATGGTTATCAATTTCCATTTCTCCATTCTGAAGTAGTTCTGTTATTTCTACAGCTTCTGTCACGTCTTCATTATCTTCATCCTCTTCTTCTTCTTTGTCACCAAATAATCTTAAAAAATTAGAAATTGTAAGCACACCCCAAAACGGAATATATTTTAATTGTCATAATCTGAACTACGACTACTGAATACTGAACTACATACCTGAAAGCTTTCACAAAATTCGACCCGTTGTCAGTGATAACCTTACAGATTTTATGTTGGATGTTATATTCTTGAAATATTTCCTCCATATTCTGTGCTAAAATGTTGTATCTAACGCAACCTCTTAAGCGACGACAGGCAATCACAGCAGATTTTCTGTGTAGGGTCGTATTTTCTATCCAATGCACAGTCATTCCCAGAAAACTTCTAAAAACAATCAGAATGTTGAAGTAACACGAAAGGTATTTTTGTTTAATACTTGCCTGTTATACATTTTCCACAGGTCTGCTGTTACAGCAACAAGATTTGGTTTTTCTAATGCAGCTATTAATTTTTCCTTTAGATTGTGGAAGGATTGCTGCACTTTAGCCATGAGAGTTTTCCTCGTCATAATGTGGTTTGTTGGAAATGCTGTGTTTGTAAAATTTCTCCAAGGCTGTCCTTCAATAAATGAAAATGGCAAAATAGCTTCAACAATTAAACGCTCCGTGATCTGATTTAATTTTAGCTGCGATATGCTGCCCTGGCGGTTAATACAACTTTCAAGCGTTTGCTGTTTGTTATCACCGACTTCAATTCGTTTTTTCTTGCAAGCAGAGATCGCTGCATCAATTTTCTTTAAATAAGAAGAATGATTGATCTACAACAAATGCAACTGTAAAACACTGGGAATGATATTTATTTATTTATTTTCGTTTCTTTGTGACAAAAACCGGCTAAGCCCAGTGAATTGCCCACTACAATTTTATACAATGATAACAAACTTAAAATTAATTCAATTTAACATGAATTACGGTAAAAAGCGAGGATTTATTAGTAGGAAAGAATGTAGATAACATTCCCAAAACTTTTTCGAAAAATGCAAATAAAGTCATACTAGGATAATAAAAGCCTTGTCAAAAAGCCAAGGATAAAAAAACAGGAACGAATCCATTGAAAAAAGCCATGAAAAAACTCAGTGGAAAAGCCAGCAAATAAAAATCCAAACAAAAAAATTTATGTAGTGGTTGTGTTTTCTTGTGTGTTTTTACCATTAGTCCATTTACTAAAGGAAAAAAGTTCTAACTTCGTTGACTCAAAACCGATTTTGAAAATCTTTTTTTTATTATTTCGGAAAAAGTTTATAGAAAAGTTCCCCATAGGTGAGAAGGTGTGCTTTTTATTTTTTCAATTGTTATTAACAAAGAAGTGTTTTTTAATATATTCTTAATTAAAAAAATGTATAACTTCTTTATTTATTTAAATCATTGAATGATATTTGATAACATAAGGTTTTTGGGTTCACAGATTACGAATCTGGCTTCAAATTTGGTCTAAAACCAAAATGGCGTCTACAAAATGGCGTCGAAGGTCTAATTTTTTCTTACACTTTTTTTTTAATTTTTTTAGATGTCTAAGGGTTTTTGAGGTCGCTGATTACGAATTTGACATTAAAACTCAACTAAAATAAAAAATGGCGGATGCAAGATGGCAAAAAAAAATATTTTTTTCCTGACTTTATTTCTTACCTAAATAGGGTTTTTTGGGTCGCTGATCTCAAATTAAAATTTATCAAAAATGAAAAATAACGTCTTTAAAGTGGCAAAATAGCTTCCTTTTTGAATTCCGCGCGTTGCCTCATATCTAGGGGTTTTGGACACAGTAATTATAAATATAGCATTAAAAGGTAAATTTTTATTCTGTACGATTATTATTATTATTATTTAATAAACATTATATGCAAATAAAATTTCAAATTGTTAAACTAACTCAAATTTGAATAGATTAAATACATTTAAATATAACATACGATTACATATAATTTCCAACGCGTAAAAATGTGTTTTCTACGACCTCTTTGTACAATTTCCAAAAGATATTACTGAATTAAAAGATTTTTCTGTTTGTGACCGACGGAAGAATGTTATTACATAAAAAAAAATCGCAACTTGTTCAACAGTATGGTGCAATTTTAGATATATATTGATTTTATTGTTCGTAATTATGGAAAAAAGCAATTGTTTTTGTCGATTATCAGAAACATAGAATAAAATCTGATGAAAGAGACCGACGTCTAAAAGCGAAAACTGCACCAGATATTCGATTTGAAAGAGACAGGTCTTTAAAGTTGCATCAAGAAAAATTTCTGGAAAATATCTTTCATGTCGTTTTAATAATTTTTTAAAATAAACTTTAGCTGCAAATAATATCCCCGCTCTCAAGATGAAAGTGATGCGGATCGGTTAATAGTTACAACAGCTGTCAATGCATCAAATGGAAACATAGTCGTAGTATCAGAAAATATAGACGTATTACTTATATTAACAGCTTCAGTTTCTCCTAATAAAGATATACATATATTTCTTAAAACCAGCCAAAAATAAAGAAAACAAAAAAATATCTTCTTCTAAAAGCTTTCAAGTGTAGTGAGAATGTACTTTCTGTACATGCTTTAACTGGATGTGACACAACTTCAGCATGTTTTAACAGAGGAAAGAATCTTCTTCTTCTTGTTCAGGTGCTTATCCGATTTCGTATGTTTGCGTTCAACACGGTCATCTTCACTTTATTGGTTGCAATTCTAGATAACTCGTTGGATGATTTCCCATACCACGCCCTTAGGTTTTGCAACCAAGATAATATTCTTCTGCGTCCTGTTCCACGTTTGCCATATATCTTGCCTTGTATAATAGATTGTAGTAGAACGCACTTATTCTCATTCCTCATTATATGTCCGAGGTATTGGAGTTTGCGTACCTTGATGTTGTCCATGACCTCTTTATTTTTTTTCATTCTCTACAGAACGTTAATATTTATTACACGGTCTTTCCATAATATCCACAATATTTTTCGGAATAACCACATTTCAAAGGATTCGATTTTTTTTGTGATTGTTTCGTTAAGTGTCCAGGACTCGACCCCATAGAGCAAGATGGAAAAAATTTAGTATCTTAGCATGCGAGTTTTGGTGTCAAGGTGCAGATCATGGTTTTTGAATATTTTTTAATATATTGAAGATAAATTTATATAAGGATGAGGAAGACGAATAGGACCGGCACCTTATTAAAGATCCACATGCATAAGTCCTAGAAATGAAGCAATGGCTATGTTCACGAAAGAATAAATTTGCCAAAATATTTGAAAATAGCAGTGGTTTATAAGACTGCTAAAATTTATATAAAAAAATGCTGGTATAAAATATACGCTTGCAATGTATGCTGCGAAGAAAAGTAACTGCTTAAACTCTTACAGGAATGTTTAATTGATTGAACGTTTTTTATTATTCATATACCGCAAGGTAAATGAGGTTACAGATAATACGACACATATAATTTTTAAATAAAAACATTTTGAATTTTAGGTTTGACTCTTTTATTAAGGCGTCTACTAAAAAAAGTATTAATTTAGCATAATTGTGCCCTACGATGCATTCAGCAGAACAACATTTAAAGCGCGTGAATTTGCAAACACAGTTGTGCCTGGGAAACCAAGATATTTCAACGGAAGATTGGGGTTGGAAATATGATACAGGAAAGTGTTTTCCAATCCTAATGACACAAGAACCAGCTCCACAAAACATCTTAAAAATCATTTTTTTTGCAACTACAAAACTAGTTGCGGGCCAGCTTTAGGGTGTAGGAAAAGTGGCCTTTAGGCTCGGCGGCTTGCGATGAATGTAACGGAAATAGTTACCTTAATTCAGGACCGGCAGTGTCAATGGAAGAAGTAGAGGAAGAAGAAACTAAAGCTAAATAATTTTTTCCTTGATATTAAATGTACCTTGGGTTAATTTTAATAAATCAATTAAAAATAATATCTTTAATACTCATTTTCCACCATTTTTCAGACACCGTTTTCCATTTTTGATAAATTTTAACATAAAATTTGGAATGAGCGACTCAACAAACCCCTAGGTATATGTATCAGAAATTAAAAAAAATACCCCTTTCCGCCATTTTTGATCCGCCATTTTTTATTTTAGTTGAGTTTTAATGTCAAATTCGTAATCAGCGACCCCAACACCCCACAGACATCTAATAAAAATTTTAAAAAAATAAAATAGAAAATTAGACCTTCGACGCCATTTTGTTTTTAGACCCATTTGGAGGCCAGATTCGTAATCTGCGACCCCAAAAACCTTGTGTTGTCAAATTTCAGGCAATTGTTTAAATAAATAAATTAGTTATACATTTTTTTAATTAAGGGTATATTAAAAACACTTATTTGTTAATAACAATTGAAAAAATAAAAAGCACACTTTCCCACCTATGGGGAACTTTTCTATAAACTTTTTCCGAAATAATAAAAAAAAAATTATCAAAATCGGTTTTGAGTCAACGAAGTTAGAACTTTGGCGAATTTTTAGCGTTTAGAAAATGGACTACATAGCTTTTTTATACTGATTACCCAACTAAATTGTAATAATCTAGAAGAATCCGTGGAAAAAAACACTGCATATTAAACAAAATGCATTGCCGCTTACCTTAACATGTTTACGTATATTTGACGATGATGTAACGGCACAGGACAAAAGTTTTGTTTGCGGTAGACACAATTTACACATTACCGTAATATTTTTTTTCAGAGGATCTTTATAAGCTTTAAATTCGAAAAATTCTTCATACCCAGGCCAAGGTATTTTATTGCTCGCTAACCGCACGTCTTCAAAATCATCAACCTCCATTAAAGTGCTATTCATTTTATTAAACAAACACTTATTGTAACTTGTAACAAATTTACTACATGAAGTGCAAATAGCAACTACAACACAGAATTATTATAGTAATGTTTAAACAGCAGAAGGTGGGGGAAGGAACAGGCTTAGAGCTTAGACGCGCTAGTTCAACGATGTTTTTGGGATCCAGTAATCCACATTCCTGCTCAGAGAGCTTCTAGTTGTTAAAGGATTAAAGATTACTGGAAATAGCTGTCACCACTCAAATAGGATCCGTCAAATATTATTTATTATCGACTAAGTACAAGACCTGTGGTCGGTATTAGCATTTTCATACTGAACCATTCGCAATTTCTACAAATTCTTCAGCTTCAGGTATAATTTCTTAAATACTACGCATTAAAAATCGAACATTTTAAAATATTTTACATTTGTAGCATGAAAATGTAACTTGTCATATTCAGTTACTTAAGTTACTAAATAATTGTAACGCGTTATAGTTACAATTACTGAAAACACAAAAGTAATTAAGTTACTATTAAGTTACTGAAAAGTAACTAGTTACCAGTAACGAGTTACTTTTACTTAGTTACTACCCAACACTGTGTATTGACAATAGATCGCAAAACTTTTGATTGGAAACTTTGCAGTATTGCTATATTTGATTGTCCCAGAGTTGCACCCCATAGGTCCAGACTGGCTTCAGAATTACTTTATACCGGGTGATTATAAATGCTTTTCCATCAAGTTCCCTTTGAAATATTTGTTGTGAGGTATGAATGGTCCTCGACACCGAAAGGTAAAGGAGGCTATAGATTATGAATGAATGAATGAATAATGTTGGTGGTGACCTGTCAAATTCAAGATTAGCAGGTTAGGTTTTACGTCAGTTTTGACATAAACCTACACAAAACAACCTGCTAACCTCGAATTTGACATAGACTTACAGTGCTTTCGAACCTATATTAAAACAAATAATATTTCTTTAGGAACTTGTTTATTGCTAAAGTGAGGGAATGCTGTCCTTCTGTACATAAATCCAACAGCAAAAGCGAAATAAATAACTATCGCCCAATTTCGAAACTTTGTGTATTTAATAAAGTACAGGAAAAACACGTAATATTTACATTCGGTGCTTACAAACAGTGTTGTGGATTTTCCCTCATGTCTCTCAAGCTCCCACACTTTTGTTTTATGTTAAATACTGCCTACCACTTAACAGTCCTCCAGCGGGATCAAACACATTACCTATCTTGTAATTCCGTGCTCTCTCTGACATCTGGCAACGCGCAAATATAGCCCCCCCTGCCAAATCTAAATTGGTTCATTTTGTCCTGTGCAGAATTTGAATTTGCCGCCAAAATGATACACAGAATTTGAATTTACGGTCAAAAACTTGCGCAGAATTTGAATTTCCCGCCAAAACTGTGCAGAAACCATCGCGCACACCTGTAGAGAAGCCCTCGCGCAGACCCCTTGCGCAGACTTGTGCAGAAACCCCCGCGCAAACCTACGCAGAAACCCCAGACAATCACATCCGGTTTATTTTTTTTTAGCAACTTTGCGCATTTCCAGACGCTCACATCCACAAGTCTACAGTGACTATATACAAGACAGTGTGGCCATACGATTGTTGGCGGCCATTTTCAGGCAAATTTGAGCGTAGAGATATACAGTGCCTTTAGAAATAATCGAACGTTTTTGAGTGGTTATTATTTTGGTGCTAGTTATTTTAACTAGTTGATGTTAGCTGCACGTGCAGTGTTATGTTTGAACGTTTGACATTTTTCATTGGCGTTCGTTCGTGGTGCTTTAAGGTGTTGCATGAAGTTTACAACTGGTTTCAGTTATGGTAGTTTACAATACAGCTAAATGCCGTATTCCTGTTCTCCGTCTCCAAACCTCCCTGTCCTGTGGTTGGTCTTCTTCCAGGTTCTTCCTCTCCTCCATGGCTCTCAGAATACCCTCATTCCACAGTTTGTGTGATCTACCTCTTTTTTTCTTACCCGGCGGCGACTATTTAAAGATCTTCATAGGCCACGTCGTCTCCTCCATTCTCATCAGATGACCAAACGCTTTCCGTTCAGTTCTGTCCACAACTCATTCTGGTGTTTCCATTCCTCGTCTTATTTCCTCGTTCGTCACTCTATCTCGTCTCGATACCTTTCCGCTTTTTCGTCCATTTGAACTGTGTCTAGTCTTCGTTTCATTTCCGCTGTTACAGTCCATACCTCACTGCCATAACATAGCATCGACTCTACCATTACTTCACCTATTCTTATTTTGTTTTTGTTAGAGATAGTATTGATCAAATTGATTTCAAGCATCCCATTATCTTCTTACTTTGTACTATTCGAGTTTTGATCTCTTCTGTTCCCAAACCTTTTTCGTATTTAAACCTTTCTACTTGTCTTACTGCGACATCTTCATTTATTAAGACGTCATATTGTGCTTGTGAGTTGATTTACTAAATAGATACTCCGTTTTCTCTAAACTTATGCTAGCTTCATCGTAGCACCGATGTAATCTCTTTATCATACATTCCAAGTCGAACGCATCTTGTGCTATTAGTACAACAATAGCACAATTCTAAATTGTCACATTTAAATACGGTGCAGAAATTAGTTTTTCTGGGCAATAGATGATAAAATTTCACCCGCTTGCGACGCTAATGAATTATTTGACACTGAAAATTTACAATTGTCAGATTTGAAAGGTTTTATTTTCTTCCATAACCAAATGAATAGGTTCTACCAACCTCTTTGAGAACAAGTTAGAAGTAACTAAATATTTTGCCTGTTAATGGCGGATATTCGCGTCGACCAATAGCGGCGAAGACATTCGTGTGACCTCACTGTCTTGTATAAAGCCACTGTACACATGTCTTGACAGGTCTGACATCTGGCGACACGCAAATATAGCCTCTATTAACACCTGCAACAAAGGAGATGATAGGATAACTTATAAAAACTGAAAGATGCTGGGTGGCTAAGAAAATATGATCAACAAACGACTCTTTCATCGCTCTGTTTTGTATTATACAATTCTGCTATTTACAACTCCGTCTTACTTATATGTGTTAGCTTCGTACCAGTTTAGGATTGGCTTGCGGATGTCTTATACTGCAAAAACCAACTTTTATGCCTTGCTGTATTATTTATTGTATTTATAAATTTCGGGGTTTTTAAAATAAGTTGTACTATCTGCTAATATTTTCTTTGCTTTTCTAAATTCTATAAAATATTTATTTACATAACATTCTTAAAGCCAAGGTGCTAACACAAGAACAAAGAAGGTGTCTGTTTTACGCGATTGACATGCGGAAGTTGCAGACTTTTCGAGATAACCTATAAACTGAAAAATGCTGTGTGGTTAAATATGATCCCATACGATTCTTTTATCGTCCTGTTTTGTATTATAAAATTCTGCTGTTTAAGACTCCACCGTACTTATGTGTGTTAGCTTCCTACCAGTTTACTGCTGGAATTATATATGTGTATAAGATTGACTAAACTACATCAAACTTTTAACCAAAACTGTAACAGGAACGTGTCAGGTTGGTCAGTGATGCATAATATATTTGTAATAATTTTATACATCAGCAAAAATGTCCAGACAACAATGACTTCATTGTTCAGTTTTTAACAGCCTTGCACATTTTCATACAAGTCTGGACAGGTTTGAATCCCTAGGCAATAACATCCGGTTTATCTGATAATGGAGACCATTAACTACATCAGCAAAAATTCCCCAGACAACAATGATTTTATTGTTCAATTATTTTTTTAGCGTTGTGCAGATTTCTCAAACAATGGGCGTCATTGTTCAAATGGTAGATAATAACATCTGGCTAGACACCCCGCATCTGCCAGTCTCAACAAGTTTGCATTCCCAGACGATGACTCACATCCGCTTGAACCTGGGAAATATTTTTTGATAAGCCTAGGAATAAAATTAGATTTTTAGCCCGAAAATTCATCGTGGAAATTTGTAAAAATGTCAAAATTAGACTTAACCACAAAATTCATCGTGGGAACCGGAAGTGTAGACCCTGGCTAGGCCCGTGATCTTAACCCCGGCTAGACCTAGCCAAGTTTCAAACCAATCGAGGAGTCAATGACCTTGCTACATGACACTTAGCCAAGTTTCAAACCAATCGAAGTGTCCCAGAACCCCTTTACGTACACTACTATTTTTGTTTATTTTTAGTTTCCTGCTCAACTAATTTAGGTTTTATTACCATTATCTCAATAACCTAAATGAAAAATATAATCTGACAGATTAGAAATATCAAATTTTGAAATTAATTTTATTGATCGACATCCCTTTATTTCAAATTTCTTCCATTTCATCTGTTTTACTAAAGATGAACAGTGACAGACAAAAGTTACGTGACTCCGAATGGGTATAACTTTGACTATACACTTAAATATCACCTAGTTTTCTTTCTTAGCCTTTTCTGTCAGCTTCTCATTTGCTCTTTTTACTAATCCTAATCCTGTGAGTCATATTACTATAGTTTCCATGCTGTATTTAAAATGTATTAAAAACTTACAACTTACAAAGTAGTTGTCAAGTGTTCTACTGTTTTAATCCAGATTTTATCGCAGATTATTCAAGGAAGTGAACTAATCGGACTGTTTGTACCTGTCGACACGTGGACGAAGCTCATTTTACCAGCCATAGAGGACGGAGCACACTATGGCCAGTTCATTGTCTTAGCAGCTCTAATTAGAGGGGCGCCGCAAGAGTACATATTGCCATTTTTAGGCGAGATTAGCAAGATGCTTGCAAGCGATGATACTTGTCAAAGTCGTAAGGTACAATAATTGTGTATAATTACATCTATGAGAAGTATACGGTGTGATCAGAATAATGGGTAACTTTTTTATTATTAAAACATTTTGTTGCTGATAAAAGTCCCTGCATTTTATAAAACTCAAAATAAACTTGCCAAAATTTAAATATCTCCTTTCGTGTACGGGGGAGGTTGAAAAATATGAAAATGACTTAAGAATTAAATACCCTTATTTTCATGTATAACTACATGCAAAGCCTTATTTCAATACAGAAATGGCATAATTGTTTTTAAATTACAGGCAAAATATCAACAGGAATTAATCAAATGCACACGTGCGATTTTATCAAAATGCAATTCCAACAACTTTGAAGTTGGCAAAAATCTGTTTACTATTATTGTGACAACAGTTTCTCTAAGAGATCCACAAAACATAGATTTGATTGATCTTTCGCTTTTGGACGAGCTGAGCAAAGTGTTAGGTCTGCAGTCTCCATACGACGTATGGAGCAAATACACAGGAGACATGCTGCAGCACATAAATCGTGACCCCCAGTCGTGGAGTAGTATCACAGTGGAACGATGCATCTTTGAAACGATCTTAATAGAGTCAGGTACTTGCTTAATTTATTTGTTTTTATTATTCACTGAGCTTACAATTTCAGGGCAAGCATTTGGTGAAAACTTACCTATAATTGGGGAAATCCTTGAGAAAACCCTAGACACAGAGTCAGATCCGGAATCTCGATTAAAAACCTTCATTGCCCTCTCGACTGCTTTGGATTTTAAAGATGAAGTGTTTAAAAACGCCAGCAACTTAAATGAGTTTCTTCAAAAATTGTTAACAGGTAATTTTGTTTGTTTTAATAATCATAAGTAACTAATTATTTGCAAACAGATGTGCTAGTGCCGACGTTGGTTTGGCATGCCGGACGTACAGCGGAAGCCATGAGAACAATGGCTGCCTCTTGTGTTTGCAGCGCGCTCAGTCCAGGCGCTCATGTCGACTTATTTCCCAATGCTGATGTTTTTCGGCCCTTCTTTGACAAACTGCTGCCGCTGTTGTTGTCTTTAACTGAGGATGCGTCGTCTAGGAGCAGGCAACTGGCTTTGGAGGCTTTAACGCTGCTGAAAGACACTGCTTGTAGAAGAAGCTGTTGGGGAGTAGATGACTTAATCAAAATATATCCAGGTTAGACATTCCCAATCTAGTTTTAATATCTTAATAACGTGAAAACAGTAAACAATATAAATCATAATATCTACAAGTAAGTATCATGATTTACGAAAAATATAGAAAGTGATTCTTTTTGTAGAGGTTTTAAAGAGACTGGACGATCCAACAGATAGTGTTAGAATGTGTGCAGCAAAAGCTTTGCCTTTGATTTTTCAAGCTTCACCGAAAGAGTTTGAAAAGAATAAGCCTCACCATGAACTCATAATCGATACGTTCTTGACCCATTTTGATGACGATGATCCTAATCTGCAGGATTTGATTGCAGGTATAATATAAATTATACTTTTTCAAAAGCTGCTTTTGTAAACTATGCTTCAATTACGGTTTTAGATTGCTTGAAAGAAATGGTACATGTTGGAGGTAAAACAACACTATTGGATAAAATTAATAAGCACAAGCCTCTACTGAGAAACCAAACTGGCATTGAACAAGTGCTTGTAGCTGTTAACAACTTGAATATCAATACTTAATTGTTTTTTTTAAGATTTGTGTACTTTTTACTGCATAATAATAAATATTTACTAATGAACTGTATCTGTTTAATCATAAAATCACAATTTAATACCATTTGCAGTATGATGTAAAACAGAGCTGGTTAGTACACTTTGCTCTTCATATCCTCAATAATAATGAATTAATAATTTATTATTATTATTATTTAACAATCAATAAGAGCAAATGCTATATAAAAGAAACAAAATGACAATTAAGACAAAGAAAAATTAGATGAGAAAAGAAGCTAAAAAGAAAGAGAATTAAACCACGAATATAGAAATAAAACAAAGATAAAAATGGGTACCTGGAACGTGAGAGGTCGAAATGGTAAAGAAGACGAAATTATAGATGAATCTGCAAAAGAAGCTAAAAAGAAAGGCAAGGGATTGAAAGAGATGAAAAATGGTTACTGGCTATATTAGTCAGGAGTAGATATAGATAAATGGGGAGCAGAAAGCCTGTTAGTGAAGCCAGAAAATGAGAAAAACCTATTAGAGGAAAGCTATGAGAATAAAAGAATATTAACAGTGAAGATAAAATTGGATAATGCAAATATCACTACTCTGATCATAGCATATGGACCGAATGAAAATGCAAAGAAAGAAGAAACGGACACATTTTACGAAATATTACAAGCAGAGCTGGACAGCGCAGTGGGAAATAAAATACTGATGGGAGACATCAATAGAGTCGGTAGAGATAATATAAGAATTGAAATGTACCTAGGCCCGCCCATACGGAGAAGAAATGAAAAATGGCAATGGGGAAAGGTTAATTGACCTACGCATAACAAAGGACCTTATCATAACGAACTCAAAGAAAAATCTATCATCGACTACTTTATAGTAAATAAAGGAAATTTCAATGCAATAAAAGTTGTAAAGGTAAAAAGAGGAGCAGAAATAGGCTGTGACCACCACCTACTTACTAATCATGCAAGTGTTAGTAGATGGAAAAAACATGAACAAAAAAAAAGTAACCAAAGAGAAAATAAAAAGCCACAAACTACAGGGTGTGGACATTAAAAATAAATATCAGCAAACACTAGAAGAACGGATTGGGAAAAATGAGAGGAAACCATATTCATCAATAGAAAATCAATGGAACCAATTCAAACAGAAAAGAAAAGCAGATGGTGGTCAATAGAAATCCAAGCAAAAGTTAAAGAAAAGAAAAAAAGATGGATAAAATACCTGCAAACAAAAGAGAAAGAAGATTATAGAAAGTATAAAATTACCAGAACTGAATTCAAACATATAATAAAGGAAGCGAGAAAACAAACATGGGAAGAATTCGGACATAAGATGAAGGAAAACTATGTAGAAAACCAAAAATTATTCTACGGCACATTGAAACAATTAAAACAAAAGAAACCACCGAGACTAAGAAGTATAAAAGACACAGAGGGAAATGTCCTAAACACAGAAAAAGAAATAATGAACAGATGGAAACAGTATTTCGAACAACTAACTGATTCAAACCAAAAACAAGAAGATTTACTATACGAAGACGAAAACG